>CM049933.1:12869816-14069816 GCA_027405835.1 Asclepias syriaca
AATCTTAGATAGGTCGTCTGAGGGTTCGCTGCGGTTCATTGCTGTGCTTACACACTAGGCTACCCTTTTCCGAAAGCTCCGCGGGACCACCTACCACTAGTCTTCGGCTGGAGGGGTTTATTGCATAAAAACGCCGGGACGCAGGCTCACTAAGAGGGAAGCCCAACGAATGTCAGATGCAAAGCCCCGCACCTCATTAAGATCATATTGGCATACTCTCCCAAAAAAAAAGAGCAGACCCCATGTCAATCAGCTTTTATCCCTAATCGCTCCATCAACGACAACATTATCGCCAATCATGAGATAATGTACTATCTTAACAAAAAGAAAGGGAAGAGAGGCTTCATGGCTATCAAGATAGATTTGGCGAAGGCATACGATAGGGTGGAATGGAGGGTTCTTCTACAGATTATGAGTCAATTTGGATTTGCATAACAGTTTATCAAGATGGTGACAGCTTGTATTGAGACTCCTCTTTTTTCCATCATGATCAACGGTGCCCCCTTTGGTTATTTCAAGTCTTCAAGGGATATTAGACAAGGAGACCCGATGTCCCTGGGGCTCTTTTTTATTTTTTCAGACTTGCTATCAAGAATACTAGCTTGAGCAGCAAATGAAGGCAAATTCTCTGGAATTAAAATATCACGATACAGCCCCATTGTAACACACCTCATGTATGTCGATGACCTTGTAATTTATTGTAAGGTTGATCCATCAGAAGTGCAAGCTCTCACTGACTGCCTGAAACTGTATGGTGAATGGTTTGGACAAGAGATTAATTGGCATAAATCTTCCTTCCATTTCAGTAAGAATGTAATCCGAAAGGAAAGAGCACATCTAACTGGTATAATGGGTATACAAGAGCGCTCTCACAATGGAATGTATCTTGGCCATCCTTTTTGTACTTTTAAATCAAAGAATGAGGCTTATAAGGATACAATTGAGAAGTTGGCTAACAAGCTATTAGGATGGAAACAAAGAACGTTATCCATGGCAGGGCGGATCGTGATGATTAAATTGGTTGCCCAAACTATTCTGAGTTTCATAATGCAAACCATGATGCTCTCAAGAGGAACAATAGCCCGTATGGATAAGATGATTCGGGATTTCTTTTGGGGCTTCAAAGATTCCTATTCCCATAATATGTACCTGAAATCATGGAATTTCATCTGTTTGCCGAAGGAGTTAGGCGGACTTGGAATACGTAGCATGATTGACATAAATGCTGCTTTACTTACTAAAATGGCCTGGAAATTGTGTGTGATAGATGATAAACCGTGGGCTCAACTGATTCGTGCTAGATATTTAAGAGGACGGAATATGCTTGAAGTGAATCGTTTTAACACGGCATCATCTTGGCTGTGGAGCAGTTTGAGGAAATGTATGCCAATTCTCCATGAAGGAGCATGCATACAAATTGGAGCTAACTTTGAAACCTACATTAGAGATATCCCGTAGATTGCAAAACTAAGAGGTTTTAGGATCCCTGCTGATCTGATAGTTCCCATGCAGTTTCAGAAAGTGAAAGAGTTGATGGTTTGTGGAAGCAGCTGAAATCGGAATTTGCTTGAAGCTGTATTCCCACCAAATGTAAGTAATAGTATCATGAATACCCCGATAATGAATTCAGAGCAGGACAGACTCATTTGGACACCCTCCATGTCAGGGTTGTTTAGTGTGAAGTCTACGTATAGAATGATGGTTAATGACAGGGCTGATGGGAGTAATCAAGAGCAGATGGAAACACTGAAATTAATTTGGAGAACAAAACTGCATGGACGACACTCTTTGATATTATGGAAGCTTATCACTAGAACTCTACCTACGAAGGACCGAATAAGTAGGTCTGTAGCCCATATTGATCCATTATGCTATCTATGTGGGTAACATGAAGAATCTATTCAACATCTGCTGCTTGGCTGCCCCATAAGTGATACAGCAATAATTCAAGAACTGAGCAAGAATCACCTCCGAATTAAAAATTGTCCCTGATCTAAACTCAACCAACCCTTGGTAAACTCCCTGAATCTCTTCACCCCCAAATCAGCAAGGAAATGGTAATGAAGAGAAAATCAAAGAGAAAGAGAATTGAATTAACGCCACAAGTTTACTTACTTGATAAGTTGAATCAATCCTTAAGGTAAAACAAACCTGAATCTGATTTGTTTAAAAAAAGACTCACAAATTTCATTTTTCTCTGCTCCCAAAACAGCACCATCTTATTCTATTTATAGAAGAGAAGATGACCTAAATTATGCAATGACATGTTGGGCTGAGTCTTTTAGTAAAGCCCACTAAAAATAGAATTTAAAAGCCCACTAAAATTGAATTTAAAAGCCTACTAAAATAGAATTTAAAAGCCCCCTAAAAATAGAATTTAAAAACCCACTAAAAATAGTATTTAAATATATTCCCAAACAAGGCCCTTCCTTTTAAAACGATGGGCTTAAAACAAACAGCCCAAAATAAGACTTTAGCTGCCTTGGTGAGTTGCATCAATAAGTAAATTGCTATGGTGGAATTCGAAATGGCAGCTAAGGATAGAGAACTTCCTTAATTTGGAGGTGACTGAATGGATCAAGCTTTTTTTGCTGGATCACAGGAGGTTGCAGATAGAGTTAGATGAGAAGGCTGAAATGCTTATCTTTATGGTGACTATGTTTGAGCAGATGTGGATATTGCGAAACAAGCTATGGAAAGGGGAACAATTACAGGATTGGAACCAACTCTCTAAAATGGTTAATATGTCAACAGAGAGGTATATGAGGAGGAAAGGTGGAATGGTAAGAATAGGCAACAACCTGTCTAAAAGTACAACGCAAGTATCTTGGATTCCACCGATGGAAGGGGAATTGAAGCTGAACTTTGATGCTGCACATAAGGATGGTCGAACTACCACAAGTGCAATTATGAGGAACTCTAGAGGGGAAGTAAAAGGGGCTTGGGTCAACCACTTTAGCAACGATAACTCGTGTTGCGCTGAGGCAGAAGCGGCTATCCAAGCCTTTCTTATAGGGGCTGAAATTGATGCTGAGTTTCGAACTATTGAAGGCGATGCCATGTTCGTTATTCTGTGGGCTGCGGTTTGTCTGAGTTGTTGTGTTTGGACTTTGTCTTCTGGGGTGATATTATTGGTGATGTATTGAATGATGGGTGTCATCCAGGACTGTGATTGGGAAATGTTCATAACTGGAAGGTGGTTGATGGATCTCTGCGTGAGTGGCTCTATCCATGTTCCGTCTATTGTCTCGGTTATGTGTACTTTGGAGAGGGTGTCCGCTTCAGTGTTTGCTTTGCGGATGATGTATTCAATGCTTATGTACTGAAAGTTTTTGAGGAACTCGGATACTAGCTTTAAATACTGTTGCATGTTTTCTTCCTTGGCTTCGAACTCGCCGTTGACTTGTCCAGCTATTAGTTGGGAGTCGGTGAATATGCGGAGGTTACGAATGTTTAAGGTGCGGGTAATCTGTAACCCTGCGAGGACCGCTTCGTATTCGGATTCGTTGTTGCTGATCGGGAATGTGTATTTCAGGGCGTAAAATAGTTTGGAGCCTTCGGGTGAGGTGATGGCTATACCGGCTCCTTGATTAGTTTCAGCTGCGAAACCATCGACATGGATTGTCCAACAGTCATTTGGGATGTTATAATCGGGTGGGCGATGAGGGATGAGTGGGGGTAAATCGATGCATTCTATGATGAAGTCGGATAATGCATGCACGTTGACTTGTTGCCTGCTGGTGTATGTGATGTCATATTCGGATAGTTCGATGGCCCATCGCATGAGGCGGCCGGTGATGTCAGCTTTGTATAATGACTGTTGAATGGGGGCTTGGGTGTGCATGCATATCCGATGGGCGTGGAAATAATGTCAGAGCTTTCGTGTTGCCATGATTAGGGCAAAGATATGTTTTTCTAAGGGGGAGTATCGGGTTTCGGTAGGGTGTAGGACGTGGCTAGTGTAGTAAACTGGGTGAAAGGTATTGTTGCGATCGACGCAGAGAATGGCACTTATAACTGAGGGGGAAATTGAGATGTAGAGGTGGAGGACTTCGTCTGGTTTTGGGGGGGACTAATACAGGAGGACTTTGCAAGTATTGCTTTATGTCTTGAAAGGCTTTCTCGCATTCGGGAGTCCATTCAAAATGTTTGCGGTTTCGTAAGAGTAAGAAAAATGGGAGGGATTTTTCTTCGAATTTGGAAAGAAAGCGGTTGAGTGCTGCGATTCGTCCACTGAATCGCTGAACGTCTTTAACAGTTTTTGGGGGTTTCAGATTTTGTATGGCTGCTATTTTGGATGGGTTGATTTCGAGTCTGCGCTGTGAGATCATAAAACCTAAGAATTTACCAGCACTTACTCCGAATATACACTTTTCGGGGTTGAGTTTTAGACCGAAGTCTTACAAAGTTTGGAAAGTCTCTCGGAGGTCGCGAGTTAATTCTGATGCAGAAAGAGTCTTGACTAAGATGTCGTTGATGTATGCCTCAACATTTCTGCCGATTTGGGATTTGAACATTCTGTTGATCGTGTCCTGAAAATCGGCACCTGCATTTTGAGTCCGAAAGGCATATGTTTATAGCAGAAAAGTCCTTCGGGTGTGACGAAGGCAGTTTTTTCTTCGTCGGCTTCTGCCATAAGGATTTGGTGGTATCCTCTGTGAGCGTCTAGAAATGAAAGTAAGTAGTATCCGGCTGTGGCGTCGGCAAGGAGATTCGTTCGAGGTAGAGGATACGGTTTCTTGGGGATGGCTTTATTGAGCGAGGTGAAATCAATGCAAACTCGCCATTTGCCGCCTGGCTTTGGTACGACGACGGGGTTGGCTAGCCATTGAGGGAATTGGACTCTTCGAATGACATCGGCCTCAAGTAGCTCTGATATTTCTTTGCAGATAATGGCTTGTTTCGCTGTGTTGAAGGAACGGGGTTTTTGGGTAATGGATTTGGATGTGGAGGAAATGCCTAATCTATGTTCCATGAAGGATCGGGGGATTACCTCGTGGTCTGTGGGCGTCCAGGCGAAAGTGTTAGAGAATTCTGCCGCAAGCTCTAGGATTTGTCGTTGCAGAGGATTCGGGAGGGAAGCGCCTATTTTGATCTGGCGTTTTAGGTGTGTGGCGTCTATGCTGAAGGTTTTGAATTGGTTGACGGGGGTTAGGCTGCGGTCGGGATTGTCAGTGGGAATGGTTGAAGGTTTGGGGGGTTTATTGTTGGTGAGGTAGCAGGTCTGTTGAATCGGTTCGTCTCCGGGAATGATCCAAGGGCCGGAAGGTAACGTCATTATTATGTCATTGCGATATGTGCGGATTTGTGCTTGCATCGCATTCAGCGCTGGGCGTCCAAGGATAATGTTGAAAGGGGCTGGGGAGTCGACGATGACGAAGGTGGTTGTGTGTTGTTGGGGGTGAGAAGGTGGGCCCCATTAGAGTAATAGTTGGGCGGTGCCGCGAGGGTGGGTGGTGGTGCCGGAAAAATTAATAATTGGTGTAGAGTATGGTTGTATCAGGCTGTCGTCGAGGTGCATTCTTCTCCAGGTTTCGTAGTACATGATGTTAGCGGAGCTACCTGTGTCTATTAATATACGTCGGACAAAAAAGGATTGGATGTGTAAGGAAATTATTAGTGGGGTGTTGGTATTGTTATCGATTTCGACAGATTTTACGTGCTTTGAGGGAGGTGGGCCGAATGTGTGGGGTGGTCATCTATAAGGTTGATGACGTGAGGGGGGGGGGGCTGTGCCAGTTCGTGGGAGATTATCAGAGGTGGTGGGGGTTGCGTTCGGCATCTGAACATATTCGCGTAGTTGTCCTTTTTGAATTACGACTTTGATTGCATGTTTCAAGGCGTAGCAATTGTCAGTTGTGTGCCCGACTTCTTTGTGGAATGTGTAGAAATGTTGTTGGTTTCGGCGTTCGATTGGGGAAGGCATCGGGCGCGGAGCAGGCAATATGCCTAACGATTCTACTTTTTGCCATATGGTGGCGCTATCGGTTGTTAAGGGGGTGAATTGGGTAGTATTGTTTTTGGGGTAGCGGGGTGTTCGTTGGTCGGTGTTGGGTGTTGTCGCTTGTGTTCAGTAAGCAGGGTGTAGGAATCGGGTGAGAGGTTGACTGTGACGGTCTTGGGGGTATCTGGGTCTGGCCAGTGTGTTGTTTTGGGCAGCGTCTTGAGCTTGGGTGAATGCCATGGAGGTGGATAATTTTTCGGCTTTTTTCCAAGCTTCGATCTGTGTTAGTAGCTCTTGTGTGGTTCTTGGTTCCCGGATGTTTAATTGATGTGAATATTCGCCTGGGATGAGATCGTTGCGGAATGCTTCGACATAAAAGGAGTCTGTGCAGTCCTTAGTGAGCAATACTTCTTTGTTGAAACACTGGAGGTATGAGAACAAGGATTCTCCAACGTTTTGACGAATTTGTAGGAGTTCAAGGCGTGTTTTATTGTCTGTTCGGAATGATTCGAAGTGTTGTAGAAAAATATTGTCGAGTTGTCGAAAATAGACGATGGTACCTGTGGGTAAACTGCCAAACTAGGCTTGTGCTTGGTCGGCTAGTGTCATCGGAAAGCACCGGCACAACAAAAAATCGTCTGCACCGTGCATAACCATTGTTGTGGTAAATTGTCGGAGGTGGGTATCGGGATCGGAGTCTCCGGTGTAATGGGTGAATGTGGGAATCTGGAACATTGGTGGCAGTGGACCTTTAGCGTACTCCGGTGCCAGAGGGTTTTTGTCGAGTGTGTTCCAGGGAAGGATGTCGTCGTTTGATTTTAGTGGAGGGGGTTCGAGGTGAATTTGGTCGCATGGCGTTTGGGAATGTATGGCGGAGGGTGTGGGTCCGGTTGTAGGTTGGTCGTGGTGATAAGGTTGATGGGGGGCTGGAGTTCTGGGGGTTTGCGGGGGGAGGTACCATGTTTGCGTTGGCGCTTGCGGTTGTTGTAAATGGTATTGGTATATTATAGGTTGTGCTTGAGTACCCGGAGGTGGTTGGGGTATCAGGATTTGTGCTGGTGGGGTGGATGATGCTGGGGGTAATGTATTGAGTGGAGGGTGGGACAATGGTTGTTGGTTGTTTTGGTGGAGTTGGGGGATTTCTTGGGTTCCGGGGGTTGGTGTTGGGATGTGCCATGTGGGCGTTGGGACTTGTGGTTGCGGTGGGGGGTGTTGGTATGATATGGGGTGTGCTATATTATCCAGAGGCGTCTGGGGAAACGGGTGTTGTTGTGGGGGAGCGTGTGGGGCTAGCGGGGTTGTATAATTTTGAGGGTGCGGGCGTGGTTGTTGATCTTGTTGTTTGGCTTGCTTGGAAGGTTTTGTGGTAGGGTGGTCGAGGTGTTTCGGTGGAGAAGACTTACGGTGGCATTTTGGGGGTATCGGAACATTGGTTGAGGATTCGGTGGCTTCGGGAAAGGAGGATGTGGTGTCGTCTGTTAATTCTGGATCCGATCTTGGTTTTTTCTGTCGCATGTAGTTGGCGATATTTCTTAAGTTCTACATAATGTCGTCGTATAGTACATTGACGTTTGGTTGATCACGCCGAATGGATAGGGAATGTGAACGGCGGGTGGGCCTCTTGTCATCGCGGCGCGATGTGGATTGGTTTTGGGCGTCTTTTGGTGGATGTGCGGATGAGGAGGGTTGACGCTGGTTGGCGTTGGCGAGTGTAGAAGCGGTTGCCAAGGGTTGATGGGTACTGGTGGGAACAGGAAGAGGGATGCCCAGGGATGTGGTGGGAACTTCTAGAGGGGTATTAGGGTTTTTAGAATCATGGTCGTGGGTTGTCATAGTCTTTTTCGTCGATCCAATCGTACGAAAAAGCACGGTGGGCGCCAATATGATGTGGCCTGATCCTAATTATTCTAATTCCCTTTCCGTTCTTCCTCTTCTTTCCTGGGAATCCTTCTTTTCTCTTTAGGGTTTTCTTTAATCTTCTTTGTTCTTGGCGATTTCTCTCTCGCGGCGTTCTCTCCTTGTGCTTTTCTTGCGTGTGTGTGTTATTGATTGTGTTAGATGCCTTTCCTTCCTTCTTAGGGAGGTATTTATCTACAATATGTGAGCCTTTTGTGTTATGGGCCGTTCTTAGATATTTTAGATATGTGTGGGCTTTTTGTGTTATGGGCCGTTCTTAGATATTTTAGATTTTTCGGTTAGTTTAATGATGGGATTTTTGGGATATTTTATGTTGTGGAGATATGGTTTATGTATGGGGGTATGGTACATATACCAGTAACCAAAGCAAAATCGGCGAGTTTCACGCCCATTACCTGGTGTGATGTTAGAAAATAGAGGAATCCTCGATAATTGCACGGGGAAACGAGAATAAGTAGGAAGGCTATCAAAGGAGCAAGGAAGAAGAAGAAAATGGGATTTGAAGGTGCAGAAAGCTCTAAAGAAGAAGTAAAAAATTTCAAAGGAAATCAATCGTTGTATTTATAGAGAAGAGAGGATGAAGGGGCAAAAACAATTTCAAAAAGGGGAAGCTTCCTGGACACACTTCGCCAAACGTCAAATGTCCTCCCCCTATGCACAGTAGCCATCATTGCTTGTGCATGGGGAAGTGCAAACAACGTCATCCAACTCCCACTTGCAAAATCCAGCTGGCGTGTGAGGAACTGAACCGGTGCTTGCCTTTTATTACCACCAAATCAAGAGCTTGACCCAAATGCCCTTAACGAGTTCGCCGTCCGAAGCACAAAAAGTGAGCCTCAGTTACGTTGAAGCGAAAGAGGAACCCTTCTTCCACTTTGACAAGGGGCCACTGAGAGGTATGAAAATACCCCCATGCTGACATGGACTAAGGAGTGATGTGGCAGCCCACGTGTCCATCCATCAAGCATGGTAGGACCCGCCACCCCGCCAGGTGTCAACCCAACATGACCAATGAGGCTACGACTCCACCACTAGACGCTGAAGTCCGCGATTTTGCCTCTCTGGCAATCCACTTCGCCCGAAGTCTGCTTGCCAGCAAGGCAAACTACTTCTGCAAACTTCTTTAGAAGCTATCGTTTGACTAAACTTGTTTCGTTGTGTGCGTGTGTCACAATTTGAGAAGATAATAAAATAGAATAAATCAACGCAATCTTAACAAGTGCAAGTATACACCGGTCAACAAGTAATATATGTACCTAAGTACAAGATTATCGATCCCACAGAGATTTTGTATGCCAATTATACATGCAAACATGATTTACATCTAGTTAAAAGAATAAAGAATAAAGAATGATGAATATTGGGTGGAGATTCGGAAGTTAAGCTACTGCTAAGATATTGCTGCAGCAACGGAAATGCTGCAGCAATTCAACCTAACTACTACTACATGACAGCCTACTGGAAAATTACTATAAGAACACAACAGGTAATACAATGCTGTAAAAATCAAGCCAAAAATGCAAATACAAACCAATAGTGAATCCAAGAATGCTAAGCATGCTTTTCGGTTTCCAAATTAACACTACAGCGGTCTGGTTCTACCCAGACTACTTAGCCTACTAGTCTAAACCCCCGATAACATCGTCTCATGGAGTACGAAGTACCGTGTACCTAGAACAACACAAGGCAGTGAAATTGGTCGTGTCCCCTGCAATATTGACCGCACGGTCATGCGCCTCAAGCAAGTGCCATGCAATTAACGTGTCAACTAGACCCCTTCCAGTTAGAAAGCCAGATACTAGTTCGATACATAACTTGGACAGTCATAACCGCAAGTTATTCCTAATCCGTTTAAGTAATTGTATGAATAAACTAAGCATGCCCCATACAAGCATCAATAAAGAAAACGATACACAAAACTTATGCATTCTATTCATCTTATGCCACATTACGTTTTTCCACATGTTTATAATTTACTAGACTACAGCACCTTCAGGTTATGAATATATATTTTGCTGAAACGAATCATGAAAGACAAGGATTAAAGTAATAGGAAAAACAGTCCCTAGGTCCATAGTGACACCAGTCAATCCCAAGACGGAAAACATATCAATCCCAAAACACTTTTAATTAATCCTTGAAAACATGTAAACATTCTCATATCACAAAGAATCATTCAATTACAAAACAGTAGCAAATTGAAGAACATTCAATTACAAAATAGTAAGCAAATTGAAGAAATGGAAAGAGGGTTACTCGGGTCGGAGATCACCCTACTGCCCCAAATCGGATTTAATCAAGCTGCTGCTGCCCTTCGTTCCCTCTGCGTGGTGCTGCTGCCCTCGATCATGAACAGCCCGAAAAATTCCAGCAAAGTCGCCCCAGCTTTCTCAGGTTCGTTTCCACTCGATCTAGACTCTAAAATACTCTAAAACACACTATCCGCTGCCTATATTCTAAGCTGCCCGTAACTAAACACAAACATACAAAAGCTATGGTAGTACTCTATTTCTCCTCCTCTCCTCCCGTGTGTACCTCTTCTCTTCTCCTCTCATATATATATACATATATATATATATAAAGTGCAGCTGCCACTGCCCCTTTTCTCCTGAAAACACGCCAGCTTTTGCAAAGTTATCATCATATGTATGTATATATATATATATATATATATATATAGCAATTGCTGCTGTCAGTGCCCCTTTTCTCCTGAAAACCCGCCAGCTTTTGCAAAGTTATCATCATATGTATGTATGTATATATATATATATATATATATAGCAATTGCTGCTGTCACTACCCCTTTTCTCCTGAAAACCCGCCAGCTTTGCAAAGTTATCATCATCATACATATGTATATATATATATATACCCACTATATATATCTTCTTCTTTTTGTATATATATATATATATATATAGCAAGTGGTGTGTGTGTGTGTGTGAGAATTATATATATATATATATATATATATATATATACGTATAGATTCAAATTATCCACACATATTTCCCTTTCTTCACGGTTACCTTTTATCCAACTTCTTTTCACAAATTTCAACCATCAAAATTCCCTTTTTACCCTTGTCAAAATAAATCAATTCAAATTAATTCCCAAATAATAACAAATAATACAGCTCGTCCACATTTTGATAAATTAAATTGACTTTTAACAATAAATCCACATTTTTAGGTAAAAAGAGAGAAAATATCAAATCAACACATTTTCATTCCATTTTCCAAATAATTTCAGTTAATTCCCGAATAAAATGTGGCTAATTAGATGTGAATAACCCTATTATTTTAGAGTTATCACACCCCCAAACTTAGGTCATTGCTCGTCCCGAGCAATGCTGCATCTATGCGGAAGCAACAAAAATATACATACCCACATAAAAACTTTGTTCAACAAGTTCAGTCAAACCTGGGACCAATGATTTCAGAAAGAGAAAATTCAAAATTCAAGTAGACATAATGTTCCATCCTTAGTTGAATAACCAAATATTAACTAACCCAAGCTCAAAGAATTTCCACACCAGTGTACATGTGAATAGACTTTCCTTTTCAATCTCTCATTCATAAGTCATCATATGGTAATCCTAAGGTTCATTTTGTATCCTCAAACTCAATCTATTACACCCCTCTCCACTAATGTAGCAAATTTAGCAATAAATATCAAAGAGGTCTTAAATTAGTTGTAATGTAGGCTAGGGCTAAGGTAGGAAAAATATGGATAAAAAGTAGGCTCAAAACTTAGTCCTAGTCTGCCAAGAGCTTCTACCCAATGCTATCACTTCCCAAATTTTTTTTGAATCAACTCAAGGAGCATAAACATTTACACCCTGCTTCAGAAATACGTGCAACATTTAACCACAATCAGTATTTAGCATTTGACCTCAAAGAAGCACAACACATATTTCCTTTTATTCTCTCTTTTTGTTCTTCGTTTTTTTTCTTTTTAAAGTAAAGAGGGTGCTTTCATTTTTTCACACATGTTTTCATACACATACCCTCAATACGTAGAGCATTTATATTAGAAATTCAAATTTTCCTTAAATACCACTAATCCCAAAAAAAAATGATAATGCTGCAGCATTGTGCTGCAGCATTTCTATGTTCCTCCTCATAGCATTCTCAGCATACCCCCAAACTTATGTTTAACAGTGTTCATAGCAGACTAAGATCAAGTTTAGGGAAAACAAAGAATGGATACATGCAAAATATTTAGGATAAGTGGCTATTTAATAAGGGTGTCAAGAAATTAGGCTTAGGCTCAACTTGGGTTTACTAAGGAAGCAAAATATATTAGGGTAAGCTAGAAAGGCTCAAACGGTTCAAGAACATGCCTCAATCATTTCTTTAGTACCAAATCTACTAGGATTTCGCCTCAAGGACTATAACAGATGAGTCTAAAAATTCTGAACTTTCATACCAAAGTGACTTTTTATAAACATGAAATTTCCAAGTAAGACTATGTGCAAAAGATAGGGAGATGAAATAATTCTCACTTAGAGTCAACTAATACCTAATTATTCCGAAAAGAAGGTACAAAGTCTACGAGAATGTACTTTTATTTTTAAGATAACATCATAAATCGGGTCCCAAAAGTCTACTCTAATCCTGCTAAAACTAAGGTTCTAATGGGTCATATGAAAAATGCTGCCATATTGATACAAACAGGTCTTCTATGCCAGATCAATCAATTTATAAGGCATCGTAAAACAGTTATTCAGACAAGGCGTCCATGCATTCAAATAGATCACTCAGAATTTCAGCAAAGAGGATGTTCATGCATTTAAAAGACAGCAGGAAAAAACTTTTAAAATTAGCACCATTTTGAACTTTTTGCCACAAGAGGACACCCTCCCCCAAACTGAAGAGGAGCAATGTCCTCATTGCTGTAGCAACTGGGGGAAAACAAGCCATTGGACTGATCATAAAAAGGGAAAACTAGTTCAACATGAAGCATGGGAAACAAACGCATTAGTGGCACATAAGTTCTCAATTCTCGGGTGAGGAGAAAGCAAACACAAATATACCAACAATTCAGGCGGTCATTGTTACTAAGTAAAAACATGAAGACCATTAAGACATGAAATTCGTTTTGAATCATAACCACCCTTTTGCCCAATACAATAAACCGAGATACACATCAACTGGCAGATCTGTCATTTCTACAAGCATGCTCACACACAAGAACTCAAGTATAACTAGAACCCTAAATACAGCCAATACAATCCTCTATCTATTGGTAATGCAAAAATTGTACTCCATAAATTCTATACATGCTACTCAAGGAGTGTATACTCACATTAAGATAAGAGAAATGAACCAAATTTTTTTTGCAAGTACCATACACCAACTCACATTACCGAGAAGAAATAAAAATGTAGAAAATTGAGTACTAACCTGGAATCTTCTGGTTTGTTGAAGGCCGAAAAGTATCCTTTAGACAACTCCCCACTCCTTTCTCTCTTTGTCTTTTCAATTCACACACATTCTCCACAAATAAAATATAAAAATTAAACTAACCTTTTTGGTTTCTCAACAAGTTCTAGTTGTATGCCACCCATTGAAAATTTTGAAATTGAAAGGAACTAGGGCTGCTTGCATAAGAAGTCAATTCATGGCAGTCCCTTGTTGAAAGGCACCGCCTGAATTTTGAAATTGAAATTGGACTAAGGCAGCCTTGAATGGCTTTGTCGGTGTGTGGCAGCTTGTTGTCACAGCATTTCTGTCGAGAGGCAGGGGCAAGTCCCATTTCTTAAATAAAATAGCCTTAATTCCTTTTGCTCTTTTACCATAGGCATACCTGTAATAACAAGCAGAAGAGCACCGATGATGGGTTTCCGACCGATGTGCTAAATAGGTGTTATTTTACCCTATGTTGATTATGAATAATTAAGGACTGTGATTGACTAATTGTCACATTTAGTCTCTATGGTGTCACTTAATCAGCCAGAACCTAAGCCAGAGAACCTATCGTGTAGCTAGTCTATTGGAAAGTATCTACGATTTTATGAAATAAATATCGTACTCCCAGGGAAGTGGCAACTGCTTAGTCGTAACTAGCCTTTTATCCTAACTCCTATCTTATGATCCAGTTATGCAATCTTCATCAAATACTTTGATGAGAGGGTGATTCATTCTCCACTAGTTTTAAGTCTAATTAATCCTAGAAGTGTTTTATAGATGAGTTCTGATTCTATGTTATACTGTTCCTCTATGTTGAATGACCTAAATTTGAATATTTTAGATGCATCTTAGCATGGATTGCAACTATGTTCTGTGTCTAAAGGTGTACCACATCCGAGGTCTCTAATAAACTGCCCTACCTTAATGACGGCCCTACTCACGGTTCGGGACTAAGGCATCCATGAAAGCCCTATGTCACTTCGGGGATCATACCGCTTGCCCTAGCCGCCGGCATAATCGGACTCAGCTCGGCCCCTACCTAGACTACTTTAACAGGTAGGGTGTTCAACATGTTATTTTATCTAGCATGGCAGACACCAATACTAATTGATGCCTGTTAAACTAAACAGGTTATGATTAGACCGTGGTTAGGAATTGTCTATAACTCTAACTTTAGTTTAAAAGAGCACATTAAACATGCAGACATAGTGAATATTTAGTAGGTGGCTATTTCCAGAAAAACATAATAACGTCAACATATAAAACAACTATTCATAAACATCATAATCTCGTATTCATAATATGTATTTAGAACAAAACAATAACAACATATAAGAGAGGGACATGGGGACTGATGCTATAAAGAAATCACCCTTTACGTAGTCTCGCCGACGGAGCGTACTGCTGTATATGTCGTATTGCTCGCCCTGACTCTGCTCACCAGAACCTTCGGAGGACGCTTCCTCAGCCTAGTAACTGGGCTTTACCTTAATACCCAGCTTAAGCCCAGTCCTGTGGACTGACTCTTCGAATGCCTAGAGCCCTCTTAGGATCTCCTAACGAAAACCCGGGTATTCTATGAATATCATAAACGAACCTATCTATAGAAACCTAAGATCTGAGACTATTTCTCAGAAACTAAAACAAAACACTAATAAGAAAGAAAACTGAGATCCGAGTCTCTGAGTGAGTTGTGTACTAGAGAATTGTACACTGGACACCACTAAATGACTCAGATCGAGTGGAGAGGAATGAATTCAACTGCTGGAGGCCTGGGGTATTTATAGCAGCTTCCCGGAGTGAAAATCTCTGAAAAATTCGATGTGGGACAGCTTCTGGCGGCTCGGGACGCCCGTCCCGATCTGTTGACCAGGTCGGGATGCCCGTCCCGGGTCCTGGACGCCCGTCCCGGTGCCTTGACTTGGTCGGGACGCCCGTCCTGAACCTTTGACCGAGAATTCAGTTCGGGACGCCCGTCCTGAACCTTCTGGCGGCTCGGGACGCCCGTCCCGATTTGTTGACCAGGTCGGGATGCCAGTCTCGGGTCCTGGACGCCCGTCCCGGTGCCTTGACATGGTCGGGACGCCCGTCCTGAACCTTTGACCGAGTCAACATTTCCAAAAATTGCGTTTTTGCCCCAAAATTTGCTGTTTTCGTCTACTTTTCACCTGACACTTCCAAAATCATAAAAACTGTGAAATTAAGTGAATAATGAACAATCAAGACCAAATTACCCTCGATTTCACCCAAATTCATACATAAAAACATGCTAAAAAGGTGATACGATTTTCGCGTATCAAATAACCTCACACTTAGCTTTTTGCTTGTCCTCATGCAAAGTCTACCTGAAGTTACTTAAATTCCTAGTCATGTTTTTATTCCAAAAATTCTTCAGACAAGTCTTAACACAGGTCTGACTGGTTAGGTTGCTATGACAAGGTCTCAGATGCTTTTAGTAGCTTGTTATGATCAGGCAGAAAATAAATCAACAACTAGTTTGGACCTTTTTCTTAGTCACAGGGTCTTCCTGATGTGTAGTGTGTGTACTAGTCCAGACCAGATAGTCAACATAATGTACTCTTGTCTTAACTACTACCAGATAACACTTCGACCTATCGCTAGACATATTAACAACAGACAACTTTTTGAGTTCTGAGCTTTGGTGATCAGATTTTTAATGTTTTAGCATTTCGTTATTTTCTTTATAGATTCAGGGTATTTTGAGTCTTCTTAGAACACGTCAACTTCAACTACCCATGTAGCGAGTCCCACTCCGATGACTCCCAGATCTACACGACCTTAGGGCATCAAGCTTTAAATTCCCCGAAGGAGTGGTGCTCGAGTAGCGAAGGCCGCTGGCAAACTACCCTCATTTGATTAACTTTCTTTAATTTCTTTTCACTTCTAGCTCAGAGTCTCATCTAGTCATTCTAACTGCCAATATCTCCACAACTGGTCTAATTTTATCTAGTTAAGTCTCGAATAGGTAATTAGTTGAGGTCTCTACTCCAGACAAAGTTGTGCTCAGTTATCAGGAATTCCCTATTCCTAATCAATTAGTCCAAGATAGCTATGAATTATCTCCTACTAACCATAACATACTACCTACATATTATAGACATAAGCAATTGTTTAACCAAGCATACTGCATTTAGAAGTCTGAAGGACGGAAAAAATTTTGAAAAAATTTTGGAGGTGTGAAAATACTGGGAAAAACAAGCAAAAGCATATAAAAACTGCTACAGAGCACGTTGCACTGCTACCCCACACTTAAGTATGGCACTGTCCTCAGTGTTCATGCATATCTAGCTACCCCACACTTATTTGAAAATAAGAAATAAAACAGAAAAGAGTCTTACCCCACACTTATTTGAAAATAAGAAGTAAAACAGAAAAGAAAGGATTCTGTATTGGTAAGTAAGACATAAAAAATAAAATAATGCAAACAATTCTGTATTTCATATAAATCAATTTTGTACATAGATTCATACGTCATACAGCCCAGACATGCTTATACACATAGAACAAGAAAAACAAAAGGAAAAGAAAGGAAGGAAAGGAAAGAAGGAAAGAGAGACTAAGAACCATGCGGATCGTCGTCCAGTGGACCTAAGTCTGCTAAGTCAAACTCGAAGTTTTCCGCCACTCGGGAAGTCTGCTGATGTATCTCCTCAATCCGGCTGGTGTTCATGGCGATCCTATCATCTATCATCGCCAACCATCTGTCAATCCTGTCCTCCATCATCGTCAGCCGTCTGTCAATCCTGTCAATGTCTCGACTGTATCGGGCCGATAGTTCTGCTAATCCATGCGACATGTGTCGTTCGAAGGCAGTACGTGGCACGAACGTCTCGGACGGAGGGATATGCACTGGAAATGCTTCCGATGCCGATGCCTGTCCTGTCTGCTCCGTGTGGATGGTGTCGCGGCCATTCGCATCCCGGACAACCATTCCCATGTTCTGTAGAATGGTAACATCTGTGGGAATGGTGGTCGGGGCGACCAGAGTAAGCTCTGAGCCCTCTATGTCCAACTCCAGGTAGCGGGCTAGCCTGGTGATGTATGGTCTGAGTCCCAGACACTGTTTCCTAGTGTCTGTAGCAAATCCTCGCATAACGACCGCTATGAGTCTAGCCATCTCTACTGTAGATCCCATGTGCATGTTGGCTAGAAGGAATGTCTCCATCCGGGTGACAATTCCGGGCGCTGTCAGTCGTCCTGACAATGTGTGTGCAATGATAGCATGCAGGTAGCGAAGAGTAGGATAAATACCTGTGGCTTTTGCAAAGCCATGCTGGTGTGGGACACCCGTCATGCAGATCTGAGCCCAAGCAGTGGAGACATCTGCAGACGTGAAGTCTCGAACTGTAGTGGTGTATGCGGGCGTATCCAGATCATCTCTCTGCCAGATGCCTAGGGCATTGCCGAACTCGGCCATGCTCATCGACCGATCTATTCCGCCTAAACGGAATGTGATCTGCTCCTGGTGGCAAGTAAAAGACGCATAGAACTCACATACCAGCTCCAGGTATGTGGGCTCTGTGACGATGAATACTCGACTGTAAGGTGGCACGTCGAGTATGCGTCTGACTTCCGACTCTACTCCCAGCGTCTGTACTGCTGCCCAATCCAGCGTTCTGCCCGTTAGTATCGTACGCCCGATGTACCCAGTGCATCTTGCTTGGTATGCTGTGCTGGAGGGAAACAGCATAAAAGGATGTGCCACTGAGGTAACTGTCATGGTAGATGTGGTACGAGCACGTTTGGGAGCCATTGAAAACGTACGAGAGAAGTTAGGTGGGAAAGAAAGCTTTAAACTCAAATTCTGGAGGTGAAATTGAATTCAGAAGGATGAAATTAGGTTAGGGAAGGATTTTGAATTTTTGGCGGAAAAATCGAATTTTGGAGGGAAATTCAAATTTTTGGGTGAAGTTTAAAATTCAAATTTTGGAGGGAAATTCGAATTTTTAAACTTTGAAGAGTTTGCCAAAAATTTGTAGAGAGAAACTAGAGAGAAATATTTTTAGAGAGATGAATTTTTGGTTGTAGATTTGAGAGAAAATGAAAAAAATTGAATTTTTATAGAAGGGGCGGCCTTCGAGACGCCCGTCCCGGGTTGCATCGGGACGCGTGCCAATTCCAAATTTTTTTCTCTTCGTAATTCCCTGAAAATCTCAAGATACCAAAAATAATCCTAATTCTTTAACAAGGCTTCATGTTTATCCAATGAAATTCAGAAGTTGTTAAAAACTCTATGCAAAAATTCCTCACTCTTTTTTTTTCGAAAATTGTGACTACCTTAATTTTATCCCAACTTAAATTCAGCAAGAATTTCAGAAAAACAAAAACTGAGTTTGTGCAATGTAATTAGTGGAAAATAAACTGTATTTGCAAAACTCTTGTTTTTCATAGAAATTCGAAATAAAATGTCTGAAGAAAATTGTTGAATATAAAGGACCCTTTAAAAATGTTTGAAAAATAGAAAAATAAGGGCAATTATTCAAGTTTCAGTTCAAACGAATTTGAGAGTAAAAGAATCTTCCTTTTTTAACGACTCCTATCTCTGATCTCCTGTAGTTCGGTCTGAATGTTTCGCATCTCTTGCAGTTCTGCGTGTATGTTGCGCATTTCCTCCTGCTGGTTCCTTTGTTCCTTTAAGATTTCCATCATCTCTCGGAGTAATTGCACCTTTTGGTGTTCTATTGTGGTTCTGAGTTGGGTTACTTCAGAACTTAAGGTTAGAACAGCCTGATATGATCGTCTTAGTCCGTACGGTATTGTCTGAGTCATAGCGCTTATCCTGTGAGATATAGCATCTACCCGGGCAGCCAAGGCTGATTGAGAACTGTCAGTGCTATCCTTTGATGAAGGTGGTTGGTCGTTAGGTGCGGGGCATGCAGGAGTATATTCAGGAGATTTCGGGGTGTACTCGGAAGATTTAGGAGTATATTCGGGAGAAGCAGGAATGTATTCGAGAGAAGTAGGAGTGTATTCGGGAGAAGCAGGAGTGTATTCGGGAGAAGAAGGAATTGTTTGGATTTCTGGGGAAGTGTTATGTTCTACTTCGTCTAGAATATCCTGGGCTCTTGTTCCCTTCATCTCTGAGTGCAAAGTCTGGTTAGAAATAACAAATAGCAAAAGTAGGGAAGTGAAACAAGAAATCAAGAGAAAGATATTTTTATGGATTTTGAATTTTATTTAGAAAGCAGGTAAATTTCCTTAATATGGTTTTAGAATAATTTTCTAAAATTTGATTATCCTAAGTGTCTTAATTCCAGATATTATCTAAAATTAATTAGTTATGATAATCCTATATTTAGGAAAGTGATTGTCTAACTAACATAAGATAAGTGTGATTCAAAAGTCCAGGTTACTACCGCTACCTATCATAAGTTTCTAGAATTGTGGCCAATAATCCTAAATTCATTATGATATTTCCCCGGCAACGGCGCCAAAAATCTGATGGGTTTCCGACCGATGTGCTAAATAGGTGTTATTTTACCCTATGTTGATTATGAATAATTAAGGACTGTGATTGACTAATTGTCACATTTAGTCTCTATGGTGTCACTTAATCAGCCAGAACCTAAGGCAGAGTACCTATCGTGTAGCTAGTCTGTTGGAAAGTATCTACGATTTTATTAAATAAATATCGTACTCCCAGGGAAATGGCAACGGCTTAGTAGTAACTAGCCTTTTATCCTAACTCCTATCTTATGATCCAGTTATGCAATCTTCATCAAATACTTTGATGAGAGGGTGATTCATTCTCCACTAGTTTTAAGTCTAATTAATCCTAGAAGTGTTTTATAGATGAGTTCTGATTCTATGTTATACTGTTCCTCTATGTTGAATGACCTAAATTCGAATATTTTAGATGCATCTTAGCCTGGATTGCAACTATGTTCTGTGTCTAAAGGCGTACCACATCCGAGGTCTCTAATAAACCGCCCTACCTTAATGACGGCCCTACTCACTGTTCGGGACGAAGGCATCCATGAAAGCCCTATGTCACTTCGGGGATCATACCGCTTGCCCTAGCCGCCGGCATAATCGGACTCAGCTCGGCCCCTACCTAGACTACTTTAACAGGGGGTGTTCAACATGTTATTTTATCTAGCATGGCAGACACCAATACTAATTGATGCCTGTTAAACTAAACAGGTTATGATTAGACCGTGGTTAGGAATTGTCTATAACCCTAACTTTAGTTTAAAAGAGCACATTAAACATGCAGACATAGTGAATATTTAGCAGGTGGCTATTTCCAGAAAAACATAATAACGTCAACATATAAAACAACTATTCATAAACATCATAATCTCGTATTCATAATATGTATTTAGAACAAAACAATAACAACATATAAGAGAGGGACATGGGGACTGATGCCATAAAGAAATCACCCTTTACGTAGTCTCGCCGACGGAGCGTACTGCTGTATATGTCGTATTGCTCGCCCTGACTCTGCTCACCAGAACCTTCGGAGGACGCTTCCTCAGCCTAGTAACTGGGCTTTACCTTAATACCCAGCTTAAGCCCAGCCCTGTGGACTGACTCTTCGAATGCCTAGAGCCCTCTTAGGATCTCCTAACGAAATCCCGGGTATTCTATGAATACCAGAAACGAACCTATCTATAGAAACCTAAGATCTGAGACTATTTCTCAAAAACTAAAACAAAACACTAATAAGAAAGAAAACTGAGATCCAAGTCTCTGAGTGAGTTGTGTACTAGAGAATTGTACACTGGACACCACTAAATGACTCAGATCGAGTGGAGAGGAATGAATTCAACTGTTGGAGGCCTGGGGTATTTATAGCAGCTTCCCGGAGTGAAAATCTCTGAAATATTCAATGTGGGACAGCTTCTGGCAGCTCGGGACGCCCGTCCCGATTTGTTGACCAGGTCGGGACGCCTGTCCCGGGTCCTGGACGCCCATCCCGGTGCCTGGACTTGGTCGGGACGCCCGTCCTGAACCTTTGACCGAGTCAACATTTCCAAAAATTGTGTTTTTGCCCCAAAATTTGCTGTTTTCGTCTACTTTTCACCTGACACTTCCAAAATCATAAAAACTGTGAAATTAAGTGAATAATGAACAATCAAGATCAAATTACCCTCGATTTCACCCAAATTCATACATAAAAACATGCTAAAAAGGTGATACAATTTTCGCGTATCAACCGATAAGAGAGAAAGAGAACAACAGTGCAATATGAAATTGAAGTCTCAAAACCAATTCTGAAAATTCTGAAAGAAACTTAGGAGTAAACAACCATTAATTCATAATTGAAGCACCTGAAAATACATGAACAACAATTAAAACGAAATAAAAAAAAGAAATCGAATGCTGAAAAAAAAAACAAACAAGAAGAAATAAGGAAAAAAACGAAATAAAAAGAAATGCAATAAATAATAGATGAAAGTGTTCACTTATAGATTGTGCTCAATTAACTACTTAGCATCGACAAGTATTAAAGGTGAAGAGTTTTGCACAATGTCTTCTTTAACCATGAAGTGACACTTCTTCCAATTGAGGACTAGGTTGGTGTCCTCACAACGTTTAAGCACCTTGGCCACATTCTCTAAGCATTTTTCAAAAGAGTCCCCACATATGGAGAAGTCATTCATGAAAACCTCTAAATATTGCTCCACCATATCTGTGAAAATGGCCATCATATATCGTTGGAACATTGCTGGAGCATTACACAGTCTGAATGGCATTCTTCTAAATGCTAAAGTACCATAAGGACAAGTGAAGGTCATTTTGTTCTGGTCCTCTGGTGCTACAACAATCTGATTGTAACCAGAATACACATCCAGAAAGCAATAAGAATCCCGTCCAACTAACCTATCCAACATTTGATCAATGAAAGGCAGTGGGAAGCGGTCGTTTCTTGTGGCTTTGTTTATCTTCTTGTAATCCATGCAAATTCTCCATCCCCAGCGCTGTCAGATATAGGATAAATAATGCCAAAATCAAGCCACTTGATAATTTGTTCCTTTACTACTTCCTTCGTAACTGGATTTAATCATTTCTTCCCCTCTATTAAATTTTTGGAATTGTCTTCCAAAATTATCTTATCCATGCATAAGGTTGGTCATATACCTTTGATATAAGCTATGGTCCAGCACATAGCTGTCTTATGCTGTTGCAAAGCTCCAAGCAATTCTCCTCCTGTTCCGCACTCAGCAGTGTTGAAATAATCACTGGCAGTGTAGATTCTGCCCTTAGAAATCCATACTTCAAATGCTACGGCAATGACTTTAATTTCAGCTTGGGTGGTTCTTTCACAGAAGGTTTTGTCACTTTAAAATCCCTAGAAGACATGTCCAAAGATTCAAATTGAGCTCTGAATTTGAAATCTTGAGAGTTTGCCTCTAGCCAAGCTGAGTATTCATCATTCTCCTCATTGTGCTATTTATAGCATCTGAAACATCACCGGTTTCAGCTGAAATTGTGTTGCGGCAATCTCTGGTCGCATAATGCTTGGATTCAGCTCATTGAACATAGGGACAGCATACTGTCAGATAGCATGGTCCACATCATCTGCCATTACTACAGGATTGTAGACGGGTTCAGCTTGATAATTCATTGTTCTGCCATGACCGCCTTATCTGTAGTTTGCTTCTTCTTTCTTAACGATTTAGTTGTTCTCTCAATTTCTGGATCTAGTGGCAGCAAAAATCAGCACACGTCAAG
Organism: Asclepias syriaca; assembly: GCA_027405835.1. Classification (NCBI taxonomy): domain Eukaryota; kingdom Viridiplantae; phylum Streptophyta; class Magnoliopsida; order Gentianales; family Apocynaceae; genus Asclepias; species Asclepias syriaca. Next base: position 12,892,794 of record CM049933.1, read on the forward strand.
AAAATACACAAGCTGAAAATTTGACAAATAATTCAGATCAATAAACTCACAAAAAACAGTTCAGCCCATGCATAATTTATTCATCCCTCATACAATCATTTCAATAATCTCATAAGCTCAAGAATGAGTATAACATAAAACAACAAAAATATAACCAAATGCAAACAATATTTACAATCAATTGACACCAAAATCCCCGACAACGGCGCCAAAAACTTGTTGCGTTGTGTGCGTGTTTCACAAATTGAGAAGATAATAAAATAGAATAAATCAACGCAATCTTAACAAGTGCAAGTATACACCAGTCAACAAGTAATATATGTACCTAAGTACAAGTTTATCGATCCCACAGGGATTTAGTATGCCAATTATGCATGCAAACATGATTTACATTTGGTTAAAAGAATAAAGAATGATGAATAATGAATATTGGGTGGAGATTCGGAGGTTAAGCTACTGCTAAGATATTGCTGCAGCAACGGAAATGCTGCAGCATCACCAATGCCACAACAATTCTACCTAACTACTACTACAGGACAGCCTACTGGAAAATCACCATAAGAACACAACAGGTAATACAATGCTGTAAAAATCAAGCCAAAAATGCAAACATAAACCAGTAATGAATCCAAGAATGCTAAGCATGCTTTTCGGTTTCCAAATTAACACTACAGCGGTCTGGTTCTACCCAGACTACTTAGCCTACTAGTCTAAACCCCCGATAACATCGTCTCATAGAGTACGAAGTACCGTGAACCTAGAACAACACAAGGCAGTGAAATTGGTCGTGTCCCCTGCAATATTGACCGCACGGTCATGCGCCTCAAGCAAGTGCCATTTAATTAACGTGTCAACTAGACCCCTTCCGGTTAGAAAGCCAGATACTAGTTCGATACATTACTTGGACAGTCGTAACCGCAAGTTATTCCTAATCCATTTAAGTAATTGCATGAATAAACTAAGCATGCCCCATACAAGCATCAATAAAGAAAACGATACACAAATCTAATGCATTCTATTCATCTTATGCCACATTACGTTTTTCCACATGGTTATAATTTACTAGACTACAACACCTTCAGGTTATGAATATATATTTTGCTGAAACGAATCATGAAAGACAAGGATTAAAGTAATAGGAAAAACAGTCCCTAGGTCCATAGTGACACCAGTCAATCCCAAGACGAAAAACATATCAATCCCAAAACACTTTTAATTAATCCTTGAAAACATGTAAACATTCTCATATCACAAAGAATATTAAATTACAAAACAGTAACAAATTGAAGAACATTCAATTACAAAACAGTAAGCAAATTGAAGAAATGGAAAGAGGGTACTCGGGTCGGAGATCACGCTACTACCCCAAATCGGATTTAATCAAGCTGTTGTTGTCCTTCGTTTCCTCCGAGTGATGTTGCTTCCTTCGGTTCTGTCCAGCTTAAAAGTCTTCAGCAATGTCACCCCAGCCTTCTCAGGTATTTTCCACCCTAATCTAAGCTCAAAAACAACTCCAAAACAAGCTACCTACAGCATATTATACATGCTGCCCGTAACTAAACACAAAACAATATTTCTCCTCCTCTCTCCCGTGTACTTCTTCTCTTCTCCTCTCATATATATATATATATACATATATATGTATATATATATATATATATATATATATCTATATATATATTATAGCAATTCTTGCTGTCACTGCCCCTTTTCTCCTGAAAACCCGCCAGCTTTTGCAAAGTTATCATCATCATATGTATCTATATATATATATATATATATCTACATATAAATACAAATTATCCACACATATTCCCCTTTTTTCACGGTCAACTTTTATCCAACTTCTTTTCACCAATTTCAACCATCAAAATTTCCTTTTTACCCTTGTCAAAATAAATCAATTCAAATTAATTCTCAAATAATAACAAATAATACAGCTCGTCCACATTTTGAGAAATTAAATTGACTTTTAACATTAAATCCACATTTTTAGGTAAAAAGTGAGAAAATATCAAATCAACACATTTTTAGGTAAAAAGAGAGAAAATATCAAATCAACACATTTTCATTCCATTTTCCAAATAATTTCAGTTAATTCCCGAATAAAATGTGGCTAATTAGATGTGAATAACTCTATTATTTTAGAGTTATCACACCCCCAAACTTATAGTGGGTATGTGTATGAAAACATATGCCAAAAACTTGTTGCGTTGTGTGCGTGTGTCACAAATTGAGAAGATAATAAAATAGAATAAATCAACGCAATCTTAACAAGTGCAAGTATACACCGGTCAACAAGTAATATATGTACCTAAGTACAAGATTATCGATCCCACAGGGATTTAGTATGCCAATTATACATGCAAACATGATTTACAGTTAGTTAAAAGAATAAAAGAATAAAGAATGATGAATATTGTGTGGAGATTCGGAGGTTAAGCTATTGCTAAGATATTGCTGCAGCAACGGAAATGCTGCTGCATCACCAATGCCGCAGCAATTCTACCTAACTACTACTACAGGTCAGCCTACTGGAAAATCACCATGAGAATATAACAGGTATTACAATGCTGTAAAAATTAAGCCAAAAATGCAAATACAAACCAATAGTGAATCCAAGAATGCTAAGCATGCTTTTCGGTTTCCAAATTAACACTACAGCGATCCTGTTCTACCCAGACTACTTAGCCTACTAGTCTAAACCCCCGATAACATCGTCTCATGGAGTATGAAGTACCGTGAACCTAGAACAACACAAGGCAGTGAAATTGGTCGTGTCCCCTGTAATATTGACCGCACGGTCATGCGCCTCAAACAAGTGCCATGCAATTAACGTGTCAGCTAGACCCCTTCCGGTTAGAAAGTCAGATACTAGTTCGATACATAACATGGACAGTCGTAACCGCAAGTTATTCCTAATCCGTTTAAGTAATTGCATGAATAAACTAAGCATGCCCCATACAAGCATCAATAAAGAAAACGATACACAAAACTTATGCATTCTATTCATCTTATGCCACATTACGTTTTTCCACATGTTTATAATTTACTAGACTACAGCACCTTCAGGTTATGAATATATATTTTGCTGAAACGAATCATGAAAGACAAGGATTAAAGTAATAGGAAAAATAGTCCCTAGGTCCATAGTGACACCAGTCAATCCCAAGACGGAAAACATATCAATCCCAAAACACTTTTAATTAATCCTTGAAAACATGTAAATATTCTTCATATCACCAAGAACATTCAATTACAAAACAGTAAGCAAATTGAAGAAATGGAAAGAGGGTTACTCGGGTCGGAGATCACCCTACTTTCCCAAATCGGATTTAATCAAGCTGCTGCTGCCCTTTGTTCCCTCTGCGTGGTGCTGCTGCCCTCGATCATGAACAGCCCGAAAAATTCCAGCAAAGTCGCCCCAACTTTCTCAGGTTCGTTTCCACTCGATCTAGACTCTAAAACACACTACCCACTGCCTATATTCTATGCTGCCCGTAACTAAACACAAACATACAAAAGATATGGTAGTACTCTATTTCTCCTCCTCTCCTCCCGTGAACTTCTTCTCTTCTCTTCTCATATATATATATATATATATATATATATATATATATATATATATATATATATATATAGAAAGTACAGCTGCCACTGCCCCTTTTCTCTTGAAAACCCACCAGCTTTTGCAAAGTTATCATTATATGTATGTGTATATATATACATAGCAATTGCTGCTGTCACTGCCCCTTTTCTCCTGAAAACCCGCCAACTTTTGCAAAGTTATCATCATCATATGTATGTAATATATATATATACCCACTATATATATCTTCTTCTTTTTTTGTATATATATATATATATATATATATATATGTATAACAAGTGCTCCTATCATCATCATACGATAGTTGCTGAGTATTATATATATATATATATATATATATATATATATAGATAGATATATATATATCGACATATAAATGCAAATTATCCACACTATTCCCTTTCTCACCCTCAACTTTTATCCAACTTCTTTTCACCAATTTCAACTATCAAAATTCCCTTTTTACCCTTGTCAAAATAAATCAATTCAAATTAATTCCCAAATAATAACAAATAATACAGCTCGTCCACATTTTGAGAAATTAAATTGACTTTTAACAATAAATCCACATTTTTATGTAAAAAGAGAGAAAATATCAAATCAACACATTTTCATTTCATTTTCCAAATAATTTCAGTTAATTCCCGAATAAAATGTGGCTAATTAGATGTGAATAACTCTATTATTTTAGAGTTATCAGCAATCCACTTCGCCCGAAGTCTGCTTGCCAGCTAGGCAAACTACTCCTGCAAACTTCTTCAGAAGCTATTGTTTGACTAAACAGTCAATCCCATAAAGGCTTAGTCAAAATATCCTCCCTAACGATTCCCTAAAACTAAGAATTTTGAATTCTACCACATAATCTAGCAACTACTGGATTCTGCATATTACACCACCTACCTATTTTCAAGGGTGGTTTGTATCTATAAATACCACTCTCGTAAAGGTGAAATGAAAGCCAGATTACTATACTAAATTTCTTTCAAATTAAATACTCTCCAATCTAAATCAAATCACTGACTTTATCATTTGAGGGTTCATCAGAGTCCTTCACCCTCTGTATGAACTTTACTGTTTTGCAAGTATCGGAAGATAGAACCTCCATTAAAACTGTGACGCAACGACTACCTTGACAGTAACATTTGACAGATATCACCAGACGACACCGTTTCAGTGACAGATAGCGTCAAACCGATTTACGACGAATCAATATATATATATATATATATATATATATACAATCAAGAATCACCATTTTATATCCTACTTTAGATAAAAAAAAAAGAAAAGAAAACTTCAAAAACAATACTACTTCTTACAACATATATAAATTTTAATATTTATAATTTTTTTAAAAGTCAACTATTTATATCATTAATAAATTTATTGATGGGATCTTGTTATTTTACATCTTTATTGTTTTATTATTACTATTTTTTGTTTATGATTTTTTCATTTGCTGCTAATAGTAAGTAGCATTAGGTAAATATTAGAAGTTAAGATAGCTTCCTAAAATGTGCTTTTCTAATATTATATACTAAATATAATAATATAAGAATTAATCTATTAATTAAAAGGAAAACTTATGGTATATATCGCTTATACTTAGGATAATTTGAGAAAATCATAATACCAATATATTATTTATTCCATATAAAATTAGAATTAGAATCTAATTAAAATTTTGTGTTTTTTTCTTCAATCCTAAGGATAATTTGAAAAAATCAATATAAAATTTTATTATTTATCCTTTTAAAAAAGAAATTAAATTTCAATGGTAATTCGAATTCTTAAATTATAAATAATCCTCTCTTTTAATAAGAAGAGGATATGTTCAAAAGTTCTAAAGAAAAAATTTAAAAAAATCGTTAATCTTACAACATCAATTATAATTTTTATGTTTAATTTAATAAATTTAATTTTTCCGCTTACTATTATATGTTGATTTATTCGTCATATATATATATATATATATTATATATATATATATAATATATAAGTATATATTACAGAGAACAATAAAATTTACATGCATTCATAAGATTTGTATAAATATATAATTAATTTAAATTAAGTCTTACATTTTTTTTAAGAATAAGATCTACAAGTGTTAAATATGTATTGAGATTATTAAATGTTTTTTTTAAAAGGATAAGAATTTATAATTTTTTATGTTTATTAGAATACTAAAATTTTAAATTTAAATAGCACAACTTAATTTTAGTCAAAAGGTACAATAAATTATTATTTTTAATTTAAAATAAATCAACTGAAAAGACAAAATTATAATAAAATAAAAGTTAAAGAAAGAAAAATTTCTGATTTGCCCTACTGGTATATAAGGAAACCAGTTTATTCTTGTAATACATACATCACATTAGGGAGATTGTCAAAATGAATGATAAAAAAAAAATAAATAAATATATAAATAAAAAAAATAAGAAAGAGAAACATTTAATTAATAAATCAACATGAAGATTATATAAAGAAATAAATATTTATTAAGTGATAATTGAGATATTAGTTATATTTTAAAAATATAAATTATAAATTTTCAAAATAACAAATTTGCAAATATTAAATGTATAGGTTTATGAAATTAAATTTTATGTCCCACAAAATACAAATTTAAAGTTAATAATTAATTTAATTTTAAACTTATTACTTAGTTTTATTCTTTTACATTTAAATTTGTGAAGAAGCTGAATAATAATAGATTACAATAGAAACAGTAAAATAATTAATTAATTTCAAAATAAAAAGATACCAAATTAAATTTAAAATAAAATTTGTAGACAACATATACACATTCTTGTACAGGATAATTTCTATTTGGAATTGAGTACTCATATCTAACTCACATAAAATTCAAATATATATACTTAAATATTCATGCACACATATATTATAATAATTTTTATCTTAATTTTAATTTCTTTATTATATAAATAATTACAAACTCTTTATAATTTTCTATATATTTTTATGTTTTTTTATTTTAATTTCCAACCTTTTAATAATATTCTCTACTAATTTTTACCACATTTTAAAATATATTAATAAATTACAGAGAATTTCAAACCGCGCTTTGCAGTATGCAAAGGAAAATGTTTTTTAAAAAAAATGATTTTACAACTTAAGAATGTCTTATTTTATGGTGACATTGTAATTAATATATAATTATTGAAACATTGTATGTAATTAAATAATAAAATATTAAAATTAATAATAATTAAATATTATAAAATTAAGTTGAAAGGTTAAATACAGATGAAATTTTATTTAAAGAAAATAAAAATTTGAAATAAAAGTTTTATGAAAATTCTGTTTAAAAAAAAATATTATTTTAATTATAAAATTAATTATTATTATCTTTTGTTTTCAAATTTTTATTTTTTTATTAAATTACGTTTAATAAATAAATATATGAATTTAACAAAAAAAATTTAAATAAGTATAATTATTATATCTAATTTGTTTTTTACCATATATTATATCTAATTTAGTAATATAATTTATTAATATAATTTTAAATTAAGAGTATATTTTTTATTTTAATATTTAAATTTTATTATAAATTTTAAAAGTTTTTTATCATCCTTCTCTATGTTTTTCTCTTATTTGTGGTATCTGCGACTACTGATGGTGAAGATTGGAGGGCAAGACACATTCTTGAAGAGGGAAAGAAACTTCTTGATAGCAATCTTTTTTGGTTCATGGACTATCTATCCAAGTCGGGGAATTTTTGTGCCCATGACATTGCTAAATGGGCTAATAGATTCAATTTTTGTGGTCAAGTTGATCTCAATACATTGCCTCCATTTTTTTTGGGAGGAAGAGATAAGTTGAGTTTTATTTCTGTCTTGTTTCTTTTTTTCTTTGTACTTTTATTTAAGTAAAATGAAATACCTGCTTATTAAAAAAAAATATTCCTACTACCATATCCCACTCCATCATCGAAGAGAGAGAGAGAAGACATATAAAATAATTAGATATGGAGGAAACGGTGCTGAATTTAGGCCATAAAATGTTCCAAGGAAATTGAAATCAAATAGCTGGACAAATGACGTGACAAAATTTTCTCTTGAAATAATATATGGAGAGACTTTGAAATATCAAAATTTATCGTAGTACAGAGATTTCGTGAAGTATCAAAATGTAACAAAGTGTATAAGTCGAATCTTATAATACACTGTATATGAAGTGACTTATGAATTATATAGCAGTTTTGTGTCAAACCAAGCAATTTATAATTCTCAATTTACTTGTTATTAATTCAATTATGATAGAATTACATAATCAAATACTCTATTTTTGTGCATATATAAGAATGTTTTGTAGTGTCATTGAGTACCCAAAAAAGCATAATTGAAAGCACATAAAAAATGTTAAGAATCTAAGATATTAATTTTTTTAAATTTTGCCGTAATTCAATGTACATGCAAATTTCCTACCTTTTCCAAAACTTTCATTGTTGGACCATTTCTAATACATACATTACAGTAGAGAGATTGTGAAATGAATAAGAAAGAAAACCAATTTATTAATAAATCAACCTTAAAATTATATAAAGAAATTAACTATATTTTAATAATTTATTAACATAATTAAGATATTTGTTATATTTAAACAATATAAATTTTAAATTTTCAAAATAATAAACTTCTAATATTAAATGTAATTTATGAAATTAAAGCTTCCCACAAAATACAAATTTAAAGTTAATAATTAATTTAATTTTAAATCTATGATTTAGTTTTATTCTTTACATTTAAATTCACCAACCAACATAATAACCTAATAACAGAATATAAACATAATAACAGGATATAACCTAATAACATAATTAGAATTTAATATTCTTATTATCAAATATCAAATTTTTAAGATTTTAAACAATCAGATATATAAAACTTGTCAAGACGCGATGCTTTGGTGATAAATACTCTCATTTATAATGAGTTCGAGACATAATAAAAACGAAAGTCATTAAGTAATACGTTTTTAATTATTTTTTTCTACTTCTCTTTGGAAAACTTTTATATTTTAATATTTCTTTTCTAAGAAAAGAACGCGACAAATTTTTTGTTTGTTAATTTCCTCCTACATTAACATTAAGACATTGTATTATTTCCGTACGCCTTCGATCTCCTCGGACATTTTTGGCATTATAAATTTAGACAAATCAATTACAATATCGAATTCTTTCCATAATTATAGAGATTGTGAAGTCTCAATCTATTTGATTTCAATTTCCCTAGAATATCTTATGGCCTAAATTCAGCACCGTTTTTTGTATTTCTATTATTTTCTCGGTTTTCTCTCTCTCTTCGATGTTGGAGTGGGATATGATAGCAGAAATATATTTTTTTTGATAAGAGGGTGTTTCATTTCACTAAAATAAAAGTACAAGGAAAAGAAGAGACAAGACAGAAATAAAACTCAAATTATGAGGCAATGTATGAGATCATCCTGACCACAAAAATTGGATCTACTAGCCCATTTAGCAATATTATGGGCACAAAAATTCCCAGGGTAGATAGTCCATGAACCAAAAACGATATCTACCAAGAAGTTTCTTTCCCTCTTCAAGAATGTGTTTTGCCCTCCAGTGGTCAGCATCACTATTACCCTTTAGTGCTGGTATAACATTCAATTCATCACCTTCCGAATTTACTCTCTCCATTTTCAAGTCTTGAAGTATCTTCAGTGCTTGGACAGTCGCTTCTGCTGTTGAGTCCTACCCACAATTGTTGAGTTCTACACATTCAACAAATGCTGCTTCAAAGATTTCTGCGTCAAGTTTCTATATTGGCTGCTGCGTAGAAATTGGAAAAATGGGATACAGTGGATTTTTCTCTTCCTTCCTTCCATCGTAACTCATCCCTATAAATATCTGTACAAGATATGATTCAGACACACCAACACAAAATAGAATAGAGAGAGTTCTGTGACGGAAAAGAAAAGAGAGAGTTGAGTGAGTATAGCTCCTCCTCCGAGAGAGAGTTTTTTGTAAACTATATTTGTATAGTGGAAATTTTTACTCTATTTATATCTCTCGTATTTAAAATTTGTCTCGGTACCTAACAAGTGGTATCAGAGCAAAGTTATCGGTACCGGAGGCGAACGAGGAAATTACTGTCAAAATTCGAAGTGCTCGGGACTTCATTTTGACACCACAGAAAGCTTCGTCTCATCGAGACGAGTTCAGAACATCTCACGGAATTAAAATCCGACGTCAGACGAGCCCGTACGGTAAGTCCAAAATTTTCTGTAAATTTTGTGTTGCCGGAGAAGAAGACCTAACGTCAGCGTGACGTCAGCGCCGGCAGTCCAGTCAGCCGCCACGTCAGCAGAAGCTAGCTGCCCAGTAGGCTGTCCAGTCAGCGACACGTCAGTGCCCAGTAGGCTGTCCAGTCAGCGCCCAGTAGGCTGCTCAGTCAGCCGCCACGTCAGCGCCCAGTAAGCTGTCCAATCATCGCCACGTCATCGCCACATCAGCAGTGCCACGTAGGCAGAGCCAAATCAACCGCTCCGAACGCAGCCGCGCAGTCCGTTTTGTGAAATTCGGACTCTAAAATACCGTTTAAAGAAATGACCTCAGAAGAGTCGAGTCTATCAACTAGCTCAATGATGAGATTATCATCATCAAATTATTCCATCTGGAAACCATTGATGGAGGATCTTCTATATTACAAAGACTTGCACGATCCCTTAGAAGATGAAGGGAAGAAGCCAAATGAAATAAAGGAAGCCGATTGGATAAAGATGAATCGGAAGGCTGCCGCTCAGATCAGGCAGTGGGTCGATCATAGCATTCTCCCGGAGATTTCCCAGGAGACAAATGCTCACAAGCTCTGGAAGAAACTGGAGGAGATATACCAGTCGAAGACAGCACAGAACAAATGTCTCCTCACGAGGAGATTAGTGAAGCTACAACTCAACAAAGGAGGATCAGTAGCAGAGCATACAAGTGCATTCCAGAACTTGGTAAACCAACTTATTTGATGTGATATGCTTTTAGATGATGAAATGCAGGCCATTTTACTCCTTGGTACACTCCCGGACAACTGGGAAACACTAGTTGTCACACTCAGCAACTCAGCAGTGGGCAAACTGAGTATGAACATTGTCAAGGGTGCCTTGTACAGTGAAGAGGCAAGGAGGAAAGAAACTGAACCCGACCACCCACATGCTTTTGTCACAGAGAACAAAGGATATGACCAACGAGGAAGGAGTCAAAGTCGAGGTCGAGGTCGAAGTCGAGGTCGAGGCAAAGGCAAGTCTCAAGATCATGGCAATTCTGGAAATGGTAAGAATTCAGACAAAGGTAATTTCAAGTGCTATCACTGTGGAATTCCAGGTCACAAGAAAATCAACTGCTGGAAGCTAAAAAGAGAACAAGGTCAAAGCAGCTCCAGTAAGAAGAATGAAAATGGTGATACTTTGGTCACTATTTCACACGAAGTAGCTCTTCTTTCCAACAGCATAGAAGAATGCCTCCACGCTGGAAACGGCGAAGGTGAATGGGTGGTGGATACAGGATCCTCTCATCATGCTACTTCACATGAAGAATTATTTACCACGTATCAATCTGGAGATTTTGGTACCGTGAAGATGGGGAACACCAGCTGCTCAAAGATTGTTGGGGTCGGGACTATACTTGTGAAGACGGAGGTTGGATGCACTTTTGAGCTAAAGGGCGTTCGACACATCCCCGACCTACGGCTCAATCTTATATCAGGATCTGTTCTTGATCAGGAGGGCTATGAACAATACTTCGGACACGGCATGTGGAAGTTAACTAAAGGTTCTTTAGTTGTTGGACGTGGTCACCTTTGTGACACGCTATACAAAACTAATCTCAAGGTTAGTATTCATAGTCTTAATGCAGTTGAAGATAAAGGGTCTCCAAATCTATGGCACAAGAGACTCGGACACATTGGGGAGAAAGGTTTAGACATCCTGAGCAAGAAAAACCTTATCAATGTAGACAAGGAAGTTTCTCTTAATCCTTGTGAACACTGCCTTTTCGGCAAACAACATCGAGTCTCGTTCAAGTCATACAGGAAGGGAAGAAGATCAGAAGTGTTGAGCCTGGTACACTCTGACGTATGCGGACCCATTGAAGAAGAGTCCTTAGGCGGAAACAGGTATTTTCTAACTTTTATTGATGATGCTTCCAGGAAGGTGTGGATATACTTGTTGAAAACCAAGGACCAAGTTCTTGAGTATTTCAAACATTTCCATATGATGGTGGAAAGGGAAACAGGGAAGAAGCTGAAGTGCCTCCGATCTGACAATGGAGGCGAGTATACTTCAAATGACTTCAAGTCATATTGCTCGAATCGCGGCATTCGACATGAGAAGACAGTCCCACGTACCCCACAACATAATGGTGTAGCCGAGAGGATGAACCGGACCATTGTGGAGAAAGTTAGATGCATGATCAGTATGGCTAAATTGCCAAGCCATTCTGGGGAGAAGCTGTTCTAGCGGCGTGCTACCTGATCAACAGATCACCTTCAGTACCATTGAACTTTAATGTTCCGGAGAAGATTTGGTCACGAAAGAAGGTGTCATATTCTCATCTGAGAGTATTCGGGTGCAAGGCATTTGCACATGTATCCAAAGAGCAAAGACAGAAGCTAGATGTCAAGTCCACTCCATGTATCTTTGTTGGCTATGGAGATGAAGAGTTTGGATACAGGCTATGGGATCCAGTAGCAAAGAAGATCATCAGAAGCAGGGACGTTGTGTTCCAAGAGAACCAGATACATCAGGACCCTTGTTCTGAAAAACCATCACAATCTGGAGAATCGAGTGTAAGAGACATTGTTCCAGATCCTACACCGCCACAAGTTCCTGATGATACTGAAGAGACTCAGAATGAAACTTTCGAAGAGGATATTGAGCGGGGGGCTTCAATCCCCTCCAAATGTCGAGGATACTCCTCCGTTTGAAGAAGATAGGCCAAGAACCTCAAGGTATGGCCGTATCATCACAAAGTCCAGCAGGTATCCAAGTTCTGAGTATATAATGCTCACCGAAGATGGGGAACCAGAAAGTTTCAATGAAGTTCAAACTCATAAGGAGAAGAAGCAGTGGTTGCAGGCTATGCAAGAAGAGATGAGTTCTCTCCAAAAGAATCAAACCTATGAGTTGGTGAAACTTCCTAATGGCAAGAGAGCTCTAAGGAACAGATGGTTGTTCAAGTTAAAGCAAAACAATGGAGGGAATCTAGCTAGGTACAAGGCTCGGCTTTGTTGTCAAAGGGTTCGAACAGAAGAAAGGTATCGACTTTGACGAGATATTTTCACCGGTTGTGAAGATGACCTCAATCCGAGTAATACTTGGATTGGTAGCCAGCATGGACCTCGAACTTGAGCAAATGGATGTGAAGACAGCGTTTCTTCACGGGAATCTGGATGAGGAAATATACATGGAACAACCTGAAGGCTTCAAAGTTCAGGGGAAGGAGCACTTAGTCTGCAAGCTGCAAAAGAGTCTCTATGGCCTTAAGCAAGCCCCGAGGCAATGGTACAAGAAGTTTGACTCATTCATGATGGGTCAAGGGTACAAGAGAACCGAGGCAGACCAGTGCGTGTATATTCAGAAATTCCCAGATGGAGGTTTTGTTATCTTACTTCTTTATGTCGATGACATGTTGATTGTAGGTCAAAACAAGGCTATGATTAGCAAGCTGAAGATGGAGTTATCAAAGTTCTTTGAAATGAAGGACTTGGGCCCTGCAGAACAGATTCTCGGCATGAAGATTGTTCGTGACCGGAAAACCAAGAAGTTGTGGTTGTCACAACAGAAGTATGTTGAACGTGTGATCAAACGATTCAACATGGAACATGCAAAGCCAGCAAGTACTCCATTAGCTAACCACTTCAAGCTTAGCAAACACTCGTGTCCGACCACGAAGAAGGAGATTGAAGAAATGGCGGAGATCCCGTACTCATCAGCTGTAGGGAGCTTGATGTATGCTATGGTCTGTACTAGACCTGATATCGCCCACGCTGTAGGCGTTGTAAGCAGATTTCTTTCCAATCCTGGAAAAGAACATTGGGAAGCCGTCAAGTGGATTCTGAGATATCTAAAGGGTACATCGAAGATGTGTTTGTGCTATGGGGGAGCTAAACCAGTTATGGAAGGCTATACGGATTCCGATATGGCCGGCGATCTTGTTGGTAGAAAGTCTACATCAGGATTTCTTTTCACTTTTGCAGGAGGATCTATTTCCTGGCAGTCTAAGTTACAAAAGTGTGTTGCTTTATCTACAACCGAGGCAGAGTACATTGCCGCAACGGAAGCTGGAAAGGAGATATTGTGGGTAAAGCGGTTTCTCCAAGAACTGGGAGTCAATCAGGAAGAGTACTTGGTACATTGTGATAGTCAGAGTGCTCTAGATTTGAGCAAGAATTCAATGTATCATTCCCGGACAAAACATATCGATATTCGCTATCACTGGATACACGAAGTGAGGAAGCAACAACTGTTGAAGTTGGTGAAGATCCATACCTCAGAGAATCCCGCAGATATGTTGACGAAGATGGTTACACGAGACAAGCTTGAGCTATGTAGAGACATAGCTGGGGTGAACGTCGACTGAATGATGTCGTATTCATTCTCGTCCTAAATGGGTAGGAGGGGGAGAATTGTTGAGTCCTACCCACAATTGTTGAGTTCTACACATTCAACAAATGCTGCTTCAAAGATTTCTGCGTCAAGTTTCTATATTGGCTGCTGCGTAGAAATTGGAAAAATGGGATACAGTGGATTTTTCTCTTCCTTCCTTCCATCGTAACTCATCCCTATAAATATCTGAACAAGATATGATTCAGACACACCAACACAAAATAGAATAGAGAGAGTTCTGTGAGGGAAAAGAAAAGAGAGAGTTGAGTGAGTATAGCTCCTCCTCCGAGAGAGAGTTTTTTGTAAACTATATTTGTATAGTGGAAATTTTTACTCTGTTTATATCTCTCGTATTTAAATTTCGTCTCGGTACCTAACATCTGCCTCAGCGCAAAACAAATTTTGTAACATGAAGTAGTTGGTCCAAGCACCTAGAATAGTTCCCATATCATTTCTTATCACCACCCCAGTGTGTGTAATTCCATTGGAGAAAGCTGCATCAAAATTCAGTTTGTATTCCCTTTTCATTGAGGGTTTCTAGCGACTGTTCTCCTGGCTATTCAAATTTGCTTTCTTTCTAACATATTTCTCGTGCAGCGTTTTCCAATACCTTCTACCAATAGAATTAATAGACCTGGATAAATCATTAGGATTTACTTTCTTCCCTTCTTTCCATCTTTTGTTCCTTGCCAACCAGATTTGCTCCATTGAAACCCCCAGGATATGTGTTCCATAGAATATAAGTAGATTAGATTCAATATCACGATATGTTGTTTCTCTCACTACGAGCAAAAACTCTCTCCTTTCTCTCTAGAAGAGATGCTTCTTTGCTAGCCTTGTCTAGCTTTTCTCTTTTGTCGTCCTCCTTCTGAATTTTATTACTCCATTGCTAACAAATTTCTTGTTAGTTGACATTCGGGGTCCATCATTCTCAAGTTGTTTGCTTAAAGACTCCATAATGGAGCATCATAAATGCATTGACCTCTCTTTTAACGACCCTCAAAAACTTGTAACCACTAACCTCCCTCTAGTGGAGAAATTTATTACTTCCAAACAGCTCAATAATAAAGCAGTTATGTCAGTTCTTTATTCTTCTTGGAATCTTAGTCCGAACGTTTCTATTAATGTAATAGAACAAAACATGATTACTTGCTTGTTTACTCGGATAGCAGATCGTGAGAGGATTCTCATCACAGATCCATGGTCGATAAAGGGATCTTTACTCAACCTTAAAGAATAGGATCCGTCTAAATGACTTGAAGAAATAGATTTCTCTAAGATGTAGTTATGGGTACAAGTTCACCACCCTCTTCCCCCAAACAGTATGAACTACGACAACATTCAAAAGATAGGATCTATCACTGGAGAGTTAATTTTTGGGGAAATAGATGAGTCCTTCGACAACATGAGAAAGTTTGTTCGTCTTAAGGTGAATGTGGATTCTAGGAAGGTCCTGGTTCATGGTTTTTTTATTAGAAGGGAGGACAAGAGTCAACTTTGGATTGCTTTCAAGTACGAACGGGTATTCGAGTTATGTTATAGGTGTGAAAAAATGGACCATAATGAACAGGTTTGCTCTGATCCTTCCTAGGAGACCCCTCAATCCCAACTTGAGGATGAAAACCTCATCAAGCAACTACCCAAAAATGCCCAAGACCAAAAGGCAGATTTCTCCGACCAAATCGCCACCAGTAGGCTTGATCTACAGCCCCAAACAATTGGAACTCAAGTCAGACGGAAAAGGTAACTCTGAAAGTTTTGATATCCCATCACAGTTCCCAAGTGATTCACCAAAAAAGAAAGATCAGTTGGCCTTACCTTCCCGCCCTCCTCTTTAGAACATTTCAAATAATTTTACACTCCCGCCTCTTCCCAAACCATATAACATAAGTGAACTTCTAAGTCCAATGCATGTAAAAACTCCAACTTCACCTCTAGACCTGGCCCAACACCTTAAAGAAACCCATAACATCTATACCTTATCTAGATATATAGAGAAGACCTCGAAGTATCAAAGTTTATCGTAGTAAAGAGATTTCAAGAAGTATCGATATGTAGCAAAGTCTATAAGCCGAACATTGAAGTACACTGTATACGAACTTATAAACAATATAACAGTTTTGTTTCAAACCAAGCAATTTATAATTCTCAATTTACTTGTTATTAGTTCAATTATGATAGGATTATGTGACCAAATACTCTATTTTTGTGTATATATAAGAATGTTTTGTAGTGTCATTGAGTACCCAAAAAAGCATAATTGAAAACACATAGAAAAATGTTAAGAATATAAGATATTTATTGTTTCAATTTTGCCCTAATTCAAATTACATGCTAATTTCCAACCTATTCAATGAATTATTCCTATTACTTACACTTGCAAAGAAGAAGAGAGTCAAAAGACTAAATTTAAATAATAAATAAACTAATAAAAAAATTTGTGGCCAAATTTAACTTCATGTTTATAACAAACCAATTCTGTATAATTGTCTTTTTGACCTATTTTTATAGCAAACTAATCCGTACATTTGTTGTCTAAAATCATTCTTATTCTAGAATTCATACAGTTGTCTTTTAACACTATTTTTATACCAATAAACGAAATTTTGTTATTCTAATATTTATCTAATCAATATATATATATATATATCTATATAATATATATATATATATATATGTATGTATGTATATGTGTGTATTTGTAAATAATACAAAATCCAAAATGGAGAAAAGAATAGAAATACTTGAGACGGTGTTGAACTCAGGCTACAAGATGCCAATTGTAGGGTTTGGATGTGCAGTTGATTCCCTTCCACCATTAGAAGAACTAACAGCAATCTTGGTGGAAGCCATCAAGACCGGTTACCGGCATTTCGATACGGCATCGTATTATGGATCGGAGGAAGCTCTGGGCAAAGCTTTGTCTCAAGCGATAGAGAGTGGTTTGGTTAAGAATGGAAGGGAAGAATTTTTCATTAATTCTAAGTTGTGGTGCACTGATGCCCATCCTGATCTCGTCCTCCCTACCCTCAAAAATTCACTTAGGTAAATGCAAAAAAGTATATATATTTTTTTGAGATTTTCTGTCTCTATCATGTCTCGTGACTTTGACTCGTGACATTAAAAAATTGGTATAATTGAACTACATTTTTTTTACGACATCGAATTTTTGATATTATTTTTGTCAAAATTATTATAATTAAAATTACTTATTAACTTTTTCTTTTCTTTTTTTTTTCTTCTAAATTATAGAAAGTTGGGACTAGATTATTTGGATCTTTATCTAATTCATTGGCTATTAAGATTCAAGAAAGATGCTAGCATGGCTAATTTCAATGCAAAGGAAGACTTCCTTCCGTTTGACATACATGGGACTTGGAAGGCCATGGAAGAGTGCCAAAAATTGGGATTAGTTAAGTCTATTGGTGTAAGCAATTACACCTTGGAAAAGCTCCAAATTCTCTTGGAAAAGGCGGCTATACCACCGGCTGCTAATCAAGTATGTATCTTTTCTTGATTATTTTTGTAATTTATTCCATGATTTTGATACTAAATTACATGATTTATGTCATTTATCTTGTTATGATTTTTCAGGTGGAGATGAATGTTGCATGGCAACAAAGAAAATTGCTACCATTTTGTAAGCAGAAAGGGATTCATGTGAGTGCATGGTCTCCTTTGGGAGCTTATGGTAGCCAATGGGGGTCTAACATAGTAATGGAGAATCCAATCCTTAAAAACATTGCAGCTTCCACAAATAAGACTGTAGCACAGGTTTGCTCCCTTTAACACAATATTGGCAAAAATATGCACAATTCATTTCTAATGTTGAAAGATCATGAATTCGAGATATTATACAGAAATTTTACACTGAGATGTGTTATATGATATAAATAATATTAATGTGTAATATATACATATATATAGGTTGCACTGAGATGGGTTTATGAACAAGATGTGTCAGTGATTGTGAAGAGTTTCAACAAAGAAAGAATGACTCAAAATCTCGAAATTTTTTAGTTTGAATTTACAAACGAAGATTTAGATCAAATTAAAAAGATTCGTCAAATTAGGGGCAATCCAGCAAGCCAGTTTATCCACCCTGAGGGACTAATCAAATCATTTGAAGAACTTTGGGATGGAGATGGTATATGTACCATACCCCCATACATAAAACATATCTCCATAACACAAAATATCCCGTCAATAAATTAACGGTGAAATTTGAAATATCTAAGAAGGGCCTATAATATCTAAAAGGCCCATGACACAAAAGGCCCACACATTATAGATAAATATCCCCCTAACAAGAAAGAAGAGGATCATCTAACACACAATCAAGAAAAGACACACGCCAAGAGAACGCCAAGATCAAGCACCAAGAGAAAAACACCCAAAGAGAGAAGTTCACCGAGGAAGAAGAACGAGGATCTTGAAAAAGCCCAGGAAAGAAGAGGAAGAAGGAGAAGGGAATTAGAATAATTAGGATCAGGCTACATCATATTGGCGCCCACCGTGCTTTTTCGTACAATTAGATTGACGAAAAAGACCATGACAACCCACAACCATGATTCTAAAAACCCTAATACCCCTCCAGAAGTCCCCACCACATCCCTGGGCATTCCTCTCCCCGTTCCCACCAGTACCCATCAACCTTTGACAACCGCCTCTGCACTCGCTAACGCCATCCAACATCAACCCTCCCCATCAGCACAACCACCACAAGCTGCCCAAAATCAATCCACATCGCGCTGCGATGGCAAGAAACCCACCCGCCATTCGCATTCCCTATCTATTCGACCTGACCACCCGAACGTCGACGTACCATACGACTACATTATGCAAAACCTAAGAAATATCGCCAACTACATGCGGCAAAAAAGACCAAGACCCGACCCAGAATTAACAGACGACGCCACTACATCTTTTCCCGAAACCACCGGATCCTCAACCAACGCCCCGATACCCCCAAAATGCCACCGAAAGCTCTCTCCACCAAAACACCACGACCGACCTATCACACAAACCTCCAAACAAGCCAAACATCATGCCACCGGATCCTCAACCAACGCCCCGATACCCCCAAAGCGCCACCGAAAGTCTTCTCCACCAAAACACCACGACCACCCTACCACACAGCCCTCCAATCCAGCCAAACACCATGCTAAACAACCACATCCGCACCCTCAAAATTATATAACCCAGTCAGACCCACACGTTCCTCCACAGAAACAACCGTTTCCCCAGACACTTCCAGATAATACCGCACACCTCATATCCTACAAACACCCCCCACCACAACCACAAGTCCCAACAACCGTATGGCACGTCCCAACAACGACCCCTGGACCCCAAGAAGTCCCCCCACTCCACCAACACAACCAATCCCCATTGCCTCCTCCTCCACTCAATACTTTACCCCCCGCATCATCCACCCCACCAGCACATATCCCGATACCACAACCACCTCCGGATACCCAAGGACAGCCTATAATATACCAACACCCACAAGCAACAACGCAACCATGGTACTGCCCCCAAACCCCCGGAACCATAGCCCTCCACCAACCTCATCTACACAACCAACCTACAACTAGACCCACACCCACAGCCATACAGTCCCAAACGTTAGGCGATCAACTTCACCTCGAACCACCTCCATTGAAACCAAACGATGACATCCTCCCCTGGAACACACTCGACAAAAATCCTCTAAACCCAGAATACGCAAAAGGTCCATTGCCACTAACGTTCCAGATTCCTACATTCACCCATTACACTGGAGATTCCGATCCCGAAACCCACCTCCGGCAATTCACCACAACAATGGTAATGCACGGCGCAGATGATTTTCTACTATGCCGGTGCTTTCCGAAGATACTCGCCGACCAAGCACAAACCTGGTTCGGCAGTTTACCCGCAGGATCCATCCTATCGTTCCGACAACTCGGCAACCGTTTTCTACAACATTTCGAAGCATTCCGGACAGATAAACAAACACGCCTCGAACTTTTACAGATCCGTCAACATGCTGGAGAATCCCTGTCCTCATACCTCCAGCGTTTCAACAAAGAAGTATCACGTACCAAGGATTGCACGGACTCCTTCTATGTCGAAGCATTCCGCAACGGCCTCGTCCCAGGCGAATACTCACATCAACTAAACATCCAGGAGCCGAGAACCACACAAGAATTGCTAGCACAGGTCGGAGCCTTGATAAAAGCAGAAAAATTATCCACTTCCATGGCAATTACCCAAGCTCAAGACACTGCCCGAAACAACCCATTAGCCAGAAGCAGATACCCCCAAGATCGCAACAGTCAACCTTTCACCTGATTCCCACGCCCCACTTACCGAACACCAATGACAACACCCAACGCTGACCAAAGACCACCCCGATACCCCAAAAACAATATTACCCAATTTACACCCCTAACCACCGATAGCGCCACCATATGGCAAAAAATAGAATCATCAGGCATATTTCCAGCTCCGCGCCCGATGCCCTCCCCAATCAAACGCCGAAACCAACAACAATTCTGCACATTCCATAAAGAAGTCGGACACACAACAGACAACTGCTATGCCCTAAAAAATGCAATTGAATCCGCGATTCAAAAAGGGCACTTACGCGAATATGTTAAAATGCCGAATGCAATCCCCACCACCGCCGATAACCCCCCAGGATCCGATACAGCCCACCATCACATCATCAACCTTATAGATAACCTCACCCACACGTCCGACCTACCTCCTCCAAAACGGGTAAAATCCACCACATCCGACAACACCACCGACACTCCTCTAATAATCTCCTTACACATGCAGTCCTTTTTCGTCCGGCGTATATTAATAGACATCGGTAGCTCCGCCAACATCATGTACTACGAAACCTGGAAAAAAATGCACCTCGACGACGGTCTAATACAACCTTATTCTACACCAATTATCGACTTTTCCGGTACCACCACCCACCCCCGAGGCACCGCCCATCTGTCACTCCAATGGGGCCCACCTTCACACCCACAGCAACACACCGCAACTTTCATCATCGTCGACTCCCCAGCCCCCTACAACGTCATCCTTGGACGCCCAGCGCTAAACGCGATGCAGGCACAAATCCGCACATATAACAACGACATAATAATGGCATTACCTTCCGGCCCTTGGATTATTCCCGGAGACAAACCAATCAAACAAACCTACTACTTCACCAATATCAAACCATCCAAACCTTCAACCATTCCCCCTGATAACCCCGACCAAACCCTGACCCCCGTCGACCAATTCGAAACCTTCGGCATCGATGCCACACACCCGGAATGCAAGATCAAAATAGGCGCATCCATCCCAAATCCTCTGCAACGACAAATCCTAGAGCTAGCGGCAGAATTTTCTAACATCTTTGCCTGGACACCCACAGACCTCGGGGCGATTCCCCGATCCTTCATGGAACATAAGCTAGGCATTCCTCCTTCAACCAAACCCGTAACCCAAAAACCCCGTTCCTTCAACACCACAAAACAAGCCATTATCCAAAAAAAATAGCAGAGCTACTTGAGGCCGATGTCATTCGAAGAGTTCAATTCCCTCAATGGCTAGCCAACCCAGTCGTCGTACCAAAGCCAGGCGGCAAATGGCGAGTTTGCATCGATTTCACCTCACTCAATAAAGCCATCCCCAAAAAACCGTATCCTCTCCCCCGAACAGATATACTTGCCGACGCCACAGCTGGATACGACTTATTATCATTTCTAGACGCTCACAGAGGATACCACCAAATCCTTATGGCAGAAGCCGACGAAGAAAAAACCGCCTTCGTCACACCCGAAGGACTTTTCTGCTATAAACGCATGCCTTTCGGACTCAAAAACGCAGGTGCCGATTTCCAAGACACAATTAACCGAATGTTCAAATCCCAAATCGGCAGAAATGTTGAGGCATACATCGACGACATTTTAGTCAAGACTCTTTCCGCATCTGACATAACCCGCGACCTCCGGGAGACCTTCCAAACCTTGCAAGATTTCGGTCTAAAACTCAACCCCGAAAAGTGTACATTCGGAGTAAACGCCGGTAAATTCTTGGGTTTTATGATCTCACAGCGCGGCCTCGAAATCAACCCATCCAAAATAACAGCAATACAAAATCTAAAGCCCCCAACAAATGTCAAAGAAGTTCAACGATTCAGTGGACGAATCGCAGCACTCAACCGCTTTCTTTCCAAGTCCGGAGAAAAATCCCTCCCGTTTTTCTTACTTTTACGAAACCGCAAAAATTTTGAATGGACACCCGATGCGAGAAAGCCTTTCAAGCCATAAAAATACTTGCAAAGTCCTCCCATACTAGTCCCCCGAAACCAGGTGAGGTCCTCCATCTCTATATTTCCATCTCCCCTTCAGTTGTCAGTGCCGTTCTTTGTGCCGACCGCACCAATTTCATTTCATCCAGTTTACTACGTTAGCCACGTCCTACAACCTGCCGAAACCCGGTATTGTCCTTTAGAAAAACACGTCTTTGCCTTAATCATGGCAACACGGAAGCTCCGACACTATTTCCACGCCCACCAGATATGCATGCACACCCAAGCCCCCATTCGACAATCATTATACAAAGCCGACATCACTGGCCGCCTAATGCGATGGGCCATCGAACTGTCCGAGTACGACATCACGTACACCCGCAGGCAGCAAGTCAACGCCCATGCATTATCAGACTTCATCATCGAATGCACCGATTTACCCCCATCCCTTCCTCACCAATCACCCGATGATACCATCCCAGACGACTGTTGGACAATCCATGTCGACGGATCCAGCCGAAACCAATCGAGGGGCCGGTATAGCCATCACCTCACCCGAAGGCTCCAAGCTATTCTACGCCCTAAAATACACATTCGCGATCAGCAACAACGAATCCGAATACGAAGCGGTCATTGCAGGGTTACGAATTGCCCGGACCCTTAACATCCGTAACCTCCGCATATTCACCGACTCACAACTAATAGCAGGACAAATCAACGGCGAGTTCGAAGCCAAAGAAGAAAACATGCAACAATATTTAAAGCTAGTATCCGAATTCCTCAAAAATTTTCAACACATAAGCATCGAATATATCACCCGCAAGCAAACATAGAAGCGGACACCCTCTCCAAAGCACACATGACCGACACAATAGACGGAACATGGATAGAGCCACTCACACAGAGATCCATTGACCACCTTCCAGTTATGAACATCTCTCAATCACAGTCCTGGATGACACCCATCATCCAATACATCACCAACAACATCACTCCAGAAGACAAGGTTCAAACACAACAACTCCGACAAAAGGCAGCCCGATATGTTATTATAAACAACCAATTATACCGACGCCATTACTCCTGGCCAATATTAAAGTGTGTACCCGAAGCCGAAGGCAATTACATCTTGCGCGAAATCCACGAAGGAATTTGCGGAGCTCATATTGGAGCCCGAAGCTTAGCCCGAAAAGTCATGCGGACCGGATACTTCTGGCCCACGATAGAAGCCGACGCCACCGAACTCATTAAACATTGTTCAAAATGCCAGCTTCACGCAAACACACACCACATGCCTTCAGCCGAATTCCAATCCATCAGCAACCCAATTCCTTTCTATCAATGGGGCATGGACATCGTTGGCCCATTTTCGAAGGCTAAAGGAAATAAGGAATTCCTTATCGTAGCCATCGACCATTTCACCAAATGGGTCGAAGCAAAACCCGTAGCGTCCATCACAGCGCAAGTCGTCAAAGATTTCTTCTGGCACGACGTCATCACTAGGTTCGGAGTACCCCACATCCTCATAACCGACAATGGAAAACAGTTCGAAGCGCAAGAATTCCAGAATTTTTGCCAAGAATTACACATAGACCACCGTTTTACATCCGTCGGATACCCACAAACAAACGGCTTAACAGAAGTCACTAACCGAACCATCGTACAAGGCTTGAAAAAATGGTTAGATTCGTCCAAATCCAAATGGATTGACGAACTACCGAATGTCCTGTGGTCTCACCGCACAACACCTCATTCCCACACCCTCGAAAGCCCATTTTCTTTATGTTTTGGTACCGAAGCATTACTCCCAGTCGAAATCGGATCCCCTTCTCCCAGACTGGACAATTTCTCCATCGAGTGGAACGACCTCAAAATCGCAGAAAACTTAGCATTAGTCGACAACATTCGATCCAACACAGCCACCCGCGAGTACAATTACAAAAGAGCCCTTGCAAGACACAAGAATGCACGAATACGCCCACATAACATCAATACAGGAGATCTAGTCCTCCGCAAGAATTCCGTTAGTCACCAAGAGCCTACCCGAAAGCTAGACGCCAACTGGGAAGGCCCATACATCATCGCCAAAGCAAATCCAAATGGCAGTTTCCATTTGAAAGATCACAAAGGTCACATTCTCGCCCGCACCTGGAACGCAGCCAACCTCCGGAAATATTACCCATAGAACCCACATACGCCCACAAATTTAGATTCGGATTCACAGAAGTTCGGATCCAGACAAACACTTGTTCTCCTTTTTCAAAAATTAAAATTATTTCAATATTAACCCACAAATTTAGATTCGGATTCACAATTGCTTAGTTCCGGACAAACACTTGTTCTCCTTTTTCAAAAATTAAAAATTATTTCAGTATTAATAACACACCATTTTTCCTACTCTTTTCTTTCATTTTCTTATTAACACATTCACACATTCCATACCATCACACCCCACACACATAATGGCAACAACAACACAGAGCTCAACAAACACTTGTTATTAATCTCAAAAAATATTACAAGTAGGTACATCACACATTAGACCCTCCCCCTAATACATTGCTTTCCCCCCCCCTCTTCACCCACCGTACCCTCCCCCGGAGCAGTCTCCTCCCCTGGAGCCATCTCCCCCTCCTCCTCCTTTCACCATACCTCCCGAGTTGGGTCAGATGGAGCAATCAGCTCGTCAAAATCAAATGGACCCCCTTCCCAAGGGTACACATTTCCTTCTGACCGCTGCACCAACCCTTCAAGCTGTTCCGGCAACTGGAACGACGGATCTTTTTCCCGAACAAGATCCCTCAAAACAACCAAGGTGTCCCCGGCCACGGGAGCCGCTACCCGAGAAAAGAGCCTGTAACACCGTTCATCTTTAAAAAACGCCGTTACAACAGCCTTTTCCGTAGCAGCATTTATCAACCCTTCGGGAGTCTCATAGCGCTCCCGTAACCTTGCAGCCTCCTCCTCCCATTTCACCCTTGCCAACTCCAGTTCACCGGCCCGGAGCCTCTCCCGCAAGAGCTCTTGCCGAACCTTCTCTAGATCTTCCCCCTGCTCCCGGACCCTCCCTCTCCACACCTCCGCCTCGCGATCGGATGCCTCCTTCGCCGCTAGAGCCTCGTCCCTAGCCTTCCATGCCATATCCTTCTGCCCCTCCATACTATCATAATTGTGATACGTCAAGCGGAGGCGGTGCAGAAGTTCAACTTCCGAAAACAAGGCCTACCACAACCAAAGCACAAAGTCAATACCACATACAATTAGCGGACATTAAAATTATTCCCATACCCTCCATCCTTACCTCAAATTTTTGTTGGTACATTTGACCAATCAAAGCAGCCGTGGGCACCTTCTCCACCGCAGCCTTCAACCCCGGAGGAAAGCAATATTGGAAGAAGGTCATCGCCACCCCCGGACCCCCCTCCGTTACATTCGGAGGAATATCCCAGGGAGGAACATAACTTCCTACGTCCGCCTCCTTCTTATCGCAAACTCCCCCCGGACCCTTCCTCAGCCTTTTCAAAGGACGATCCACTTCCTCCGGAACCTCCTCCACTTCTTTTCCTTTCCCCTTCCTCTTCCCCGAATCCTTAGGAACCATCGGGGCTACCACTTCCTTCTTTTTCTCCCCAATCACTACCCCTCCCCCCTTCACCGAATCCTTAGGAACAGTCTTCTCCGCACCCACCCCATCCTTCTTCTCTGCACCCCGAAACATGCCTGGACAATAATACCTATGAGTTCCGGTTATAAAACTAAAGCTCCCCTTGTCAGGCATAACCGAAAGAATTTTTACTTTACCAGATGTTTTCTTTTTACGTTTATCTGGATTGTTTTGCGCCATCTCCATCACTAAGTTTTTTCCTGCAAATACAAACACAACCCATCAGCTTCGGCAAATATAGTTAGTAAAACACGTAATCAATAACAACAGAATATACTTAAAAGCCCCCCCCCCTCTCATCCCTTCCATAATCACCCACTTAATTTCCGGATGTCCAATCTGGAATCACACTCCAGCCCCGAATGCCTCATCAAGGTGTCAGACCAATCTTCCCCTACATTCAATTCAAACCGATACTTCATCAACGTTTCTGCATCCTGATAATCTCTCCCGTAACCTTCCGGCACATCATTACTTAAACTCTTCCTATTATTCCATGACTGCAGAAGGACGCTGTTGCGGAAACTATGATGCTTGACATAAAAAAATTCATTCTTCCAAGAATGGATACTGGAAGGACCTAGAATAACCGGTCGAGTACTCTGCCTAGAAATATAAAAAAACCTCCGACCCTCCGGCGTAGTACACTTCTGACTCAAATAATACAATCTGCGCCATAATTCTAAACTGCATTCACACCCGAATGACCTACATGCCATCAAGAAACCAACCGTAGTCCGGATCACATTCGGCATCAATTGACCCAACTGAATCTTGTAATATCCACAAATATCCACAAACAACGGATGCAACGGGAACCGCAACCCTGCTCGCAAGTGCGCCACATAAGTCGTTACGCAGTCTGCCGGAGGCGTATGTATCCGTTGCTTAGCATCCGGGCAAATTGTCTTGTATGATACAGGGAAATGGTAATTCTCCCGGATGCCCTCCAAAACCTTAGATTCAGACACAACCGTTTTATACTGAGGAACCTGAAGATTCTCTTTTTCCTCACACCCTTTCGCCTTAGAGTCTTTCTTCACCGAACCCACCTCCTCCTTCGGCTTCCGGTAAGCCATCCCAGAACTAACATCCTTCTCATCTATCAACGGGAAATAATAATCCTCTCCATCCATCCTATACCGCACACTTGCGTCCCGATCCCCTGACGCACCTACAGGCCCCATTCATTCTACCAGTTCCTCAAACCCCACTGATCCACCAGACATACTCCCTTGCTCATCCCCAGAATCAGCTCTGACCAATGAACTCATCATACCCGTATGACTGTTACCCTAACTTAACTGTCGTGTGTCTCCTCCCCCTAGCCCTACCCAGAAAAACGCTAATCAACAGAACAAGTACCTGAAATTTGTCGAGGAGCCATGGTTTAGCACAATGTCCAAGCACATTCACACAAAAGCAATAACACACAAACACTGCAACAATAACAACAAAAATACATCCCTTAGTCAAAACCATATCCGACACAGTTCATCACCCTATAAAATACACACACACACACAGCATACATTATCCCACATTCGCAAATCCCCTCCCATTTCAAACCCCACAACAATATATATAATCAACATACTACTAACCTGCAACCTCCACAGCAGTCCTGCAGTTTTTCCGTACAATCCGAACCACTCACAGACAAATAGAAGTACCGGTTTAAAACTCACAAGCCAGAATCAATGGAGATTTTTTCACAGGCGCGAAGAACACTCAAAGGATATTCAAAATAAACCCCCTGCCTGTTCATTTGCCCTTTTTTCTATCTTGCCAAACGCCCTTCTGTTACCGGACCTCAAAAAACTCGCGCAGTCACATTTAATAAAATTGTCCCGTCCGCACACCCTCCCACACACATGCACCCTTCACGCGCCATCAGCCGAACCAACCCCACGCGCGCCCTCTCCCATCAATGTGTCAGAAACGTCTCATCATCCCCCGCACACACACTCAAGGCAACAGTAATTCTCCGAATCCCCACAGTCCATTTCTTTCTACCATATGCCCGAACCTTCCATCCATCTGTTCCCCATCCGCCTCCCCCCCACAGCCGTTCTTCATGTCCTATTTCCGCATCTCCCTCGCTCTTTCCCTTTCCCAATACAGCCGCATTTCACTGCCACATCCGTCCTAACCACAATCGACAAAAAAAAAATGCTTATGGTATATGTACCATACCCCCATACATAAAACATATCTCCATAACACAAAATATCCCGTCAATAAATTAACGGTGAAATTTGAAATATCTAAGAAGGGCCTATAATATCTAAAAGGTCCATGACACAAAAGGCCCACACATTATAGATAAATACCCCCCTAACAAGAAAGAAGAGGATCATCTAACACACAATCAAGAAAAGACGCACGCTAAGAGAACGCCAAGATCAAGCACCAAGAGAAAAACACCCAAAGAGAGAAGTTCACCGAGGAAGAAGAACGAGGATCTTGAAAAAGCCCAGGAAAGAAGAGGAAGAAGGAGAAGAGAATTAGAATAATTAGGATCAGGCTACATCATGAGACATGTGAAATTTGAATGTTGCTCTTGTCATATGTGAAGCTAATTATTTTCCATCTATATAAAAGTTCAAAGATATATAATGGAATTCAATGTTAATTTCTATGCAACAGTTTATGTAATAAGTTTTGTATTAAAAAAAACATAAAGTATTAATAAATGAATCAATAAATAAACTTATAAAATAAATAATGTATTCTCTTATAAATACTTTTAATATAACATTTTTGGAAAAAAAAAGTTTATAAACTTAAAATATAATTTTATCCAGTACCAAATAATTACAATTTTTTTATTCCTAAATTCCTTTTTCACAGTTCTCAACATGCAAAGACCATTAAATTTCTAAACTCCTATGTACATTAGTTTATTTCTAAATCCTTATTCATTGTGAAAATAATAGAGTATTATATATATATATATATATAATATTTTTATATAAACAATAAATATTTACCTACATTTTATAAGATTTGTATAAATAAATTAATTAATTCAAATTAAGTCCTGTAAAGTGTTTCCAATTTTTTAAGAAAAAGATCTACAAAAGTGTTACATATTTGGATTATTATATTTTTTTAGAAACCTAAGAAATTATATAATTTTTTTATGATTACTAAAATATCAAAAAAAATTTAATTTAAATAACACAACTTTAAAAAATGGTAATCAAAATGTACAATAAATTATTATTTTTAATTCACCGAAAAAGCTAACGTGGTTTCTGATACAAAGTAATGCTTTACAATACTTAATCTTTCACTTTTCCAAAATTATTATCTACCATTTCGAATACATATGAAAAAAAGAATAATAAAAAAAATTAGAAAAAAAAACAATTTATTAATAAATCAACATATAAATTATATAAAGAAATTTAATATATCTCAAAAATATATTAATAAAATAATATTAATTATATTTTTTAAAAAATTCAGCTTTACATTTTCGAAATAACAAATTTTTAATATTAAATATATCAGATTTACCAACATAATAAATTAAACTTTACGTTTCTTACTAAATCAAAATTTAAAGTTAATAATTATTTTAATTTTAAATCTAAGTGACTGTTCGTTTTAAAAGAATTTAAATATTAAATTGGGATAACTTTTGTAGACAACATTTACACGTTTCTCTACAAATGATTTGTATTAAGATAGATGACTCATATCTAATCATCTAAAATTTAAATATATATATATATATATATATATATCGCATATATTATAACAATTTTAATTTTAATTCCAAATTATTTTTTTATATAAATAACTATTAACTCTTTATTTATAATGTTTTTACTTTTTTATTCATAATTAAAATCAATTTGATTCCACCGTATTATCTATAACAACCTATAATTTTCTATATGTTTTTATGTTTTTTAGACTAATATACAACATTTTAAAATGTTTTAATAAATTTTAATAAATTATAGAGAATTCAAATGGCTTTGCAATATGCAAAGAATTTTTTTTTTTGAAAAATAATTTTATGGGAGTTATTATAATTTGAAAATATTTTATTTTGTCATGATATTGTGACTACTATATAATTATTGGAACATTATAAGTGACAAAATAATAAAATATTAAAACTAATAATAATAAAATATTATAAAATTAAGTAGAAAGGTTAAATAAATATAAAGTTTAATTAAAGTTTTTCTTTTTGAAATAAAATTTTATTAAACTTCTTGTTTTTACTATAAAATTAATCATCTTGATAAAAAATTATTTAAATTTGAGTTTTAAAAAATTATTATTATCATTATCTTTTTTTAATCTCTTTTTTCTTTTGTTCATTAATCTTACATTTAATAAATAAATATATAAAAATTTAACAAAAAGTTAAATAGCTATAATTTTTATATCTAATTTAGTAACATAATGTGTTAATATAATTTTAAATTAAGAGTATATTTTTTATTTTTTATTTTTAAATTTTATTATAATATTTTAAAAAATTATGACGGTTACTTATGACCAAGGTTCATGAATTTGAAATATGAAACGAAAGTGGTTGTATAGGATCTTTATAGTAAAGCGGAGGCTTTTGTTCAGTCTCTCTTTCATTTTTCGGGCAGCACAGATGCAATATTCAATAGGTTTTTCAGGCGCATTTGTTTTCTCAAGTTATGTTGGGACGGAGAGCATTTGTTCACTATGATGGTGCTCTTAAAAATAATACGGTGATAATTATTGATATTTGTCTAGTTGTAATACCCGCATTCTATTTTATTTTATTTTTGGGGCTTTAATTATTTATTTAATAGTGTAAGGACTTGATGGTAAATAGTATATAGTTGGATATGAGAGTAATTATAAATATAAGCGTAAGTATGATTATTAGGATTTACTAGGGTTTTCTTTTATCTCAGAACGTGATAGCCGCCAGAGACAAGGGTTTTCTCAATACCGTGAAGTTGTTCAAGGAGGTAAGTAATTTTTAGTGGTTTTGATTATTAGAATGGTAGATTAAGTAATCAATTATAAATTTAGTTTTAATTTGTACTATGGATTTCTGATAGAGTCCGGAGGAAATTTAAGAGCGGAATACTTGAGTTAATGAAGTATCAGAAAGTACGCTTAGAGCTCAATCGAGGTAGGTGGACTATCCCCTCTGTTGTTTTTATTTATAGCATGAATGATTTTTCTAAGTATTGAAATTGAAGATTCCATTACTTTTGTCCATAGTTTGAATATTTCTTTGAATGTGAAGATTTTGATATGTTTCTTTAATTGCTATTTTTCTTCATAGAGTTTTGAAAGTTTAAGATCTGAGATTAATCGTTGAATTATAAAAGTCTTAAGTATACATGTTTTCTTATTACTCTTTTTATATATATTTGTATATATATTTGATACTCCGAGAATTAGAACATTATATTTCTTTATTCTTTATATATATATATATATATATATATATTTGACACTGCGAGAATTCAGAGAATCATATTTGGTTACTTTTTCAATATATATGATACTCAGAAAACTGTCGTGTTTATATTCCTTTTGATATAAAATCTTGATTAAGTATTATATATGTATTTAAATCAAGTTTGAGTTTTCCGATTATCATTTTAAAATAATGAATATTTTTCTCATTTCAATATTTGTTAAATATTTTAGAATGTTGAGTATTTTTACATGAAAGTTTTATAAAAGTAGATTATATAGAATGTTTTTATATTTGATTTTATTGGGGATTAACTTGATGGATAGCAATGGGGGGAACATGTTCCACCATTTAAAGATCTCCATTGGCATGGACAAAAAGCCACAAAGATAAAGATAAAGTAAAGGCCCTTTCCTAACGGGATTAAAGTTAGGAACTGATATCAGTTAAAGACCCATTCGCGAAACATTCATATTATTCCCCCAATAGTCAAAGAAAAGAAAAGAAAAATGAAAGATATTTGAATGAGTTTGTTACGTGTTTTGCTCAATGTTTTTATTTAACATTTATTTTATGTTTGTCTTTTTGTACTTTAAATATAAAAGTACGGTACTATTATTATTATTATTTTAAACATATATTATATATATATATATATTGTTTTTCTTTTAATTGAAAAGATTGTTTTAAATGAGGTGAGATGTTCTGCCTACTAGGTATTTTTATACTCACCCCCTATGTTTTCCCACTTTACAGATAACAGAGAAGATTCTGATTTTGGGGATGATTACTGGACGGATGATTTTGAATAGGAGTTAAATGTGGTTTATTCTTGTTTTTGGAATGATTTGAAGTTTTATTATTGATGAAAGTTGGTATTTGTGGATAATATTATATAATTATTTAAGTCAATATTTGGACTGTTTTTGTTGATTAATTGAAAGTAAGTGGCTTTACATTCTTTGGAGAAATCTTGGGAGTGTAGCCGTGTCATTTTCTTGAATTTGGGAATTTAGTTCACGAACTAGGCCCGGATTCGGGGCGTGACATTTAGTGGTATCAGAGCAGTAGGTTATGATTCACAAAATTAAGAATTGATTTGCCTTTTAGGATTAGGAAAGTACGGATTGCATTCACAAATTAAGAATTGATTTGGCCTTTTAGGATTGGGAAAGTACGGATTGAAGTGGACTTAGAAATTTAAGGAAGTGATTTTTGTTTGTATTTATGTTTTTGTTTTTATTCATTTATTTATTCTATTTTATTGATTATTATTATTATTTTTTTAATTATTATTTTAAATGTTTATATTCATTTTCCTTGGGAAATTTTTACTACCAAAAGATGAATCGTGGCGAGCAAGAGAATGATGAAATGAACGTTCCTCTGGCTAATTGGCCTAGAAGGGCACGTAGGCAAAGAGATGAAGCTGCAAACGACGATCGTGACGTTAGGAGAGATCCTCCACCTCCACCTCCTCCAACTCCTGCTTTCACTATGCCTCCAGAAATGATGGCATTACTCAATACGATGACGCAACTGATGCAAGGTCAGCAGCAACTTCAACAATCTCAAGAGCGACGCTCACAAAGTGCAGCTACTAGTACTAGAGCACATTACGAGCATCTGAAGAAGGCCAACGTACCAACTTTTGATGGTGGAGCAGACCCTGAGAAAGCTGAGAAGTGGTTGAGAGAGCTGGAACGCAATTTCGAAGTTTTGGAGGTACCCATAGAAGTAAGAGGTAAAGTTGTCGTACCGTTTTTAGTCGGAGATGCACAAAGATGGTGGGAAGGAGCTTCACCAGCATATGTATCTGCAAATCAGCCTGTAGATTGGGAGGTATTTAAAAAGGCTTTTCTGGATCATTATTTTCCGGACTCACTTCGTCTCGAGAAGCAGAGACAATTCTTTAATCTGAAGCAGACTGAGTCCATGTCTGTGGTTGAATATGCCAATAAGTTTAACTCTTTGGGGCAGTATGTGCCTGAGTTGATGGGGAACAGTAGATTGAGACTGCTTCGTTTTGAAGATGGTCTTTTGAGACGGATTCAGGCTAGACTGTCGTCCGTACCTTCACGAGATTACGAAGATTCTTACATGAGGGCTATTCGAATAGAGTCTGATATCCGAGTGGGTGATGCGGAAAGAGGAAAAAAGAGGTTCAGACCCACTAACAATCAGCAAGGGCGGAATGTTAGGCCAAACACTGGAAGTTCTCAAGTACAAAGGAGGCCACTACCCAGTACAAAGCAGAGGGGTGAAACTTCCTTTCAAAAGAAGCCTTGTGAAACTTGTGGTAAATTACATCTTGGTGAATGCAGATTCAAGACGGGTGCGTGTTTTAATTGTGGAGAGATAGGACACAAAATTGCAGATTGTCCTAAGCCTAAGCCATCGAGGCCTAATTCCACTGACAAGCCAGCACTGCAACAAGCCTTCGCACCACAACAAAAGAAGTCTAATGCAAGGTGTTTACTATGACCCGACAGGAAGCAAATGAGTCCAATGAGTGGTTGCAGGTACACTATCTATCAATGTACTCCCAGCTTATGCCTTATTTGATTGTGGTGCTACTCACTCCTTTATGTCTCACAAATTTGCTAAGACCCTTGGTTTAGTGCCTGAATATTTTGTTGATACTTATCATATTGCTACCGCGGAGGAAAGATTCTCAATTCTAACCATATTATTCAGGATTGTCAAGTTGACATTGGGACACATAAACTTCTTGCTAGTTTTATTTTGATTGACATATTGGATTTTGATATAATCTTGGGTATGGATTGGTTATCACGAAATCATGCCACAATAAATTGTAGAGAGAAGAGTGTGGATTTTAGAATACCTGGAAAGGATGAATTCAAATTTCAAGGTACATACCAGTGCAGTAAAAAGAAGATCACACCAATTATTTCATGATAAAGGCTCTAAATACTTACAAAAAGGATGTACGGGATACTTGGCATACGTGGTGGATTCAAAGAAGAATATCCCAAACATGGAAGATGTACCAATTGTTTGTGAGTTTCCTGATGTGTTTCCAGAGAAATTACCAGGTTTACCTCCTAAACGTGAAGTTGATTTTGAGATTAATCTCATTCCTGGAGCAGAACCTATCTCTAAGACTCCTTATAGAATGGCACCAGCTGAACTTAAGGAATTGAAAGGACAACTTCAAGAACTACTGGATATGAAGTTCATTCGGCCTAGTGTTTCACCATGGGGAGCACCAGTCTTATTCGTGAAGAAGAAGGATGGGAGCATGCGGTTATGTATCGATTATAGAGAGTTGAACAAGGTCACAGTGAAGAATAAGTATCCATTGCCTCGAATAGATGATCTCTTTGATCAACTGAAGAATGCCAAGATATTTTCGAAGATTGATCTTCGATCTGGATATCATCAATTGAAGATGAAGGAGGAAGATATTCCTAAAAGTGCATTTAGAACTCGATATGGACATTACGAGTTTCTCGTGATGCCATTTGGATTAACAAATGCTCCAGCTGTTTTTATGGATTTAATGAATAGAGTATTCAGAGAACAGTTGGATATCTGTGTGGTGGTATTCATTGATGGTATTTTGATCTACTCATCATCGAAGGAACAACATTCAGAGCACTTAAGGATGGTACTACAAACGCTTCGAGAAAATAAGTTGTATGCTAAGTTTTCAAAATGTGAATTTTGGATCCCAAGTGTGACTTTCTTGGGGCATGTGATATCTGGAGAAGGTGTATCCGTGGATCCGAAAAAGATAGAAGCAATTGTGGATTGGCCTCAACCATCCAATGTTACGGAGATTCGCAGTTTTCTTGGTCTTGCAGGATACTATCGGAAGTTTATTGAAGGCTTCTCTTCAATCGCTATGCCTCTGACTCGTTTGACTCAAAAGAGAACGAAGTTTGAGTGGAGTCCATCATGTGAGGAGAGTTTTCAACAACTGAAACAAAAGTTAGTATCAGCACCTATGTTAGCACTTCCAACTGAATCTGGAGGGTTTCAAATTTTTAGCGATGCTTCGAAACATGGCCTAGGATGCGTATTAATGCAGAATGGTAGGGTAATTGCATATGCTTCTCGACAGTTGAAACCGTATGAGCAAAATTATCCTACTCATGATTTGGAATTAGCAGCAGTGGTGTTTTCTCTGAAGATTTGGAGACATTATTTGTATGGAGAACAATGTGAGGTGTTTACTGATCATAAAAGCTTAAAGTATCTTTTCACACAGAAGGAATTAAACATGAGGCAACGAAGATGGTTGGAGTTACTGAAAGACTACGACTTAAAAATTAGTTATCATCCTGGAAAGGCCAACAAGGTAGCAGATGCTTTAAGTAGAAAATCATCAGGGATGCTAGCAGCTATGTGGACTCAACAAGAACAGTTGATTTCGGAATTTGAGAAGTTGGAGATTAAAATTGGTGAACGTGTGGATGGAACGCTTTCTGTGCTTCTAGCTCAGCCAACATTAATTGAAAGGATTAAGACAGCCCAAGAAGGCGATGAAGGTGCTATCCAAATAAACAATCAAGTACACGAGGGTTCAGATTTTCAAAGGCACTCAGATGGTAGTTTATGGTTTCGAGGCAGATTATGGGTACCAAATAATATACAGTTGAGGCAAGAAGTATTGAAGGAGGCGCATAACACCAAATTTTCGATACACCCAGGAGGAAAAAAATGTACAGGGACTTGAAGAAAACTTTTGGTGGAAGGGAATGAAGAAGGACATTGCAGAGTTTGTATCTCGTTGTTTGGTTTGTCAAAAGGTGAAAGCTGAACATCAACGACCCGGAGGCCTATTGCAACCATTAGAGATACCAGAATGGAAATGGGAACACGTGACTATGGATTTTGTGGTTGGATTGCCTAAATCCAGAACTGGTAAAGATACAATATGGGTGATAGTGGATAGACTAACGAAGTCAGCTCATTTTCTTCCAATGAAGGCCACTATGTCCATGGAAGAATTGGTACGCTTATACATTGATAACATAGTTCGATTACATGGTGTACCAATATCAATTGTCTCAGATCGTGATTCTCGATTTGTCTCTCATTTTTGGAAAAGTCTAAATGAATCCTTTGGTACCAAATTATCCCTAAGTACTGCTTTTCATCCTCAAACTGATGGTCAGTCAGAGAGAGTAATTCAAATTTTGGAAGACATGCTTCGAGCTTGTGTCATTGATTTTAAAGGTAATTGGATTACCTAACCTTAGTGGAGTTTTTACAACAACAGTTATCAGTCTAGCATTGGTATGGCTCCGTTTGAAGCTTTGTATGGGAGAAGATGTCGTTCCCCCACTTATTGGGATGAAGTTGGGGAAAAGAGCATAACCGGTCCGGAATTAGTGCAAATAGCTAAAGAGAAGGTGACATTGATAAGACAACATTTGAAGACAGCTCAGGATCGACAAAGAAGTTGGGCAAATACAAAAAGGAGACCATTGGAATTTCAGAAAGGAGAAAAGGTATATTTAAGGGTCTCACCGACAAAAGGTGTTATGAGATTTGGCGTGAGTGGAAAGTTAAGTCCAAGGTTTGTTGGACCTTTTGAAATATTAGAAGAGTTGGACAACTAGCATATCAACTGGCTTTACCGCCTGCTTTATCCAGAGTACACAATGTCTTCCACGTGTCACAATTGAGGCGTTATGTTCCAGATGAAAGTCATGTGTTAGAAGTGGAACCTTTACATGTTCAAGAGAATTTAAATTATGAAGAAGTTCCAATAAAAATTGTTGATCGTAAAGAACAAGTATTGAGAAGAAGAACTATACCGTATGTCAAAGTGCAATGGACCAATCACACCCCAAGGGAAGCTACATGGGAATTGGAGGAAGATATGCGCACCAAATATCCATATTTGTTTGACGAACAAGGTACATTAGTTTCGAGGCCGAAACTTTTTCTATGGGGGGTAGAATGTAATA
This sequence comes from Asclepias syriaca, assembly GCA_027405835.1. Taxonomy (NCBI): domain Eukaryota; kingdom Viridiplantae; phylum Streptophyta; class Magnoliopsida; order Gentianales; family Apocynaceae; genus Asclepias; species Asclepias syriaca. Next base: position 12,930,396 of record CM049933.1, read on the forward strand.
CCCGCATTCTATTTTATTTTATTTTATTTTATTTTTGGGGCTTTAATTATTTATTTAATAGTGTAAGGACTTGATGGTAAATAGTATATAGTTGGATATGAGAGTAATTATAAATATAAGCGTAAGTATGATTATTAGGATTTACTAGGGTTTTCTTTTATCTCAGAACGTGATAGCCGCCAGAGACAAGGGTTTTCTCAATACCGTGAAGTTGTTCAAAGAGTAAGTAATTTTTAGTGGTTTTGATTATTAGAATGGTAGATTAAGTAATCAATTATAAATTTAGTTTTAATGTTGTACTATGGATTTCTGATAGAGTCCGGAGGAAATTTAAGAGCGGAATACTTGAGTTAATGAAGTATCAGAAAGTACGCTTAGAGCTCAATCGAGGTAGGTGGACTATCCCCTCTGTTGTTTTTATTTATAGCATGAATGATTTTTCTAAGTATTGAAATTGAAGATTCCATTACTTTTGTCCATAGTTTGAATATTTTCTTTGAATGTGAAGATTTTGATATGTTTCTTTAATTGCTATTTTTCTTCATAGAGTTTTGAAAGTTTAAGATCTGAGATTAATCGTTGAATTATAAAAGTCTTAAGTATACATGTTTTCCTTATTACTCTTTTTATTATATATTTGTATATATATTTGATACTCCGAGAATTAGAACATTATATTTCTTTATTTTTATATATATATATATATATATATATATATATATATATATATATATTGACTGCGAGAATTCAGAGAATCATATTTGGTTACTTTTTCAATATATATCTGATACTCAGAAAACTGTCGTGTTTATTCCTTTTGATATAAAATCTTGATTAAGTATTATATATGTATTTAAATCAAGTTTGAGTTTTCCGATTATCATTTTAAAATAATGAATATTTTTCTCATTTCAATATTTGTTAAATATTTTAGAATGTTGAGTATTTTTACATGAAAGTTTTATAAAAGTAGATTATATAGAATGTTTTTATATTTGATTTTATTGGGGATTAACTTGATGGATAGCAATGGGGGGAACATGTTCCACCATTTAAAGATCTCCATTGGCATGGACAAAAAGCCACAAAGATAAAGATAAAGTAAAGGCCCTTTCCTAACGGGATTAAAGTTAGGAACTGATATCAGTAAAGACCCATTCGCGAAACATTCATATTATTCCCCCAATAGTCAAAGAAAAGAAAAGAAAAATGAAAGATATTTGAATGAGTTTGTTACGTGTTTTGCTCAATTTTTATTTAACATTTATTTTATGTTTGTCTTTTTGTACTTTAAATATAAAAGTACGGTACTATTATTATTATTATTTTAAACATATATTATATATATATATATATATATTGTTTTTCTTTTAATTGAAAAGATTGTTTTAAATGAGGTGAGATGTTCTGCCTACTGGGTATTTTTATACTCACCCCCTATGTTTTCCCACTTTACAGATAACAGAGAAGATTCTGATTTTGGGGATGATTACTGGACGGATGATTTTGAATAGGAGTTAAATGTGGTTTATTCTTGTTTTTGGAATGATTTGAAGTTTTATTATTGATGAAAGTTGGTATTTGTGGATAATATTATATAATTATTTAAGTCAATATTTGGACTGTTTTTGTTGATTAATTGAAAGTAAGTGGCTTTACATTCTTTGGAGAAATCTTGGGAGTGTAGCCGTGTCATTTTCTTGAATTTGGGAATTTAGTTCACGAACTAGGCCCGGATTCGGGGCGTGACACTAGTGTACTTAATATCACTACGAATTCTGTTGAAGTAATTAAAATGTTAGCCTTCATCCATGCTATTAGATTTGTACATATTCATAGGTTACCAATAATAAATTTCATAGGGGATTATTTGAAATTTGTTCGAAATGTTCTTATAGGAAGAAGATCTTTCTTTGTCCTATCAATTTATTTTATTTATCAAAAGAGTTGTTAATTGTGTTTTTTAATTTCTCTGTTCATTTTATTAGATGCAAGTTTAATAAGTAATTTTAGTGAGTGGCACTTAGGTCTTTCTGCGGATGTTTCTTCCATTATTTTGATTAAGTTAGAGTTTTAATCCATTCCATTTTTCTTCTAAAAATAAAATTTAAAAAATTATGATAATTATTTTACATATAATTCATTTTTTCATATAAATATATAGTTTCAAGTTTTTTCATTAAAATAGTTTTATAAACAATTATGAATATATAAATTACAGAGAAAATAGTTAAAATTTTTTAACTTCATCTCTCTCAAAAATAAATTTTATTTAAAATATAAAAATAATAAATTGTAGAAATAAAAGTTTTCAAGTTTTTATTTTAGTTTTATAAAAAATAAAATCTTTTAGTTTGTTAAAAATAAAAATAAAAAAGGAAAAGTTTTATATAATAATATGATAAAAATATTTAATACACACAAAGAGTTCCAGCTTTACTACACACAATTTTTTAAAATATATATATGTACAATCAAGAATCACCATTTTATATCCTACTTTAGTGCAAAAAAGAAGAAAAAAAAACTTAAAAAACAATACTACTTCTTACAACATATATAAATTTTAATATTTATAATTTTTTAAAAATTAACTATTTATATTATAGATAAATTTATTGATGGATCTTGTTATTTTACATCGTTATTGTTTTATTATTACTATTATTTTTTTTATAATTTTTTTCTATTGCTGCTAATAGTAAGTAGCATTAGGTAAATATTAGAAGTTAAGATAGCTTCCTAAAATGTGCCTTTTTTAATATTATATTCTAAATATAATAACATAAGAATTAATCTATTAATTAAAAAGAAAACTTATGATATATATCTCTTAAACATAGGATAATTTGAGAAAACCATAACACCTATATATTATTTATTCCATATAAAATTGGAATTAGAATCCAATTAAAATTTTGTGTTATTTTCTCAAATCCTAAGGATAATTTGAAAAAATCAATATAAAATTATATTATTTATCCAATTCTAAACAATGATAACACCTCTTTATTTATATTAATATCTCTTTAAACTGAATCCACATTTAAACTATAAAAGTTCTTTATATCCGCTTAAACCGGATCGACATTTAAACTATAAGAACTCTTTTATTTAAACTATAAAAACTCTTTATATCCATTTAAACTAGATCCACATTTAAATTATTAGTATATATGTATGTATGTATGTATGTTGACGATGTTTTATTGCATTTATTGCATTGTCAAAATGGTGATGATGATGATGAGTACATGTTTTCTTTGAGTTGAAGAAAAATGATATGTTTTCTATGTTTGAGGTAAATTATAGAGGAACAACGGCTTAGTGATTCGTTGTCGAAAATATTTGTCGGTAATTGCAACGACTCAGAAGGTCGTCGCAAATGTGTGTGGCTAATTACAACGGCTTAGTGATCCAGCACAAAATCCGTAGAAAATAGCAACAATTTAGAAAGTTATCGTTAATTATGTCACAATTCGCGACGGTTTAGTAGGCGGTCGCAAATTCTGTTGCAATTTGTGACAGGTTAGTAGGCGGTCGCAAATTCGGTTGCAATTTGCAACGGGTTAGTAGGCAGTCGCAAATTCTGTTGCAATTTGCGATGATTTATAGTAGGCGGTCGCAAATTTCGATTGTAATTTGCGACGACTTAGTAGGCAGTCGCAAATTCGGTTGTAATTTGTGACGACTTAGTAGGCGATCGCAAATTCGATTGCAATTTGCGACGACTTAGTTGGCAGTCACAAATTCAGTTGCAATTTGCAACAGCTTAGTAGTCGGATGCAAATTCAATTGCAATTTGCGACGGCTTAGTAGGCGGTCGCAAATTTCAATTGCAATTTGCGACGGCTTAGTTGGTAGTGACAAATTTAGTTGCAATTTGCGACGGCTTAGTTGTCGATCGCAAATTTGATTGCAATTTACGAAGGCTAAGTAGGCAGTCACAAATTTAGTTGCAATTTGCGACAACTTAGGAGGCGGTCACAAATTCGGTCGCTATTAACAATGGCTATAATGTCGTCGCAAATATCCGTCGCTAAAATTGATTTTTCTAATAGTGTTTATTATTATTTTTTAGAAAAAAATTCTTACTTTTGTATTTTACTACATAGCCCTTGTAAATTTGTAATTTATTCTTTATTTTCAAATTATGAAATGACAAATTTACAAATTTCATCCCTTAAATTATATAATTTTTGTGATTTCATCCTTCTTTAAAATTTTTGAAAAATTTCCTTCATTACCTTTATAATTTTAGCAAATTTCACAATTTCGGTAAAAATATCAAAATACCAATTCATTTAGGTTTGATAGAAATAACTTAAAATTTTTATCTTTTTCTTTCCTTTTTTTTTCAAAAATATATTACTATTTTTTATTTATGAGGAAATTATTAATTTAATAAAATTTACAATTTGTAGATTAAAGAGTGCATTGTAAAAATTGCATCTCGTTGAAAACAACAAAGGAAAAAGATTTTATTTATATAAAAATTGCATTCACTTTGCTTATCAAATAAAATTTTTAAACATAAATAAAAAATAAATCAGATTCTCAACTAAAATTTTATCACATCTCTTTCTATTGAAGCTTAATCTCACCTATTATATGAGGATTTCCACAAAGGAATTCTAATTGAATGATTGATAAAACAAGAAACTAATCTTCTATTATTTCTATAAAATGATTAATTTATTTTCGTAGTAATTATTTATTCGAAATTTTAAAGATAATCAAGTTTTACGTTGAATAAAAAATAAACATAATAATTATAAAATTCAATATTCATCTTCATATATATATATATATATATATATATAGCAAGAGAGAGATTGAAAATCACATGTCTCCATCCCATAATTCTTCCAAAGATTTAATCGGCCCTTCTGGGTGGATAAGTGTACTTCCTGAACTACTCCTACTTTGAGGGAGTTTTTTAATTTGATCATCTTCTTCTTTAGTAAGTTGAAATCCAAAAATATCAAAATTTTGAATCATTCTTTCTTTATTAAAACTCTTCACGAGCACAGATACGTCTTGTTCATAAATCCATCTCAATGCAATCTATATTACACAAATCAAATAATCGTATCAATATTTTGCACCTACTTAAGTAAATTTGTGTGAAGAGGAGCAAACCTGTGCCACAGTCTTATTTTTAGACATTGCAATATGTTTAAGGATTGGATTCTCTATTACTGCATCAGTGCCCCAAGTGCAACCATAAGTTCCTAAAGGAGACCATGCACTCACATGAATCCCTTTCTCCTTACAAAATGGTACCAATTTCCTTTGTTGCCATGTAACATTCATTTCTACTTTAAAATTACAACATTTCAACATTGTTTCAGACATAATATATATACCTTAAAAAATCAAAGCAACTTTTTTTAACCAAAAAATATATATATACCTGATTAACAGCCGGTGGTATAGTAGCTTTTTCCATAAGTTTTTGGAGCTTTTCACAAGTAAAATTGCTTACACCAATAGATTTAACTAAACCCAATTTTTGGCACTCTTCCATAGCCTTCCAAGTCCCGTGCATGTCAAATGGAAGGAAGTCTTCCTTTGACTTCAAATTAAAACCACAAGCATTTTTCTCTAGCCTTATTGGCCAATGAATTAAATAAAGATCCAGATAATCTAACCCCAATTTCCTAAATAATAATAAAAAAAAAAAAAGTCAATTTACAAAAAATAAAATAAAAATCGTAAAATTTTGCGTATACTTTTGTTACTTGAAAAACACGTAAAGACTACTAAAAATGGAAAAAAAAGTTTAAGGGGTACTTTTGACAATTCAAAAGTAAATACCGGAGAGAATTGTTGAGTGCAGGAAGGACGAAATCAGGATGGGCATCGGTGCACCAAAGCTTAGAAGTAATGAAAAAATCTTTCCTTCCGTTCTTAACTAACCCACTTTCTATAGCCTCAGCCACAGCTTTGCCCACCGCTTCCTCCGACCCGTATATTGCCGCCGTGTCGAAGTGGCGGTAACCGGTTTTAATGGCCTCCAAAATAATTGCCGTTAGTTCCTCTAATGGCGGAACCGGCAATGCCCAGCATCCGAATCCCAATACTGGCATTTTGTGGCCTGAGTTCAACACTATTGCTTCTATTATTTTCTCCATTTTCTCAGTTGGGGTTCATTTTTCTTTTAAGGTAATATATATATATATTGATTAGATAAACATTGTGAATAACAAAATTTAGTTGATTGGTATAAAAATAGTGTTAAAAGACAACTGTATGAATTCTAGAAAATAAGAATGATTTTAGACAAACAAATGTTCGGATTATTTTTGCTATAAAAATAGGTCAAAAAGACAATTATACCAAATTGGTTTGTTATAAAAATGAAGTTAAATTTGGAAGAAATGAAAATCTATACCAAATTCCTCTATCCTAATTAAATATATTCTTTGAATAATTTACTCAAAATATTTTGCTATAAAGTATACATTCTTATATATACACCAAAAATAGAATATTTGATCATGTAATCCTATCATAATTGAACTAATAACAAGTAAATTGAGAATTATAAATTGTTTGGTTTGACACAAAACTGCTATATTATTTATAAGTGACTTTATATACACTGTATTTCAAGGTTCGGCTTATAGACTTTGTTACATATCGGTACTTCGCAAAATCTTTGTACTACGATAAACTTTGATACTTTGAAGTCTTCTCCATATACTATTTCAAGAGAAAATTTTGTCACATCATTTGTCATGTCAGCTATTTGATTTCAATTTCCTTAGAACATCTTATGGCCTAAATTTAGCACCGTTTCTTTCATTTATATTATTTTCTCGATTTTCTCTCTCTTCGATGATGGAGTGGGATATGGTAGCCGAAATATATTTTTGGGTAAATTATCCTACTTGCAGTTGAACTTTTTAAAAATCTAACTTTTGTACCTGTATTTATTTTTGTTTTAAATTGACATTCAAACTACAAAAAATCACATCGTTTGCCCTTCTATCAAAATTTTCCGTCAATCCTCAGATTCCATCCAATTCTCAAGGATATTTTCGTCCTTTTCAATTATGGATATTTTTAAATTATTAGAGTTTTATTTTAAAGGGTAATTTTGTATTTTCACATAATTATTAAAATAAAAAAATCATTCATTTGTAGTTATAGATATTTGATCCCACTACCACACGCATGATCACACCTCCTTTATCCAGTAAAGCAACTATAAATATATTTTTTAAATAAAAATTATATTTTATATTGCATACAAAATAATGCCAAAATAAATTTAACATAATTATGTGTGTGGTTCTTAGATTGAAAAACAACTATATAAATAATATTTATGCATTTACCACTACGACAAGTATAAATATTTTACAATAATTGTACATTATATTAAATATAAACATTTTAAAAAAATATTATTCAAATGACACAATTTAAACCACAGGTCTTCCTGATATCCCCTTCCTCAAACTTTTAACTAAACTCTTCTATTTATTCAACTTTTTTTTACTGTGGCATTGTTACATTATTAGTATTAATAATGACATTGTATAAAAAACACTTGAAAATTTATATTTTAAGACAAATTCGAATCGAAAGAGTTGAAAGAAGAGCTTTCGTGCAAAGTTGGAAGAAGGGAACAATAATACATTTAAATTTTGTCATGTGGATAATATTTGAAAAATATTTATATTTAATATAATTTACATTTAAAATATAAAATTTATGTACTTGACCAAATAGAAGTGTGTATTTATTATTTGTCTAATTACAATATAAAATATAAATTTCATTTGAAAAATATATTTATAGTTGTTTTAGTGGGTAAAAATATTGTAGTCATGCATGTGGTGGTGGGATCAATTCCCTGTAACCACAAATGATTTGATTTTTCAGATTTTTAATAATTATGTGAAAAGAAAAAATTACCCTTTAAAATAAAATCCTAATAATTTAAAAATATCCATAATTGAAAAGGACGAAAATACTCCTGAGAATTGGATGAAATCTGAGGATTAACGGAAAATTTTGACAGAATGGCAAATGAGGTCATTTTTTTGTAATTCAAGTGTCAATTTAAAGCAAAAATAAATAGAGGTGCAAAAGATGAATTTTTGAAAAGTTCAAATGCTAGTAGGATAATTTACCCTATATTTTTTGTTTGATAAGCGGGTGTTTCATTTCACTGAAATAAAAGTACAAGGAAAAGAAGAAACAAGATAGAAATAAAACTCAGGTTATCTCTTCCTCCAAAACAAAATGGAGGGAATGTATGAGATCAGCCTTACCACAAAAATTGGATCTACTAGCCCATTTAGCAATATTATGGGCACAAAAATTCCCAGACCTGGGTAGATAGTCCATGAATAAAAAAAGATTGCTACCAAGAACTTTCTTTCCCTCTTCAAGAATGTGTTTTTCCCTCCAGTCGTCAGCATCAGTATTACCCGTTAGCGCTGGTATCACATTCAATGCATCACCTTCCAAATTTACTCTCTCCATTTTCAAGTCTTGAAATATCTTCAGTGCTTGGACAGCCGCTTCTGCCTCAGCGCAAAACAAATTTTGTGACGTGAAGTAGTTGGTCCAAGCACCTAGAATAGTTCCCATATCATTTCTCATCACCACCCCAGTGTGTGTAATTCCATTGGAGAAAGCTGCGTCAAAATTCAGTTTGTATTCCCTTTTCATTGATGATTTCTAGCGACTGTTCTCCTGGCTATTCAAATTTGTTTTCTTTCTAATATATTTCTCGTGCAGCGTTTTCCAATACCTTCTAGCAATAGAATTAATAGATCTGGATAAATCATTAGGATCTACTTTCTTCCCTTCTTTCCAGCTTTTGTTCCTTGCCAACCAGATTTGCTCCATTGAAACCCCCAGGATATGTGTTCCATAGAATATGTTAAAAGTCAAACCGACCTACACACATTGGCAATCATATTTGACTCGTCAAACGCTAAAGATAACCATGTAGCTTCTGGCGGTGAAAATCTGAGCATGTAAAATATGACAACAAATTATTTGCTTAATAGCTAAGCATTAATCTAGCAAATTCTTCCACCTCCACAAACCACTATAAATATACTCCATATTTGTACTAACTAGTTTGAGAAAAAAAAAATGGGGTGTCACAGCACTAATAAGGAAACAGAGGTTTGAGAGTTATTTTGCAACAAGTGAGGTTGTAATATTTGTGTGTTGTAATATTTTGTTCCTTGTATAATAAAAATTCTATGCTTCCAACAAGTGGTATCAGAGCGAGGTTCGTGTTCACGTCTTGATGTCGAATATGTACCAGTTACAAGTCCCTAAATTGACAAAGTCAAATTATGGGAGTTGGAGCACCCAGATGAAAGTCTTACTCAATGCAATCAGTTGTTGGGATATGATTGAACCCGATTATGATTTTCCAGCAGATGCAGCAGCTGAGGCGGCTTTATCTAATGAAGATAAAGAAGTACTGCGGAAAAATCAAGTAAAAGATAGTAAGGCGCTGAATGCAATTCATCAAAGTGTTGATGAATCAACCTTTGAAAAAATTGCTGATGCTACAACATCAAAAGAGGCGTGGGAGATTCTGCAAAAATCTCTTCAAGGAGTAGAGAAAGCTAGAAGGGTACGTTTGCAAACCCTTAGAGCTGAATTTTAAACGTTAAAAATGAAAACGTCTGAATCAGTTGACGAGTATGTCACTAGAGTAAAATCAGTGACAAACGAGATGAAGAGAAACAAGGAACCGCTCGATGATGTTCGAGTGATGGAAAAGATTTTGCGGTCACTGACACGCAAATTTAATTATGTGGTTGTAGCTATTGAAGAATCAAAGGATTTATCAGAAATCTCCTTTGATGAACTTGTGGGTTCTCTCCAAGCCCATTAGCAAAAGACGAAGCAATGTGATGATTCTGAAAGTTTGGATAAAGCTTTGCAAAGCAAGTTATCCTTAATTGAAGGCGGAACGAGCAACAACTCAGGACAAAGCTCAAACAATCGTGGAAGATATCATGGAGGATATAGAGGTGGCAACATAGGTGGTCGCGGACAACGTGGACGTGGTTATCAATCATATGGTAGAGGACAATCAAATGAAGATTCTCCTGGAGCAAATCGTGGACGAGGAGCTCGAGGAAAAAGCCGAGGTAGAGGTGGATTTCAACAGAGATTTAAATCTCAAGTGCAGTGCTATAATTGTGACAAATATGGTCACTATAGCTATGAGTGTAGATCGTCTCCTAAACAAGAAGAAAGAAGCCACGTAGCAGCTGTTGAAGATGGAAATGAGGAATCTCGCATATTCCTCACATACAGAGGAGATCAAGGATCCAAAAGAAATATTTGGTACCTTGATAACTGTGCAAGTAATCACATGTGTGGGAGAAAGGAATTGTTCGTTGATTTAGATGAATCTGTCAATGGACGTGTAACTTTTGGAGATGATTCACATGCTAATGTCAAAGGCAAAGGCAAAGTTATGATTACTCAGAAGAACGGAGAAAAGAAGTACATAACATATGTGTATTATGTACTGGCTTTGAAAAGCAATATCATCAGTCTTGGCCAACTTAGTGAATTGGGATATGAGGTGGTCATAAAGGATTGTTTATTAACCTTGAGAAACAAATATGGAGAGATGGTTTCCAAGGTTGACAAGGCACGAAATCGTCTCTTTACCATCGACATCGAATCTGGAGAAGTGAAGTGCATGAAGGTATCTATAAAAGATGTCTCATGGCTTTGGCACTTGAGGTATGGGCATCTTGGATTTTCTGGCTTGAGGTTGCTGGAAAAAGAAAATATGGTGATTGGATTGCCAAAAATAAATCCACCAAATCATCTGTGTGAAGCTTGTATCACAGGGAAACAACACAGACAAAGTTTTGAAGTTGGAAAGTCCAGAAGAGCTAGAAGACCGCTCGAGATCGTGCACTCAGATTTAGCTGGTCCATTTGATATACCATCGCTGGGAGGAAATAGGTATTACCTAACTTTTATTGATGATTTTAGTAGAAAAAGTAGGGTATATATACTTAAAGAAAAATCAAAAACTCTTGATAAATTCAAAGAGTTTAAAGCTATGGTGGAAAAACAAAGTGGATACTATGTGAAGATACTCAGATCAGATAGAGGAGGCGAGTACACTGCAAACTTATTTGAAGATTTTGTTAAAGAGCATGGGATTATTCATCAGTTGACAGTGAGATACACACCTCAACAAAATGGAGTTACGGAAAGAAAGAATCGCACCATTTCTCGACATGGCAAGGAGCATGGTGAAAGGTAAGCATTTACCAAGAAATTTATGGGCTGAAGCTGTTCGATGTGCAGTTTACTTGTTAAATCGTTGTCCAACAAAGAGTGTCCATTACATGACACCAAATGAAGCCTGGAGTGGTCAAAAGCCTGGAATTGGACATCTCAAGATCTTTGGGTGTATTGCATATGCCCATGTACTTGAACAGTTGAGAAAGAAGCTCGATGATAGAGGAGAAAAGTGCATTTTCATCAACTATGATGAAAGGAGCAAAGCTTATAGGTTGTACAATCCACTTACCATGAAGGCCATCATCTCAAGAGATGTTGAATTTGATGAAGCTGATTTTTGGAGATGGAGCGAAGAAGAAAAGAAAGTTAAAGGATTATTCTTCTGTGATGAGGAAGATGATGATTCTGGCATTCAAAATGAAGAAGGTGATGGACAAAATCCTCCGCAGAGTCATGGTATAACAACTCCTTTAACATCTACATCACCAAGTAGCATCACGTCAAGTGATGCTCCCACGAAAACGCGCAACCTTCGTGAGATTTATGAAGATACTGAGCCGATTGAGACAACTCTTGACTACTCCTTATTCTGTTTGATAGCTGAATGTGATCCAATCACATATGAAGAAGCAAATGAAGATATGAAATGGAAGAAGGCGATGGATGAAGAATTGCAGCAATCAGAAGAAATGACACATGGGAACTAACAACTTTGCTAAAAGGACATAGTTCTATTGGAGTGAAATGGGTCTACAAGACAAAGACCAACAAAGAAGGAAAGGTGGAGAAATATAAAGCGAGGCTCGTTGCCAAAGGCTACAAGCAAAAATATGGAGTTGATTACGATGAAGTGTTCGCTCCTGTCGCAAGGATTGATACCGTAAGGCTTCTCACTGCTCTCGCAGCACAAAATCGATGGAAGATTTATCTGATGGATGTGAAGTCAGCATTTCTGAATGGCTATCTGGAAGAAGAGGTTTATATAAAGCAACCGCCTGGATATATGAAGAAAGGACATGAAGACAAAGTCTATCGTCTGAAGAAATCTTTGTACGGATTGAAGCAAGCTCTACGAGCATGGAATACCAGGATTGATGAGTATTTTCAGAAGAATGGATTAGTGAAAAGCCCATACGAGCATGCGCTATACACAAAGAAAAATAAAGTTGGTGACATCATGATCGTGTGCTTATATGTGGATGATATGATTTTCACAGGAAATAATCCAGGTATGTTCAATGACTTTAAGAAAGCTATGACTAAAGAATTTGAAATGACAGACATTGGTGAAATGTCATACTTTCTTGGAGTTGAAGTGAAATAAATGGAGGATGGTATATTTGTGTCTCAAAAGAAATATGCGGAGGAAATCTTAAAAAAATTCAGAATGCAAGATTGTAAGCCGATAGCCACACCAGCTGAACCAGACATCAAGTTAAGTGTTTACTCCACAAGTGAACCGATAGATCCAATGTGGTTCAAAAGCATCGTTGGAAGTTTGAGGTACCTGACTATCTCTTGATCAGATATTATGTATGCAGTTGAACTGGTTAGCAGATTCATGGAGAATCCAAAGCAATATCATTGGAGTGCTGCCAAAAGAATTTTGAGATACATCAAAGGTACTGTAGATCATGGTCTCTTCTATACACACTCTAAGAAATCAAGATTGGTTGGTTATTTGGACAGTGATTATGGGGGAGACTTGGATGATCAGAAAAGCACATCCGGTTATCTGTTTCATCTTGGCTCGGTAGCATTTTCGTCGTCATCAAAGAAACAACAAACTGTTGCTCTCTCAACTTGTGAGGCAGAATACATAGCAGCTACAACGTGTACTTGTCAAGCAATTTGGTTGAAGAATATTCTGAAGGAATTATCTTTTGCGCATGAAGATCCGATCACAATCTATGTTGATAATAAGTCTGCCATATTACTCTCAAAGAATCCTGTGTCGCATAGCCGGAGCAAGCACATTAATACAAAGTATCATTTTATCCGTGAGCAAGTAAAGAATAAGACAGTGGAGTTAGTTTATTGTCGCACTGAAGACCAGTTGGCAGATATCTTCACGAAGCATTTGAAAGCAGACGTGTTTCACATACTCAAAGAGAAGCTTGGAATGAAAGCTCGGTTTGAGGGGGAGTTTTAAAAGTCAAACCGACCTACACACATTGGCAACCATATTTGACTCGTCAAACGCTAAAGATAACCATGTAGCTTCTGGCGGTGAAAATCTGAGCATGTAAAATATGACAGCAAATTATTTGCTTAATAGCTAAGCATTAATCTAGCAAATTCTTCCACCGCCACAAACCACTATAAATATACTCCATATTTGTACTAACTAGTTTGAGAAAAAAAAAGGGCGCCACAACACTACTAAGGAAACAGAGGTTTGAGAGTTATTTTGCAACAAGTGAGGTTGTAATATTTTGTTCCTTGTATAATAAAAATTCTACGCTTCCAACAGAATATAAGTAGATTAGATTCAATATCATGATATGTTGTTTCTCTCTCTACGAGCAAAAACTCTCTCCCTTCTCTCTAGAAGAGATACTTCTCTGCTAGCCTTGTCTAGCTTTTTTCCTTTGTCGTCCTCCTCCTGAATTTTATTACTCCACTACTAACAAATTTCTTGCTGATTGACATTCAGGGTCCATCATTCGAAAGTTGTTTGCTTAAAGACTCCATAATGGAGCATCATAAATGCACTGACCTCTCTTTTAATGACCCTCAAAAACTTGTAACCACTAACCTCCCTCTAGTGGAGAAATTTATTACTTCCAAACAGCTCAATAATAAGGCAGTTATTTCAGTTCTTTATTCTTCTTGGAATCTTGGTCCGAACGTTTCTATTAATGTAATAGAACAAAACATGATCTCTTGCTAGTTTACTCAGATAGCAGATAGTGAGAGGATTCTCATCACAGATCCATGGTAGATAAAGGGATCTTTACTCAACCTTAAAGAATAGGATCCGTCTAAATCACTTGAAGAAATAGATTTCTCTAAGATGCAGATATGGGTACAAGTTCACCCTCTTCCCCCAAACAGTATGAACTACGACAACATTCAAAAAATAGGATCTATCATTGGCGAGTTAATGTTTAGGGAAATAGACGAGTCCTTCGACAACATGAGAAAGTTTGTTCATCTTAAGGTGAATGTGGATACTAGGAAGGTCCTGGTTCTTGGTTGTTTTATTAGAAGGGAGGACGAGAGGCAACTCTGGATTGCTTTCAAGTACGAACGAGTATTCGAGTTATGTTATAGGTATGGAAAAATGGACCATAATGAACAGGCTTGCTCTGATCCTTCCTAGGAGACCCCTTAATCCCAACTTGAAGGCAACATCTTTGGATCGTGGATGAAAACCTCATCAAGAAACTACCCAAAAATGCCTAAGACCAAAAGGCAGATTTCTCCGACCAAATTGCCACCAGTAGGCTTGATCTACAACCCCAAACAACCGGAACTGAAGTCAAACGGAAAAGGTAACACTGAAAGTTCTAATATCCCTTCACAGTTCCCAAGTGATTCACCAAAAAAGAAAGATTAGTTGGCCTTACCTTCCCGCCCTCCTCTTCAGAACATTTCAAATAATTTTACACTCCCGCCTCTTCCCAAACCATATAACATAAGTGAACCTCTAAGTCCAATGCATGTAAAAACTCCAACTTCACCTCTAGACCTGGCCCAACACGTTAAAGAAACCCATAACATGTATACCTTATCTATTTATAGAGAGAAGACCTCAAAATATCAAAGTTTGTCGTAGTACAGAGATTTCATGAATATTGAAGTACATTGTACACGAACTTATAAACAATATAGTAGTTTTGTGTCAAACTAAGCAATTTGTAATTCTCAATTTACTTGTTATTAGTTCAATTGTGATAGGATTATGTGACCAAATCCTCTATTTTTGTGTATATATAAGAATGTTTTGTAGTGTCATTGAGTACCCAAAAAAGCATAATTGAAAACACATAGAAAAATGTTAAGAATATAAGATATTTATTGTTTCAATTTTGCCCTAATTTAAATTACATGCTAATTTCCTACCTATTGAATGAATTATTTCTATTACTTACACTTGCAAAGAAGAAGAGAGTCAAAAGACTAAACTTAATAATAAATAGACTAATAAAAACATTTGTGGCCAAATTTAACTTCATTTTTATAACAAACCAATTCGGTATAAATGTCTTGTTGACCTATTTTTATAACAAACTAATCCGTACATTTGTTGTCTAAAATCATTCTTATTCTAGAATTCATACAGTTGTCTTTTAACAATATTTTTATACCAATAAACGAAATTTTGTTATTCCAATGTTTATCTAATCAATATATATATATATATATATATATATATATATAAATATATATAATATGTATGTATATGTGTGTATTTGTAAAATAATACAAAATCCAAAATGGAGAAAAGAATAGAAATACCTGAGACGGTGTTGAACTCAGGCTACAAGATGCCAATTGTAGGGTTTGGATGTGCAGTTGATTCCCTACCGCCATTAGAAGAACTAACAGCAATCTTGGTGGAAGGCATCAAGACCGGTTACCGGCATTTCGATACGGCATCGTATTATGGATCGGAGGAAGCTCTGGGCAAAGCTTTGTCTCAGGCAATAGAGAGTGGTTTGGTTAAGAATGGAAGGGAAGAATTTTTCATTAATTCTAAGTTGTGGTGCACTGATGCCCATCCTGATCTCGTCCTCCCTGCCCTCAAAAATTCACTTAGGTATATGCAAAAAAATATATATATATTTTTGAAATTTTCTGTCTCTATCATGTCTTGTGACTTTGACTCGTGACATTAAGAAATTGCTATAATTAAACTACATTTTTTTTACGGCATCAAATTTTTGATATTATTTTTGTCAAAATTATTATAATTAAAGATACTTATTAACTTTTTCTTTTCTTTTTTTTCTTCTTCTAAATTATAGGAAGTTGAGACTAGATTATTTGGATCTTTATCTAATTCATTGGCCATTAAGATTCAAGAAAGATGCTAGCATGGCTAATTTCAATGCATAGGAAGACTACTTTCCGTTTGACATACATGGGACTTGGAAGGCCATGGAAGAGTGCCAAAAATTGGGATTAGTTAAGTCTATTGGTGTAAGCAATTACACATTGGAAAAGCTCCAAATACTCTTGGAAAACACGACTATACCACCGGCTGTTAATCAAGTATGTATCTTTCTTGTTTATTTTTGTCATTTATTCCATGATTTTGATACTAAATTACATGATTTATGTCATTTATCTGGTTATGATTTTTCAGGTGGAGATGAATGTTGCATGGCAACAAAGAAAATTGCTACCATTTTGTAAGCAGAAAGGGATTCATGTGAGTGCATGGTCTCCTTTGGGAGCTTATGGTAGCCAATGGGGATCTAACATAGTAATGGAGAATCCAATCCTTAAAAACATTGCAGCTTCCAAAAATAAGCCTGTAGCACAGGTTTGCTCCCTTTAACACAATATTGGCAAAAATATGCACAATTCATTTATAATTTTGAAAGATCATGAATTCGAGATAGTATACAGAAATTTTACACTGAGATGTGTTATATGATATAAATAATATTAATGTGTAATATATACATATATATAGGTTTCACTGAGATGGGTTTATGAACGAGATGTGTCAGTGATCGTGAAGAGTTTCAACAAAGAAAGAATGACTCAAAATCTCGAAATTTTTGAGTTTGAATTTACAAAAGAAGATTTAGATCAAATTGAAAAGATTCATCAAATTAGGGGCAATCCAGCAAGCCAATTTATCCACCCTGAGGGAATAATCAAATCTTTTGAAGAACTTTGGGATGGAGACATGTGAAATTTGAATGTTTCAATTGTCATATGTGAAGCTAATTATTTTCCATCTATATAAAAGTTCATAGATATATAATGGAATTCAATGTTAATTTCTATGCAACAGTTTATGTAATAAGTTTTTTTTTTAAATATAAAATAAAATATTAATAAATCAATCAATAAATAAACTTATAAAATAAATAATGTATTCTCTTATAAATACGACAACATTCAAAAGATAGGATCTATCACTGGCGAGTTAATGTTTGGGGAAATAGATGAGTCCTTCGACAACATTAGAAAGTTTGTTCATCTTAAGGTGAATGTGGATTAGAAGGGAGGATGAGAGTCAACTCTAGATTGCTTTCAAGTACGAACGGGTATTCGAGTTATGTTATAGGTGTGGAAAAATGGACCATAATGAACAGGCTTGCTCTGATCCTTCCTAGGAGACCCCTAAATTCCAACTTGAAGGGAACATCTTTTGATCGTGGATGAAAACCTCATCAAGCAACTACCTAAAAATACCTAAGACCAAAAGGCAGATGTCTGACCAAATCGCCACCAGTAGGTTTGATCTACAACCCCAAACAACCGGAACTCAAGTCAGACAAAAAAGCTAACTCTGAAAGTTTTGATATCCCTTCACAGTTCCCAAGTGATTCACCAAAAAAGAAAGATCAGTTGGTCTTACCTTGTTAGTTCCAAACAGCTCAATAATAAAGCAGTTATGTCAGTTCTTTATTCTTCTTGGAATCTTAGTCCGAACATTTCTATTAATGTAATAGAACAAAACATGATCACTTGCTTGTTTACTCGGATAGTAGATCGTGAGAGGATTCTCATCACAGATCCATGGTCGATAAAGGGATCTTTACTCAACCTTAAAGAATAGGATCCGTCTAAATGACTTGAAGAAATAGATTTCTCTAAGATGTAGTTATGGGTACAAGTTCACCCTCTACCCCCAAACAGTATGAACTACGACAACATTCAAAAGATAGGATCTATCAATGGCGAGTTAATGTTTGGCAAAATAGATGAGTCCTTCGACAACATGAGAAAGTTTGTTCGTCTTAAGGTGAATGTAGATTAGAAGGGAGGACGAGAGTCAACTATGGATTGCTTTCAAGTACGAACGGGTATTCGAGTTATGTTATAGGTGTGGAAAAATGGACCATAATGAACAGGCTTGTTCTGATCCTTCCTAGGAGACCCCTCAATTCCAACTTGAAGGGAACATCTTTGGATCGTGGATGAAAACCTCATCAAGCAACTACCTAAAAATGCCTAAGACCAAAAGGCAGATTTCTCTGACCAAATCGCCACCAGTAGGCTTGATCTACAGCCCCAAACAACCGGAACTCAAGTCAGACGAAAAAGGTAACTCTAAGAGTTTTGATATCCCTTCACAGTTCCCAAGTGATTCACCAAAAAAGAAAGATCAGTTGGCCTTACCTTGTTAGTTCCAAACAGCTCAATAATAAAGCAATTATGTCAGTTCTTTATTCTTCTTGGAATCTTAGTCTGAACGTTTCTATTAATGTAATTGAACAAAACATGATCACTTGCTTGTTTACTCGGATAGCAGATCGTGAGAGGATTCTCATCACAGATCCATGGTCGATAAAGGGATCTTTACTCAACCTTAAAGAATAGGATCCGTCTAAATGACTTGAAGAAATAGATTTCTCTAAGATGTAGTTATGGGTACAAGTTCACCCTCTTCCCCCAAACAGTATGAACTACGACAACATTCAAAAGATAGGATCTATCACTGGCGAGTTAATGTTTGGGGAAATAGATGAGTCCTTCGACAACATGAGAAAGTTTGTTCGTCTTAAGGTGAATGTGGATTAGAAGGGAGGACGAGAGTCAACTCTGGATTGCTTTCAAGTACGAACGGGTATTCGAGTTATGTTATATGTGTGGAAAAATGGACCATAATGAACAGGCTTGCTCTGATCCTTCCTAGGAGACCCCTCAATTCCAACTTGAAGGGAACATCTTTGGATTGTGGATGAAAACCTCATCAAGCAACTACCTAAAAATGCCAAAGACCAAAAGGCAGATTTCTTTGACCAAATCGCCACCAGTAGACTTGATCTACAGCCCCAAACAACCGGAACTCAAGTCAGACGAAAAAGGTAACTCTGAAAGTTTTGATATCCCTTCACAGTTCCCAAGTGATTCACCAAAAAAGAAAGATCAGTTGGCCTTACCTTCCCACCCTCCTCTTTAGAACATTTCAAATAATTTTACACTCCCGCCTCTTCCCAAACCATATAACATAAGTGAACTTCTAAGTCCAATGCATGTAAAAACTCTTACTTCACCTCTAGACTTGACCCAACACCTTAAAGAAACCCATAACATCTATACCTTATCTAGATATATATAGAAGACCTCGAAGTATCAAAGTTTATTGTAGTACAGAGATTCATGAAGTATCGATATGTAGCAAAGTCTATAAGCCGAACATTGAAGTACACTATATACGAACTTATAAAACAATATTGCAGTTTTGTGTCAAACTAAGCAATTTATAATTCTCAACTTACTTGTTATTAGTTCAATTATGATAGGATTATGTGACCAAATACTCTATTTGTGTATATATAAGAATGTTTTGTAGTGTCATTGAGTACCCAAAAAAGCATAATTGAAAACACATAGAAAAATGTTAAGAATATAAGATATTTATTGTTTCAATTTTGCCCTAAATCAAATTACATGCTAATTTCCTACCTATTCAATGAATTATTTCTATTACATACACTTGCAAAGAAGAAGAGAGTCAAAAGACTAAATTTAATAATAAATAGACTAATAAAAACATTTGTGGCCAAATTTAACTTCATTTTTATAACAAACCAATTCGGTATAATTGTCTTTTTGACCTATTTTTATAACAAACTAATCCGTACATTTGTTGTTTAAAATCATTCTTATTCTAGAATTCATACATTTGTCTTTTAACACTATTTTTATACCAATAAACGAAATTTTCGTTATTCCAATGTTTATCTAATCAATATAATATATATATATATATGTATGTATGTATGTATATGTGTGTATTTGTAAAATAATACAAAATCCAAAATGGAGAAAGAATAGAAATACCTGAGACGGTGTTGAACTCAGGCTACAAGATGCCAATTGTAGGGTTTGGATGTGGAGTTGATTCCCTTCCGCCATTAGAAGAACTAACAGCAATCTTGGTGGAAGCCATCAAGACCGGTTACCGGCATTTCAATACGGCATCGTATTATGGATCGGAGGAAGCTCTGGGCAAAGCTTTGTCTCAGGCGATGGAGAGTGGTTTGGTTAAGAATGGAAGGGGAGAATTTTTCATTAATTCTAAGTTGTGGTGCACTGATGCCCATCCTGATCTCGTCCTCCCTGCCCTCAAAAATTCACTTAGGTAAATGCAAAAAAAATATATATATTTTTGAGATTTTCTTTCTCTATCATGTCTCGTGACGTTAAAAAATTGCTATAATTGAACTACATTTTTTTTACGGCATCGAATTTTTTATATGATTTTTGTCAAAATTATTATAATTAAATATACTTATTAACTTTTTCTTTTCTATTTTTTTTTTCTTCTAAATTATAGGAAGTTGGGACTAGATTATTTGGATCTTTATCTAATTCATTGGCCATTAAGATTCAAGAAAGATGCTAGCATGGCTAATTTCAATGCAAAGGAAGACTTCCTTCCGTTTGACATACATGGGACTTGGAAGGCCATGGAAGAGTGCCAAAAATTGGGATTAGTTAAGTCTATTAGTGTAAGCAATTACACCTTGGAAAAGCTCCAAATACTCTTGGAAAAAGCGACTATACCACCGGCTGTTAATCAAGTATGTATCTTTTCTTGATTATTTTTGTAATTTATTCCATGATTTTGATACTAAATTACATGATTTATGTTATTTATCTTGTTATGATTTTTCAGGTGGAGATGAATGTTGCATGGCAACAAAGAAAATTGGTACCATTTTGTAAGCAGAAAGGGATTCATGTGAGTGCATGGTCTGCTTTGGGAGCTTATGGTAGCCAATGGGGATCTAACATTGTAATGGAGAATCCAATCCTTAAAAACATTGCAGCTTCCAAAAATAAGACTGTAGCACAGGTTTGCTCCCTTTAACACAATATTGGCAAAAATATGCATAATTAATTTATAATTTTAAAAGATTATAAATTCGATATATTATACAAAAATTTTACACTGATATATGTTATAAGATATAAATAATATTAATGTGTAATATATACATATATATATATATATATATATATATATAGGTTGCACTGAGATGGGTTTATGAACAAGATGTGACAGTTATCGTGAAGAGTTTCAACAAAGAAAGAATGACTCAAAATCTCGAAATTTTTTAGTTTGAATTTACAAAAGAAGATTTAGATCAAATTGAGAAGATTCATCAAATTAGGGGCAATCCAACAAGCCAATTTATCCACCCTGAGGGACTAATCAAATCTTTTGAAGAACTTTGGGATGGAGACATGTGAAATTTGAATGTTATTCTTGTCATATGTGAAGCTAATTATTTTCCATCTATATAAAAGTTCATAGATATATAATGGAATTCAATGTTAATTTTTATGCAACAGTTTATGTAATAAGTTTTTTTCTTTAAAAAAATATTAATAAATCAATCAATAAATAAACTTATAAAATAAATAATGTATTCTCTTATAAACACTGTAAATATAATATTTTTGGAAAAAAAAACTTTATAAAATTAAAACATAATTTTATCCAATACCAAATAATTGCAATTTGTTTTTCCTAAATTCCATTTTCACCGTTCTCAACATGCAAAGACCATTAAATTTCTAAACTCCTATGTACATTAGTTTATTTCTAAATCCTTATTCATTGTGATAATAATAGAGTTTTATATATATATATATATATATATATATATATATATATATAAAATATTTTTATATAACAGTAAATATTTACATACATTTTACAAGATTTGTATAAATATAATAATTAATTTAAATTAAGTCCTATAAAAGTTTTCCAATTTTTTAAGAAAAAGATCTATAAAAATGTTACATATTTGGATTATTATATTCTTTTTAGAAACCTAAGAAATTATATATTTTTTATGATTGCTAAAATATCAAAATAAATTTAATTTAAATAATACAACTTAAAAAAATGGTAATCAAAATGTACAATAAATTATTATTTTTAATTTACCAAAAAACCTAACGTGGTTTCTGATACAAAGTAATGCTTTAGAATAATTAATTTTTTATTTTTTCAAAATTATTATCTACCATTTTGAATACATATGAAAAAAAGGAATAATAAAAAAAATGAGAAAAATACAATTTATTCATAAATCAACATATAAATTATATAAAGAAATTTAATATATATCAAAAATATATTAATAAAATAATATTAAATATATTTTAAAAACAATTCAGCTTTAAATTTTTGAAATAACAAATTTTTAATATTAAATTTATTAGATTTTCGAACATAATAAATTAAAATTTACACGTTTATTACTAAATCAAAATTTAAAATTAATAATTAATTTAATTTTAAATTTAAATTACTAAAAGAATTCGACAAATATTAAATTGGTATAAGTTTTGTAGACAACGTACGTTTCTTTGAAAAACGATTTGCATTGGATGACTCATATCTAATCACGTAAAATTTAAATATATATAATGCATATATTATAACAATTTTAATTTTAATTCCAATTATTTTTTATATAAATAACTATTAACTTTTTATTTATATTGTTTTTACTTTTTCTATTAATAATTAAAATCAATTTGATTTGACCGTATTATCTATGACAGCCTATAATTTTCTATATGTTTTTATGTTTTTTTTTTACACTAATATACAACATTTTAAAATATTTTAATAAATTTTAATAAATTATAGAGAATTCGAATTGCTTTGCAATATGCAAAGAATTTTTTTTTTCAAAAATAATTTTATGGGAGTTATTACAATTTGAAAATATTTTATTTTGTAATGATATTGTGACTACTATATAATTATTGGAACATTATAAGTGACAAAATAATAAAATATTAAAACTAATAATAATAAAATATTATAAAATTAAGTAGAAAGGTTAAATAAATATAAAGTTTAATTAAAGTTTTTCTTTTTGAAATAAAACTTTATTAAACTTCTTGTTTTTACTATAAAATAAATTATTTTGATAAAAATTATTTAAAATTGATTTTTAAAAAATTATTATTATAATTATCTTTTTTAATCTCTTTTTTTGTTTTGTTCATTAATCTTACATTTAATAAATAAATATATAAAAATTTAACAAAAGTTAAATAGCTATAATTTTGATATCTAATTTAGTAACATAATGTGTTAATATAATTTTAAATTAAAAGTATATTTTTTATTTTTTATTTTTAAATTTTACTATAATATTTTAAAAATTTATGACGGTTACTTATGACTAAGTTCATAAGTTCAAAATATGAGACGAAAGTGGTTGTATAGGATCTTTATAGTAAAGTGGAGGCTTTTGTTCATTCTTTCTTTCCTTTTTCGAGTAGCACAAATGCAGTATTCAATAGGTTTTTCAGGTGCATTTGCCTTCTCAAGTTAAGTTGGGACGGGGAGCATTTGTTTACTATGATGGTACTCTTAAAAATAATACGGTGACTGATATTTGTTCGGTGTACTTAATATCGCTATAAATTCTATTAAAGTAATTGAAGTGTTAGCCTTTATCCATGCTATTAGATTTGTACATATTCATAGGTTTGACAACAATAAATTTTATAGGGAATTATTTGAAATTTGTTAGAAAAGTTATTATAGTGGAAGATCTTTTTTTTCCTATCAATTTATTTTATTTATCAAAGAGTTGGTAATTGTGTTTTTTAATTTCTCTGTTCATTTTATGAAATGCGAGTTTAATAAGTAATTTTAGTGAGTGACATTCAAATCTTTTTACGGATGTTTCTTCAACTATTTTGATTAAATTCTTTTTTTCTTCTAAAAGTAAATTTTAAAAAATTATAATAATTATTTTACATATAATTCATTTTTTCATATAAATATATAGTTTCAAGTGTTTTCATTATAATATTTTTATAAACAATTATGAAATATATAAATTTCAGAGAAAATAGTTAAAAATGTTTAACTTCATCCCTCTCTAAAATAAATTTTATTTGAAATATAAAAATTATAAATTGTAGAAATAAAAGTTTTCAAGTTTTTCTTTTAGTTTTATCAAAAACAAAATTCTTTTAGTTTGTTAAAAATAAAAATAAAAAAGGGAAATTTTTATATAATAATATGATAAAAATATTTACTACACAAATAGTTCCAGCTTTACTACACACAATTTTTTATATATATATATATATATATATATATAATATATATATAATCAAGAATCACCATTTATAATTTTAATATTTATAAAAACAAACTTAGGATAATTTGAGAAAACCATAACACCAATATATTATTTATTCCATATAAAATTGGAATTAGAATCCAATTAAAATTTTGTATTCTTTTCTTCAATCCTAAGATAATTTGAAAAAGTCAATATAAAATTATATTATTTGTCCTTTTAAATAAAGAAATTAAAATTCAATGGTAATTTAAATTCTTAAATTAT
Source organism: Asclepias syriaca (assembly GCA_027405835.1). Lineage (NCBI taxonomy): Eukaryota > Viridiplantae > Streptophyta > Magnoliopsida > Gentianales > Apocynaceae > Asclepias > Asclepias syriaca. The sequence goes on from CM049933.1 coordinate 12,955,196, forward strand.
AAATAATCCTCTCTTTTAATGAGAAGAGGATAGGTTCAAAAGCTCTAAAGAAAAAAATTTGAAAAATCTTTAATCTTATAACATCAATTATAATTTATTATGTTTAATTTATAATAAATTTAATTTTTTCCGCTTACTATTATATGTTGATTTATTCGTCTTATATATATATATATATAAAGTATATATCACAGAGAACAATAAAATTTACATACATTCATAAGATTTGTATAAATATATAATTAATTTAAATTAAGTCTTACATTTAAAAAAAAAAGAATAAGATCTACAAGTGTTAAATGTGTATTGAGATTATTAAATGTTTTTTACAACGATAAGAATTTATAATTTTTTTATGTTTATTAAAATACTAAAATTTTAAATTTAAATAGCACAACTTAATTTTAGTCAATAAGTACAATAAATTATTATTTTTAATTTAAAATAAATGAAGTGAAAAGACAAAATAATAATAAAATAAAAGTTAAAGAAAGAAAAATTTCTGATTTGCCCTACTGGTATATAAGGAAACCAGTTTATTCTTCTAATACATACATCACAGGGAGATTGTCGAATGAATCATAAAATAAATAAATAAATAAATAAAAAAATAAAAAGAAAGAGAAAGAATTAATTAATAAATCAACATGATAATTATATAAAGAAATTAACTGTACTTAAATATTTTTTAAGTGATAATTGAGATATTAGTTATATTTAAAAAATATAAATTTTAAATTTTCAAAATAACAAATTTCCAATATTAAATGTATAGGTTTATGAAAAGTAAACTTTATCTCCCACAAAATACAAATTAAAAGTTAATAATTAATTTAATTTTAAACCTATAACTTAGTTTTATTTTTTTATATTTAAATTGGTCAATAGACTGAATAATAGATTACAATAGGAGAGTAAATTAATTAATTAGTTTCAAAATAATGAAATACCAAATTAAATTTAAGATAAAATTTGTAAGCAATCGTATACAGGATAATTTAAGATAATAATTTTTATCTTAATTTTAATTTCTTTATTATATAAATAATTACAAACTATTTATTTATAATTTTCTAGTTCTTGTAATACTCATTAAAATTTAACTATAATAAATTTAATTGTCTATATATTTTATATATATTGTTTTTAAATACAACCTTTTAATAATATTCTCTACTAATATTTACAAAATTTTAAAATGTATTAATAAATTATAGAGAAATTCAATCCGCGCTTTGCAGTATGCAAAGGAATTTTGTTTTTTTAGAAAAATGATTTTACAACTTAAGAATGTCTTATTTTATGGTGGCGTTGTAATTAATATATAATTATCGAAACATTGTAAGTAATGAAATAATAAAATATTAAAATTAAAAATAATTAAATATTATAAAATTAAGTTGAAAGGTTAAATAAAGATGAAATTTTATTTAAAGAAAAAAAAACTTTTGAAATAAAATTTTTATAAAAGTTCTGTTTTAAAAAAAAATCTTATTTGTATTATAAAAATTAATTATTATTATCTTTTTTTTCAATTTTTTATTTTTTCATTAAATTACAATTCATAAATAAATATATGAATTTAACAAAAAAATTTAAATAACTATAATTATTATATCTAATTTGTTTTTGATCAAATATTATATCTAATTTAGTAATATAATTTATTAAAATAATTTTAAATTAAGAATATATTTTTTATTTTAAAATTTAAATTTTATTATAAATTTTAAAAGTTTTTTATAATCCTTCTCTAAGTTTTTCTCTTAGTTATGGTCTTTGAGACTATTGATGGAAAGAAACTTCTTGGTAGCAATCTTTTTTGATTCATGTACTATCTACCCATGGGAATTTTTGTGCCCATAACATTGCTAAATGGGTTAATAAATTCAATTTTTGTGGTCAAGTTGATCTCAATACATTGCTTTCATTTTTTTGGGAGGAAGAGATAAGCTGAGTTTTATTTCTGTCTTGTTTCTTCTTTTCCTTATACTTTTATTTAAGTAAAATGAAATACTTGCTTATTAAAAATATATATATATATTCGTACTACCATATCTCAGTCCATCATCGACGAGAGAGAGAGAAGACCGATAAAATAATAGATATGCAGGAAACGGTGCTGAATTTAGGCCATAAGATGTTTTAAGGAAATTGAAATCAAATAGCTGACATGACAATAGTACATAGATTTCACCAAGTATCAATATCTAACAAAATTTATAAGCCAAGTCTTGTAATACAAGTGACTTATGAACAATATAGCAATTTTGTGTCAAATCAAGCAATTTATAATTCTTAATTTACTTTACTTGTTATTAATTTAATTATGATAGAATTATATGATCAAATACTCTATTTTTGTGTATATATAAGAATGTTTTGTAGTGTTATTGAGTACCCAAAAAAGCATAATTGAAAGCACATAGAAAAATGTTAAGAATCTAAGATATTTATTTTTTAAATTTTGCCGTAATTCAATGTACATGCAAATTTCCTACCTTTTCCAAAACTTTCATTGTTGGACCATTTCTAATACATACATTACAGTAGAAAGATTGTGAAATGAATAACAAAGAAAAACAATTTATTAATAAATCAACCTTAAAATTATATAAAGAAATTAATTATATTTTAAAATTTTATTAACATAATTAAGATATTTGTTATATTTAAACAATATAAATTTTAAATTTTCAAAATAATAAACTTTTAATATTAAATGTAGTTTATGAAATTAAAGCTTCCCACAAAATACAAATTTAAATTTAATAATTTATTTTATTTTATTTTATTGTTTGCATTTAAATTTGGCGACCAACGGAATAACCTAATAATAACAAAATAAAATAATAAAATTAGTTAATTTTTAAATTAATTAGAAACTAAATTAAATTGGAGGTAAAATCTGTAAGCCACGTGTACATGTACAAGATAATTTGTATTGAGATTTAGGATTCACATATAATTCACATGAAATTCAAATATATATACTTAAATATAAGTCCACACACATATATTACAATAATTTTTATCTTACTTTTAATTTATTTATTATATAAATAATTTCAAACTCTTTATTTATAATTTTCAAAATCTTCTATTATAAATTTGATCTCATAGTCATTAAAATTGAAGTATAACAATTTATAATTTTCTATATATTTTTATGTTTTTTTATTCCAATATACAACCTTTTAGAAATATTCTCTATTAATTTTTACAACATTTTAAAATATTCTAATAAATTATAGAGGAATTCAAATGGCGTTTTGCAATATTGCAAAGGATTTTTTTTTTTAAAATGATTTTACAACCTAAAAATATCTTATTTTATCATGACATTGTAATTAATATATAATTATTGAAATATTGTAATTAACGAAATAAATAAAATATTAAAATTAATAATAATAATTAAATATTAAAATTAAGTTTTTTTAGACCATAAAATTAAATTGAAAGGTTAAATAAAGATGATTTTTTTAAAATATATATATATAAATATTTTTTTATTATAAAATTAATTATCATTATTTTTTCAATTTTTTATTCTTTCAGTGAAATTACATTTAAAAAATAAATATATGAATTTAACAAAATTTAAATAACTATAATTATTATATCTAATTTGTTTTTGATCAAATATTATATCTAATTTAGTAATATATTTTTAAATTAAGAGTATTTTTTTTTTTTTTTATTATAATTTTTTTTTGTCATCCTTCTTTGGATTTTTCTCTATGTTGAGATCTTAGCTTCTCTAGGTTTTTCTCTATCTAGAGATCTTAGTTATGGTCTTTGGGGACTACTTCAATTTCAAATCATTTTGATTAGACTCTATTTTGCATAGCTACCAACAGGAATGAATTTCTTAAATTAAAGCTGTCGGGTTTATGTTATATATGCATATTTACAAATTCAAAACTCTAGTTCGTTGTTATAAATTAAATTTTCTTTTTTTAGTTGAAACTAATGTTCATTATTATTTTATGAAATAAATTTGTCTCCTCTTAGGTTTTTTTTTGAAATATTTTTGTGGATAGCATTCGGTGTTAGTTCCAACAATAGTTGAAACGATTTTCATGGCTGATTACTTTTTGACAAGGTAATCACCCTTAGCTTTGCACGGAGGATTTGAACAAGATTTTATCTCAAGAAGGGAATTTAGATAGTCTGGAAAGACGAGAGCAGTTAATTGATAATTTTCTTAATGTTTTAATAATGTGAGTTTATAAACTTCGAATTCATTGAATATTATAAGGCGGCAATCAAATTATTATTCATAATAATGACAGCTCAAATATTAGGAATTTATCTAGTGCAGTTACTACGGATTTTGTTGAAGTTATTGAAGCTTGGCCTTCGTCTATGTTATTATATTTGCATCGTATTCTTGTTGATGATCAATTTCATGGAGATTATTTGACGCTTATCCAAAAATTATTGTCTTAGAAGAAAATCTTTCTTTATCCTGTCAATTTATTTTTTTTTATTAAAGAATTGTTAGCTGTGTTTTCCACCTTTTCTATTCAATTAATTAAATATCACATGAGTGGTTTTAGTGAGTTACATTCGGGTCTTCTGGCTAATGTATCTTCAAGTGTTTTGACTAATTTACAATTTTAATGCATTCTTTTTTTTTTAAATTATCAAATATAATTTTAAATATATATTGATTCGGCAAGAATCTGTGGAGGGATAAAAAGGTAAATTGGAATGTCGGGAATTCAGGGAACGTTGGGATGGACTCATAAAGGAGAGGTTTTGGATTGGTCAAAGTCAAAGAAGACGATACTTCGGGGAGCGGCTCAAGGGCGAAGTATACTTCTTGATGTTATACCTCGCTGGGTGTAATCAGAGCGTACCTCGCTGTGCTATACTTGGCCTATCGAGCACCTGCAAAACAAGTTCAATGGAGAGTTTGTACCCCATGAACTCTCCGATGCTTAAGTTAGTAGAGTGTATTTTTGGATATCTAGAAATTAGGGAAAAAGTCCTTACCTTATGTTCAGATCTCTCTTTTATAGGAGTTTGTTAATAAGTTTACCGTTGGAGATTTGGGTCGTTTTGACCGTTTGTGGATAACGGGCTATAAATGTGGCCTTAAAAGAGGTAACGTCTGGCCTTGATGAGGCCCATTAATTTGTATTTATGACGTCAGGTGAGCTCAGGGGCAGTTAAGGCGTGGCGAAATTACCATTCTGCCCCAGAGGTATTTTTTTGACTGTTCAGTAGCCCCTCGTCGAAGTTTCATCTAACGAAGTAGGGGAGCTTTGGCGGGATAAGTGTGTTGAGTACTTTGACTTATAGCTGAAGTTAGGGTCTTTGATTATGACTGGCTGTCTTTTCGTCTTCTGCGTCTGTCATTAATTGTAGAATGTCAACCGGTAGAAGTACCTTTTCGCTTTCCCCGATGCATCGATTCTGGCAAGTAATCATTTCAAAAAAGTTTTTTCTCGTCTATTTAGTGATCTTCTCCTTTTCATATGCCCTTTTTCTTTACTTTTGCTTCTTTGCCTTTATAGTTTTCTGCATTTAACGCCTTCTGAAGATTCCTTCGTCTTTGTTTTCCCCGCAAGATCAGTCACATTTCTTCAGATTTCCGCCTCAAACTCAGACACTAAAAAAGGTATGTTTTGTCCTTTTACTGCCTGGTTTTTGTTCATTCTTCCATTGTTGATGAGCTGTTCTTTGATTCTGCCATGCTTCCTCTGTTTGCTTTGTTTTTCTGTGGGTTAATAAGGGTAGGATCATGTGTTTTTTATGGGTTTAGGGTTTAGCTATAGCTTAGGTTTATCTTTCTGGGTAGCTTCTTTGTTTGAATGGAGTTCTAAATGTTGAACTTCCGTTCGCAGGTAATGGCTGCCCAGAGAGAAGATGAAAGGGAGGTTGAGGAGCTCATGAATGAGGGCTTTGGTGATGCTCAACCTGCCCAACCAGAAGTTACAGTAGCGGCTAGGGAAGGTGAGGGTGAAGTTCATGAGGGAGTCCCATTCCAGCCTTCTATGTTGTCTCCTCCTCCTGATTTTCCCTTAAGCTGAAATAGGATTAGCCGTGAGTAGGCAGAGTCCTTTGCACGTAGGTATAGAATAGATCCTAGGACCTATAGAGTTTCTGTTGCCCCTTTGGTAGGAAGAATGTCACTCCGTAGTATTCCCATTCCTTTAGCTCATTTCGAAGCGGGTCTTCGTCTTCCTATGGACCCTGCTTTTGTTGATTTTTTAGTGTTTGCTCGAATTCAGCCCGGGCAGGTGCATCCTAATGTTGTTCGCACTGTTTTTTGCCTTATTTGTCTCTGTCATATATTAGGCTTTGAGTTGTCATCTAACATTCTTAGAATGTTCTTTTCTTCACTTCGTATGTTGGACAATACTCTTTCACTCCGCCCACGCCGAAATAAAGTTGTCCTTTTTTACTCCCCGGCCAATAAGGTAGACTTCAAGGGTAGGTGGATAAATGTTGAGTCACGCATAGGTTTTCCCTTTCATCCCTGTGTTAGCGAAAACTTCTAGTGGACTCAAATAGAGGGTCCTTCTTCCCTTAGTCATTCTGAAAAAGCCTTTTTAGAGATTATTACCCGGGACTTAGGAGATAGTCGCCAAAACCAAACCCGGGTATATTCTTCTGTCGATTTGCTGAGTGAAGCCAGTCTAAAGTGGTGCGGCATAGGGGCTGGTTTGACTGAGAGGAAGAGGGAGTTGGGTTTTGCCGAGGAGAGTCCAAATGAAGACTGGACTATACACCCCGGGGTTATTTTTTCTTTCCAATGTGACCCGTGTAGCTTTACCAGTCGTGGGTGTGGAAGAGGCCGGGGTAATATATGTGTTTATTTTTGTTTTTGTTGTTTTTTGTACTTCGTAAGGGATCTGACTCAGTTGTTTTGTTGCAGGTCCTACCATGTTCAGCAAGGCTTGGGGAAATCGAGTGGAGGAAAGGAATGTCCAGCAATCACATCTGGTCTCCCTACCGCGGTTTCCCCCGCGTTTGATAGACCGGGGTGTAGTGGGGGAGACTCCTCTTACTTACCCATCCTCCGCCAGTCCGCGTGGGAGAGGTAGGAACCTTCTCCGAGCGAGGGATGGGGAAGTAAGAGGCAGGACTCCTCGCTCTGCTCCAGGGCCTCGCCGGGAATCCACGCCCGAAGTAAGGGAGGATGAGGAGGAGCAACTCCGTCCTCGTCAAAGGCGGAGGACTTCTCCTCGGTGTCCTTCCATGGAGGTATCTTCTTCCCCTTCTTCTCCTATCTCCACGGATGCCTTGGATGTTGTCCCCTTGGCATCCCGAAGGAATTCTGAGCCGGCTCCTGTAGAAGAGTCTGCTCCAACTGCTGAAGCTGAGGCTACTCCTGCTGCCGAGGCCGAGGTAAATTCTGGGAGCTCCGGCCCTTCATGGCTCCAACCGGAGTTTGAGCTGCCAACCGAGGAAGAGCCTTTGCGGGCCATGGCTGCTGAGATTTCTGCCCGAACTCCTCCCCTCAACAACCTTTGCTTCAACAACAAGCATGCTGCGGCCATGCTTGGAGGTGTCGTCCTGGACCGTGCTCATGACCCCGAGAGTTTGGTCAGGATGATAGAGATGGGGGTTGAGGAGGCCACTAACCGGGTCGATGCCTTGATAACTCTGGTAAGTTTTCTCCTTTTATTTCTTTCCTTAGTCTCTATGAAATTTCTTGTAACCTTTTTCTCACCCTTTTTTTTAAGGTTTCCTCCTTAGTTAAGCACATTTCTAAGTGCCAAACTTCGGAGCAATCCGGGCGAGCAGCAATGGACGCCGAGTGGCGGGCGGCCAACGAACCTCGCTTGGCTGTTCTGGAGTCAGAAGTGGCTAGCCAAGCTTCGCACTTGGAGTTAGCCAATTCTGAAAAGCTCCAAATGGTCAGCGAGATGGCGGAGCTGAAAGAGCAATTGGCCAAGGCAGAAGAGAGGAACTTGGAGTTGCAGATGGCCAACAATGATTTGAATTCGGCCAGGGATGAAGCTGTGGCAAGTCGGATCTCCATGCAGGAGGAATTGGAGTACTGTCGGTCAGAAGATTACAAGAAGAAGATCATTGACGACTTCAAGAGTTCTCATGCATACCATGAAGACATCGGTCGTGAGGCTGGTTCCTTCCTGGATAAAGGATGTATCCACATCATCCGGCAGCTTCATCCTCACTTCGAAGACAAGTCTATCCTCCTACAAGCATTCAAGTCGAACTTTGACAATGATTTATGTAGGCGAGGAGCAGACTTCGTTCCTTTCACTGCCGAAGAGCTGGAAGCACTCCGGGAGCGGGACGAGAAGAGAGGAAGGCCTTTCTGGAAGTCGCCACGGCCTACCACTCCCACTTTCTGGGATATGCTTGATGGGGGCTCAAGCTCGGCAGCTCCTTAGTCATTTTTTGTAGTTAGGCCTTAGATTTTTTTATGTAGGCTACTTGTACTTTGTACCTCATTTTTGAAGATTTCAATGAAATTATCACAACTGTTCTTGTTTATCCTTTCTGAAATTTTCATAACTTGTGAACCTCGTGTCTTCAGGGTTACTTGAATTTTGAATTCTTCTAAATTCATACTTCGTAATAACAAACAATTTCTTTAAGTCTTCAACTTGATACCTCGTAGCAGCGAACTGTCTTATATTTCAAATTTCTTCAAATTTCCAAGTATACTTTTAACTCGGTACTTCATAACCACGACCTTTCCTGTGGTACTTTAGATCTTCCAAGTCTTAACTTGGAACTTCGTAACCACGACCTTTCTCGTGGTAATTTTAGTTTTCCAAGTCTGAACTTGGTATTTCATAACCACGACTTTTCTAGTGATAATTTAGTTTTCCAAGTCTTAACTTGGTACTTTGTAACCATGACCTTTCTCGTGGTAATTTTAATTTTCCAAGTCTTAACTTGGTATTTCGTAACCACGACCTTTCTCGTGGTAATTTTAATTTTCCTAGTCTTAACTTGGTATTTCGTAACCACGACATTTCTCGTGGTAATTTTAATTTTCCAGGTCTTAACTTGGTATTTCGTAACCACGACCTTTTTCGTGGTAATTAAATATCTTTCGAGATCGTGCTCGATACTTCGTAATAACGAGATTATACTTAAATAGAAGCTTTTATTGCAGCAGAATACTTTCAGAAATTGATCAACCAATTTCTTTCACGACGACTTGATATTCAAAACAATGCTTTCATACATAGTACCTTTTTAGGTGATTTACATGCCACGAGTTTGGTAGGAGAACGCCATCCTTGTTCATGAGTTTGTAGGTGTCGGGTCTTACTTCGTGTTTCACGAGGTATGGTCCTTCCCAGTTTGGGGTCAGCTTGTTTGTTTTTATATGCCTCGCCGTGCCTTCTATCTTTCGAAGTACCCAGTTGATATGCACAAATCATATACCCTTTTTAGCATGTTTTTAGACATAAATTAGGGCAATATTTGAATGTATTTGATCTTAATTGAACCAAATTGACATAAAATTGCTTAAATTTTGATTTTGGAAGTTTCAGGAGCAAATTCCACGAAAAACAGCAAATTTTAGGGCAAAAATGCAATTTTTGGAAATGCTGACCTTGTCAACGGGTCAGGACGGGCGTCCTGACCCAGTCAAAGCACCAGGACGGGCGTCCCAATCCAGGACGGGCTTCCCGAAGCACCAGAAGTTGTCCCACATCGAAATTTTTGGAGATTTTCACTCCAGAAAGTTGCTATAAATACCCCAGGGCTCCAAGAGTTGAAATCATCCCTCTCCACTCGATCTGAGTCATTTAGTGACTTCGATTGTACATTTTTCTCGAGTACATAAGTCACTGAGAGACTCGGGCACAGTATAAGTTTATTTCTATTCTTAGAGAGTTTCTCGTTTTCTTTGTTTTTTGAGAGTCTGTCTTAAAATCTTAGATTACGACTAGATAGGGTTCATTTTCGGTATCATAGAATACCAGGATTTCGTTAGGAGATCCTAAGAGAGAGACAGGGTGCGTGTTCTTAGTCAGATTAGGGTAATTTGCTTAAGCCCGGGATGTAAGGTAAAGCAATTACTACTAGGTCTGAGGAGTGTTCTCCGAAGGCTCTACCGAGCAGAGTAGGATCGAGCAGTCAGAAGCATACAGGAGTTGCAGCGCCGGCTGGACCTGCATAAAGCGGTGACTACTTTATGATAGTGGGTCCCCTAGACAAGGTTCTGTATGTTTACTAATCGTTTTATCTGAATATTAATTTGATACTGAATTCATTATCATACATGTTTTACAATTTGAGATACTGTTCATTTTCCCGGGAAGATCATAGAGTTAGAATTATCATTATGAATGTTGAACTGTCGTGTCCTTTTAAATTAAACTAGGGTTATAGACAACTCCTAACCAAGGTCTGAATCATAACCGGTTTAGTTTAACAGACTGTAAAAGGTCTGCCAGATTAGGAAGAAATAACAAAACAGATCACCATGTTTGTTAGAGTACTCTAATAAAGCTGAGTTTGTACGCTAGGCCAATCCTAGGGTTAAGTGACATGATACCGAAGTGACATAGGGTACCGTTCATGGATACTTTTAATCCAACAGATGAGAAGGATCATCCCAAGGTAGGGGTGAATACACCAGGTAACTCGGATATGGTAAACAGATGGTTACATTTCGTAATTGCCTTAGAGATCAAGATATATCTAAAATGTTTGAAGATAAGGTCAAACAAATTGTAATAACTGAGCTTAAACTGATGAATGCATGTCTACTCTTGAAATGCTATTTGCTTGTTATGGGTGAGTGGGATCACCAATCAATCTCAAAGTATTGATTATCTATTGACTAATTAGATAAATAAGATGAATGTTGGGATTAAGGGATAGTTACTACTAAGCCGTTACCAGTTCCCTGGGAGTACGATATTAATAAATTAAAATCGTAGATACTTTCCAAGAACTAACTACACGATAGGTACTCTGCCTTAGGTTATGATTGATTAAGTGACAACAATTGAATGCTAAAGTGACAGTTAGTAAGACTCATTCCTTAATTACTCATAATCGACATAGGTAAATAAAGCCTATCTTTTAGCATACCAATCGGAACGCATCAAATTTTTGGCGCCGTTGCCGGGGAAATATCATAATGAACTTAGGATTCCTTATCAAAATTCTAGAGATTTATGATAGGTAACGGTAGTAACCTAGACCTTAAACCTAACACTTATTTTATGCTAGTTAGACAATCAATTTTTGAAATATAGGGTTATCATAACTAATTAATTTTAGATATTATCTGAAATTAAGACATTTAGGATAATCAAATTTTAGAAAATCATTCTAGAACCATATTGAGGAAATTTAACTGCTTTCGAAAAAAAATGTTAAAAAAAATTTAAAACCCGAAAAAAAAAATGTATTTTTCTTGCTCAATGGTAAGTTGTTCTTTTTCCTATCTCTTGTATTATTTGCTCTTGAACATTTGTTTTCTTTCAATTTTTTTCTTTTCTTTTGTTTTCTTCTATAAAAGTTTTTCTGAAAAATATTATTTTCCAGAAGATAAAAGAAATAAATTTTTCGTGTTTACAATTTTCATGTTTGTTTGTTTTTATTTAATTTCGAAAAAATAAAAATGGAAATGAGGAAAGAATATTTTTCTTTTGAGTTGTCACTTTTGGCTTAGGTTTTGATTAGGAAGAAATGTCATTCTATGTCGGTATTGATTGAATCCTTTTCTTTTTCTTCCTGTGAAAACATTTACATCATAGTAGTCGCGGAACACTTTTCAAAAATAGCCTGAAGCACAGGCATTACCTACTAATGATGTTAAAATCATGTGCAGATTTTGAGAAATTATTTTCTAGATTCAGATGTGCCTATGTATCAAATCTGTGAAGTCTGCCAAGTACCACACTTTAGCAGGGATTGCTATGGGAATGAAATATGAACCATTCCAAAAAGAGGTAGGAGTAGGTTACTGCAGAATGCTACTCCAACGGGAGACGCATACAATCCTAGCTGGAGGAATCATACGGGATTTAGCTGAGGAATAATTCAGAAGCTGGAAACTTTCAGAAGATACCACCATAGCAAAACCCCTACCTGCAGAATCAACAGATGAGATACTGGCAACAATTAAAGCCAGACCAGTGCAAACAAGTGATCTACCAAGTGGTATCGAACAGTCGAGGGATGAATGTTGGGATTAAGGGATAGTTACTACTAAGCCGTTACCAGTTCCCTGGGAGTACGATATTAATAAATTAAAATCGTAGATACTTTCCAAGAACTAGCTACACGATAGGTACTCTGCCTTAGGTTCTGATTGATTAAGTGACAACAATTGAATGCTAAAGTGACAGTTAGTAAGACTCAGTCCTTAATTACTCATAATCGACATAGGTAATTAAAGCCTATCTTTTAGCATACCAATCGGAACGCATCACTAGTCCCCAATCTTTATTGGCCGTTTGAATAATTTTTTATCGTGGGCTCTTTTAGTCTTTTCCTTGAAAGACTACGACCTTAGGCGGCTCGCTATTCTCCTTTCCTCTAGCAGATCTAGCTCCATGCTTCTTCTTTCTTTGTTGGCATCCTCGTTGTACATTGATACTCTGGTTGTGGGCAATGCAACTGATGCAACTCACCAAGGCAGCTAAAGCCTTATTTTGGGCTGTTTGTTTTAAGCCCAACGTTTTAAAAGGAAGGGCCTTGTTTGGGAACATGTTTAAATTCTATTTTTAGTGGGTTTTTAAATTCTTTTTTAGGGGGCTTTTAAATTCTATTTTAGTGGGCTTTTAAATTCTATTTTTAGTGGGCTTTACTAAAAGACTCAGCCCAACATGTCATTGCAGAATTTAGGTCATCTTTTCCTCTATAAATAGAATAAGATGGGGCTGTTTTGAGGATGAGAGAGAAAAATGAAATTTGTGAGTCTTTTTTAAACAAATTAGATTCAGGTTTGTTTTACCTTAAGGATTGATTCAACTTATCAAGTAAGTAAACTTGCGGCGTTAATTCAATTCTCTTTCTCTTTGATTTTCTCTTTGTTACCATTTCCTTATTGATTTGGGGGTGAAGAGATTCGGGGAGTTTACCAAGGGTTGGTTGAGTTTAGATGAGGGACAATTTTTTATTCAGAGGTGATTCTTGCTCAGTTCTTGAATTATTGTTGTATCAGCAACTTCGGCTGGTGCTACTGGCTCAGAACCGTATACCAACACATAAGCAGTTTCTCCCGTGGGGCCCCTAGTCGAAGTACGGATTGCCCATAGAGTGGGGTTTAATTCATCAGCCCATTTGTTGGATTTTCCTTCCAAATTTTTCCTTAGTGCCATTAACACCAATTTGTTGGCAGCTTCTGCCTGACCATTCCCCTGAGGGTGTGCCACAGATGACTTCCAGTGTTTGATGTGCAACCTTTGACATTCTATAGTGAACTTTGCTGAAAATTGGACTCTGTGATCTGTGATGACTGCTCTAGGTATCCCGAAGCGACATAAGACATGCTCTCGGAAGAACTTAGAAACTTTTTCCTCTGTTGGATGTGTGAGGGCTTTGGCTTCTATCCATTTTGAAAAATAATCCACCGCCACTACCAAATATTCACATCCATTTCTTGTTTTCAGAAACTTCCCCATTAGATCCATACCCCACATGTCGAATGGCCAGGCTGCCACTACCGGGGTTTGCTCCATTGAGGGCAACTGTGGAATAGTTCCAAAATTTTGGCATGTCTCGCATTTTTTGACATATTTTCTGGCATCTTCTCTGAGTGTTGGCCAGTAGTATCCATGGTTGATTACTCTTTCAGCCAGAGCTCGGGCCCCTGGATGTCCTCCACATACTCCCTCGTGTATCTCGACTAGCAGGTTGTCGACTTGAGATGGAGGGATGCAGCGAAGTAAAGGTCTTGAAAAGGATCGCCTGTACAATACGTCTTCATGGATTATGTACCTCACAGACTGCCTTTTGACTTGTCGGGCCCAAGTAGCATCATCTGGAAGGGTTCCATGTTGGATGAAGTTTTTTATTTCTTCATCCCAATTCTCTAAAGTGGGGCGTAGACATTGAATGAACTCCAGTTCCTGGATCTCAGTTGATGCCCTTTCTATAGGAATGCCTTCTTCTTTGGGTGTCTCTCCTGAGGCGATTTTTGCCAGTCTGTCTGCTTGCTGGTTATCTTTTCTGCTGATCAAGGACAGCGAGAAAGGAGAAAATTTGTCTCTCCATTTTCTCGCTTTGTCTACATAAGATTGTAAACCCTCTGATTGTACTGTATAGGTTCCCTAGACCTGATTCACTACCAATTGTGAGTCGCTGTATACCTTCAAAGCTCTAATGTTCGCCCCATGGGCCCATTCTAACCCATTCAATAGTGCTTCATATTCCGCTTGGTTGTTTGAGAGATTGGGTTTTAACGCATTTCAGTATATTCTTTGTTAGGCGAAGTTAAGACAAGCCCAGCCCCGACTCCGCTGGAGTTGACTGCTCCATCGACTCTCAGTTCCCATGGTTCTTTTGTATGCTCAGCAATTTCTAGGCTTGACTCCGTGTATGATCCTTCTGCGAGGAAGTCTGCCAAAGCCTGTGCTTTAATTGTTGTCTAGGGTTTAAATGTGATTTCTTGCCTGCATAGCTCGATGGACCAGCACAGCATTCTCCCGGATTGATCCAGTTTATGAAAAACTTGTTTGAGTGGGGCATTGGTGTAGACCACGATAGGATGAGATTCGAAGTATGGCCTTAGTTTCCGTGCGGAAATCACCAAGGCGTATGCTAAGTTCTCAATATTAGAATACCTGGATTTCGCATCGTTCAGAACTTTGCTGACGGAGTATACGAGATGCTGCTTTGTTCCTTCCTCCTTTATTAGTACTAATGTTACGATCACGTCGGAGAAGGACAAGTATAGGTAGAGTGTTTCCCCGGTGCTTGGAGGTCGTAGCAAGGGAAGATCTAACAGATGATCTTTCAAATTTCTCCAGGAGCGGCTGCATTCTAGAGTCCAGACAAAGTCATTCTTCGAATTTTTTAAGGCTTTGAAGAAAGGGAGGCACCTTTTTGCCAATTTTGAGATGAATCGGCCTAATGCAGCAATACAACCGTTTAGCCTTTGGATATCTTTGACGCATCGGGGCTCGGTGAGTCGAGCTATAGCTTCTAATTTCTCCGGATTGGCCTCGATTCCCCGTTCAGATGTCATGAAGCCTAAAAATTTTCCAGATTTTACTCCAAATGTGCACTTCGTCGGATTAAGTTTGAGGTTGTACTTCGCCAAGTTGGAGAAGGTTTCCTCTAAGTCCTCCAAGTGTGAAGTGCCATGTTTGGTCTTAACCACCATATCGTCGACATACGCTTCTATGTTCCTTCCGATTTGGTTTCGGAGGATATGGTTCATCATTCGTTGGTATGTCGCCCCTGCATTCTTCAAGCCAAATGGCATAACATTATAGCAATATATGGCCCCTGCAGCTCGGAACGAAGTATGTACCTGATCACTTGGCCTCATTTTTATCTGATGATATCCTGAAAAGGCGTCCATGAAGCTTAGGTACTCATACCCCGCTGTTGAATCTACCAGCGCATCTATTCGGGGTAGCGGGTAACAATCTTTGGGGCAGGCTTTGTTGAGGTCAGTATAATCCACGCACATTCCCCATTTCCCGGTGGACTTCTTGACCATTACCACATTAGCAAGTCATGTGGGGTACTTTATCTCGCAAATGAACCCTGCCTTCAAGAGTTTATTTACCTCCTCTTTCATGCCTTGTATTTTCTCCTCACTGAATTGCCTAGATTTCTGTTTTATTGGTCGGCAAATCGGGCTTATGTTCAGCGCATGCTCGGCAATGGAGGTGTCAATGCCCGACATATCTTCTGTACACCAAGCAAAGCTATCTTGATGATCTTTCAGAAATTAGATGATATCTTGCCGAAGTTGATTTGGCATCTCCCTTCCAATTTTGATAAGTTGCTGAGGATAGCTCGGGTTTATCGACACTTCGTCAAACTCGCTCTGTCGCGATACTTCGATGACAAGGTCGCAGATTTGCTTTTCCATGATCCTTTGTATCCTCAGGTTGTGGTCCTCTGCCACTACAATGATGTTCCCGACTTTGTCAGGAGAATCAATCCCTTTTTCTTTTTATTTTCATGATTTGTCCTAGCAAACTTTGTGGGTTGCTCTTTACAAAATCAACTCCTCGCGAAGTGTTGAACTTCACTTATTGGTGGGATGTAGAAATGACTAGGTCGAAAGCCGCGTGGAAAGGCGTCCCTACGATGACATTGTAGGGGGATTCTAAGTCCACGACATAGAATTTGATCTCTTCAGTCCTCGCTTTATCCCCTTCACCAAGGGTGACCTGTATTCTCACTCTTCCTTTGACAGGTACCTTGTGAGGTGTGAACCCTTCCAGTTCCATTCTGCTAGTTTTGAGATGTTTTTCCTTCAAGCCCATTTCCTCGAAACATCTCAGGTAAATTATGTTCCTCGTGGCTCCAGTATCGACCAGAACCCTTTTAACTGTACATTTGTCAATCCCTTCTCTGGTCATCCGCATCTCGAGAACAATAGGACTGACTTTGGCTTCCTCATTACTTTCTAGCTCCTCATTGGTGAAAGTAATGACTTCCTTTTGTTCAAATTCATACTTCGGGACGAGGTATGATTTGGTGAGGTTGTAGATCCTCTTCTTAATCCTCTTCACAGAGCTCAACTCCGGGTTAATCATGTTGATTACCCTTTCTCCCTTATCTTTCTGCTGTTGCATACCAGCGATGTATTCTTTCAGGCATCCTTCTTGAATGAGCTTTTCAATGGCTCTCTTCAGTTGGAAGCATTCCTCCGTAGTGTGACCGTAGTATCTGTGGAATCCGCAGAACTTGGTCTTATCTTGAGTGGCGAAAGATTGGGACTTCATCGGAGTAGGATCCCTTACTCCATACTTCTCCTTGATCACTACAATCAGACTTTCCTTTGGAACATTCAAAGGTGTAAAAGTTTCAAATTTCTTACCTCGATTTTTATCTCTTCGTTCGGAAAAATTTGAGGCCACATCCTTCGGATGTTCGTGTTGTTTATCCTTCCTCCTTGTGGTGGATTCGAGTGCACTGCTCTCCGCTAATGCCACCTTCCAAGCAACACTGAACATTTCTCCAATGGTTTCCGGCTTTCTCAGTTGAAGCTCGGTGTACAGCATCCTAGATCTGAATCCTCCTTCAAAGCAGGTGATGACAGTATCTTGGCTAATTCCTTCAATGTCATCATAAGTTTTCTTGAACCGCTCCAAGAAAGAGAGGAGAGTTTCATCCTCTCGCTGCTTAATATTAGCCAAATCTCCTCTTGTCTTAGGTATGGTTCCTGTAGTGCTGAATTTGTCCAGGAATATTTTCTCTAAAGTGTGTCAGGAGTCAATGGTACCTGCTTTGAGAGACGTGAACCAGGTCAAAGCTTTGTCAGATAGCGTACTGGGGAACGCCTTGCATAAAATGACTTCGTCATTTGTCACTAGCCCCATGGCTGACTTGTAACGGCACACGTGTTCAAGGGGTCGGGATGACCCCGAGTACAAGACGAACTGCGGGATTTTGAGGCTTGGATCGTGGGAGACATTTTGAATCCATTTGGCGAAAGGTCCCAGTTCGATCGATCTGGATTTATGAACTTTGGTGGGGTTCTTTCCCTTCTCCGGGCTATATTCAGGGGAACGCTTTCTAGCCCCTCTTTTATGAACAGGTTTAGAGGAATGATGACTTTCCCCTACTTCACTGACTGCCTGTTTTTTGCCCGTCCGTGTTCCATGCCTCTCATCTTTCTTGGTGACTATTCGTGTTCGTTGTGGAAGTTTCGAGGGATCTCCGAAAAATCTCGGTGGGGGCAGATCCGCACCGGCCTTCCTGAATTCAGCCCTCAACTTTAGCCATTGCCGCGAGAGCTCTTGATCCTGCTTCAATTGTTCATTCTCTCGTTGCAATCGCTGTAACTCCTTTTCTGTTTCCTCAATTCTCTTAGAATTGAGTTGCTCCCTTAAATCTTGGGAACGTCGGGAAGCTTCTGGTTGCGGTCCCAATCTCTCCGAGATGGGTCGGCGACTGGAACTGGGTGAGGACGAAGGACGTGATATTCTCATCCCAGTTCCTCGGACTGAGGATTGTCGAACGGTGCGTCCGTCTCCTGAGTGTCTAGACATGTTGATTTGTGAAAGTGAATTTTTTGGCTGAGTTCCCGGTAACGGAACCAAACTGATTCTGCAAGAATCTATAGAGGGGTAAAAAGGTAAATTGGAATGTCGGGAATTCAGGGAACGTTTGGGATGGACTCGTAAAGGAGAGGTTTTGGATTGGTCAAAGTCAAAGAAGACGATACTTCGGGGAGCGGCTCAAGGGCGAAGTATACTTCTTGATGTTATACCTAGCTGGGTGTAATCAAAGCGTACCTCGCTGTGCTATACTTGGCCTATCGAGCACCTGCAAAACAAGTTCAATGGAGAGTTTGTACCCCGTGAACTCTCCGATGCTTAAGTTAGTAGAGTGTATTTTTGGATATCTGGAAATTAGGAAAAAAGTCCTTACCTTGTGTTCAGATCTCTCTTTTATAGGAGTCTGTTAATAAGTTTATCGTTGGAGATTTGGGCCATTTTGACCGTTTGTGGATAATGGGCTATAAATGTGGCCTTAAAAGATGTAACGTCTAGCCTTGATGAGGCCCATTAATTTGTATTTATGACGTCAGGTGAGCTCAGGGGCAGTTAAGGCGTGGCAAAATTACCGTTCTGCCCCTGAGGTATTTTTCTGACTGTTCAATATATTAAAATATGTCGTTCAAACTCATGATTTTTCAAGTCATAAGTGACAGTATTACTAATTGAGTTACGTCTTCTTAACAATAAAAATTTAGATTATATAACAAAAAAAATTATTAATAGAAAATAATTTATAAATTTTTAACTTCATCTGTCACTAAAATAATTTTATTTATGTTATGAGACTAGTAAAATAAAGAGAAGATAAAGACAATATAGTGAGAAAAGTAGAGAGCAATTTTATTGATATATTCTCTAGTACAAGACTTCTATCTTTAATCCTTCTACCAAGCTCTCTCTATTTATATGGATAAAACCTAAATAAAGTACGAATACAACCTAGAAAGAAAAAATATAGAGATACGAAATACTAATAGATATTCACATAATAAATAAATTTATAACCATTTAAAATATAAAAATTATAAACTGTATTTTTTTTAAAACTAAAAGCAGAAAATCTGCTTCATGAATTAGATAACCAATCAATACGTAAGAGATTCATTACATAAGGATAAGAGGAAAAAATTCAACTCACACTCTAATCAATAGAAGCTTCAATTCTTGCCAATTTATGAGCTACAAGATTACATTGTCTAGGACAATGGATCACCATATAAATAAGAATTTGATGCAGAAATGCAGCTAAATCGTCAAAGACATCACCTAAATCTGAAAAGTTATGATCATTTGATATCAACTGAGATACCACCCTCTTGCAATCTGTAGCAATTACCAATTGTTGAGGTCAAAAGTCTTTTATTGCAGCAACACCATATCAAACAGCTAGAGTTTCAGCATGTTCGGCTGCTATAACTGAACCCAAAGGTCCTGCTCCCGACATCATCACGTGTCCATAGCAATCCCGCAATACAAACCCAAATCCCCTTTTATCATTACCATAAGATGTGTCAATGTTTAGCATCAACCCGCCTGCATCCGATAACATAAATATAAAATATTATTTCAAATATTTCTATTGCTATAACACTAATCATATTTTTTTTCATGTATTATATTATTATTAGATGATTCGAAAAATCTATTAATAAATATTTTTTTATATTGCGAATAAAAAATATTAACGTGTAATGTGTAGGTTGCGCTGGATATACTAATAAGGTTGTACTGTGAAAGAGTTTTAACAAAGAAAATGATTCAAAATTTCATAAAGTAAAAGTGAATCAAATTGAAAAACTCCCTCAAATTAGAGGCATTAATTTATAATCCTTTGAATAAGTGAACTAAATATAAGTCTTCACTTGTGTATATATAATTAAACATATATATATATATATATAATATATTATATATATGCTTATGAATTGTTTAACTTATTGAAAAATTGACGTCCCTTCTCTCTCTACAAGTGGAATTCTCCTTCTTCTCTCTAAGAGATGAACTCCTCTCTAATCTCGTCTAGCTGATCATCGCAGATCCATTCTGCTTTTTCTCATCCTTGCCCCTCTGTTTAGTTCTTTCTCTTTTCCTATTTCAGATCTGTTTTATTAAACTAATTTGTTTACCCATCTCAAGATAGTTACTATGAAAATGCCTAATGAATGCTTGGATCTATCCTTTAATGAACCCAACTACCTAGATTCCTCTGAGTTTGCTTTGGTGGGACGTCTTTTAACTCAAAAGACCATAAATTACAAGGCGATAACTACTGTACTCCATAATTCTTGGAATCTTGGATCAAATATTTGTATCAAAGTGTTGGATCGTAACATGGTATCTTGTACTTTTCTGAGAAGTGAAGACATGGACAAAATAGAGAATAGTGGTCCTTGGGCTGTTAAAGGGGCACTGTTAAATCTACAAAGGTGGTCCCCAGAGCTGAATCTTGAAGAGGTAAGTTTCTCCCATTGTAATTTCTGGATTCAAGTACATAATCTGACACCTAATAGAAGATATAAGGAGAATTTGTGCAAGATTGGTAACTATATTGGAAAGCTGATTCGATGTGATGATGAGAAGGATTTTCAAAACTTTCAAAAGTTTATTAGAATTTTGGTCTCAGTTAATATCCAAACGGCCTTAAAGCCAGGCTATATTATCTCGCGAGAGAATGGAGAAAAGCTATGGGTTGCGTTTAAATACAAAAGGCTGTCAGATTTCTGCTATGGGTGCGGTAAAATTGATCATACGGAGTCTGCCTGTGACGAACGAGGGAAAGCTGCAGTGGAGGAGGCACATGAAGAAAGAAGATATGGTCCATGGATGAGAGTCCGATCAGGGAATAGACCTCAACAAAAACTATTTTCCGGTAGCCGGAACTCTACAGAATTACCAGAGAAAGACACGAGGATCGAGGACAGGCTTATAAGAAGTATGAAGGACAAACAAATTGTGACAAGTCCTGTTTCTGAGGAGACACCAGGCAAGTTAACTTCTGACACACTCCAGATTTGTCCAAAAGTTTCAATTTCCCTCCAAGACATTTCAAACTTCCCGCCAAGATGGTCTAATGGTCTTGGGCCTTTCGGCCTAAACAATTTAGAACTAACTTTTAAAATGACCTTATCTAACAAGATAAGACCATTTAGCCCAATGGATCAAAGTTTACCGAAGCCCATAACGAACAAAGAGAATAACTCCCTGACCCAGCTTATTATCAATGAAGGTAATAAGGGTATTAAAAGGAAGAAGGATCAGACTCCGAATAGCCCAAATAGAAGATTGAAGTTGGCGAATGAAAATATGGATGTGTCTTTTGCTAGTTTACATATTAAGGAACCCACAGTAGTTCGGAACAGGCCAACGGAAGACTCAAGTGAAGTTTCGATGGGGGACACTACAGTGATCACAGAGGAGAGGGTGTTGGTGACTAGACGTCGTTTTATCCACGTGAAGAGGCTAGCAAGGGCAAAGTTTCAGAACTTGAATACTCCAAGACATGATGCTGAGAGAAGTGAATCACTTGTGTATAACACAACCATGCTGATGGCTGAGGAGGCGGGCCTAACAACGCCCCTCATTCCTCATGAGTGCCATAATATGGAATTGTCGAGGGATTGGTCGACCCTCGACAGTTCAGAGTTTAAAACTCCTAGTGAAAACATATAGACCTGTGTTGCTGTTTTTATCGGAAAGTAAATGTAGTGATTTTGATGCTATTCAGAAAATTGTCCGTAGTCTCAAATTTGATGCTTTTGATTTTGTTCCTGCTGAAGGGAATTCTGGTGGTTTAATTCTAGCTTGGAAAAGTAGTTTTAGTTTGAGGGTTGTTGTTTCTTCTAAATATTTTATTAATTGTCTTTGTTTTAAAAGTGCAGATAATGTACCTTGGCAAATCACATGTGTATGGACCGCCGACTGTCTCCATGAGAAGGTACTTCTGGGACAGTCTTGATGAAATTGGAAACTCTTTCACTGGACCTTGGATGGTCATAGGAGATTTCAACACAGTCCTTACAAGTTCAGATAAGTGTGGGGGACAAGCAGTTGCTAGTTCAAGCAGTGGGGGGCTTAGAAGAGTGGTTATGGGAATGGCTTGATTGATATGGGATTTGAAGGATATGCGTTTACATGGAATAATTGTAGAAATGGGCTTGCAAATATTCAGGAGAGGCTTGATAGAGGATTCGCCAATGCTGAATGGAGAATCATGTTTCCAAATGCTTCTATTAAGCACCTGCCTGCAATACAATCAGACCACAGACCATTACTTTTGGAGCTGAACCCGACAATAGATAACCTTCCTAAGCCTTTCAAGTTCGAATCAATGTGGACTTTGCATCCGGATACAAGCTACATCATAACTTAAGCTTGGAATAGGAAGCCGCTATTTGTCTCCAGGTTAAAGAACACAAAGCTTGCACTTAAAGAGTGGAATAGGAGGTGTTTCGGGAACATTCAATCCAACATCAAGCAGTTGCAAACACTCATCAATGCACATCAAGAAATGCCCCAAACTGAAGAAGTCATTCACGAAGAGAAAGGACTTCAAAGAACACTGGATTTAATGCTTAAAAAGGAAGAAATTCTATGGAGGGATAAAGCGAAGGCACGTTGGATTGATGAAGGGGACGCGAATACTCGGTTTTTCCATATCTCAACAATTATCCACAGAAGGTACAATTCTATATCTAGCATATTTGATGCTTCTAATGGGTGGCTTAAGTCAAGACAGGAAATAGGGGTGGCGTTTCAAAACTATTTTATGGAGCTGTTTCAGTCGGTTGAGCCACAGTTTCCTGATCAATTCCAAAACCTCATCATTCCAGTGATTACTTCAGACATGAATCGCAGATTGGCAGAAATTCTGAGAAGGGATGAAATCCAACAAGCTATATTTAAGATGGACAATCACAAAAGCCCAGGTCCGGATGGAATGACGGTTTTATTCTACAAGACATACTGGGGTATTGTTGGTGAAGCAGTGGTATTAGAAGTTCAGAATTTTTTTGATTCAGCTTATCTCCGTACAACTTTCAACCATACCTTTCTTGCTCTTATCCCAAAAACCAATAATGCTTCAAAGGTGGACCATTATCGGCCAATTGCATTATGTAATGTGATACTAAAGATCATCACGAAGATCTTGGCGTCGAGGCTTAGGAAGGTATTGGAGCTTATTGTTCACCCATGTCAATCAGCTTTTATCCCTAATCGCTCCATCAACGACAACATTATCGTCAATCATAAGATAATGTACTATCTCAACAAAAAGAAAGGGAGGAGAGGCTTCATGGCCATCAAGATAAACTTGGCGAAGGCATACGATAGGGTTGAATGGAGGGTTCTTCTACAGATTATGAGGCAATTTGGATTTGCAGAATAGTTTATCAAGATGGTGACAGCTTGTATTGAGACTCCTCTTTTTTCCATCATGATCAACGGTGCCCCCTTTGGTTATTTCAAGTCTTCGAGGGGTATTAGACAAGGAGACCCGATGTCCCCAGGGCTCTTTTCTATTTTTTCTGACTTGCTATCAAGAATACTAGCTCGAGCAGCAAATGAAGGCAAATTCTCTGGAATTAAAATATCACGATACAGCCCCATTGTAACACACCTCATGTATGCCGATGACCTTGTAATTTATTGCAAGGCTGATCCGTCAGAAGTGCAAGCTCTCACTGATTGCCTGAAAATGTATGGTGAATGGTCTGGACAAGAGATTAATTGGCATAAATCTTTCATCCATTTCAGTAAGAATGTAAGCCGAAAGGAAAGAGCACATTTAACTGGTATAATGGGTATACAAGAGTGCTCTCACAATGGAATGTATCTTGGCCATCCTTTTTGTACTTTTAAATCAAAGAATGAGGCTTATAAGGATACAATTGAGAAGTTGGCTAACAAGCTATCAGGATGGAAACAAAGAACGTTGTCCATGGCAGGGCGGATCGTGATGATTAAATCGGTTGCCCAAGCTATCCCGAGTTTCATAATGCAAACCATGATGCTCTCAAGAGGAACCCTAGCCCGTATGGATAAGATGATTCGGGATTTCTTTTGGGGCTTCAAAGATTCCTATTCCCATAACATGTACCTGAAATCGGGGAAGTCCATCTGTTTGTCGAAGGAGTTAGGCGGACTTGGAATATGTAGCATGATTGACATAAATGCTGCTTTGCTTACTAAAATGGCGTGGAAATTGTGTGTGACAAATGATAAACCGTGGGCTCAACTGATTCGTGCTAGATATTTAAGAGGACGGAATATGCTTGAAGTGAATCGTTTTAACACGGCATCATCTTGGTTGTGGAGCAGTTTGAAGAAATGTATGCCAATTCTCCATGAAGGAGCATGCATACAAATTGGAGCTAACTCTGAAACCTATATTAGAGATATCCCATGGATTGCAAAACTAAGAGGTTTTAGGATCCCTGCTGATCTGATAGTTCCCATGTAGTTTCAGAAAGTGAAAGAGTTGATGGTTTGTGGAAGCAGCTGGAATCGGAGTTTGCTTGAAGCTGTATTCCCAACAAATGTAAGTAATAGTATCATGAATACCCCGATAATGAATTCGGAGCAGGACAGACTCATTTGGACACCCTCCACGTCAGGGTTGTTTAGTGTGAAGTCTACGTATAGAATGATGGTTAAGGACAGGGCTGATGGGAGTAATCAAGAGCGGATGGAAACACTGAAATTAATTTGGAGAACAAAACTGCATGGACGACACTCTTTGATACTATGGAAGCTTATCACTGGAACTCTACCTACAAAGGACCGAATAAGTAGGTTTGTAGCCCATATTGATCCATTATGCTATCTATGTGGGCAACATGAAGAATCTATTC
Organism: Asclepias syriaca; assembly: GCA_027405835.1. Classification (NCBI taxonomy): domain Eukaryota; kingdom Viridiplantae; phylum Streptophyta; class Magnoliopsida; order Gentianales; family Apocynaceae; genus Asclepias; species Asclepias syriaca. The sequence continues at coordinate 12,980,205 of CM049933.1, forward strand.
AACATTTGCTGCTTGGCTGCCCCATAAGTAAATTGCTATGGTGGAATTCGAAATGGCAGCTAAGGATAGAGAACTTCCTTAATTTGGAGGTGACTGAATGGATCAAACTTTTTTTGCTGGATGATAGGAGGCTGCAGATAGAGTTAGATGAGAAGGTTAAAATGCTTGTCTTTATGGCGACTATGTTCGAGCACATGTGGATATTGCGAAACAAGCTATGGAAAGGGGAACAATTACAGGATTGAAACCAATTCTCTAAAATGGTTAATATGAGAGCAGAGAGGTATATGAGGAGGAAAGGTGGAATGGACAGAATAGGCAACAACCTGTCTAGAAGTACAATGCAAGTATCGTGGATTCCACCGGTGGAAGGGGAATTGAAGCCGAACTTTGATGCTGCGCATAAGGATGGTCGAACTACCACAAGTGTAATTATGAGGAACTCTAGAGGGGAAGTAAAAGGGGCTTGGGTCAACCACTTTAGCAACGATAACTCGTTTTGCGCTGAGGCTGAAGCGGCTATCTAAGCCTTTCTTATAGGGGCTGAAATTGATGCTGAGTTTCTAACTATTGAAGGTGATGCCATATTCGTTATTCTCGCACTACAAGGACAGGAAAGATTCGAAGATTGGAGAGCAAAGAAACTTATAGAGGAAGGCAAGAAGATCCTCCAATCAAGAATACTGTGGACAATCAAATTTGTTCCTAGAACTGGAAACGCATGTGCACATCATTTGGCAAAATGGGCGTTTCATTCAAATTATAGTGGATATGTTGACATGCCTCTCCTGTTGTCTGTTATTCCAGTAGAGGCTTAGAATAATTTAGTCTAGTTTATTTGTTTGTCTGTTTCGTTGGTGTTTAATATTTTTTGCTTTGTGTGTCTTTATACCTTCTTTCGTTTGCTTAATGAATTTCTGACTTATAAAAAAAAAAATTTGTTTAACTTATTCATTTTTTTAAATAAATTTTGTCCAAATAATATAATATTTTAAAAATATGATTTGTGATATAATATTTTTAAATATTTTTTCAAATAATTTTTTAAAAATTAAAAAAATTGATGTAAAAACAAATTACAACTTAACGTTTGTTAAGAAGCAAGTAGAACTGGTAAATAGAGATTTTAGTTGAAACATATCTAAATATTTTTTTATTTTTCAAATTTCTTTTTACTGTCTATATATATTAATCTTGTATACATTATCAATTAATAAAAGATTTTAAAAGAGTTTCATATAAAAATTTCAGTCTTTTTTTCTCTGAACAATATTTTGCATTTTTCTTGTTTTTCCTTTTGTTTTGTAATAACAAAAAATACAGAACAATTTTCTTTAGTTATAATGAACTCAATTTATAATTGAACAGAGGATGAATGTTGGAGAATTCTGTTCAAGCATTAAAGGAAATCAGAAACATTATTAGAGGTGATTCATCTTGATTTAGATAATTAGTTTAAGATAGTGAGTTTTATAATTTTGTATATTATTATTGCATTGTTTTTTATTAACATTTTCAAAAAAAATTATAATCTTTAATGTAATATATAAAAAAAGCGTAGTTAAATTAGTAGCAATTTGAGTAATGATTTTGAGAAATTAAGTTGGAAATGGTAGAGCTAGAAATGATTGATAAGTTTTAGAAAAATGTCAAAAAAAATTATTTTGATTTTGATTTTGATTTTTGTTATTTACTTGTGTCATTTGATTCTATGAAAAATAACAGATTTTTAAACTTACTGAGACAGATATAAAATATATGTAAAACTGTGTTAATTCAGACAACGAATCTTCAATTTTCCTACCTAACAATAGACTTAGAATTGGCGGATCTTCCTATGCTGAAACAATCTTTTAAGTTATTTATTCTTTCTTCGGTATCTTCAATTATTTTGCATTGCATTTGATTTTTAGAGGCCAAAGGTTTGTTCTTTTTTGGATTTCTTCTGTAGAGCAATCAATAGCGTTACACAAATGGAAATTCCGACAAATTTTGATCAGTTACGAGGTAGCTCTGCAAGATTTGCATGTACGAGTACAACAAACAGCAATCTTTTCTCTAAAGAAAGATGGAATTTCCATTTCAAGTTCAAGGAGAGAAGATGTAGTAGAAGAGGAGCCTGTTCCTTGCAAAAGATGAAGATTCAATGTTCTTTAATAGAACATAGTCTCAAACCGCGCCCGCAGCGCTCAATTACGGAGCCTAATAGACCTTTGAATGGTGGTAATCGGATAGAAGAGAAGAAGATAATGGAGGATGAGGGTTTTGGATCAGGAATTTGTACCCAGATTGAGAAATTGGTTTTACACGGTAAGTATAGTGAAGCTCTTGAATTGTTTGAATTTTTAGAGTGCAAAGGTCAGGTTGAGCATGGTATGGGGGATAGTACTTATGATGCTTTGATTAGCGCTTGCATTGGTATGAAATCTATTAGAGGGGTTAAAAGATTGTTTAATTATATGGTTAGTAATGGGTTTGAAGCAGATCAGTATTTGAGCAATAGGGTGTTAACAATGCATGTGAGATGTGGTATGACGATTGATGCCCTGAAGGTTTTTGATGAAATGCCTGAAAGAAACATGGTTTCTTGGAATACAATAATTGGAGGGCTTGTTGATTCGGGGGACTTTTTTGAAGCATTTCGTCGGTTCTTTATGATGCAGGAGGAGATTTCAGGGGCTGGATCTCGCACAATTGCTACAATGATCCAAGCATCTGCTGGTTTGGATTTGATTTATTCAGGAAGACAATTCCACTCTTGGGCATTCAAAATGGGCGTAGCTGATGACATGTATGTATCTTGTGTTTTGATTAACATGTATAGCAAGTGCGGCAGCATTAAGGATGCAAGATTTGTTTTTGATGTGATGCCAGAGAAGACAACGGTCGGATGGAACACTATTATTGCAGGTTATGCACTTCATGGTTGCAGTGAGGAAGCCTTGAGTTTGTACTATGAAATGCGTGATTCTGGCATAAAAGTGGATCATTTTACATTTTCAATGATTATAAGTGTGTGTACGAGGCTAGCTTCCTTAGAGAATGTGAAACAGGCTCATGCAGGCTTAGTTCGCCATGGTTTTGGATCGGATATAGTTGCCAATACTGCACTTGTGGATTTCTATAGTAAGTGGGGAAGGATAGAAGATGCTCGGAATGTTTTCGAGAGGATGCCCCAAAAGAATCTCATCTCATGGAATGCGCTTATAGCAGGATACGGTCATCATGGTCTAGGTGCTGAAGCTGTGGAACTATTTGATCGGATGATTAATGATGGCATGGTTCCTAACCATGTCACTTTTCTTGCTGTTTTATCTGCGTGTAAATATTCGGGCTTATTTGATCATGGATGTAGAATTTTCTATTCAATGACTCGGGATTTTAAGGTAAAGCCTCGCGCTATGCACTATGCCTGTATGATTGAGTTGTTAGGCCGAGAAGGGCATTTGGATGAAGCTTTGGCATTACTAAGAGATGCCCCATTTAAGCCATCTCTGAATATGTGGGCTGCCTTGCTCACTGCATGTAGAGTCCATGAAAATTTTGAGCTTGGAAAATTTGCAGCTGAGAAACTTCATGGGATGGGGCCTGTAAAGTTGATTAATTATGTCGTTCTTTTGAATATATACAACAGTTCTGGAAGGTCCGATGAAGCGGCTACTGTTGTCCGAACCTTGAAAAGAAAAGGCCTGAGAATGTTGCATGTATGCACCTGGATAGAAATCAAGAAACAATCATATGCTTTCATATCTGCAGATAAGCGTCACAAACAAACCAAGGAGATGTACGAGCAATTAGACAAACTGATGCAAGAGATCTCAAAACATGGCTATCAACCAGAAGGAAAATCCTTGCTTCCCGATGTCGATGAGAGAGAGGCAGAGCTAGTGCATTATCATAGTGAAAAGTTGGCAATCTCATTTGGGCTAATCAACTCAGTTGACTCAACTCCATTACGTCTTGTCCAGGGCCATAGAATTTGCAGTGATTGTCATAAAGCCATCAAATTGATGGCCTTGGTTACCAAAAGAGAAATTGTTGTGAGGGATAGTAGCAGATTTCATCGCTTCAAAAATGGAACTTGTGCTTGTGGTGATTACTGGTGATCCTATCTGCCATCTACTCTAGTCTTGTATGTATCCCTTTCCTTCACAATTTTGTCATATCTTCTGATACTTAACTGTGTTTTTGGAATGCTACAATAATATGTTTTTATTGTGGATCTAAAAATTCTCATATTATTGTATTCCATGAGTCACCAATTTATACCCAAATTCAAGACATAGGAAGTCTCCTTATTCTCCTTAGTCAAGTTATGCATGTTTTTGTAAATCAAAAGTATTCTCTGTCCTATTCATGGTATGATCTAGTTTCATTTTGGTGGGAGTTTTACCCTTAGTTAAGGAATCACTTACCTTTATTAGTTGAAAGATTCATAATGCAAACATAATCTAATTCACTTACCGTCGTGATGCTAAGAGCTCTTGTTTTCCATTTTCCAGCAAAATTCTGCATTACTTGTTCCAGAAATAGTTTATGTGCCGCGAGAAAGATCACAAACAATTTTTTTTGTTCTACACTTAGTAATCCATAAGGAACAATATTTGCTGATTTTTTTGCAGTGACCAAAATTCTGCTTTGAATGGTATCAGACTAATGATACATTCTGTGGGAGTCTATTTTGCTTTTATGTACTTTTACTTACTCATTGAGATTAAATAAACTGATTATCTTATATTCTGTTTTGAATGGTATCAGATAAATGATAATTTATAGTGTTTTTTTTATCCAACCAATTGTCCTAATTTTTATATCCAACCAAAGATTTTAGACCGTAAAAGTACTAGATAGCAAAAAAAAATTGGAAGATCTATTAACTCTCCTCAATATCATCACCCTTTTTTTTTTTATTGTTGTGTCAATTTGTCATAAAATTTTAATATGTATGTTTTGAACTAGTGTTACAAGATTTGTGTTCCAGTACTATGGTCATTGCCATATTTGAGTTAAGTTCCACCAAAACTAGTTCAATATTAACACTAGTAGAAAAGGTAGGTTCTGTTATACTGTCACTTATCTGTGCATGAAATTGCAATGGAATTTAGGATAGTTCAACAATTTGGTCATTTAATTTGCAATATTAGGACAATTAAGTCCCTTAACTACACTAGATTGTACACTAAGGCTGGAAATTATCAAATTTCGTACAAAACAATAACATATACAATGGTTGATCATCACTGGAAAGAGAAACAAAAATAGGTTGAGCATAAAAAGTGAGAATTTTCCTTTAAGTATTTAGAAAGGACAATTTTTAACCTGGTATGGTTCGTGGTAACAAAAAACTAAGCAATTTTTATTGCTATGGTCGAGGTTTCCTTTTCTAGTGATAAAAACTTACTTCCTGTATCAAAGAGGAGACAGAAACGGTCCCCCGCCCACTTCCATGGTGGCTCAAACCTGCAACCAATAAAAAAATATTTATCTTTAATAAAAACGTGCAACCAATTTTTTAATGGAATCAATTCAAAAGGCATTATTTATCTTTAATAAAAAAAAATAGTTTGAAACTTTAAAAAATTAAAAAAATATATTTTGAAATTGAGCTTGTAAAACTAAATTTATTTGAAATCAAATTTACCAATTATTCTAATAATAAAGATAAATTATCTTATATGTACTTGTTAAATGTCAAAATTTAGCTTTTGCACCTCAAAGAAAGTGTTATTATCGTTTCACTACGCATCTCGGTTAAGTCAAACAGTTAGTGACTCAATTTTTCCATTAGTCAACGTTTTTTCATTATTTGGCACAGTTCTAGTTAGGGGTATTTTTGTCCAATTTTTCTTAATTTTTTTTTCATTTTTTTAATTCTTTTCTCACTCATTCTTCTTCCTTTTTTCTCTCTCTTCCTTCTTTCTCTCTCCATTAATTTAATTTTTTTTTCTTCTCTTCCTCTTTTCTCTCTCTTTTTCTTCCTTTCTCTCTCTTCCTTCTTTTTTTCTCTCTCTTCCTCCTCATTTCTCTCCCGATCTCTGTATTTCTCTCCTTCCTCCTCATTTCTCTCATGATCTCAGTATTTCTCTCCTTCTTCCTCCTCATTTCTCTCTCTTCCTCCTCATTTCTCTCCTTATCTCTATATTTCTCTCCTTCTTCCTCCTCATTTCTCTCATGATCTCTATATTTCTCTCCTTCTTCCTCCTCATTTCTCTCATGATCTCTGTATTTTTCTCCATTTTCATCCTCCTCCAAAAATTCAAAATCAAACGAATAAATATAATAAAAATAAAACAGACTCTTTTTCACCCGCCAACATAAACAAATCTTCGACCTGCTTGTGTGAAGCATATGATTTCAGATCTCCTCATTTGACTTGACTGTCTTATATCGAGGACGAGAAAGAAGCAACAACAATTCAAGCAAATAAGTTGTTCACCTAGTCGGTGAAGGTGTGTCCTCGTCTCTTCTCTTGATGGCATTTTTGTAATATTTATTTAATTAAATCATATTTAATATTTAAGTCAACAAAACCTAAGTTCAATTAGGACTTTATAATATAAGTTATATTCTTGATAAATTTTTATAGACGATTTTCTTCTTTACTATCGGAACAACTTTTTTACGAGATATTTATTTTAAAAATATAGATAGATTTAATATATTTAAATAAAATAAATATTTCATTATTTTGACAAAATATATTTATTTTAAAGATATAAATAGATTTAATATATTTAAATAAAAAAATATTTTATTATTATTATTATTATTTGATGATAATTCTTTGAATCTAATATTATCTTTTAAATTGATTCTAATTTGAATGAAATTAACATTCAAAATCTCTTTATTTTCAATCAGTTGTTTATTACAAAAAGAAAAATTATGAATGCAAGAAAGGAGATATCGGAATTACCAGAACCTATTTTGCATCATATTATGTCTTATTTACCCATGGAAGAAGCTGCTCGTACAAGCATATTATCGAAACAATGGAACAACGCGTGGCAGACGCTTCCGTACATTAATTTCAATAACCATAAATGTTCGGTGCCCTGTGAGGATGTAAATAGACATAGAGAAAAAATGAAGAATTTATTTACCATTATAAAAGGAATGGTAAAAGGCCGGTGGGAGAAGCATCAAGTAAGGATAGTGAAGTTTAGATTATCAATTCCCTATTGCTGGGATACTTTCTTTGTGCGTGGCAAAGAACTAATGAATGAAATTAGTCGGTCGAGTTTTGAAGTCATCAGTTGTGTGGGAACGCAATTCCTTAAAGAATTGGAATTGTTTAATGGCTTGAAAGATATTAATAGTTTATTATATGTGCTTCCAATTCATTTTTCTGCTGAGGGATTAACCTCCTTAATCTTAAAAGGATTTAACTTGAGTTTGTCCTGGCCGTCGTCGTCGTGCCGCATAAAATTCACCTGTTTGCAGATATTAGTGTTGGAAAGTGTGTGTTTAGACGACAGTTTATTGGAAAATTTAATCTTCAACTCTCGCTCATCATTGGAGACCTTCGAACTCAGAGGTTGTTCGAACCTAAAGACTATTTGGGTGGGGAATTTGTTAAAATGAAGCGATTCACACTGCAGTCGTGTGTGGATATGAAGATTTTAGAAGTTGTTGATATTCCAAAATTAGAGAAGCTACACGTAACTGATTACATAGAAGATTTGGAAATATTTAAGGTCATAAATTGTCCACTTTTAAAACAAGTCTTCTTGGACTCGTATTTTATTACAGACAATCATTTGAAACATTTATTGTCTTCTTGTAAACAAATCCAAGATCTGATCATCTCAAGATCTCCTTTTTTGAACAACATTCATATATCTACCAATTCCCTCAAAACACTATCTTTATCTTTTCTGAAAAACCTTAAAAATATTCATATCTTTTCTCCTTCTCTCGAAAAATTAACATTCAAGGCTTGGGGTGAGGAGCAGGATATTTTTTCGAATGATTCTAACAGAGGAGGAATACATAAAGTCAACCTGGAACATATCAAAATCATAAACTTATCAATTGAATGGTTAAATATCAAAATGATTCCAGAGTACATGAAAAAGTTGTCTCCCTTTTATGGCACAAGGGATATGTCCTTCCACACAAATTGTACGAACTTAGTGAGCTTGATCAAAATTGTGGAGTTTTTGCTTTGGATAGCACCACGAGCAGAGAGGGTTTCTATAGTCTCCTTCAACGGCACCCCAGAATTAGCCCTTGAGGTAATAAACTCTTATTATTATTAAATTTTATGTATGTATGTATGCATGTATGTACTAATGAATTTTATTTCTTAGCAGTTGGTGTATAGTAAAAATAATGAGGAGAAAGAAAACTTCAATTGCCGTTATTGCAAATTGTTTCCGATTGATTGTTGGCGGCATGGCTTAAAAGGAGTCAGAATCAAAATAACTCACCAATGGAGACACGTTTTGGCAAATTTGAAGGACTTTTTGTTTAAAAATGTGGAGAATTTGAAAATTGAGGAGAGAGAATACGATTTGGCAAATACCAAAATTATCACTTTCTTCTGAAATCTAATATAGATATTGTTTAATTTTGTATATTTTAATTTTATCAAAATATATAATTTAATCCTTAGATTATATGTAATTTATATGAATAATGAGTAAGTTTAGTTATAAATAATTTTTTTTTAACGAGTCAAATTCTTTTTATTAGAAATAAATAAAGTTTTTTTGACGAATTTTATCGAAAAAAATTTAAAAATTTATTTATTTTTCTTTTTTTAATTCATGATTACTATTTTACAAATTTTATTAATTAATTAAATAATGTAAACTGTTATTTTTTAAATTTTTTAATCGAATACATCCAAAAAGATATTATTTATTTTTAATAAAAAATAGTTTGGAATTTTAAAAAGTTAAAAAAAATATATACTTTGAAATTAAATCTGTCAAAACTAAATTTGTTTGACATGAAATTTACTAATTATTCTAATAATAATAATAATAAAATTATTATTTGAATAAAATTTTATTTTGAATATAATAGGATTAATGGGTGTACAATGGTATATATATATATATATTTGACTCAAAAGTGCATGCAAAGAAATATATATATATATATATATATATTGATTAGTCGAAAATTGATTTGACGTCACGTGTCGATGAAGCGGCGTCGTCTGGTGGATTTCTGCCAAAATGCAAATGCCGAAGTGGATGCTTGGAAGCTGCAAAATAGTAAAGTTCGAGACAGAGGGTGAGAGACCTCTAACGAACCCTCCGATGTTAAAGTCAACAATCTGAAATCTGACTAGAAAGTGACTGAAATTGACAAAGAATTTGTTGAGTTATCTGGTCTTACCTTTTTATACTCGTGATGGGGGTATTTATAGGAATAAATGACGCTTAGAAATGGGTGGTGAAGAATTTGATAATTTGTCAGATTCTAAAATATCTCACTATTATAGGGATATTATGCGAGATACTTTCGGGTAATATCTTCCAAGCAAATTAGTTGATTAGTAATATCCTTTAGGGAATCTTCTCGCAGAAACCGACGAACAAGGGTGTGCGAAGTGAGCCGTACTAGACCCGCATACTTCACCGTTTATCGGTCCCGTCAGGCTTAGTAAGTAAAAATTAGGCAAAGTGGTGGGACCCACTATCAAAGGTGGAGTCCGACACATCATCACTCATGCTTTGTCAGCATCAGGGATAACTTATACTTCTCAGTGACCCCTCGTCGAAGTGGAAGAAAACCATTCTTCAACTTAGACGTAATAAAAGAAATTGCGATGCTGCTGGTTTTAGGCGAACTCATGAGATCCTTGGGCGTGGCGAGAGTCGGAGTGAAAGGGGTTATCTCTATATCGATTGGACTCCTTAAGCGACAGCTTTAATGATGTCGTTTTCACTTCCCGAGATCTAGGCAATGAGGGCTACTGTGCCTATAAGTACGGACGCGACGTTTGGTTTGACAGGACTCGCTTAGAAACGGGTCCGGGTGAGGCGTACTCAAGAAGCATCTCCATCTTCTTCACGTTCTTTCCCCAATAAATACCCAGTTCTGCCCTTTATTTGCCTTTTACCTTTCCTCTGATCTTCCTTCTGCAACTGAAACCTCTTCCATCTTTTCACTTCATTTGAACTTTTCCCGGCGTCCATTCACATTTTTCGACAATCCTACGACCGTCATTAGCAGGTAACGGCCATTAACGTGTACCGTCTTTCTTTATTATTGCCTTATATCAAATTTGATTCTGGGTGATGAACGAGATGATGTTCATTGTGTGTGTCTTTACTGGGTTTTTGTTTGGTGTTTTTGTGTGTTTTTCTGGGTTTGGTTTTAAGAGTGTGGCTGATTTTTGGTAAAAGCTATAGTTGGGTAGGATAGAATGGTTTTTTTTTCGTAAAAGTTTTTTTGGGGAAATTTCTGGGTTTGAAGAATTTTTGAAGGCGGAGTGAGGGATCATGGCACGACTTAAAACTGATAGGGTTTTTGATCTCAGGTTAACATGTTGAACTCGGAAAACCCCGAAGTCCTTGTCCCCTTAGTCGAAGTTGAGTCTAGCTCCTCAACATCCACTTTGGTGGATAGACCAGCTAATCTGAGACCTAGAACTTCGAGCGATGAGAGTAGCAGTAGTTCGAGTGATGAGAGTTCAACTGCTGAACCTGATCAAAACACTCCTGTCGATCTGGAGATAAATGATGGGATTTTTTTAGTACAAACCGTTCAGTCCTCAACCGGCGGCGCTCTCGAGGACTCCACCGTCCCTGTAGTCGCACTTGTAATTAGGAACCTAGCCACGGTCAAGACCATCCACGGGGAGGACTCTGACTCCGAGGACATTGAAGATCTCCCAACTACCAAAAGACAAATATCGGGGGACTTCGCCCTAAAAACCAATACCAATAGTCTTGAGTTCCCTGTGCTATATTAGAAATCAACCGAAGTAGGTTTAGAATTTTTAGAGTGAAGTCATGCGGGGTCATGACTGACTCTTATACCTATATTCCCTTTGATCACTTCGTTTCTGGTCTCACCCTACCCTTAGATCCTGCGTTTTGTGACTTTTTAAATTTGGTAAAGTGTCAACCTGCCCATGTCCACCCCAACGGAGTTTGGTACTTTGTTGCATTGACCATTTTATGTAGAAGAATAGGAATATAAATTCAGACTTGATCCTGAGAACCTTTTTTACCGTTCTTCGGATGAATAATCTTACCTTGTCCCTTAGACCACTCCCATGTAGGGTTACCCTTTTTGAACCTCCTCCCAATAAAGTCAGCCAGTGGAGAAAGTGCTGGATATGCGTGGAGTCCAGATTGGGCTTCCCGTTTTACCCGAAGTGCAAAACACTTCGTACCTGGCCGCCCGTTAAGAAAAACACCCAGTATTCTGACTCTGATAGGAAATTTTTAGATTATGTCCGGAGTGAATTAGGTGACAATCCCCGAACCCAAACCAAAGTCTTGCTCACTAGCAAACTTATCGCGAATGAGAGTCGTTACGCTTGCGGAATTGGTGGACAGTCGATAGACGCCCACCGGAGGGAGTTGGGTTTGGAGGACAATAACGAGTACCCAGTGTGGAGATTGCACTCGGGGAGGGTGTTCTTTGATGAGTGTCCGGAGTGCACCAATCCGGAGAGTGTGGGCTGTCCTGTAGCGAAGGGTAGATTAGGCTAAAGTTTTTTCCAAGTTTCTGTACTTCGGTTTTTACTTTGATGGCTAACTTCGCTTTTCTCTCAACAGATATGCTGATAACTTTTGCTGAACGTCGTGAAGCAGAGAGGCATGATCGGGGTGCTACCTTTCGACAGGCAGGCCTTACTCAGGTGAGGGCGGTAGAACGTGCCTCTATTGCAGCAGCTGGTACTTCATCAGAAGGCACCGCCTCTCCCTCCGCGACGCCGCAAGCCCTAGCGAGCAGGAGTCCTCCACCACCAAGGCCGATTGAACGCTCAAAGGGCAAGGAACTGGTAGTCGCTCCACCGAAGCTGGCCCGTGACGGGAATGAGTCAGAGCAACCAAGGAAGAGACCTCAAGGTATCAGGCTGACCGACCCCACGGAGTTAAGGGACGTGGCTCCATCAACTACCCAAGCCTTGGCACTTCGTGCCGCTAGGGGAGAAGGCTCCTCGCGGTCTTCTTCCTTTCCCTGGACGAGGGAAGGCTTCAGACTTTCAGAGTCTAGGAGGGACTTGGAAGGTCTTGCTATGGAGATCCAATGAGCTTCCCCACCCTTGTCCAATATGCAATTATCGAACTCCCGAGTAGGGAGATTCTTTAGCAAGACAGTGCTGCACAGGGTGATGGACCACGATTTGTCACATAACCTCCGCCGCGCTTCGATGGGGGTTGATGATACGATGGGACACATTGGAGCCCATTTATCACAGGTAAATTTGCTCAAGTATGATATTTCCTTTGAAATTAAGATATTTGACTTCGTTGTTCGTGCATTTTTTCTTTAGGTTGGTGCTTATATCAGCTACCTCGGTATGATGGCTGCTTTAGCAAACATGATGCTGCTCCGACTGATATGCTAAAATAGGTGTTATTTACCCTATATCGATTATGAATAACTTAAGGACTTAGAATGACTAATTGTCACATTTAGTCTCTATGTTGTCACTTAATCAATCAGAACCTAAGGCAGAGTACCTATCGTGCAGCTAGTCTGTTGGAAAGTATCTACGATTTTAATTTAATAAATTATCGTACTCCCAGGGAAGTGGTAACGGCTTAATAGTAACTATCATTTTACCCTAACTCTTATCTTATGATCTAGTTATGCAACCGTTCATCAAATCCTTTGATGAGAGGTTGATTCATTCTCCACTAGGTTCAGGTCTATTTAAGTCTACAAGAGTGTTTTATAGATAGTGTTCTGATTTATATTATATTGTTCCTACATGTTGATTGACCTATCTTCGAGTATTTTAGATATATGTTGGTCTAGATTGCAATTATGTACTGATTCTACTTGTGTACCACATCTGCGTTACCTAATAAACTGCCCCATCACCATTGACGGCCCTACTCACGGTTCGAGCTAAAGGAATCCATGAAAGTCCTATGTCACTCAGGAGATCATGCCGCTCGCCCTAATGCCGGCATAAACACACAAACTCAACCTACTTAGACTACTTTAACAAACATGGTGATCTATAGGTTATTTCATCTAATATGGCAGACCTTAATGCTTCCAACGGGAACTCCTAAATCAAAGCCTGATAAACTAAACAGGTTATGATTAGACCGTGGTTAGGAGTTGTCTATAACCATTCATCTAGTTTAAAAGAGTAAGTAGACATGCAGTCATAATGATAGTTAAGCTGGTGACCTTTCCGAAAAAATGTAAATGACTTCAACATGCAAAACACATATTCATAAAATCATAATTTAATATTCAAAATAAGTATTTGGACAAACACAGTACAGACATATAAAGAGAGGGACAAGGGGACCACTGCCATAAAGTATTCACCCTTTATTAGGTCCACTGATGGAGCAACTGCTTGTATATGCTGGACTGCTTGACCCGACTCTGCTCGATAGAACCTTCGGAGGACGCTACCTCAGCCTAGTAGCTATGCTTTACCTATAACCCGGCCTAAGCACAACCTTGTTGACTGACTCTTCGAACGCCTAGTGCTCTCTTAGGATCTCCTAACAAAATCTCGGGTATTCTATGAATACAAAAAATGAACCTATCTAGTCGTATTCTAAGATCTGAGATAGACTCTCTGAAACGAAGAACACGAGACACTCTCGAAAACTATAAATCTACATAAACTAAAAACACCTGAAATCACTAAGTGACTTGTATACTATAGATAATTGTATACTTGAAGTCACTAAATGACTCAGATTGAGTGGAGAGGAATGATTTCAACTGAGGAAGGCCTGGGATATAAATAGCAGGGGAACTGGGTGAAATTCTCTTAAAAAATTGATGTGGGACTTTGACCAGGCATTCGGGAAGCCCGTCCTGGATCGGCCTGTTGACCAGGTCAGGACGCCCGTCCCTGGTTCTGGACGCCCATCCCGACTTCCGAACTTTTGAAAATTGCATTTTTGCCCCAAAATTTGCCATTTTCTTGCATATTTCACATGACACTTCCAAAATCACAAAAACTGCGAAATTGTGTTAATAACAGTCAATTGAGAATGATTTAACACCAATTTCGCCCTAAATTGTGCCTAAAAACATGCTAAAAAAGTGATATGATTTGTGCATATCATATAACCCCACACTTAGCTTTTTGCTTGTCCTCAAGCAAAGTCTACATGAAATTATTGATTTTAAATCATAGGTATAGTCACTTAAAATTCCTAGCAATGTTTTTATTCCAAAATTAATCACTGAGTCAGATAATTCACAACACAGGTCTAACTGGTTAAGTTGCCATGACAAGGTATCAAATGTCTCTAGTAGATTATCATGGTCAAGCAGGGTTAACAACTTAATAACTAGATTGAACTCTTCTCTCAGTCACAAGGTTTTCCTGATGTGTAGTGTGTGTATTAGTCCAGACTAGATTGTCAATACAATAAGTCTTCTCTTGACTCTTACCAGATAATACTTCGACCAGTCGCTAGACACACCAGCAACAAACAACCTTTTGAGTTCTAAGCTTTGGTGACAAGGTTTCTTTTCAATTAAGAATTTCAATATAAGAATACACTGGGCTATGTATTTTTAGATTGATTTTTCAGGGTATTTTGTGTTTGCTTTCACACGTCAACTTTAACTACCCATGTAGCGAGTCCCACTCCGATGACTCCCAAACCTACACAACCTTAGGGCATCAGGCTTTAAGTTCCCTTAAGGAGTGGTGCTCGAGTAGCAAAGGCCGCTTGCAAACTACCCTATTTATTTAACTTTTCGCTTCCAGAGCATCATCTAGTCATTTAGGTTGCTAATATATCCTCAACTGGTCTAATATTATTTAGCTAAGTTTTGAAAAGGTATTTGGTTGAGGTCTCTAATCCAAACTAAGTTGTACTCAAGTATCAGGAATTCTTTATTTCTAATCGATAAATTCAAGAAAGTTATCGTGTTGTCTCCTACTGATCATAATACTCTACATACATA
The DNA here is from genome assembly GCA_027405835.1 of Asclepias syriaca. NCBI lineage: Eukaryota > Viridiplantae > Streptophyta > Magnoliopsida > Gentianales > Apocynaceae > Asclepias > Asclepias syriaca. Next base: position 12,995,301 of record CM049933.1, read on the forward strand.
TCATAGACATAAGCATTTCTTTACCAATCATAACTGCATTTTGAAGTCTGAAAGAGTGAAAAATTTTGAATTTTTTTTGAAAGGGTGTAATTCTAGTGAAAATATGGGAAAACATGCAAACATTTTACTGCAACAGTGCATTGTGCACTGCTACCCCACACTTAAGTTTGACACTATCCTCAGTGTTCATGCATATCTAACTACCCCACACTTATTTGACTAACTAAGGGGAAGAGAGAAAAAAAATAAAACAACACTGAGGTCAACAGTCTGCTCGGACAAGTCGAATGGTTCTCTGTAGGTCTTTAAGCATTGCCCGTTCACTTTTTGAGTAGTACCGTCAGAATCCATGATGACACATGCTCCAAAGGGCGATACTTCTGTGATAGTGAACGGTCCTGACTAGCAGCTACACAACTTTCCTGGGAAAAATTTGAATCGCGAGTTGTATAACAGTACTTTATCCCCTGGTTCAAAATTCTTCTGGGCTCTGAGTCGCCTGTCATGCCGGAGTTTACTTGTCATCTTGAATTGATGTGAGGTTTCATAGGCTTTGAGCCTCCACTCATCCAATTCGTTGAGTTGTAAAATCTGGTGTTCCTTAGTTAAGTTATCGTCTAGATTGCATTTCACACTGCCCAGTAAGCTCTATGTTCAAGTTCAACTGGAAGGTGACATGTTTTTCCATAGACCAGTCTATAAGGTGAAAATCCCGTAGAGGTTCTGTATGCCGTGCGGAAGGCCCATAATGCATCATCCAGCTTCATGGCCCAATCCTTACGGTTAACACCTACAGTCTTTTCTAGGATTCTTTTTATTCCCCTATTGGTTACCTCAGCCTGCCCATTGGTTTGAGGATGGTATGCTGTGGAAAGGAGATATTGAACTCCGTATTACTGAAGTACCTTCTACAATTGAGAGTTACAGAAGTGTGTACCTCGGTTACTGATTAGGGCTTTCGGGCATCCGAATCTAGCGAATAGCTGTCTAAGGAATCTGCACACGACTCTAGCATCATTAGTAGGTAGGGCCTGCGCCTCAGGCCATTTTGAGTAATATTCTACAGCTACTATGATGTACTTCTTACCAAAAGAGGGAGGAAATGAACTCATAAAGTCTATACCCCATATGTCAAATATCTCTACACTTTGAATTACCTGTTGGGGTAGACTGTCTCGAGAAGATATGTTTCTAGCTTTCTGACAAGCATCGCAAGATCATGTGAATGTTGCGGCGTCTTTGAATGTCGTAGGCTAGTAGAAGCCTGCTTCTAATACTTTCCGAGGGGTATTAGCTGCAGCTAAGTGACCGCCTGTGGGTCCGCAGTGACAATGTTCCAGAATTTGGAAACCTTCTTCTTGAGAGACACATCTCCTGATCATCTGATCTGCACATATTCGAACAAAAAGGGATCTTCCCAATAGTAATATTTAAGGTCAGCAAAGAATTTTCTTCTCTGTTGAGTAGTGATATCACTAGAAGAGTCTGAGCTACCAAGTAATTTGCTATATCTGCAAACCAAGGGGGTGAGAAAATAGCAAACAACGCACATAGATTCTCATCCAGAAATTTGTCAGATATGATCGATTCATCTATAGCTTCTAGGGCTGGATTCTCTAGCATTGACAAGTGGTCTGCGACTAGGTTTTCTGCCCATTTCTTATCCCGAATTTCTATATCGAACTCTTGAAGCAATAAAACTCATCTGATTAATCTTGGCTTTGCGTCGGTTTTATTGAACAAGTACTTTAATGCAGAATGATCAGTATAAACTATGGTTTTAGACAAGACTAGATAAGATCGAAATTTATCAAATACGTATATTACTGCTAATAATTCCTTTTCTGTCGTAGTGTAATTTTCCTAAGCGTCAGTTAAGGTTTTGCTAGCGTAATATATTACATGAAATTTCTTATCATATCTCTGTCCTAAAACAACTCCTACTGCATAATCACTAGCATCACACATTAGTTCAAAAGGTAAACTCCAGTCAGGTGACGTCATGATAGGTGCAGTAGTTAGAAGTTCCTTAAGTCTATTAAAGGCTTTTAGACATTTTTCATCAAAGACAAAAGGAACATCCTTTCCAAGTAAATTGGTCAATGGCCTGGCTATTAGTGAGAAATCTTTTATAAATCTAAGATAAAAACCAGCGTGTTCCAAAAAACTTCTAACGGCTCTCACATTCTTGGGTGGAGGTAGTTTTGAAATAACTTCGATTTTAGCCTTATCCACTTCCATACCTCGGTGTGAGATCTTATGTCCTAATACAATCCCCTCTTTTACCATGAAGTGGCATTTTTCCCAATTTAGAACCAAATTTGATTTTATACAACGTTTCAACATTAATTCCAAGTTCTTTAGACAAATCCCAAATGAATTTCCAAAAATAGAGAAATCATCCATGAATACTTCCATAGACGGTCCTAACATGTCCTCAAAGATAGCAGTCACACAACTTTGGAAGGTAGCAGGAGCATTACACAAAACAAAAGGCATCATTCTATATGCAAATGTTCCAAAAGGGCATGTGAAAGTAGTTTTATGCTGGTCTTCTAGGGAAATGGGAATTTGAAAATATCCGAAAAACACATCAAGAAAGCAATAAAACATATGTCCAGATAATCTTTCTAACATTTGGTCAATAAAAGGAAGAGGGAAATGGTCTTTTCGTGTGGCCGTGTTTAGTTTCCTATAGTCTATGCATACACGATGACCAGTAACAGTTCTCGTAGGAATTAATTCATTATGTTCATTTCTGACAACTGTTATTCCACCTTTCTTAGGTACTACCTGCACCGGGCTTACCCATTCACTATTTGAGATTGGATAGATAAGTCTCGCATCCAACAGTTTGATTACTTCTTTCTTAACAACGTCACACACATTAGGATTCAACCTCCTTTGAGGTTGCACACATGGCTTATAATCATTTTCCAGAAGAATCTTATGCGAACAAAAGCTTAGATTAATACCTGGAATATCTGCAATTTTGTAGGCAAAGGCTCTTCTGTACTTTTTGCATATGTCCACGGTCAACTTCCGTTGTTCTGCAGTCAGATCAACTGCGAGAATGATGGGAAGTTTCTTGTTGTCGTCTAGGAATTCATAGCACAGATGAGTGGGTAATTCCTTCAGTTCCAAGTCTTGTGGATCTTCAAATGAAGTTTGTTCTTTCTTCATCTCATCATCACCTATCTCAGTGAAACTATCAGAGTTAATTTCATACTCGGAGGAGCTGAGTTCAGTCTCCTCTAGTTCTAGAGAGTCTTCTCTCAAGACTTGATAGTTTGAGCATAGGTCTGTCATGTTAACTTCAATCAAGTGTTCAATAGCATCCACACAAAAACAAACATTATCTAAATGCATGGGATAAGGGTTTCATTTAGATCAAAGGCGATGTCCTCATTACCTACCCTTAACTTGATTTGACCATTACTGACGTCTATTAATGCTTTTGAGGTAGCTAGAAATGGTCGACCTAGGATCAGGGGCACTCCTCCTTCCCCATTCATGTCCATGACAACAAAGTCCATAGGGAACACAAATTTTCCGACCTTTACTAAGAGATCTTCATTTATTCCCTTGGGGATTTTGACTGTCCTATCTGCAAGTTGTATGCACATCCTAGTCGTTTTCAAATCATGCAATCCTAATTTATCAAATAAACTAGATGGCATGAGATTAATACTAGCTCCTAAGTCTGCTAATGCACGCATGTTAGTAATATTTCCAATTGTACATGGCAAGGTAAAGCAACCTAGATCTTTCTGTTTGGAAGGCAGTTTATTCAGTAAAACTGCCGAGCATTCTTCATTAAGAACCACCTTGTCCATGTCAAATTTTCTTTTATTACTAACGACTTCTTTTAAAAACTTAACATACTTTGGCATTTCATAAATAACATCAAGTAAAGGTAAATTAACATGAATCTGACTAAAATTCTTAAGAAACTTTTCGAATTGCTCCTTATCTTTATTCTGCATAAGACTGGCAGGGTAAGGTACTTTTGGTCGGTACTCAGGAATAAACTTCATCTTCCCTTTCCTTGCTACTTCAGTTTCAACATCCGTCGGCGTTAGGTCCTGGGAGCCTTCTTCTAGTTCCTGCACAAGAATAGGAGGGTCAGAAGGTTTGGGATGAGATGGAGATAGAACTTTACCAGATCTTAGAGTAATGGTCTTGCATTCAGTTTGAGGGTTTGTCTCAGTGTTGCTTGGTAGCGTTCCCTATAACCTGTGAGAGAGATGGGTGGATAGCTGGCCCATTTGTCTCTCCAAAGTTTGTATAGCAGCTTGTGTGTTTTTGACTTTTGCTCGGTCTGCTTCTGTCTGTTCTCGTTCTGCTAGATTCTCTCTGCATGAGCTTCCTGGACTTTCCTATTTGACTCTATCATCTCTTTGTTAGAGTTAGCAATGCCTTTCAGTATGTCCCGGAATTCTTGCATGGGGTCGACTGGAACGATGTAGCTCCTTGGTGCGGGCAGAGCGACTTGCTAGTTCTGCGGATAGGGCAATTATTAAGGCACTCTTTTCTGGAAGTTAGCAGTCCCGGAATTATTTCTCCAACTAAATCCCGGATGGTTCTTCCAGGTGGGATTGTAGGTATTTCCCATAGGGGCAGAGTTAGCTACGTCCACTTGTTCCATATCTTCTAAAATAGTCAATATTCCATTACCATAACAATCTCCACTAAAATGCGGTCCTTGGCAAAATTTGCAGACTTGATATACTGGCTGAATGCTTTTCCCTTGTTGGAAGGCATTCAGTTGATTAGTAATGTTGGCATTCAGTGCCTCAAATTGATCATCAGTGGAGGCGAGGGCCGCATTTACTGGTTGTTTCTTAGCTCGGTCACTCATGCGCCAGTTCTTGCTATTCCTATAGAGTCTCTCCAGAGCGTTTCTAGCATCTACATCACTCATTCCATTGAAACCGCTTTGGGGATTAAGTCCATCAAGAACTTGCTTGCCCATGTCCGTCATACCCCCATAGAATTGCTGGATCAGCAGTGCTTCGGTAAGTCCATGTTGGGGGCAGAGCTTGAGTAGCTCCTTGAATCTGTCCCAAGCTTCGATCACTGTCTCATCAGCAGCTTGAGTAAAACTGGATAGAGCCTTTCGATATTCTAGGACTCTTGCTGCAGAGTAGTATTCTTCCAGGAAGGCTTTGCTTAACTCATCCCATGATGTGATTGAGTTAGTAGGTAACTGTGCCAGCCACCTCTTAGCTCTGTCCCTGAGTGAGTAGGGAAAGAGGTTTAGCTTGGTTACTTCTGCAGTGTGATCTCCCTTGAGACCTTCGCAAAGAGAGGAGAAATCGGATAAGTGTTCGAGCGGATTCTTGGCTGCAGTTCCTCCAAACTGGACCCGATTTATTATCAACTGGATCACATTCGGTTTGAGATCATAGCGAGGGTTTCCAGGGATTTGAATGGCGGACGACACTGGAACAGTCTATGGCTGGATGTAGGATTCGAGGGGAGGTCTTTAGCCAGCCATCTCTGTTCTTTGCCTATTAGCTGTATGGATGAGACGTTCAGGATTCTCAACTGGGGGTTCAAGGTTAGCTTCTGAAGTTCGAGTCATGCAACTACAGAGAAAAATACGTTAAGCTTGAGTAGACTGGTTAGTGGAGTAAAACAGAAGTGAAAGATTAGAAAAATTCGAAAAAAAACAACAAATGTACAACTAAGAAAGAATAAATAATACAAGAAACAGGAAAGAAAAACAACATACGGATGAACAAGAAAAATACATTTTTTCGGGTTTTAAATTTTAAATTTTTTTTCGAAAGTAGTTAAATTTCCTCAATACGATTTTAGAATAATTTTCTAAAATTTGATTATCCTAAATGTCTTAATTTCAGATAATGTCTAAAATTAATTAGTTATGATAACCCTATATTTCGGAAATTGATTGTCTAACTAGCCTAAAATAAGTGTTAGGTCTAAGGTATAGATTACTACCGTTACCTATCATAAGTCTCTAGAATTTTGATATGAAATCCTAAATTCGTTATGATATTTCCCCGACAACGGTGCAAAAAATCTGATGCTGCTCCGACTGATATGCTAAAATAGGTGTTATTTACCCTATATCGATTATGAAAAACTTAAGGACTTAGAATGACTAATTGTCACATTTAGTCTCTATGTTGTCACTTAATCAATCAAAACCTAAGGCAGAGTATGTATCGCCATTGACGGCCCTACTCACGGTTCGAGCTTAGTAGTAACTATCCTTTTACCCTAACTCTTATCTTATGATCCAGTTATGCAATCGTTCATCAAATCCTTTGATGAGAGGTTGATTCATTCTCCACTAGGTTCAGGTCTATTTAAGTCTACAAGAGTATTTTATAGATAGTGTTCTGATTTATGTTATATTGTTCCTACATGTTGATTGACCTATCTTCGAGTATTTTAGATATATCTTGGTCTAGATTGCAATTATGTACTGATTCTACTTGTGTACCACATATGAGTTACCTAATAAACCGCCCCATTGCCATTGACGGCCCTACTCACGGTTCGAGCTAAAGGCATCCATGAAAGTCCTGTGTCACTCAGGAGATCATGCCGCTCGCCCTAACGCCGACATAAAAACACAAACTCAGCCTACTTTAACAAACATGGTGATCTATAGGTTATTTCATCTAATATGGCAGACCTTAATGCTTCCAACGGGAAGTCCTAAATCAAAGCCTGATAAACTAAACATGTTATGATTAGACCGTGGTTAGGAGTTGTCTATAACCATTCATCTAGTTTAAAAGAGCAAGTAGACATGCAGTCATAATGATAGTTAAGCTGGTGACCTTTCCAGAAAAATGTAAATGACTTCAACATGCAAAACACATATTCATAAAATCATAATTTAATATTCAAAATAAGTATTTGGACAAACACAGTACAGACATATAAAGAGAGGGACAAGTGGACCACTGCCATAAAGTATTCACCCTTTATTAGGTCCGCTGATGGAGCAATTGCTTGTATACGCTGGACTGCTTGACCCGACTCTGCTCAATAGAAATTTCGGAGGACGCTTCCTCAGCCCAGTAGCTATGCTTTACCTTATAACCTGGCCTAAGCACAACCTTATTGACTGACTCTTCGAATGCCTAGTGCTCTCTTAGGATCTCCTAATGAAATCCTGGGTATTCTATGAATACCAAAAATGAACCTATCTAGTCGTATTCTATGATCTAAGACAGACTCTCAGAAACGAAGAACACGAGACACTCTCGAAAACTATAAATCTACTTAAACTAAATACACCTGAAATCACTAAGTGACTTGTATACTATAGATAATTGTATACTTGAAGTCACTAAATGACTCAGATCGAGTGGACAGGAATGATTTCAACTGAGGAAGGCCTGTTGACCAGGTCAGGATGGTCGTCCCGAGTCCTAGATGCCCGTCCTGGATGCCCGTCTTGGTCTGTTGACCAGGTCAAGACACCCGTCCCGGGTTCTAGATGCCCATCCCGACTTCCGAACTTTTTAAAATCGAGTTTTGCCCCGAAATTTGCCATTTTCTTGCATATTTCACCTGGCACTTCTAAAATTACAAAAATTGTGAAATTATGTTAATAACAATCAATTGAGAACGATTTAACACCAATTTCGCCCTAAATTGTGCCTAAAAACATGCTAAAAAAGTGATATGATTTGTGCATATCAAAACACTTCGCGTGTTATGCAGCTAAATCTAGAGAAGAAGTGTGCTGATTTGGAGGGTCAGCTGTCAGCGAAGAGCAAAGCCCTGAACTCCGCTGAAGATAAGCTTCAAACTGCAGAGGAGAATGTGGCCCTGGTCCTTGCTGAGAAGGACAAACAGTCCTCAGATCTGATGTCTTTTCAAAAGGCAAATGAGGATCTCAAAGTCCAACTGCGCAACTTCGACCGGCGGCTGAAGGATGCGGAGTCGAGGTGCAAGGCTTCGGACTCCAAGGTTGTCTACTACGAATATGCGGACTATATTGCCAAGGTGGTGGACATATATCAAAGCTCCCCAGAATACGAGGATGAACTCTACTCGAAATGTAGTGGATTCTATGAAAGGGGATGCGCCCATATACTCCGTCAGTTCCATCACCTTATCACGGACAAGGCGTTGATGTGTAGGGCATTTGAAGGTTAGTACGCTAATCTCTAATTCAGACACGGTTGTGACTTTGTCCCATTCACGGATAGTGAGTTGGCGGAGATCACTGCTAGAGACCGAGGCTGCCGAGGTTGAGAGGCCCACCTTGGTTGAAATTGTTCTTCCTTTAACCGAGGCCCCTCCTGCTGTGTAATAGAATAGGGCTTTTTTTTAATATAAATTCATTTTTGCAACTTTTGCCTCAATTTCTTTAAGTGTTCTTACTTCACCAAAAAAAGGCCCCGAGCATAAAATGTTAAAAAAAACTCTATGAATCCAAATATTTGAAGTAACCTCATGACTTGTTTGAAATTGAACTCCGAAATGAAACAAAAACATTGATTCCATGATTAACTTGAAACTCATAAGTTTTCTGGTTTACTAGAAACTGGACTCCAATGTTGCCTCAAAGTGAGGATGAATTCCATGACTGACTTGAAATCCATAACTTCCGTGATTTACTTTGAAACTAAACTCAATTGAGGATGAATTCCATGATTGACTTTGAAATTCATAAGTTTTGTGATTTACTCGAAACTAAACTCCAAGATTAAATCGAAGTGAGGATGAATTCCATGATTGACTTGAAATCCATAAGTTTCGTGATTTACTTGAAACTAAACTCCAAGTTTGACTCGAAGCGAGGATGAATTCCATGATTGACTTGAAATCCATAAGTTCCGTGATTTACTTGAAACTAACTCCAAGATTAACTCGAAGAGAGGATGAATTCCATGATAGACTTGAAATTCATGAGTTCCGTGATTTACTTGAAACTAAACTCCAAGGTTAACTCAAAGTGAGGATGAATTTCATGGTTGACTTGAAATTCATGAGTTCCGTGATTTACTTGAAACTAAACTCCAAGGTTAACTCAAAGTGAGGATGAATTTCATGGTTGACTTGAAATTCATGAGTTCCGTGATTTACTTGAAACTAAACTCCACGGTTAACCTGAAGTGAGGATGAATTTCAAGATTGACTTGAAATTCATGAGTTCCATAATTTACTCGAAACTAAACTCCAAGATTAACTCAAAGTGAAAGTGAATTCCATGATTGACTTGAAATTCATGAGTTTTGTGATTTACTCGAAACTAAACTCCAAAATTAACTTGTAGTACACTTTATTGAAAACATTTAGCTGAGATTAACTCACAGTACATTTTATATTAATAGAAGTGAATCAGTTGTAGGCTTACCTCGCTAAATGCTTTAAACAAAATATTTTTTCAAATGATTGGATCCATAGGTTGGGTAGTATCTTTCCCTCTTGATCTATAAGACGAAAAGTCCCTTGGCAAACTTCGCCTTTGATCAAATAAGGTCCTTCCCAATTTGGTGACAACTTGTTCGCCTTGATCTGTCTGGTTGTCCCCTCGATCTTTCTTAGTACCCAATCTCCAACACGTAGTGGTCTCCTTACAAAACATTTATCGTGAGCCAGCTTGGTTTCTTGCTTAAATCCTTCCATCTTCAATCTAGCCGCTATCCTTTTTTCCTCAAGTAAGTCCAGGTCTAAGATCGTTGTCGCTTATTGCTATCTGCATTGTATGTAGAAACTCTGTATGATAGGAGTGCCAGTTCGGCTGGAGATATAACTTTCGATCCAAACACCAAGGCGTATGTTGTTTCTCCTGTGGGGCCCCTAGCCGAAGTGCGAAATGCCCAGAGTGTTGCCGGGAGTTCGTCGACCCATTTATTAGATTTTCCTTCTAAATTATTTTTTAATGTTGTGAGGACTAACTTGTTTGCTTCTGCCTGTCCATTTCCCTGGGGGTGTGCAACAGATGATTTCTAATGCTTGATTCCTAGACAGGTATATTCTACTGCGAATTTAGTAGAGAACTGAGTGCTATGGTCGGTTACGACGGCTCGCGGTACTCCATACCTGCATAATACAAAATGGTGTAGAAAATTAAGCGTATTTTCCTCCGTAGGGGCGGCTAGTGACTTCGCCTCTATCCATTTGGAGAAGTAATCTACAGCCATAATTAAATACTCGCTTCCTCTAGATTTGAGGAATTTGCCCATGAGGTCAATTCTCCACATGTCAAAAGGCCATGCAGCTAGAACAGGTGTCTGAGTGGTGGATGGTAGTCGAGGTATCTTGCCAAAGTTTTGGCATACCTTGCAATGCATAACGAAGCTCTCTGCGTCTTTCCGTAGCGTCATCCAGTAAAAGCCCTGATTTATCACTTTCTCTACCAGGGGTCTTGATCTTGGATGACCACCACATATCCCCTCATGCAATTCCTCTAATACCGCTGGCGTAAGAGCGGGTGGGATGCAGCGGAGTAAGGGCCTTGAGAACGAACGTCGGTACAAAATATTGTCGACTATTGTATACCAAGCTATGCGCTTACGAATCTGCCTTGCTTTGTTTTTGTCCTCGGGTAAAACGTCTAAGGATATGAAATTTATCAACTCGTCGATCCATGTGGGAGAATCAGTGGGAGATTATTGTAATAGTAGAATAGGCTCCGGAGTGGATAGCAATTCTACTGTCACTCCCGAATCATTGGGGGACTCTCCCGAAGCTATCTTGGCAAGTCTGTATGCCGCTTCGTTGAGACTTTAGTCCACCTTTCCCAACATAAAATGACAGAATTGGGTAGCTAACTTGTTACCTTTCTCTGCATAGCTCTTTAAGTTATCAGAGTTTACAGCATACTCGTGGTTTACCTGTCCGACGATAACCTGGGAGTCACTGAAGACTTCTAGGACTTTTATGCCGATATCCAAAGCCCATTGCATGCCAATGATGAGGGCTTCGTATTCGGCCTGGTTATTGGACAAGGGATAACCGAGCCTTATACTTCGAACTTCCTCGTACTGCCCAGACGGATACTTCACCGTAATTCCTACTCTGGCGCCTTTGGCATTAACCGCCCCATCTACCATCATTGTCCAAACATTCTCCCTCGTAGATGCAGGAACTAACTCCTCGGAGGGAAGTGCCTCTGAGAAAGAGAGCTCGGCCAAAAAATCTAATAGAGCTTGAGCCTTGATCGATGTACGTGATGTGAACTTAAGGTCAAAATCATAGAGCTCGATGGACCATCGAAGCATCCTTCCAGACTGATCTAGCTTGTGAAAAACCTGCTTTAATGGGTGATTGGTGTATATGACAATCAGGTGTGATTCGAAGTATGCGCGAAGTTTGCGTGTGCTAATGACCAGCGCGTATGCCAATTTTTCAATGTATGAATAACGTATCTCGGCATCTCACAAGACTAGATTGACGAAGTAAACCAGCAGCTACCTATCCTTTGAATTCCTTACCAGGACCGATGCTACTACCTGTTGTGAAACAAATAGATACATATACAGCACTTCGCCCGATGTCGGCAATCTCAGCAAGGGAAACTTCGCCAAGTAATCCTATAAATCTTCCCAAGCCTTCGCGCATTCTTCACTCCACAAGAATGTCTTCCCTGAAGTTTTTAGGGCCTTGAAGAATGGTATACACCTTTTTGCAGATTTCGATATAAATCTTCCCAACGCGGCTATGCATCCATTTAACCTTTGGATATCCTTGATGTAGTGGAGTTCGGCCAGTGCTAACACAGCTTCAACCTTATGGAGGTTGGCCTCAATGCCACGCTCTGACATCATGAACCCTAAAAACTTACCGAACTTAACCCTAAATGTGCACTTCGCTGGATTGAGCATCAGTTTGTACTCCGATAACGTGGTGAATGTCTCCTTTAGATCCTTTAAGTGGGAACTTCCGCGTTTGGTCTTGACGACCATGTCGTCCACATATGTCTCTATGTTCTTACCATTCTGCCGTTGTAAGATCTTGTTCATCATTCTTTGGTAGGTGATACGCGAAAATCGTATCACCTTTTTAGCATGTTTTTATGTATGAATTTGGGTGAAATCGAGGGTAATTTGATCTTAATTGTTCATTATTTACTTAATTTCACAGTTTTTCTGATTTTGGAAGTGACAGGTGAAAAGTAGACGAAAACAGAAAATTATGGGGCAAAAACTCAATTTTTGGAAATGTTGACTAGGTCAAAGGTTCAGGACGGGCGTCCCGAACTCGGGACGGGCATCCCGACCAAGTCAAGGCACCGGAACGGGCGTCCCGACCTGGTCAACAGATCAGGACGGGCGTCCCGAACCGCCAGAAGCTGTCCCACATCGAATTTTTCAGAGATTTTCACTCCAGGAAGCTGCTATAAATACCCCAGGCCTCCAGCAGTTGAATTCATTCCTCTCCACTAGATCTGAGTCATTTAGTGTTGTCCAGTGTACAATTCTCTAGTACACAACTCACTCAGAGACTCGGATCTCAGTTTTCTTTCTTGTTAGTATTTTGTTTTAGTTTCTGAGAAATAGTCTCAGATCTTAGGTTTCTATAGATAGGTTCGTTTCTGGTATTCATAGAATACACAGGATTTCGTTAGGAGATCCTAAGAGGGCTCTAGGCGTTCTAAGAGTCAGTCCACAGGGCTGGGCTTAAGCTGGGTATTAAGGTAAAGCCCAGTTACTAGGCTGAGGAAGCGTCCTCCGACGGTTCTGGTGAGCAGAGTCGGGTCAAGCAATACGGCATATACAGCAGTACGCTCCATCGGCGAGACTTCGTAAAGGGTGAATTCTTTATGGCATCGGTCCCCCTGTCCCTCTCTTATATGTTGCTATTGTCTTTGTCCAAATAACTGTTTGAATACCAGATTATGTTTTTATGAATATTTGTTATTTATGTTGAAGTATTATGTTTTTCTAAAAATGGCCACCTGCTTAAATATCCATTATGTCTGCATGTCTATTGCCGTTCTTTTAAACTGAAATTAGGGTTATAGACAATTCCTAACCACGGTCTATTCATAACCTGTTCAGTTTAACAGGCATCAATTAGTATTGGTGTCTGCCATACTAGATAAAATAATCTGCGGAACACCCCGTTGGTTGAAAGTAGTCTAGGTAGGCTGAGTAGAGTTTTATGCTTTCCGTTATGCGACGAGCAGTATGATCCCCAAAGTGACATAGTGCTGTCATTGCTGACTTTAGTCCGAGCCGTGAGTAGGGCCGTTACCCTTAACGATGGGGCGGTAGCGTAGAAACTCAGATGTGGTAGCCTTTAGACACAGAACATAATTGCAATCCAGGCCAAGACATGTCTAAAACACTCGAATATAGGTCAATCAACGTATAGTAACAGTAAACATAAAATCAGGATATAATCTTTAAAACACTTTCAGGTTTAGCTAGACTTAAACCCAGTGGAGAATGAATCACCCTCTCATCAAAATTATTGATGAAGATTGCATAACTGGATTATAAGATAAGAGTTAGGAAGAAAGGCTAGTTACTACTAAGCCGTTGCCACTTCCCTGGGAGTACGATATTTATCTAATAAAATCGTAGATACTTTCCAACAGACTAGCTACACGATAGGTACTCTGCCTTAGGTTCTGGCTGATTAAGTGACACCATAGAGAGTAAATGTGACAATTAGTCAATCACAGTCATTAATTATTCATAATCAACATAGGGTAAAATAACACCTATTTAGCACATCGGTCGGAAACCCATCAGATTTTTGGCGCCGTTGCCGGGGAAATATCATAATGAATTTAGGATTCCTGATCAAAATTCTAGAGGCTTATGATAGGTACCGGTAGTAACCTAGACTTTAGACCCAACACTTGTCTTATACCAGTTAGACAATCAATTTCCGAAATATAGGGTTATCATAACTAATTAATTTTAGATGTTATCTGGAATTAAGACACTTAGGATAATCAAATTTTAGAAAATTATTCTAGAACAATATTGAGGGAATTTAATTGCTTTCGAAATATTAAAAGAAAAATTTAAAAATTTAAAAATCCGAAAAAAAAAATTTGTACTTTTTCTTGTTTAATGGTAAGTTATTCTCTTTTCCCTATCTTTTGTCTTCTCCTTGTGAGTAGTTGTTTTATTTTGTTTTCTCTTTTTTCCAAGTTTTTAAGTTTTCACTTTCCCTGTAACCCACTAACCAGTTTGCTCAGGCTAAAACGTGTTCTTCTCTGTAGTTGCATGACTCGATCTTCAGAAGCTAACCTTGAAACACCAGTTGAGAATCCTGAACGAATCATTCGCACAGCTAATAGATGAAGAACAGAAATGGCTGCTGAAAGACCTGCCCTTGAATCCTACATCCAGCCACAGACTATCCCAGTCTCATCTGCCATCCGAATCCCTGGGAACCCTCGCTATGATCTTAAACCAAATGTGATCCAGCTGATTATAAATCGAGTTCAGTTTGGAGGAACTGCAGCCGAGAATCTGCTGGAACACCTATCTGATTTCTCTTCTCTCTGCGAGGGCCTCAAGGGAGATCATACTGCAGAAATAACTAAACTTAACCTTTTTCCCTACTCACTTAGGGACAGAGCTAAGAGATGGTTGGCCCAGCTACCTACTAACTCCATCACCTCTTGGGATGAGTTAAGCAAAACCTTCCTAGAAGAGTACTACTCTGCAGCAAGAGTCCTAGAATATCGAAGGGCTCTGTCTAGTTTCACTCAAGCTGCTGATGAGACAGTAATCGAAGCTTGGGACAGATTCAAGGAGCTACTCAGGCTCTGCCCCCAACATGGACTTACCGAGGCATTGTTGATTCAGCAATTTTACGGGGGTATGTCAGACATGGGTAAGCAAATTCTTGATGGACTCAATCCCCAGAGCGGTTTCAATGGAATGAGTGATGTAGATGCTAGAAACGCTCTGGAGAGACTCTACAGGAACAGCAAGAATTGGCGCACAAGTGGCCGAGCTAAGAAGCAACCAGTAAATGCGGTCGTTGCCTCCACTGATGATCAATTTGAGGCACTGAAGGCCAGCATTACTAATCAGCTGAATGCTTTCCAACAAGGGAAAAGCATTCAGTCAGTATACCAAGTCTGCGAATTTTGCCAAGGACCACATTTCAGTGGGGATTGTTATGGTAATGGGATATTAACTATCCCAGAGATATGGAACAAGTGGACGCAGTAATTCTGCTCCTATAGGAAATACCTACAATCCCACTTGGAAGAACCATCCGGGATTTAGCTGGAGAAACAATCCGGGACTACTAACTTCCAGAAAAGAGTACCTCAGCAACTGCCATATCCGCAGAACCAGCAAGTCGCTCTGCCTGCACCAAGGAACTACATCGTTCCAGCTGACCCCATGCAAGAATTCAGAGACATGCTGAAGAGCATTTCCGACTCCAACAAGGAAATGATAGAGTCCAACAGAAAGATTCAGGAAGCTCACGCAGAAAGAATCCAGCAGAACGAGAATAGACAGAAGCAGACCGAGCAAACAATCAGAAACACACAAGCTGCTATACAAACTTTAGAGAGGCAGATGGGTCAACTATCCACCCATTTCTCTCACAGGTCCCAGGGAACGCTACCAAGCAACACTGAGACCAACCCTCAAACTGAATGCAAGACCATCACTCTAAGATCTGGTAAAATTCTATCTCCATCTCCACCCAAACCATCTGACCCTCCTATTCTTGTGCAGGAACCAGAAGAAGGCTCCAAGGACCCAACGCCGACGGATGTCGAATCGAAGTAGCAAGGAAAGGGAAGACGGAGTTTATTCCTGAGTACCGGCCAAAAGTACCTTACCCTGCCAGACTTATGCACAATAAAGATAAGGAGCAATTTGAAAAGTTTCTTAGGAATTTTAGTCAGATTCATGTTAATTTACCTTTACTTGATGTTATTTCTGAAATGCCAAAGTATGCTAAGTTTTTAAAAGAAGTTGTTAGTAATAAAAGAAAATTTGACATGGACAAGGTGGTTCTTAATGAAGAATGTTCGGCGGTCTGTTGAATAAACTACCGTCTAAACAGAAAGATCCTGGTTGTTTTACCTTGCCATGTACAATTGGAAATATTACTAACATGCATGCATTAGCAGACTTAGGAGCTAGTATTAATCTTATGCCATCTAGTTTATTTGATAAATTAGGATTGCATGATTTGAAAACGACTAGGATGTGCATACAACTTGCAGATAGGACAGTCAAAATCCCCAAGGGAATAATTGAAGATCTCTTAGTAAAGGTCGGAAAATTTGTATTTCCTGTGGATTTCGTTGTCATGGACATGAATGGGGAAGGAGGAGTGCCCCTGATCCTAGGTCGACCATTTCTAGCTACCTCAAAAGCATTAATAGACGTCAGTAATGGTCAAATCAAGTTAAGGGTAGGAAATGATGACATCACTTTTGATCTAAATGAGACCCTTAGGTATCCCATGCATTTAGATGATACTTTTTTGTGTGGATGCCATGGAACACTTGATTGCAATTAACGTGACAGACCTATGCTCAAACTATCAAGTTCTAAGTGAGGACTCCCTAGAATTAGAGGAGCCTGAACTTAGCTCTTCTGAAAATGAAATTACTTCTGATAGTTTCACTGAGATAGGTGATGATGAGATGAAGAAAGAACGAACCTCGTTTGAAGATCCACCAGACTTGGACTGAAGGAACTGCCCACTCATCTGTGCTACGAATTCCTAGATGACAACAAGAAACTTCCCATTATTCTTGCAGCTGATCTGACTGCAGAACAAAGGAAGCTGACTGTGGACATGTGCAGAAAGCATAGAAGAGCCTTTGCCTACAAAATTGCAGATATCCCAGGTATTAATCCAAGCTTTTGTTCGCATAAGATTCTTCTAGAAAATGAGTATAAGCCATGTGTGCAACCTCAAAGGAGGTTGAATCCTAATGTGTGTGATGTTGTTAAGAAAGAAGTCATTAAACTGTTAGATGCAGGACTTATCTACCCTATCTCAGATAGTGAGTGGGTAAGCCCGGTGCAGGTAGTACCTAAGAAAGGCGGTATAACAGTTGTTAGGAATGAGCATAATGAACTAATCCCTACAAGAACTGTAACTGGTCATCGTGTATGCATAGACTATAGAAAACTAAATACGGCCACACGAAAAGATCACTTTCCCCTTCCTTTTATTGACCAAATGTTAGAAAGATTATCTGGACACATGTTTTATTGCTTTCTTGATGGGTTTTCTGGTTATTTTCAAATTCCTATTTCCCCTGAGGACCAGCATAAAACTACATTCACATGCCCTTTTGGAACATTTGCATATAGAAGGATGCCTTTTGGTTTGTGTAATGCACCTGCTACATTTCAACGTTGTATGACTGCTATCTTTGAGGACATGTTAGGAAAATCTATGGAAGTATTTATGGATGACTTTTCTGTTTTTGGTAATTCATTTGAGGTTTGTCTAAAGAACTTGGAGTTAATGTTGAAACGTTGTATAAAATCTAACCTGGTTTTAAATTGGGAAAAATGCCACTTCATGGTAAAAGAGGGAATCGTTTTAGGACATAAGATCTCACACCTAGGTATGGAAGTAGATAAGGCAAAAATTGAAGTTATTTCAAAACTACCTCCTCCCAAAAATGTGAGAGCCGTTAGGAGTTTTTTGGGACACGCTGGCTTTTATCGTAGGTTTATAAAAGATTTTTCATTAATAGCCAGGCCGTTGACCAATTTACTCGGAAAAGATGTTCCATTTGTCTTTGATGAGAAATGTCTAAAAGCTTTTAATAGACTTAAGGAACTCTTAACTACTGCACCATTATGACGTCACCAGACTGGAGTCTACCTTTTGAGCTTATGTGTGATGCTAGTGACTATGCAGTAGGAGTAGTTTTAGGACAAAGACATGATAAGAAATTCATGTATATTATGCTAGTAAAACCTTAACTGATGCTCAGGAAAATTACACTACGACAGAAAAGGAATTATTAGCAGTAGTATATGCATTTGATAAGTTTCGATCTTATCTAGTCCTGTCTAAAACTATTGTTTATACTGATCATTCTGCACTAAAATACTTGTTCAATAAAACCGACGCAAAACCAAGATTGATTAGATGGGTTTTATTGCTTCAAGAATTTGACATAGAAATTCGGGATAAGAAAGGGGCAGAAAACTTAGCCGCAGACCACTTGTCTAGGCTAGAAAATCCGACCCTAGAAGCCATTGATGAGACAATCATATCTGATAAATTCCGGATGAGAATTATGCACGTTGTTTGCTGTTTCTCACCCCCTTGGTTTGCAGATATAGCAAATTACTTGGCAGCCCGGACTCTCCCTAGTGATATCACTGCTCAACAAAGAAAAAAGTTCTTTGCTGACCTGAAATATTACTATTGGGAAGATCCTTTTCTATTTCGAATATGTGCAGATCAGATGATCAGAAGGTGTGTATCTCAAGAAGAAGGTTTCCAAATTCTGGAACATTGTCACTGCGGACCAACAGGCGGTCACTTAGCTGCAGCTAATACCGCCCGAAAAGTATTAGAAGCAGGCTTTTACTGGCCTACATATTCAAAGACGCCGCAGCATTTACAGGATCGTGCGACGCCTGTCAGAAAGCGGGAACCATATCTTCTCGAGACAGTCTACCCCAACAGGTAATCCAAAGTGTAGAAATATTTGACATATGGGGTATAGATTTCATGGGTCCGTTTCCTTCCTCTTTTGGTATGAAGTACATCATAGTAGCTGTAGAATATTTTTCAAAATGGCCTGAAGCACAGGCCCTACCTACTAATGATTCTAGAGCCGTATGCAGATTCCTTAAGCAGATTTTCGCCAGGTTTGGATGTCCAAAAGCCCTAATCAGTGATCGAGGTACGCACTTCTGCAACTCTCAATTGCAAAAGGTACTCTAGCAGTACGGAGTTCAGCATCGCGTTTCCACAGCCTACCACCCCCAAACCAATGGGCAGGCTGAGGTAACCAATAGGGGAATAAAGAGAATCTTAGAAAAGACTGTGGGTGTTAACCGTAAGGATTGGGCCAATAAGCTGGAAGATGCATTATGGGCCTTCCGTACAGCATACAAGACCACTACGGGATTCTCACCTTATCGACTTGTCTATGGAAAAGCATGCCACCTTCCAGTTGAACTCGAACATAGAGCTTACTGGGCAGTACAAAAATGCAATCTCAATGAAAATTTAACTAAGGAACACCGGATTCTACAACTGAATGAATTGGATGAGTGGAGGCTCAAAGCCTATGAAAATTCACATCAGTTCAAGAAGTAAACTCCGGCATGACAGACGACTCAGAGCCCAGAAAAATTTTGAACCAGGAGACAAGGTATTATTGTACAACTCACGTTTAAAATTTTCCCAGGAAAGCTGCGTAGCTGTTGGTTAGGACCATTCACAATCACGAAAGTATCACCTTTCGGAGCATGTGACATCATGGATTCTGATGGCATTATTCAAAAAGTAAACGGACAACGCCTGAAGATTTACAGAGAGCCGTTTGACTCGTCCGAGCAGACTGTACTTCACAGAATAAGGGAGTATCTTTCATTTTATTTCATGTTTTGTTATTTCTTTCAGTACTCTATGTTTTTCCCGTAGTTAGTTGAATAAGTGTGGGGTAAGAATCTTTTCTGTTTTATTTCTTTTTCAAATAAGTGTGGGGTAGCTAGATATGCATGAACACTGAGGACAGTGCCAGCCTTAAGTGTGGGGTAGCAGTGCACGGTGCACTGTAGCAGTTTTTGTATGCTTTTGCTTATTTTTCCCCGTATTTTCACACCCTTCCAAAATTTTATCAAAATTTTTCCGTCTTTCAGACTTCTAAATGCAGTATGCTTGGTTAAACAATTGCTTATGTCTATGATATGTAGGTAGTATGCTATGGTTAGTAGGATAGCTATCTTGGACTAATTGATTAGGAATAGGGAATTCCTGATAACTGAGCACAACTTTGTCTGAATTAGAGACCTCAACCAATTACCTGTTCGAGACTTAACTAGATAAAATTAGACCAGTTGTGGACATATTGGCAGTTAGAAAGACTAGATGAGGCTCTAAGCTAAAAGTGAAGGGAAACAAAAGAAAGTTAATCAAATAAGGGTAGTTTGCCAGCGGCCTTCGCTACTCGAGCACCACTCCTTCGGGGAATTTAAAGCCTGATGCCCTAAGGTCGTGTAGATCTAGGAGTCATCGGAGTGGGACTCGCTACATGGGTAGTTGAAGTTGACGTGTTCTAAGCAGACTCAAAATACCCTGAATCTATAAAATAACTAAATGCTAAAACATTAAAAATCTGATCACCAAAGCTCAGAACTCAAAAAGTTGTCTGTTGTTAATATGTCTAGCGATAGGTCGAAGTGTTATCTGGTAGTAGTTAAGACAAGAGTACATTGTGTTGACTATCTAGTCTGGACTAGTACACACACTACACATCAGGAAGACCCTGTGACTAAGAAAAAAGTCCCACCTAGTTGTTGATTTATTTTCTGCCTGATCATAACAAGCTACTAGAGACATTTGAGACCTTGTCATAGCAACCTAACCAGACAGACCTGTATTAAGACTTGTCTGAAGAATTTTTGGAATAAAAACATGACTAGGAATTTAAGTAACTTCAGGTAGACTTTGCTTGAGGACAAGCAAAAAGCTAAGTGTGGGGTTATCTGATACGCGAAAATCGTATCACCTTTTTAGCATGTTTTTATGTATGAATTTGGGTGATATCGAGGGTAATTTGATCTTAATTGTTCATTATTTACTTAATTTCACAGTTTTTCTGATTTTGGAAGTGTCAGGTGAAAAGTAGACGAAAACAGAAAATTTTGGGGCAAAAACACAATTTTTGGAAATGTTGACTCAGTCAAAGGTTCAGGACGGGCGTCCCGACCAAGTCAAGGCACCGGGACGGGCGTCCAGGACCCAGGATGGGCGTCCCGACCTGGTCAATAGATCAGGACGGGCATCCCAATCCGGGACGGGTGTCCCGAGCCGCCAGAAGCTGTCCCACATCGAATTTTTCAGAGATTTTCACTCCAGGAAGCTGCTATAAATACCCCAGGCCTCCAGCAGTTGAATTCATTCCACTCCACTCGATCTGAGTTATTAGTGGTGTCCAGTGTACAATTCTCTAGTACACAACTCACTCAGAGACTCGGATCTCAGTTTTCTTTCTTGTTAGTGTTTTGTTTTAGTTTCTGAGAAATAGTCTCAGATCTTAGGTTTCTATAGATAGGTTCGTTTCTGGTATTCATAGAATACCCGAGATTTCGTTAGGAGATCCTAAGAGGGCTCTAGGCGTTCAAAGAGTCAGTTCACATGGCTGGGCTTAAGCTGGGTAGTAAGGTAAAGCTCAGTTACTAGGCTGAGGAAGCGTCCTCCGACGGTTCTGGTGAGCAGAGTCGGGTCAAGCAATACGGCATATACAGCAGTACGCTCTATCGGTGAGACTTCGTAAAGGGTGAATTCTTTATGGAATCGGTCCCCGTGTCCCTCTCTTATATGTTGCTATTGTGTTTGTCCAAATAACTGTTTGAATACCAGGTTATGTTTTTATGAATATTTGTTATTTATGTTGAAGTATTATGTTTTTCTAGAAATGGCCACCTGCTTAAATATCCATTATGTCTGCATGTCTATTGTCGTTCTTTTAAACTGAAATTAGGGTTATAGACAATTCCTAACCACGGTCTATTCATAACCTATTCAGTTTAACAGGCATCAATTAGTATTGGTGTCTGCCATACTAGATAAAATAATCTGCGGAACACCCCCTTGGTTGAAAGTAGTCTAGGTAGGCTGAGTAGAGTTTTATGCCGGCGGTTATGCGACGAGCAGTATGATCCCCAAAGTGACATAGGGTGGTCATTGCTGACTTTAGTCCGAGCCGTGAGTAGGGCCGTTACCCTTAACGATGGGGCGGTAGCGTAGAAACTCAGATGTGGTAGCCTTTAGACACAGAACATAATTGCAATCCAGGCCAAGACATGTCTAAAACACTCGAATATAGGTCAATCAACGTATAATAACAGTATAACATAAAATCAGGATCTAATCTTTAAAACACTTTCAGGTTTAGCTAGACTTAAACCCAATGGAGAATGAATTACCCTCTCATCAAAATTATTGATGAAGATTGCATAACTGGATTATAAGATAAGAGTTAGGAAGAAAGGCTAGTTACTACTAAGTCGTTGCCACTTCCCTGGGAGTACGATATTTATCTAATAAAATCGTAGATACTTTCCAACAGACTAGCTACACGATAGGTACTCTGCCTTAGGTTCTGGCTGATTAAGTGACACCATATAGACTAAATGTGACAATTAGTCAATCACAGTCCTTAATTATTCATAATCAACATAGGGTAAAATAACACCTATTTAGCACATCGGTCGGAAACCCATCAGTAGGTTTCTTCGGCGTTCTTCGGTCCGAATGGCATTACATTGTAGCAGTAAGTGCCTCTAGCCACTCGGAAAGCCGTGTGGATCTGATCCGATGGCCTCATGCTGATTTGGTGATATCCTAAAAAGGCATCCATAAAACTGAGGAACTCGTGTCTTGAAGTGTAATCTACAAGGGCATCAATGCAGGGAAGTGGGTAACAATCCTTGGGGCAGGCCTTGTTTAGATCTGCATAATGTACACACGTCCTCCATTTCCTGTTCGATTTCTTTACCATTACGACATTCGCTAACCATGAAGGATATGTTGGGTATAAAACCCTCTGTTGTAGAGAAAACTTAAACAGTATCTGAGATGGGTAAACAAAAATAAAGTAATACGGGCAGAATAATAAAATAGTGACACCAAAATTTAACGTGGTTCACCCTTGAATATGGGCTATGTCCACCGGACCAACTCCGAATTAATTCTTCCACTAATAAAATATTAGTAGGCTTACAAGTGAGAGACTTCCCTTGAAACTTTCTAGAGGCAAACTCCGAATGACTGAGATAAATCCAAAACAGTGGTACTATAGTGTTACAAACACTATCACACAAAACATCACTATTTTGTCACTCCCCAAATATTTCTCTCTCTCACAAATTTTCTTGAAGTGTAAAGATGCTTTAGAAACACATTCCCTAATCTCACCAAAAACTAATGAGGATTCAGAAGAACCTTCAAAAGAAATAAAGAAAAGAAAAGGAAGAAGAATGAAGAAAGTATTTTTCTTCTCTCTCTATTTTTGGACAGAAAAAAAGTCCTCTATTTATAGGCATAATTTTCCTACATTTTCTCAACTGAATTTACCAAGTCAAAATAATTTAAAATAAATTATCTTTCTTATCATAAAGTGCCCACTATGAGGCGAGACCCACAACAGGATAGTCTATCTCCCGTATGAAGTTAGATTTCAATAACTTCTGAACCTCGCTCTGCATCCCCTTGATCTTGTATTCGCCGAACTGTTGTGGTTTTTGTTTAATAGGTTTAAATGTAGGGTCCATATTGAGTTTGTGTCCTGCGACGTCAGGTGATATTTCCGGCATATCTTTGGTGCACCAAGCGAAATTGTGGAGGTGATCAGAAAGAAAATGGATCATATCCTTCCTCATGGATGCTGGCATTTCACTTCCTATCCGGATTTTTTGATCGGCATAATCAGGGTGAATTGAGACCTCATCATGCTCCCTTGACACTGGCTCGATGCTATTAGCGAGATGGTTCGCTTTAACTGAAGTTGTGCCTGCTCTTGCCTCTTTGACTGTCAAAATTGACCCGACCGCTGTGGATGGCGACACAGCTCTCTGCTACTTCCGAAATTTGAAGATGTGAGCTAGGATGCTCTTGGGACTACTTTTGACGCAGCCAATCCTGTTCCTCGTTGTAAACCGTCCTTGTTGATTTTTGTATATTTTAATTTTATCAAAATATATAATTTAATTCTTAGATTATATGTAATTTATATGAATAATGGGTAAGTTTGGTCATAAATAATTTTTTTAACAAGTCAAATTTTCTTTATTAAAAATAAATAAGATTGTTTTTACGAATATTGTCAAAAAATCTAAAAATTTATTTTATTTTATTTTTTAAAATTTTATTTTCATTTTTTTAATTAATTAAATCATGTAAACCCCTACGTTTTTTTAATTTTTAATTTTTTAATCGAATCCATCAAAAGGACGTTATTTATCTTTAATAAAAAATACTTTGGAACTTTAAAACGTTAAAAAAATATATTTTGGAACTGAGCTTCCAAAACTAAATTTACTTGAGATCAAGTTTACCAATTATTCTAATAATAATAATAATAAATTATTGTTTGTGATGTTGCTTGATTCTTGCTTCTCTAATTCTTCTCCCTTTTTCTCCTCTTTTCCTTGTATCCTTTTTTCTGTGTTCTCTTTCATCTCAGATGGTTCCTATTTATAATTGTCTTTTGGGCTGTGGGATTTTTGTGTCATGGGCTTCTCGGGATATTTTATGTTGTGATGATATAAAGACGAGATATGATTATATGTTGTACGCTAGATTCTTGGGATATTTTATGTTGTGACGATATAAGGAATAAGATCATAAAATATATTATGGTTGTGAGGGTATATTTGTGTGTATGTTGGGGGAATATATTCGTACATATACCATAAGCATCTTTTTTTTTAGGAAATATCTGGAAAGAGGATTCGGGATGGATGTGTGGATGTTACTGAAGGTGTGAGGTGCGATTTGATTATGAAGGATGTGGCCAAACTTTGCCGAAAGTGTGCATGTTCGGTATGTGGTATTGGTTGCGGGAGATCGGGATTGTGTGAGGTTTGGGTGAAGAAAAAGGAGAGGGTTTCGGGTGAAAAGAAAGGAAGAAGAGAATGGAAGGCTTACCGGTGGTGGGAGTGATTCTGAGGCAATTTCTCGAATGTGAGTTTCGGGTAAAAGTGGTTATTTTAGCATGTTGATGTATCGGGTTGTAATAATGAGCTTTAATATCTGTGCGGGTGTGAAAAGACGTGTTTGACGCTTCGATGGAACAGATAGCGTGTGGCGATGGTTAGTCTGATGGTGTGCAGGGCGCGTGCTTGCGTGAAAGCGTGTGCAGACATGAAAATGCATGGAATGTAGTTACGCGTGAAATTAGGGGTCTGGTGTAGTGCATTTTCCAAAATGTATATGGGGAAAACAGAAGGAAAATGGGGGGAGAAGTTAAAACATTTCATTTGGCGTTTGGCTTTCTGAAAAATTTTCTCTATGTCTTGTGAGTGTAAGGTGATTTGAATTTATTTCTTGTGTGCTCGTTTGCGGATTTACTTGCATACTGTTAGGAGGTTTTGTATTTGAAACAGAAGGACGATTGTAGTTTCGTTGATTTTCCATGTTAGTGTTTTGCATTTTATATTATTGTTGTTCCTGATAGAAGGGGTGGTAGCAGGTGGGGAAGAAGGGGAGAAAACAATGTTAGATGATGATTCAATGAATATATAACTTGTATATATTTACTTTTGAAAAAATGAATATATTGCTATTTTTGGTGTATTTATTTTATTGTTATGGATGTGTGAAGGAAACTGGAACACATGATCACTGCCATATACGTTTATTAAGCATTATAAATATACATTTCAAAGGTAATATGTTAAATTGTGAAAGTGGAATATATTGTTGGGGAAATAAAAGAAAGGTATGGTATGGGTGAAATGTTTAAAGGGTGATATCTAAAACCTTTTGATAGTATTGGGTTATATTTGATACAAGTGTGAATACTGAAACTCATATGAAGCGTCGGTATGTAATAAGGGGGTACTATGGAAGGTGGAGATGGGATACATTACAAGTTTGATCTCCGAAACCTTCAGGTAGAAATGGGGTTTTACCGTACAAATATAGGGGACTTATGGATAATATTTTTGGAGGTTGGTGGCGTTTCACGTTCGGGCAAGGGTGTTGCCTTTGTTGTCTTTCAGATGAAAACTTCCGTTTGAATTTACTTTCGTGATAATGTATGGTCCTCCCAATTGGCATCGAGCTTTCGGGTGGGTTCTTGATGACTGACGAAATGTTTACGAAGGACGAGGTCGCCTACCACCAACGTATGAGGTCGCATTCGGGAATTTTTGTGTTTGGCTAGAGAGCGCTTATAATTATACTCACGTATGGCTGTGTTGGATCGAATATGATTAAGAAATGCTAGGTTTTTGACAATTTTAAGATCATTCCATTCGATGGAAAAATTATCCACGCGGGGAGATGACGATCCGATTTCAACTGGGAGTAATGCATCGACGCCGAAATATAAAGAAAATAGGCTTTCCAATGTGCGGGAATGAGGAGTTGTACGATATGACCATAATACATTTGGTAACTCATCGATCCATTTAGTTTTAGTCGAATCTAAATGCTTTTTTAAACCTTGTACAATAGTCCAATTGGTAACTTCTGTTAGTCCATTTGTTTGTGGGTACACAACTGATGTAAAGCGGTGATCTATGTGTAGTTCTTGATAGAAATTTTGGAATTCTTGCGCTTCGAACTATTTTCCGTTGTCTGTGATGAGGATACGGGGTTTCCGAATCTAGTAAAGATGTCATTCCAGAAAAAGTCTTTGATAACTTGTGCTATAATGGAGGCTACGACTTTTGCCTCTACCCACTTGGTGAAATGGTCGATGGCGACAATGAGAAATTCTTTGTTGCCTCTAGCTTTTGGGAAAGGGCCTACGTTGTCCATCCCCCATTGATAGAAAGGAATCGGGTTGCTTATAGAGTGAAACTCTACATTGGGCATGTGGTGTATGTTGGCGTGTAACTGACATTTCGAACAATGTTGTATTAATGTGGTGGCATTTGCCTCCATAGTAGGCCAGAAGTATCCTGTCCGCATGATCTTTCGGTCCAAGCTTTGAGCGCTGATGTGAGATCCGCAAATGCCTTCGTGGATTTCTCGCAAAATGTAATTTCCTTCTTTTTCGGGCACACATTTGAGTAAAGGCTAGGAATAATGTCGACGGTATAATTGATTGTTTAAGAAAACGTATCGGGCTGCAGAAGTTTTGAGTTGTTATGCTTAGATTTTGTCGGATGGCTTTATGTCTTTGGTGATATATTGAATAATAGGTGTCATCCATGATGGTTCTTGAGTGATGCTTAAAATTGGAAGGCTGTCGATGGACTTTTGCATAAGGGGTTCTATCCATGTTCCGTCTAAGGTATCTCTAGTGTGTAATTTGGATAAAGAGTCGGCTTCAGTGTTAGCCTTGCGGGTTATGTGTTCGATTTTTAAGAATTGGAAATTTTTAAAGAAGGCGGATACCAACTGTAAATATCTTTGCATATTGTCTTCTTTTCCTTCGAATTTATCTTTAATTTGACTAACAACGACTTGAAAATTTGTAAATATGTAGAGGTTTCAGATATGTAGAGTTCGGGCAATTCTTAATCCTACGAGGATGACTTCATATTCAGATTCATTGTTGTTGATCGAAAATGTGTATTTTAATGCGTAAAATAATTTGGAGCCTTCAGGAGAAGTGATGGCTACACCGGCACCACGGTTGGTTTTGGCTGCTGAACCGTCTACGTGGATTATCCAGCAATCTAGTGGAATGCTATTTCCGGGCAATACTTGGGCGGCTGTGAGGAGAATGCCGGTGCATTCTACAACGAAATCAGATAATGCTTTAGCATTGACATGCTTCCTGTGAGTATACTCGATATCATATTCCGAAAGTGCTATGACCCATCTCATAATGCGACCAGTGAAATTATCTTTGTACAATGATTGGCGAATAGGGGCTTTCGTGTGCATAAATATACTGTGAGCTTGGAAGTAATGTCGGAGTTTTCGTGCTGCAGAGGACGACACTAATAACTGAGGGTGAAATTGAAATGTACAAATGGATAATTTCACTAGGTTTTGGAGGAACTAAAACATGCGGATTTTGTAAATATTATTTTATGTCTTGGAAAGCTTTCTCGCATTCGGTAGTCCATTCAAACCGTTTGCGGTTACGGAGGAGTGAGAAGAAAGGGAGAGATTTTTCTCCTGATTTTGAAAGGAAACGGTTGATAGCTACGACCCGTTCGCTGAGTCGTTGTACTTCTTTAATGTTTCTTGGGGATTTGAGATTCTGTATTGCTAAATCTTGGATGGGTTAATTTCTAAGCCGCATTGAGAAATCATGAAGCCTAGAAATTTGCCTGTGTGTACTCCGAAAGTGCATTTTTGGGGTTGAGTTTTAGACCAAAATCTTGTATTGTTTGGAATGTTTCTCGAAGATATTGGGTTATATCTAACGATGATACTGTCTTGACTAATATATCGTCGATATATGCTTCGATGTTTCTGCCAATTTGCGAAATGAACATTCAATTGAGTAGAAAGATTTTCTTTTTACAAAGATTGTCTTTGTCTTTTTTTTCAGAGATGTTAGAAAATAATAAATATCTTGCCTGTAACTGGAGAAGAAGAAGATTGACCAATGAATTTTGATATTGTCACTATTCTCATAGATTTTTTATTTTTAAAATTTTAAATTTTAAATATAAAAATATTTTTATCACTTTATTTAAATTTGTTTTTATTTTTTATTACATGTAATGACTTTTTTACCCTTGTTTTTAATTAACTAAATGTAAAAATAGTTAAATTGTTAGGGTTTTTGATAGAATCCATCGAAAATGACCTTATTGTTCACTTAAAAAAATGCTTGGGACCTTAAAAGTTAAAAAAATATTTTTGGACTAAATTTGCCAAACATAAATTTATTTAGGACCAAACTCACCAATTATTCTAATAATAAATTATTGTTTGTGATGTTGCCTGGTTCTTGCTTCTCTAATTCTTCTCCCTTTTTCTCCTCTTTTCCTTGTATCCTTTTTTCTGTGTTCTCTTTCATCTCAGATGGTTCCTATTTATAATTTTCTTTTGGGCTGTGGGTTTTTTGTGTCATGGGCTTCTCAAGATATTTTATGTTGTGATGATATAAAGAGGATATATGATAATATGTTGTACACGAGATTCTTGAAATATTTTATGTTGTGACGATATAAGGAATAAGATCATAAAAGATATTATTGTTGTGAGGGTATATTTGTGTGTATGTTGGGGGATATATTCGTACATATACCATAAGCATCTTTTTTTTTAGGAAATATCTGGAAAGAGGATTCGGGATGGATGTGTGGATGTTACTGAAGGTGTGAGGTGCGATTTGATTATGAAGGATGTGGCCAAACTTTGCCGAAAGTGTGCGTGTTCGGTATGTGGTATTGGTTGCAGGAGATCGGGATTGTGTGAGGTTTGGGTGAAGAAAAAGGAGAGGGTTTCGGGTGAAAAGAAAGGAAGAAGAGAATGGAAGGCTTACCGGTGGTGGGAGTGATTGTGAAGCAATTTCTCAGATGTGAGTTTCGAGTAAAAGCGGTTATGTTAGCATGTTGATGTATCGAGTTGTAATAATAAGCTTTGATATCCGTGCAGGTGTGAAAAGACGTGTCTGATTCTTCGATGGAACAGATAGCATGTGGCGATGGTTCATCTGATGGTGTGTGGGTGCATGCTCTCGTGAAAGCGTGTGCGGACATGAAAATGTATGGAATGTAGTTGCGCGAGAAACTTGGGGTTCGGTACAGTGCGTTTTTCAAAATGTATAAGGGGAAAACGGAAGGAAAATGGTGGGAGAAGTTAAAACGTTTCATTTGGCGTTTGGCTTTCCAAAAATTTTTCTCTCTGTCTTGTGAGTTTAAGGTTATTTGAATTTATTTCTTGTGCGCTCGTTTGCGGTTTTACTTGCGTACTGTTAGGAGGTTTTGTATTTGAAACAGAAGGACCATTGCAGTTTCTTTGATTTTCTAGGTGATAACTCTACGATAGTAGAGTTATTTGCACATATTTTGCCTTATTTCTAGCTTGATTTGTAGAAGTTGTCTCTTGATTTTGGGTGAAATACTCTAATTTGCACATTTTCTCTTTTTAAAGTTAATTTTACCAGTTTAATTTATTGGATAAAAATTTCACCTTTTATTTAAATTGAATTTTGACTTTCTCTGATTTTAATTGCAGCACTTTTGAAAGGTGTGGAATTTTTATGGGTCAATTGATCAAGGGTAGAAAAGGAATTTGGCCGGTTGAAGTTGATGAAAGAAAAGAATTGACCTATTGAGAAATTAGTACGGGAGAAATTGGAAATCAATCAAATCTATTTAAGGGAAATGGAATTTATGTTATATGTATATATGTATATATTTATGTTATATATATATATATATATATATATAGCAACATACTGAATTACTAAAGATACTCCAGTCGGTTGAAGCATGAGCCTCGCTAGTTTCAGGAGGAAAAGAAGACAAAAAAATTACATCAGCAGTTTGTTATACAATTTATATATATATATATATATATCCAAGAATCACCCCAGCTGGCAGCATGAGTCATCAAGGAAACCGGCAACTGTATAACTCTTGGGGCAGAAGCAGTGGAATTGTTCTTGAAGAGAATGACAGTTGTCCACTACAAACCGGTGAACAAAGGAGTTTGGAAGCATCAAAGACTTGTATAAATAGGTGGGAAAGCAGAAGAGAAAAGAAAGGGGGGAGTAGAGATAGAAAAGATGGAAAGATAGAAAACATCGGAGATATTTGTATGTATTTAGAATCGGGTAGAACATAGAATAGATGCAGTGAGTGACCTGTAATAGAGCGACTTAGAGCTAAGAATAGAGTGGAGAATACCTGAGAAGGCTGGGCGACATTGCTGAGGTCTTGTAAGCTGAGCAGAACATAAGGCAGTAGCATCTCGCGGAGGAGACTAAGGACAACAGCAGCTTGATTAAATCCGATTTGGGGCAGAAGGGTGATCTCCGACCCGAGTAACCCTCTTTCCATTTCTTCAATTTGCCTACTGTTTTATGTTAATTATTCTTTGTAATGTGGAGAATAGTTAGATGGATTCAAGGATTGATTAAATACTGTTTTGGGATTGATATGTTTACTATGACCATAGGGATTATTTTTCCTATTACGTTGATCCTTGTATTTCATGATTCTTCTCAAATGAATATTTACTTATAACCTGAAGGTGCTGTAGTCTAGTAGAATATAAACATGTGGAACAAACTAATATGGAATATGATGATAAAAATGATGAGTATTGTGTCTTATTTTTCTTATTGATGCTTGTATGGGGCATGCTTAGTTTATTCATGTAATTACTTAAACAGACTAGGAATAACTTGCGGTTACGACTGTCCAAGTTATGTACTGAACTAGTATCTGGCTTTCTAACCGGAAGGGGTCTAGTTGACAAGATAATTACATGACACTAGATTGAGATGCATGACCGTGCGCTCAACATTGCAGGGGACACGACCAATTTCACTGACTAGTGTTGTTCTAGGTTCACGATACTTCGTACTCCATGAGACGATGTTATCGGGGATCTAGACTAATAGGCTAAGTAATCTGGGTAGAACCAGATCGTTGTAGTATTGATTTGGAAACTGAAAGCATGCTTAGTATTTTTGGGTTCACCACTGGTTTATATTTGCATATTTGGCTTGATTTTCACAGCAATGTATTACCTGTTGTATTCTTATGGTTATTTTCAGTAGGCTGATCTGTAATTGTTAGTTAGCGATGCTGCAGCATTGGTGTGGCTGCAACATTAGTGTTGCTGCAACATTACCATAGCAGTAGATCAATCTCCGAATCTCCATTCATTATTCATCATTCTTTATTCTTTTAACCAAATGTAAATCATGTTTGCATGTATAATTGGCACATTTAGTCCATGTGGGATCGATAATCTTGTACTTAGGTACATATATTACTTATTAACCGGTGTATACTTGCACTTGTTAAAAATTGCGTTGATTTTATTATCTTTTCAATTTGTGACACACGCACAAAACGCAACACTAGGTTAGTGTTTTGCATTTTATATTATTGTAGTTTGCTTTGATGAGGATATGCAGGTGAACCTTGCTACTTTATGTTTATACATTATTAAATATTGAGTCTGTGTGATTGTTTGTGTGTTAAAAAGAAAAAAAGTGGGGTTTGGTTGAGTATAACTATGGGTTTTCTGTCCTATGATTTATGATGTGTGATTGATGGTGTTGAATGTGGATTTTAACTAGTGAACACGTTTTTTGTGTTGTGAATGCAGTGTTTGTATTCTATTGCTTTTGTGTGATTGTATTTGGACTTTCTTTGCTAAACATGGCTCCTCGACGAATGTCAGGTACTTGTGTTCTATTGCTTTGCATATTCTGGGTTAGGGCTTGGGAAAGGCAGAAAGGGTAAAATGAGTTCATCTGAAGGGACGATTTCGGTTAATGGGCAAGAAAAATCTTCTGATAGGTTTGTAGGGTTTGAACAATTTGTGAAATGGATGGGTGTTTT
The DNA here is from genome assembly GCA_027405835.1 of Asclepias syriaca. NCBI lineage: Eukaryota > Viridiplantae > Streptophyta > Magnoliopsida > Gentianales > Apocynaceae > Asclepias > Asclepias syriaca. The sequence goes on from CM049933.1 coordinate 13,027,613, forward strand.
AGGTTCGTCTGGGGATTGGGATGCTAGTGTGCTATATAGGATGGATGGGGAGGATTTCTATTTTCCTCTCTTGGATGAAAAAGATGTATGTTCTGGATGGCATATCGGAGGCCAATAGATGAAGTAGGTCCAGTAAGGAGAGAACCAAAACTAAGGGTTGTGAAGAGAAAGAGAACCCTCAAGTTCCTCAATATAAGACAACTGTATTCGAATCTCAAAATTTGGAAGGCATTCGGGAACACTACCACTTCCAAATAACATTCAAGACTATCTGCTCGGAGGCTTCGCAATGGATCCATATGCTACCTACAGACTGTGTGACGACGTATGTAGCTCACCTTCGGGCAAGGTTACGATTTCCACTACATCCTCTGTTTGTAGACATTTGTAAATATTACCAGGTGCAGCTGGGACAGTTAATGTTGAACATTATCCGGACTACTGTTGGGTTTTTAATGGCTTGTAGTCTTTCAGATGCGAGTGTCGGTTAGAGTTGTGGCGAAGGTTATATTACTTGTGTCAAAAGTGTACGACACCTGAGGGGCGTGGATTTTTTTACATTGCTTGTCGTAGCTCTCATCCATTGATTCTGGGTTCATCCAGCATTCATTCATGGAAGAATGAAGTTTTCTATGTCAAGCATCATAGTTTTAATAACAATGGAATCTTGCTCCCTTGGAATGATAGTAAAAGTTTAAGTAATGATGTGCCGGAAGGGTATCAGAGGGATTATTACAATGTAAAAACTTTGTCAAAGTATCGGTTTGAGTTATCGGTAGGATATGATTGGTCAGAAACTTTGATGAGGCATGTGGGTTTAGAGTTTAACTCCAGATTGGACATCCAAAAATCTGTGGGTGGAGTAAGGGGATCAGGAATGATGGGGGTTTTTCTTTCTCCTTTTTTTTGTGGGAACGCAATTCCTTAAAGAATTGGAATTGTTATATGTGCCTCCAATTCTTGTTTCTGCTGAGGGATTAACCTGTTTAATCTTAAAAGGATTTGACTTTAGTTTGTCCTGGTCGTCGTTGTCGTGTCGCATAAAATTCACCTGTTTGCCAAATTTAGTGTTGGAATGTGTGTATTTAGACGACAGTTTATTGGAAAATTTAATCTTCAACTCTCGCTCATCATTGGAGACCTTCGAACTCAGAAATTGTTTGGACCTAAAGACTATTTGTTTGGGTGGGGAATTTATTAAAATGAAGCGACTCACACTGATTATACATTCGTGTGTGGATATGAAGATTTTAAAAGTTGCTTGATAGAAATAGATATATAATATCCGTTGACCAAATTCTTTATGATTACTATGCTAGATTATTAAGAATTATAATAAAACCTAAAAGAAGAAGCGTGCAGAAGCGTACCTGATTCCATCCCGTATCAGCAACAATTCTTTAATTTCTTTAAGAATCCTAGAGAACGTCTATGTCGCAACCTGTATCAAAGATCACAGTCTTCCAAGAGATTTATTGGAGTTTTTGTTCTATTCCATTAACGGGATATAGAATAGTGACTTTCGATACTCTCTCGAGTACCATAACCAATATATATTATATATATATATATATATATATATATTAACCCTAGCTAACCCATCATAGACTAGGAATACAGGGTTTCTACATATGTAGGCCCATACATTTATCTGATGCATATTAATCAATTAAAATATTATTAGATCACTTTACTTGGGCAAATAAATTATAATAGTACCAAATACACAAATGACACATATGCCCACAAGATTTATTAAAATAAATCCATCAATCTCCCACTTGGGCTAATGTGTCACATACAAATGTGTATTTTAAATCTTTATGAGCTCAACCTTTTGCTACTATTACAGTATGCATTCTTAAACAATCCGGTCCATCAATCATATTAACATAGAACCAAAGGGGCATTTATCACACAATTGTAATTAAACCCAACAATGATCACATATATTAACATAACTTAATGGCATGGATCATGCATGGTATGTAGCATGAAAAATACATGAAATGTGATCTCCACATGCCAATTTTCAACTGGTCCTCTTTATTCTTTATTGAGATCAAATAAAATATAAACAGAGTGTGTATAAAAAACTTTAATACAGCTGTAGTATATCTCAAAATCATAAATCATGTCTATAGAAAAATAAAAACTCCTACCAAACCAATATATCAATAATCAAGCAAGATACCCATATGAGGAACATGCTCATGAAAGACCTTGGGTGTCAAAGCTTTAGTCAGCGGATCTGCAATCATGGAGTTTGTCCCAATATGTTCTATAGATATCAAACCACTCTGAACTCTTTCTTTAACAACTAGGAACTTGATGTCAATATGTTTTGACTTTGATGTGCTCCTATTGTTATTGGAATACAAGACTGCTGAGTTATTGTCACAGAATAACTTTAATGGTCTTTTAATGCCATCTATAATTTGCAGCCCAGTGACAAAGTTTCTTAGCCATATTCTATGGTTGGATGCCTCATAACAAGCTATAAATTCTGTCGCCATAGTAGAACGAGCAATGAGTGATTGTTTAACACTCTTCCAAGAAACTGCTCCTCCAGCAAGCAAATAAATATAGCCCGAGGTGGATTTAAAACTATCTTGGCATCCAGCAAAATCGGAGTCAGAATACCCTATGATCTCCAACTGATCTGATTGCTTGTATGTGAGCATGTACTCTTTTGTCCTCTTAAGATATCGCATTACCCTTTGGGCTGCTTTCCAATGATCCATTCCTGGATTGTGTAAATATCTACCCAACACCCCAAGAATATACGCAATATCTGGATGCGTACAAACTTGAGCATACATCAAACTTCCTATTGCCGAAGCATAAGGAATCTTTTGCATATCTTTAATTTCAAGATCATTCTTTGGACATTGTTTGAGATAAAATTTATCTCCTTTAGCAACAGGGGTATCTATTGATTTACAATCTTTCATGCCAAATCTCTTTAAAATTCTTTCGATATAATTCTTTTGTGATAACCCAAGAATACCTCGAGAACGATCTCGATGTATTTGTATTCCCAACACAAAAGATGCATCACCAAGATCTTTCATATCAAAGACATTCGATAGAAATTTTTTGGTTTCATGCAATAAACTTATATCACTACTAGCAAGTAATATATCATCAACATATAACACCAGAAAAATATACTTGCTCCCACTAAAGTTATGGTATACGCAATCATCCACTAAATTTATCTCAAATCCAAATGAGACAACAACTTGATGAAATTTGTAATATCATTGACGAGAAGCTTGCTTGAGTCCATAAATGGATTTCTTTAGTTTGCAATCAATTTGTTCTGATTTTTAAGAATTTAAGCTTTCAGGTTGCTCCATAAAAATTGCTTCTTCTATGTCTCCATTTAGAAACGCAGTCTTAACATCCATCTGATGCAACTCAAGATCAAAATGTGCCACAAGTGCCATTATAATCCTAAAAGAATCTTTCGAAGATACTAGAGAGAAAGTTTCTTTATAATCAATGCCTTCCTTTTGAGTGAATCCCTTAGCGACAAGACGTGCCTTATATCTTTCCACATTACCTTTTCAATCCCTTTTGGTCTTAAGTATCCATTTACAACCAATGGGTTTCACTCCTTCAGGTAATGGGACAAGATCCCAAACATCATTGTCTTTCATTGACTTAATTTCATCACTCATGGCATTTATCCAATTTTGAGAATTAGAACTTTCTATGGCATCACGGAAGTTAATGGGATCATCCTCTGCTGTTCCAATATCTTTATCAAGTTCTTGGAGAAAAATAATGTAATCATCTGAAATTGCTTTTCTCCTTTCTCTAGTAGATCTCCTTAATGGCATTTCCTCTTGAGGTTGTTGAGCTTGTCCCTATTAATAGGGAGAATACTATTGTTGTCTTGTTGTACTTCAATTGTTTCAGGAACAATGTCTGAAATTTCTAGAATAACTTGATCATTGTTAATGACCATTGAAGGAAGAGAAACAAAATCCTCAACAAAATCCATATTTTTCTCTTCAAAGACAAAGTCTAATTTATCTTTCCTCCCCTCAAGCTCAATATCCTCAAGAAAATGAGCATTTCTCGTCTCAATAAAAGATTTATTTGTGGGATCACAAAATTTATACCTCCATGATCGTTCTGAATAACCAACAAAATAACAACTCAATGTTCTTGAGTCCAGTTTTCTTTCATTAGGCCTATAAGGCCTTGCCTCAGCTGGACAACCCCATATACGAAGATGTCTGATACTTGGCTTCTTAGAAGTCCATAACTCATAAGGAGTTATTATTGTTGATTTTGTTGGAACTCTATTAAGAATATAATTTGCGGTCTTTATTGCCTCTCCCTAGAGTGAATCTAGTAAGTTAGTATGAGCCATCATACTCCTTACCATATCTTTCAATGTTCTATTCCTTCTTTCAGTAACACTATTCATATTAGGACATCCTGGCATGGTGTACTGTGGAGCAATACCACATTCCTCTAAGAATTTGGTAAATGGCCCTTTACGTTGTTCACTTGAGCCGTCGAATCTACCATAGTACTCACCACCACTGTCATATCTGACATTCTTAATTCTTTTCCCAAATTGATTTTCAACTTCAGCCTTAAAAATTTTGAACATGTTTAGAGCCTCAGACTTCTCATGAATGAGATAAAGATACCCATAACGTGAATAATCGTCTATGAATAATATAAAATATCTTTGACCATTCCAAGCAGGTGTTGGAAAAGGCCCACATATATCCGTATGAATTAGTTCTAAGACATCTTTAAATCTTTCAACACTTAATCTCCTTTTAGTTGTCTGCTTTCCTTTGATACACTCAATACATATTAGAAAACTTGAAAGATCAAGTGTATCAACGTGTCAAATTTTTTTATTAGAAATAAATAAGATTTTTTGACGAATTCTGTCCAAAAAATTTAAAGATTTATTTTATTTTCTTTTTTTAAATGTATGATGACTATTTTACCATTTTTTAAAATTAATTAAATAATGTAAACCGTTATGTTTTTTATTTTTTTAATTGAATCCATCCAAAAAGATGTTATTTATTTTTAATAAAAAACAGTTTGGAATTTTAAAAAGTTAAAAAAAATATATACTTTGAAATTAAATTTGTCAAAACTAATTTGTTTGACATGAAATTTACCAATTATTCTAATATAATAATAATAAAATTATTATTTGAATAAATTTTATTTTGAATATAATAGGATTAATGGTGTACAATGGTATATATATTTGACTCAAAAGTGCATGCAAAGAAATAATATATATATATATATATATAATATATATATGATTAGTCGAAAATCGGTTTGACGCCACGTGTCGATGAAACGGCGTCGTCTGGTGATCTCCGCCAAAATGCAAATGTCGAAGTGGATTGATACGCGAAAATCGTATCACCTTTTTAGCATGTTTTATATATGATTTAGGGTGAAATTGAGAGTAAATTGATCTTAATTGTTTATTATTTACTTAATTTCACAGTTTTTATGATTTTGGAAGTGTAAGGTGAAAAGTAGACGAAAACGGCAAATTTTGGGGCAAAATGTAATTTTTGGAAATGCTGACTTAGTCAAAGGCTCAGGACGAGCGTCCCGAACCCGGGACGGGCGTCCCGAACCCCCAGATCAAGTCCTACATTGAATTTTTGATGAAAAATCACCCCGGGAAGCTGCTATAAATACCCCAGGCCTCCAGCAGTTGAAATCATTCCTCTCCACTCGATCTGAGTTATTAAGTGGTTTCCAGTGTACACTTCTCTAGTACACAACTCACTCAGAGACTCGGATCTCAGTTTTCTTTCTTGTTAGTGTTTTGTTTTAGTTTCTGAGAAATAGTCTCAGATCTTAGGCTTCTATAGATAGGTTCGTTTCTGGTATTCATAGAATACCCAGGATTTCGTTAGGAGATCCTAAGAGGGCTCTAGGCGTTCGAAGAGTCAGTCCACGGGGCTGGGCTTTAGCTGGGTATTAAGGTAAAGCCCAGTTACTAGGCTGAGGAAGCGTCCTCCGAAGGTTCTGGCGAGCAGAGTCGGGGCGAGCAATACGACATATACAGCAGTACGCTCCATCGGTGAGACTACGTAAAGGGTGATTTCTTTTTGGCATCAGTCCCCATGTCCCTCTCTTATATGTTGTTATTGTGTTGTTCCAAAAATTGATTATGAATACGAGATTACGATTTGTATGAATATTTGTTTTATATGTTGACGTTGTTATGTTTTTCCGGAAATGGCCACCTGCTTAATATTCACTATGTCTGCATGTCTAATGTGCTCTTTTAAACTAAAGTTAGGGTTATAGACAATTCCTAACCACGGTCTAATCATAACCTGTTTAGTTTAACAGACATCAATTAGTATTGGTGTCTGCCATGCTAGATAAAATAACCTGTTGAACACCCTGTTTGTTAGAGTAGTCTAGGTAGGTCGAGCTGAGTCCGATTATGCCGGCGACTAGGGCAAGCGGTATGATCCCCGAAGTGACATAGGGCTTTCATGGATGCCTTCGTCCCGAACCGTGAGTAGGGCCGTCATTAAGGTAGGGCGGTTTATTAGAGACCTCGGATGTGGTACGCCTTTAGACACTGAACATAGTTGCAATCCAGGCCAAGACATGTCTAAAATACTCGAATATAGGTCAATCAACATATAGGAACAGTATAACATAGAATCAGGACTCATCTATAAAACACTTCTAGGATTAATTAAACTTAAACCTAGTGGAGAATGGATCACCCTCTCATCAAAGTTATTGATGATTGCATAACTGGACATAAGATAGGAGTTAGGATAAAAGGCTAGTTACTACTAAGCCGTTGCCACTTCCCTGGAGTACGATTAATTACTTAATAAAATCGTAGATACTTTCCAACAGACTAGCTACACGATAGGTACTCTGCCTTAGGTTCTGGTTGATTAAGTGACAATAATAGAATGCTAAGTGACAGTTAGTAAGACTCAGTCCTTAATTACTCATAATCGATAGGTAAATAACCTATCTTTTAGCATACCAATCGGAACGCATCAGATTTTTGGCGCCGTTGCCGGGGAAATATCATAATGAATTTAGGATTCCTGATCAAAATTCTAGAGGCTTATGATAGGTAACGGTAGTACCTAGACCTTAGACTACACTTATCTTACACTAGTTAGACAATCACTTTCCTAAATATAGGGTTATCATAACTAATTAATTTTAGATGTATCTGGAATTAAGACATTTAGGATAATCAAATTTTAGAAAATTATTCTAGAACCATATTGAGGGAATTTAATTGCTTTCGAAATATTAAAAGAAAAAAATTTTTAAAATTTAAAAATCCGAAAAAATTGTACTTTTTCTTGTTTAATGGTAAGTTGTTCTCTTTTCCCTATCTTTTGTGTTTTCCTTTTCATAATTGAATAGTTGTTTTTTTTGTTCTTTTTTTAATTTTTAAGTTTTCACTTTCCCTGTAACCCACTAACCAGTTTGCTCAGGCTAAAACGTCTTCTCTGTTTGCATGACTCGATCTTCAGAAGCTAACCTTGAAACACCAGTTGAGAATCCTGAACGAATCATTCGCACAGCTAATAGGCGAAGAACAGAAATGGCTGCTGAAAGACCTACCCTTGAATCCTACATCCAGCCACAGACTATCCCAGTCTCATCTGCCATCCGAATCCCTGGGAACCCTCGCTATGATCTTAAACCGAATGTGATCCAGCTGATTATAAATCGGTTCAGTTTGGAGGAACTGCAGCCGAGAATCCGTGGAACACCTATCTGATTTCTCTTCTCTCTGCGAAGGCCTCAAGGGAGATCATACTGCAGAAGTAACTAAACTCAACCTTTTTCCCTACTCACTGAGGGACAGAGCTAAGAGATGGTTGGCCCAGCTACCTACTAACTCCATCACCTCTTGGGACGAGTTAAGCAAAGCCTTCCTAGAAGAGTACTACTCTGCAGCAAGAGTCCTAGAATATCGAAGGGCTCTGTCTAGTTTCACTCAAGCTGCTGATGAGACAGTGATCGAAGCTTGGGACAGATTCAAGGAGCTACTCAGGCTCTGCCCCCAACATGGACTTACCGAGGCATTGCTGATTCAGCAATTTTACGGGGGTATGTCAGACATGGGTAAGCAAATTCTTGATGGACTCAATCCCCAGAGCGGTTTCAATGGAATGAGTGATGTAGATGCTAGAAACGCTCTGGAGAGACTCTACAGGAACAGCAAGAATTGGCGCACAAGTGGCCGAGCTAAGAAGCAACCAGTAAATGCGGTCGTTGCCTCCACTGATGATCAATTTGAGGCACTGAAGGCCAGCATTACTAATCAGCTGAATGCTTTCCAACAAGGGAAAAGTTCAGTCAGTATACCAAGTCTGCGAATTTTGCCAAGGACCACATTTCAGTGGGGATTGTTATGGTAATGGGATATTAACTATTCCAGAGGATATGGAACAAGTGGACGCAGTGAATTCTGCTCCTATAGGAAATACCTACAATCCCACTTGGAAGAACCATCCGGATTTGCTGGAGAAACAATCCGGGACTACTAACTTCCAGAAAAGAGTACCTCAGCAACTGCCATATCCACAGAACCAGCAAGTCGCTCTGCCTGCACCAAGGTACTACATCGTTCCAGCTGATCCCATGCAAGAATTCTGAGACATGCTGAAGAGCATTTCCGACTCTAACAAGGAAATGATAGAGTCCAACAGAAAGATCCAAGAAGCTCACGCGGAAAGAATCCAACAGAACGAGCAAATAATCAGAAACACACAAGCTGCTATACAAACTTTAGAGAGGCAAATGGGTCAGCTATCCACCCATTTCTCTCATAGGTCCCAGGGAACGCTACCAAGCAACACTGAGACCAACCCTCAAACTGAATGCAAGACCATCACTCTAAGATCTGGTAAAATTCTATCTCCATCTCCACCCAAACCATCTGACCCTCCAATTCTTGTGCAGGAACCAGAAGAAGGCTCCAAGGACCCAACGCCGACGGATGTCGAAATCGAAGTAGCAAGGAAAGGGAAGACGGAGTTTATTCCTGAGTACCGGCCAAAAGTACCTTACCCTGCCAGACTTATGCACAATAAAGCAATTTGAAAAGTTTCTTAGAATTTTAGTCAGATTCATGTTAATTTACCTTTACTTGATGTTATTTCTGAAATGCCAAAGTATGCTAAGTTTTTAAAAGAAGTTGTTAGTAATAAAAGAAAATTTGACATGGACAAGGTGGTTCTTAATGAAGAATGTTCGGCGGTCTGTTGAATAAACTACCGTCTAAACAGAAAATCCTGGTTGTTTTACCTTGCCATGTACAATTGGAAATATTACTAACATGCATGCATTAGCAGACTTAGGAGCTAGTATTAATCTTATGCCATCTAGTTTATTTGATAAATTAGGATTGCATGATTTGAAAACGACTAGGATGTGCATACAACTTGCAGATAGGACAGTCAAAATCCCCAAGGGAATAATTGAAGATCTCTTAGTAAAGGTCGGAAAATTTGTATTTCCTGTGGATTTCGTTGTCATGGATGAATGGGGAAGGAGGAGTGCCCCTGATCCTAGGTCGACCATTTCTAGCTACCTCAAAAGCATTAATAGACGTCAGTAATGGTCAAATCAAGTTAAGGGTAGGAAATGACGACATCACTTTTGATCTAAATGAACCCTTAGGTATCCCATGCATTTAGATGACTTGTTTTTGTGTGGATGCCATGGAACACTTGATTGCAATTAACGTGACCGACCTATGCTCAAACTATCAAGTTCTAAGTGAGGACTCCCTAGAATTAGAGGAGCCTGAACTTAGCTCTTCTGAAAATGAAATTACTTCTGATAGTTTCACTGAGATAGGTGATGATGAGATGAAGAAAGAACGAACCTCGTTTGAAGATCCACCAGACTTGGAACTGAAGGAACTACCCACTCATCTGTGCTACGAATTCCTAGATGACAACAAGAAACTTCCCATTATTCTTGCAGCTGATCTGACTGCAGAACAAAGGAAGCTGACGTGGACATGTGCAGAAAGTAGAAGAGCCTTTGCCTACAAAATTGCAGACATCCCAGGTATTAATCCAAGCTTTTGTTCGCATAAGATTCTTCTAGAAAATGAGTATAAGCCATGTGTGCAACCTCAAAGGAGGTTGAATCCTAATGTGTGTGATGTTGTTAAGAAAGAAGTCATTAAACTGTTAGATGCAGGACTTATCTACCCTATCTCAGATAGTGAGTGGGTAAGCCCGGTGCAGGTAGTACCTAAGAAAGGCGTATAACAGTTGTTAGGAATGAGCATAATGAACTAATCCCTACAAGAACTGTAACTGGTCATCGTGTATGCATAGACTATAGAAAATTAAATACGGCCACACGAAAAGATCACTTTCCCCTTCCTTTTATTGACCAAATGTTAGAAAGATTATCTGGACACATGTTTTATTGCTTTCTTGATGGGTTTTCTGGTTATTTTCAAATTCCTATTTCCCCTGAGGACCAGCATAAAACTACATTCACATGCCCTTTTGGAACATTTGCATATAGAAGGATGCCTTTTGGTTTGTGTAATGCACCTGCTACATTTCAACGTTGTATGACTGCTATCTTTGAGGACATGTTAGGAAAATCTATGGAAGTATTTATGGATGACTTTTCTGTTTTTGGTAATTCATTTGAGGTTTGTCTAAAGAACTTGGAGTTAATGTTGAAACGTTGTATAAAATCTAACCTGGTTTTAAATTGGGAAAAATGCCACTTCATGGTAAAAGAGGGAATCGTTTTAGGACATAAGATCTCACACCTAGGTATGGAAGTAGACAAGGCAAAAATTGAAGTTATTTCAAACTACCTCCTCCCAAAAATGTGAGAGCCGTTAGAGTTTTTTGGGACACGCTGGCTTTTATCGTAGGTTTATAAAAGATTTTTCATTAATAGCCAGGCCGTTGACCAATTTACTCGGAAAAGATGTTCCATTTGTCTTTGATGAGAAATGTCTAAAAGCTTTTAATAGACTTAAGGAACTCTTAACTACTGCACCTATCATGACGTCACCAGACTGGAGTCTACCTTTTGAGCTTATGTGTGATGCTAGTGACTATGCAGTAGGAGTAGTTTTAGGACAAAGACATGATAAGAAATGTAATATATTATGCTAGTAAAACCTTAACTGATGCTCAGGAAAATTACACTACGACAGAAAAGGAATTATTAGCAGTAGTATATGCATTTGATAAGTTTCGATCTTATCTAGTCCTATCTAAAACTATTGTTTATACTGATCATTCGCATAAAATACTTTCAATAAAACCGACGCAAAACCAAGATTGATTAGATGGGTTTTATTGCTTCAAGAATTTGACATAGAAATTCGGGATAAGAAAGGGGCAGAAAACTTAGCCGCAGACCACTTGTCTAGGTAGAAATCCGACCCTAGAAGCCATTGATGAACAATCATATCTGATAAATTTCCATGAGAATCTATGTGCATTATTTGCTATTTTCTCACCCCCTTGGTTTGCAGATATAGCAAATTACTTGGCAGCCCGGACTCTCCCTAGTGATATCACTGCTCAACAAAGAAAAAATTCTTTGCTGACCTGAAATATTACTATTGGGAAGATCCTTTTCTATTTCGAATATGTGCAGATCAGATGATCAGGAATGTGTCTCTCAAGAAGAAGGTTCCAAATTCTGGAACATTGTCACTGCGGACCAACAGGCGGTCACTTAGCTGCAGCTAATACCGCCCGAAAAGTATTAGAAGCAGGCTTTTACTGGCCTACCATATTCAAAGATGCCGCAGCATTTACAGGATCGTGCGATGCCTGTCAGAAAGCGGAACCATATCTTCTCGAGACATCTACCCCAACAGGCAATTCAAAGTGTAGAAATATTTGACATATGGGGTATAGACTTCATGGGTCCGTTTCCTTCCTCTTTTGGTATGAAGTACATCATAGTAGCCGTAGAATATTTTCCAAAATGGCCTGAGGCACAGGCCCTACCTACTAATGATGCTAGAGCCGTATGCAAATTCCTTAAGCAGATTTTCGCCAGGTTTGGATGTCCAAAAGCCCTAATCAGTGATCGAGGTACGCACTTCTGCAACTCTCAATTGCAGAAGGTACTCAAGCAGTACGGAGTTCAGCATCGCATTTCCACAGCCTACCATCCTCAAACCAACGGGCAGGCTGAGGTAACCAATAGGGGAATAAAGAGAATCCTAGAAAAGACTGTAGGTGTTAACCGTAAGGATTGGGCAAATAAACTGGAGCATTATGGGCCTTCCGTACAGCATACAAGACCACTACGGGGTTCTCACCCTATCGACTAGTCTACGGAAAAGCATGCCACCTTCCGATTGAACTTGAACATAGAGCTTACTGGGCAATGCAAAAATGCAATCTCGACGATAATTTAACTAAGGAACACCGAATTCTACAACTCAACGAACTGGATGAGTGGAGGCTCAAAGCCTATGAGAACTCACATCAGTTCAAGATGACAAGTAAACTCCGACATGACAGACGACTCAGAGCCCAGAAAATTTTTGAACCAGGCGATAAGGTATTGTTGTACAACTCACGTTTCAAATCTTTCCCAGGAAAGCTGCGTAGCTGTTGGTCAGGACCGTTCACAATCAAGGAAGTATCACCTTTCGGAGCATGTGACATCATGGATTCTGACGGCATTATTCAAAAAGTAAACGGACAACGCCTGAAGATTTACAGAGAGCCATTTGACTCGTCTGAGCAGACTGTGGACTTCACAAACTAAGGGAGTATCTCTTTCATTTTATTTCTTGTTTTGTTATTTCTATGTTCCTTCTTACCCGTAGTTAGTTGAATAAGTGTGGGGTAGCTTAGATATGCATGAACACTGAGGGCAGTGTCAGACTTAAGTGTGGGGTAGCAGTGCACAGTGCACTGTAGTGAGAAAAAAAATTTGAAATTTTTTGCATGATTTTGCTTGTTTTCCCAATATTTTTACACCCTTCCAAAAAAAATTTCAAAAATTTTCATTATTTCAGACTTCTAAATGCAGTATGATTGGTTAAACATTGCTTATGTCTATGATATGTAGGTAGAATGTTATGGTTAGTAGGAGGTAATGTGATAGCTATCTTGGACTAATTGATTAGGAATAGGGAATTCCTGATAACTGAGCACAACTTTGTCTGGATTAGAGACCTCAGCCAATTACCTTTTCAAGACTAAACTAGATAAAATTAGACCAGTTGTGGATGTTTTGACAATTAGAATGACTAGATGAGACTCTGAGCTAAAAGTGAAAAGGAATTAAAGAAAGTTAATTAAATAAGGGTAGTTTGCCAGCGGCCTTCGCTACTCGAGCACCACTCCTTCGGGGAACTTAAAGCCTGATGCCCTAAGGTCGTGCAGATCTGGGAGTCATCGGAGTGGGACTCGCTACATGGGTAGTTGAAGTTGACGTGTTCTAAGCAGACTCAAAATACCCTAGAAAATCTATAAACGAAAGAAATCAATAAATGCTAAATAGAATCTGATCACCAAAGCTCATAACTCAGAAAGTAATCTGTTGTCAGTGTGTCTAGCAATAGGTCGAAGTGTTATCTGGTAACAGTTAAGACAAGAGTTTATTATGTTGACTATTGGGTCTGGACTAGTACACACACTACACATCAGGAAGACCTTATGACTAAGAGAAAAGTTCAACCTAGTTGTTAAGTTACTTTCTGCTCAACCCTAACAAACTACTAAGACATTTGAGACCTTGTCATAGCAACCTAACCAGTCAGACTTGTGTTAAGAATTGTCTGAAGAATTTTTGGAATAAAAACATGACTAGGAATGCACATATGGTTTAGAATCGCTAACTTCAGGTAGACTTTGCTTGAGGACAAGCAAAAAGCTAAGTGTGGGGTTATCTGATACGCGAAAATCGTATCACATTTTTAGCATGTTTTTATATATGATTTAAGGTGAAATTGAGAGTAAATTGATCTTAATTGTTTATTATTTACTTAATTTCACAGTTTTTATGATTTTGGAAGTGTCAGGTGAAAAGTAGACGAAAACAACAAATTTTGGGGCAAAAACGCAATTTTTGGAAATGCTGACTTAGTCAAAGGCTCAAGACGGGCGTCCCGACCCAGTCAAAGCACCGGGACGGGCGTCCAAGACTCGGGACGAGTGTCCCGACTTGGTCAACAGACCAGGACGGGCGTCCTGAACCCCCAGATCAAGTCCTACATCGAATTTTTGATGAAACATCACCCCGGGAAGCTACTATAAATACCCCAGGCCTCCAGCAGTTGAAATCATTCCTCTCCACTCGATCTGAGTCATTAAGTGGTTTCCAGTGTACACTTCTCTAGTACACAACTCACTCAGAGACTCGGATTTCAGTTTTCTTTCTTGTTAGTGTTTTGTTTTAGTTTCTGAGAAATTGTCTCAGATCTTAGGCTTCTATAGATAGGTTCGTTTCTGGTATTCATAGAATACCCGGGATTTCGTTAAGAGATCCTAAGAGGGCTCTAGGCATTCGAAGAGTCAGTCCACAGGGCTGGGCTTAAGCTGGGTATTAAGGTAAAGCCTAGTTACTAGGCTGAGGAAGCGTCCTCCGAAGGTTCTGGCGAGCAGAGTCGGGGTGAGCAATACGACATATACAGCAGTACGCTCCATCGGTGAGACTACGTAAAGGGTGATTTCTTTATGGCATCAATCCCCATGTCCCTCTCTTATATGTTGTTATTGTGTTGTTCCAAAAATTGATTATGAATACGAGATTACTATTTGTATGAATATTTGTTTTATATGTTGACGTTGTTATGTTTTTCCAGAAATGGCCACCTGCTTAATATTCACTATGTCTGCATGTCTAATGTGCTCTTTTAAACTAAAGTTAGGGTTATAGACAATTCCTAACCACGGTCTAATCATAACCTGTTTAGTTTAACAGGCATCAATTAGTATTGGTGTCTGCCATGCTAGATAAAATAACCTGCTGAACACCATGTTTGTTAGAGTAGTCTAGGTAGGCCGAGCTGAGTCCGATTATGCCGGCGACTAGGGCAAGCGGTATGATCCCCGAAGTGACATAGGGCTTTCATGGATGCCTTCGTCCCGAACCGTGAGTAGGGCCGTCATTAAGGTAGGGCGGTTTATTAGAGACCTCGGATGTGGTACGCCTTTAGACACAGAACATAGTTGCAATCCAGGCCAAGACATGTCTAAAATACTCGAATATAGGTCAATCAACACATAGGAACAGTATAACATTGAATCAGGACTCATCTATAAAACACTTCTAGGATTAATTAAACTTAAACCTAGTGGAGAATGGATCACCCTCTCATCAAAGTTATTGATGAAGATTGCATAACTAGACCATAAGATAGGAGTTAGGATAAAAGGCTAGTTACTACTAAGCCGTTGCCACTTCCCTAGGAGTACGATATTTAACTTAATAAAATCGTAGATACTTTCCAACAGACTAGCTACACGATAGGTACTCTGCCTTATGTTCTGGTTGATTAAGTGACAATAATTGAATGCTAAGTGACAGTTAGTAAGACTCAGTCCTTAATTACTCATAATCGACATAGGTAAATAAAGCCTATCTTTTAGCATACCAATCGGAACGCATCATGGATGCTTGGAAGTTGCAAAATAGTAAAGTTCGAGACAGAGGGTGAGGGACTTCTAACGAACCCTTCGATGTTAAAGTTAGCAATCTAAAATCTGACAAGAAAGTAACTGAAATTGACAAAGAATTTGTTGAGTTATCTGGTCTTACCTTTTTATACTCGTGATGGGAGTATTTATAGGAATAAATGACGCTAAGAAATAGGTGGTGAAGAATCTGATAATTTGTCAGATTCTAAAATATCTCACTGTTATATGGATATTATGCGAGATACTTTTTGGTAATATCTTCCAAGCAAATTATTTGCTTAGTAATATCCTTTAGAGAATCTTCTGGCAGAAACTGACGAACAAGGGTGTGCGAAGTGAGCCGTACTAGACCCGCATACTTCACCGTTTATCGGTACCGTCAGGCTTAGTAAGTAAAAATCAGGCGAAGTGGTGGGACCCACTATCAAAGGTGGAGTCCGACACATCATCACTCATGCTTTGTCAGCATCAGGGATAACTTATACTTCTCAGTGACCCCTCGTCAAAGTGGAAGAAAACCATTCTTCAAATTAGACGTAATAAAAGAAATTGCGATGCTGCTGGTTTTAGGCGAACTCGTGAGATCCTTGGGTGTGGCGAGAGTCGAAGTGAAAGGGGTTATCTCTATATCGATTGGACTCCTTAAGCGACAGCTTTAATGATGCCGTTTTCACTTCCCGAGATCTAGGCAATCAGGGCTACTGTGCCTATAAGTACGGACGCGACATTTGGTTTGACAGGACTCGCTTAGAAATGGGTCTGGGTGAGGCATACTCGAGAAGCTTCTCCATCTTCTTCACGTTCTTTCCCCAATAAATACCCAGTTCTGCCCCTTTATTTGCCTTTTACCTTTCCTCGGATCTTCCTTCTGCAACTGAAACATCTTCCATCTTTTCACTTCATTTGAACTTTTCCCTGCGTCCATTCACATTTTCTGACAATCCTACGACCGTCATTAGCAGGTAACGGCCATTAACGTGTACCGCCTTTCTTTATTATTGCCTTATATCAAATTTGATTCTGGGTGATGAACGAGATGATGTTCATTGTGTGTGTCTTTACTAGGTTTTTGCTTGGTGTTTTTGTGTGTTTTTCTGGGTTTGGTTTTAAGAGTGTGGCTGATTTTTGGTAAAAGCTATAGTTGGGTAGGATAGAATGGTTTTTTTTTCGTAAAAGTTTTTTGGGGGAAATTTCTGGGTTTGAAGAATTTTTGAAGGCGGAGTGAGGGATCATAGCACAACTTAGAACCGATAGGGCTTTTTATCTCAAGTTAACATATCGAACTCGAAAAACCCCGAAGTCCTTGTCCCCTTAGTCGAAGTTGAGTCTAGCTCCTCAACATCCACTTCGGTGGATAGACCAACTAATTTGAGACCCAGAACTTCGAGCGATGAGAGTAGCAGTAGTTTGAGTGATGAGAGTTCAACTGCTGAACCTGATCAAAACACTTCTGCCGATCTGGAGAAAAATGATGGGATTTTTCGAGTACAAACCGTTCAGTCCTCAACCGGCGGCGCTCTCGAGGACTCCACCGTCCCTGTAGTCGCACTTGTAATTCAGAACCTAGCCACGGTCAAGACCCTCCACGGGGAGGACTCTGACTCCGAGGACATTGAAGATCTCCCAACTACCAAAAGACAAATATCGGGGGACTTCGCCCTAAAAACCAATACCAATAGTCTTGAGTTCCTTGTGCTATATTAGAAATCAACCGAAGTAGGTTTAGAATTTTTAGAGTGAAGTCATGCGGGGTCATGACTGACTCTTATACCCATATTCCCTTTGATCACTTCATTTCTGGTCTCGCCCTACCCTTAGATCCTACGTTTTGTGACTTTTTAAATTTGGTAAAGTGTCAACCTGCCCATGTCCACCCCAACGGAGTTTGGTACTTTGTTGCATTGACCATTTTATGTAGAAGAATAGGAATATAAATTTCAGACTTGATCCTGAGAATCTTTTTTACCGTTCTTCAGATGAATAATCTTACCTTGTCCCTTAGACCACTCCCAAGTAGGGTTACCCTTTTTTAACCTCCTCCCAATAAAGTCAGCCAGTGGAGAGAGTGTTGGATATGCGTGGAGTCCATATTGGGCTTCCCATTTTACCCGAAGTGCAAAACACTTCGTACATGGCCGCCCGTTAAGAAAAACACCCAGTATTCTGACTCCGAAAGGAAATTTTTAGATTATGTCCGGAGTGAATTAGGTGACAATCCCCGAACCCAAACCAAAGTCTTGCTCACTAGCAAACTTATCGCGAATGAGAGTCGTTACCCTTGCAGAATTGGTGGATAATCGATAGACGCCCGCCGGAGGCAGTTGGGTTTGGAGGACAATAACGAGTACCTAGTGTGGAGATTGCACTCTGGGAGGGTGTTCTTTGATGAGTATCCGGAGTGCACCAATCTGGAGAGTGCGGGTTGTCCTGTAGCGAAGGGTAGATTAGGCTAAAGCTTTTTGCCAAGTTTCTGTACTTTGGTTTTTACTTTGATGGCTAACTTCGCTTTTCTCTCAACAGATATGCCAATAACTTTTGCTGAACATCGTGAAGCGAAGAGGCATGCTCGGGGTGCTACCTTTCGACAGGCAGGCCTCACTCTGGTGAGGGTTGTAGAACGTGCCTCTATTGCAGCAGCTGGTACTTCGTTAGAAGGCACCGCCTCTCCCTCCGCGATGCCGCAAGCCCTAGCGAGCAGGAGTCCTCCACCACCAAGGCCGATTGACCGCTCAAAGGGCAAGGAACTAGTAGTCGCTCCACCGAAGCGGGCTCGTGACGGGAATGAGTCAGAGCAACCAAGGAAGAGACCTCAAGGTATCAGGCTGACCGACCCCACGGAGTTAAGGGAAGTGGCTCCATCAACTGCCCAAGCCTTGGAACTTCGTGCCGCTAGGGGAGAAGGCTCCTCGGGGTCTTCTTCCTTTCCCTGGACAAGGGAAGGCTTCAGACTTCCGGAGTCTATGAGGGACTTGGAAGGTCTTGCTATGGAGATCCAACGAGTTTCCCCACCCTTGTCCAATATACAATTATCGAACTCCCGAGTAGGGAGATTCTTTAGCAAGACAGTGCTGCACAGGGTGATGGACCACGATTTGTCACATAACCTCCGCCGCGCTTCGATGGGGGTTGATGATACTATGGGACACATTGGAGCCCATTTATCACAGGTAAATTTGCTCAAGTATGATATTTCCTTTGAAATTAAGATCTTTGACTTCGTTGTTCGTGCATTTTTTCTTTAGGTTGGTGCTTATACTAGCCACCTCGGTATGATGGCTGCTTTAGCAAACATGATGCTGCTCCGACTGATATGCTAAAATAGGTGTTATTTACCCTATATCGATTATGAATAACTTAAGGACTTAGAATGACTAATTGTCACATTTTGTCTCTATATTGTCACTTAATCAATCAGAACCTAAGGCAGAGTACCTATCGTGTAGCTAGTCTGTTGGAAAGTATCTACGATTTTAATTTAATAAATTATCGTACTCCCAGGGAAGTGGTAACGGCTTAGTAGTAACTATCCTTTTACCCTAACTCTTATCTTATGATCCAGTTATGCAATCGTTCATCAAATCCTTTGATGAGAGATTGATTCGTTCTCCACTAGGTTCAGGTCTATTTAAGTCTACAAGAGTATTTTATAGATAGTGTTCTGATTTATGTTATATTGTTCCTACATGTTGATTGACCTATCTTCGAGTATTTTAGATATATCTTGGTCTAGATTGCAATTATGTACTGATTCTACTTGTGTACCACATCTGAGTTACCTAATAATCCGCCCCATCGCCATTGACGGCCCTACTATAGGCATCCATGAAAGTCCTGTGTCACTCAAGAGATCATGCCGCTCGCCCTAACGCCGACATAAACACACAAACTCAGCCTACTTAGACTACTTTAACAAACATGGTGATCTATAGGTTATTTCATCTAATATGGCAGACCTTAATGCTTCCAATGGGAAGTCCTAAATCAAAGCCTGATAAACTGAACAGGTTATGATTAGACCGTGGTTAAGAGTTGTCTATAACCATTCATCTAGTTTAAAAGAGCAAGTAGACATGCAGTCATAATGATAGTTAAGCTGGTGACCTTTCCGAAAAAATGTAAATGACTTCAACATGCAAAACACATTCATAAAATCATAATTTAATATTCAAAATAAGTATTTGGACAAACACAGTACAGACATATAAAAAGAGGGACAAGGGGACCGCCGCCATATAGTATTCACCCTTTATTAGGTCCGCTGATGGAGCAAGTACTTGTATATGCTGGACTGCTTGACCCGACTCTGCTCGACAGAACCTTCGGAGGACGCTTCCTCAGCCTAGTAGCTATGCTTTACCTTATAACCAGGCCTAAGCACAACCCTGTTGACTGACTCTTCGAACGCCTAGTGCTCTCTTAGGATCTCCTAATGAAATCCCAGGTATTCTATGAATACCAAAAACGAACCTATCTAGTCGTATTCTAAGATCTGAGATAGACTCTCAGAAACGAAGAACACGAGACACTCTCGAAAACTATAAATCTACCTAAACTAAAAACACCTGAAATCACTAAGTGACTTGTATACTATAGATAATTGTATACTTGAAGTCACTAAATGACTTAGATCGAGTGGAGAGGATTGATTTCAACTGAGGAAGGCATGGGGTATAAATAGCAGGGGAACTGGGTGAAATTCTCTTAAAAATCGATGTGGGACTTTGACCAGGCATTCGGGATGCCCGTCCTGGATCAGCCTGTTGACCAGGTCAGGACGCCCGTCCCGGGTTCTGGACGCCCATCCCGACTTTCGAACTTCTGAAAATCGCATTTTACCCTGAAATTTGCCATTTTCTTGCATATTTCACCTGACACTTCCAAAATCACAAAAACTGCGAAATTGTGTTAATAACAGTCAATTGAGAATGATTTAACACCAATTTCGCCCTAAATTGTACCTAAAACATGCTAAAAAAGTGATATGATTTGTGCATATCATATAACCCCACACTTAGCTTTTTGCTTGTCCTCAAGCAAAGTCTACATGAAATTATTGATTTTAAATCATAGGTGCAATCACTTAAAATTCCTAGCAATGTTTTTATTCCAAAATTGATCACTGAGTCAGATAATTCACAACACAGGTCTGACTGGTTAAGTTGCCATGACAAGGTCTCAAATGTCTCTAGTAGATTATCATGGTCAGGCAGGGTTAACAACTTAATAACTAGATTGAAATCTTCTCTCAGTCACAAGGTTTTCCTCATGTGTAGTGTGTGTATTAGTCCAGACTAGATTGTCAATACAAAATAGTCTTCTCTTGACTCTTACCAGATAATACTTCGATCGGTCACTAGACACACCAGCAACAAACAACCTTCTGAGTTCTGAGCTTTGGTGACAAGGTTTTTTTTTTCAATTAAGAATTTCAATATAAGAATACACTGGGCTATGTATTTTTAGATTGATTTTTCAGGGTATTTTGTGTTTGCTTTCACACGTCAACTTTAACTACTCATGTAGCGAGTCCCACTCCGATGACTCCCAAACCTACACGACCTTAGGGCATTAGGCTTTAAGTTCCCTTAAGGAGTGGTGCTCGAGTAGCAAAGGTCGCTTGCAAACTACCCTATTTATTTAACTTTTCACTTCCAGCTCAGAACATCATCTAGTCATTTAGATTGCTAATATATCCTCAACTGGTCTAATATTATTTAGCTAAGTCTTGAAAAGGTATTTGGTTGAGGTCTCTAATCCAAACTAAGTTGTACTCAAGTATCAGGAATTCCTTATTTCTAATCGATAAATTCAAGAAAGTTATCGCGTTGTCTCCTACTGATCATAATACTCTACATACATATCATAGACAAAAGCATTTCTTTACCAATCATAACTGCATTTTGAAGTCTGAAAGAGTGAAAAATTTTGAAATTTTTTTTGGAAGGGTGTAATTCTAGTGAAAATATGGGAAAACATGCAAAACTTTTACTGCAACAGTGCACTGTGCACTGCTACCCCACACTTAAGTTTGACACTATCCTCGGTGTTCATGCATATCTAACTACCCCACACTTATTTGAAAAATAAAATAAATAAAAACAAAACATAAAATTCTTACCCCACACTTATTTGACTAACTAAGGGGAAGAGAGAAAAAAAAATAAAACAACAAAAGAAATAACAAAATAACAGAAAACAAAATAGAATGAAAGAAATACTCCCTTATTCTACGAAGTCAACAGTCTGCTCGGACAAGTCGAATGGTTCTCTATACGTCTTTAAGCGTTGCTCGTTCACTTTTTAATAGTACCGTCAGAATCCATGATGACACATGCTCCAAAGGGCGATACTTCTGTGATAGTGAACGGTCCTGACCAGTAGCTACGCAACTTTCCTGGGAAAACATTGAATCGCGAGTTGTATAACAGTACTTTATCCCCTGGTTCAAAACTCTTCTGGGCTCTGAGTCGCCTGTCATGCCGGAGTTTACTTGTCATCTTGAATTGATGTGAGTTTTCATAGGCTTTGAGCCTCCACTCATCCAATTCGTTGAGTTGTAAAATCCAATGTTCCTTAGTTAAGTTATCGTCTAGATTGCATTTTCACACTGCCCAGTAAGCTCTATGTTCAAGTTCAACAGGAAGGTGACATGCTTTTCCATAGACTAGTCTATAAGGTGAAAATCCCGTAGAGGTTCTGTATGCCTTACAAAAGGCCCATAATGCATCATCCACCTTCATGGCCCAATCTTTACGGTCAACACCTACAGTCTTTTCTAGGATTCTTTTTATTCCTCTATTGGTTACCTCAGCCTGCCCATTGGTTTGAGGATGGTATGCTGTGGAAAGGCGATGTTGAACTCCATATTGCTGAAGTACCTTCTGCAATTGAGAGTTGCAGAAGTGTGTACCTAGGTCACTAATTAGGGCTTTCGGGCATCCGAATCTAGCGAATAGCTATCTAAGGAATCTGCACACGACTCTAGCATCATTAGTAGGTAGGGCCTGCGCCTCAGGCCATTTTGAGAAATATTTTATAGCTACTATGATGTACTTCTTACCAAAAGAGGGAGGAAATGAACTCATAAAGTCTATACCCCATGTGTCAAATATCTCTACACTTTGAATTACCTGTTGGGGTAGACTGTCTTGAGAAGATATGTTTCCAGCTTTCTGACAGGCATCGCAAGATCATGTGAATGTTGCGGCGTCTTTGAATATCGTAGGCCAGTAGAAGCCTGCTTCTAATACTTTCCGAGCGGTATTAGCTGCAGCTAAGTGACCGCCTGCGGGTCCGTAGTGACAATGTTCCAGGATTTGGAAACCTTCTTCTTGAGAGACACATCTCCTGATCATCTTATCTGCACATATTCGAAACAAAAAGGGATCTTCCCAATAGTAATATTTAAGGTCAGCAAAGAATTTTCTTCTCTGTTGAGCAGTGATATCACTAGGAAGAGTCTAAGCTGCCAAGTAATTTGCTATATCTGCAAACCAACGGGGTGAGAAAATAGCAAACAATGCACATAGATTCTCATCCAGAAATTTTTCAGATATGATCGATTCATCTATATCTTCTAAGGCTGGATTCTCTAGCCTTGACAAGTGGTCCGCGGCTAGGTTTTATGCCCCTTTCTTATCCCGAATTTCAATATCAAATTCTTGAAGCAATAAAACT
The DNA here is from genome assembly GCA_027405835.1 of Asclepias syriaca. Taxonomy (NCBI): domain Eukaryota; kingdom Viridiplantae; phylum Streptophyta; class Magnoliopsida; order Gentianales; family Apocynaceae; genus Asclepias; species Asclepias syriaca. The sequence goes on from CM049933.1 coordinate 13,050,967, forward strand.
CATCTGATTAATCTTGGCTTTGCGTCGGTTTTATTGAAGAAGTACTTTAATGCAGAATGATCAGTATAAACTATGGTTTTAGACAAGACTAGATAAGATCGAAATTTATCAAATGCGTATACTACTGCTAATAATTCCTTTTCTGTCGTAGTGTAATTTTCCTAAGCGTCAGTTAAGGTTTTGCTAGCGTAATATATTACATGAAATTTCTTATCATGTCTCTGTCCTAAAACAACTCCTACTGCATAATCACTAGCATCACACATCAGTTCAAAAGGTAAACTCCAGTCAGGTGATGTCATGATAGGTGCAGTAGTTAGAAGTTCCTTAAGTCTATTAAAGGCTTTTAGACATTTTTCATCAAAGACAAAAGGAACATCCTTTCCAAGTAAATTGGTCAACGACCTGGCTATTAGTGAGAAATCTTTTATAAATCTAAGATAAAAACCAGCGTGTTCCAAAAAACTTCTAACGGCTCTCACATTCTTGGGTGGAGGTAGTTTTGAAATAACTTCGATTTTAGCCTTATCTACTTCCATACCTCGGTGTGAGATCTTATGTCCTAATACAATCCCCTCTTTTACCATGAAGTGGCATTTTTCCCAATTTAGAACCAAATTTGATTTTATACAACGTTTCAACATTAATTCCAAGTTCTTTAGACAAATCCCAAATGAATTTCCAAAAACAGAGAAATCATCCATGAATACTTCCATAGACTTTCCTAACATGTCCTTAAAGATAGCAGTCATACAACGTTGGAAGGTAGCAGGTGCATTACACAAAACAAAAGGCATCATTCTATATGCAAATGTTCCAAATGGGCATGTGAAAGTAGTTTTATGTTGGTCTTCTAGGGAAATGGGAATTTGAAAATATCTGGAAAACCCATCAAGAAAGCAATAAAAGATATGTCCAGATAATCTTTCTAACATTTGGTCAATAAAAGGAAGAGGGAAATGGTCTTTCCGTGTGGCCGTGTTTAGTTTCCTATAGTCTATGCATACACGATGACCAGTAACTGTTCTCGTAGGAATTAATTCATTATGTTCATTTCTGACAACTGTTATTCCACCTTTCTTAGGTACTACCTACACTGGGCTTACCCATTCACTATCTGAGATTGGATAGATAAGTCATGCATCCAACAGTTTGATTACTTCTTTCTTAACAACGTCACACACATTAGGATTCAACCTCCTTTGAGGTTGCACACATGGCTTATAATCATTTTCCAAAAGAATCTTATGCGAACAAAATCTTGGATTAATACTTGGAATATCTACAATTTTGTAGGCAAATGCTCTTCTATACTTTTTGCATATGTCCACGGTCAACTTCCGTTGTTCTGCAGTCAGATCAGCTGCGAGAATGATGGGAAGTTTCTTGTTGTCGTCTAGGAATTCATAGCACAGATGAGTGGGCAATTCCTTCAGTTCCAAGTCTGGTGGATCTTCAAATGAAGTTTCTTCTTTCTTCATCTCATCATCACCTATCTCAGTGAAACTATTAGAGTTAATTTCATACTCTGAGGAGCTGAGTTCAGTCTCCTCTAGTTCTAGAGAGTCTTCTCTCAAGACTTGATAGTTTGAGCATAGGTCTGTCATGTTAACTTCAATCAAGTGTTCAATAGCATCCACAGAAAAACAAACATCAACTAAATGCATGGGATACCTAAGGGTTTCATTTAGATCAAAGGTGATGTCCTCATTACCTACCCTTAACTTGATTTGACCATTACTAACGTCTATTAATGCTTTTGAGGTAGCTAGAAATGGTCGACCTAGGATCAGGGGCACTCCTCCTTCCCCATTCATGTCCATGACAACAAAGTCCACAGGGAACACAAATTTTCTGACCTTTACTAAGAGATCTTCAATTATTCCCTTGGGGATTTTGACTGTCCTATCTGCAAGTTGTATGAACATCCTAGTCGTTTTCAAATCATGTAATTCTAATTCATCAAATAAACTAGATGGCATGAGATTAATACTAGCTCCTAAGTTTGCTAATGCACGCATGTTAGTAATATTTCCAATTGTACATGGCAAGGTAAAGCAACCTGAATCTTTCTGTTTGGAAGGCAGTTTATTCAGTAAAACTGCCGAGCATTCTTCATTAAGAACCACCTTGTCCATGTCAAATTTTCTTTTATTACTAACGACTTCTTTTTAAAACTTAGCATACTTTGGCATTTCAGAAATAACATCAAGTAAAGGTAAATTAACATGAATCTGACTAAAATTCTTAAGAAACTTTTTGAACTGCTCCTTATCTTTATTCTGCATAAGTCTGGTAGGGTAAGGTACTTTTGGTCGGTACTCAGCAATAAACTTCGTCTTCCCTTTCCTTGCTACTTCAGTTTCGACATCCGTCGGCGTTGGGTCATGGGAGCCTTCTTCTAGTTCCTGCACAAGAATAGGAAGGTTAGAAGGTTTGGGAGGAGATGGAGTTAGAACTTTACCAGATTTTAGAGTAATGGTCTTACATTCAGTTTGGGGGTTGGTCTCAGTGTTGCTTGGTAGTGCCATGTGACTTGTGAGACAAATGGGCCAAAGTTTGTATAGCAGCTTGTGTGTTTCTGACTGTTTGCTTGGTCTGCTTCTGTCTGTTCTCGTTCTGCTAGATTCTCTCTGCATGAGCTTCCTGGACTTTCCTATTTGACTCTATCATCTCTTTGTTAGAGTCAACAATACCTTTCAGTATGTCTCGGAATTCTTGCATGGGGTCGACTGGAACGATGTAGTTCCTTGGTGCCAGTAGAGCGACTTGCTGGTTCTACGGATAGGGCAATTATTGAGGCACTCTTTTCTGGAAGTTAGCAGTCCCGAAATTGTTTCTCCAACTAAATCCCGAATGGTTCTTCCAGGTGGGATTGTAGGTATTTCCCATAGGGGCAGAGTTAACTGCGTCCACTTGTTCCATATCTTCTGGAATAGTCAATATTCCATTACCATAACAATCTCCACTAAAATGCGATCCTTGGCAAAATTCACAGACTTGATATACTGGCTGAATACTTTTCCCTTGTTGGAAGGCATTTAGTTGATTAGTAATGCTAGCCTTCAGTGCCTCAAATTGATCATCAGTGGAGGCGAGGGCCGCATTTACTGGTTATTTCTTAGCTCGGTCACTCATGCGCCAGTTCTTGCTATTCCTATAAAGTCTCTCCAAAGCGTTTCTAGCATCTACATCACTCATTCCATTGAAACCGCTTTGGGGATTAAGTCCATCAAGAACTTGCTTGCCCATGTCCGTCATACCCCCATAGAATTGCTGGATCAGCAGTGCTTCGGTAAGTCCATGTTGGGGGCAGAGCTTGAGTAGCTCCTTGAATCTGTCCCAAGCTTCGATCACTATCTCATCAGCAGCTTGAGTAAAACTAGACAGAGCCCTTCGATATTCTAGGACTCTTGCTGCAGAGTAGTATTCTTCCAGGAAGGCTTTGCTTAACTCATCCCATGATGTGATTGAGTTAGTAGGTAACTGTGCCAGCCACTTCTTAGCTCTGTCCCTGAGTGAGTAGGGAAAGAGGTTTAGCTTGGCTACTTCTACAGTGTGATCTCCCTTGAGACATTCGCAAAGGGAGGAGAAATCAGATAAGTGTTCGAGCGGATTCTCGGCTGCAGTTCCTCCAAACTGGACCCGATTTATTATCAACTGGATCACATTCGGTTTGAGATCATAGCGAGGGTTTCCACGGATTTGAATGGCGGATGACACTGGAACAGTCTGTGGCTAGATGTAGGATTCGAGGGGAGGTCTTTCAGTAGCCATCTCTGTTCTTTGCCTATTAGCTGTACGGATGAGACGTTCGGGATTCTCAACTGGGGGTTCAAGGTTAGCTTCTGAAGTTCGAGTCATGCAACTACAGAGAAAAATACGTTAAGCTTGAGTAGACTGGTTAGTGGAGTAAAACAGAAGTGAAAGATTAGAAAAATTCGAAAAAAAAAACAACAAATGTACAACTAAGAAAGAATAAATAATACAAGAAACAGGAAAGAAAAACAACATACGGATGAATAAGAAAAATACATTTTTTCGGGTTTTAAATTTTAAATTTTTTTTTCGAAAGCAGTTAAATTTCCTCAATACGGTTTTAGAATAATTTTCTAAAATTTGATTATCCTAAATGTCTTAATTTCAGATAATGTCTAAAATTAATTAGTTATGATAACCCTATATTTCGGAAACTGATTGCCTAACTAGCCTAAAATAAGTGTTAGGTCTAAGGTATAGATTACTACCTTTACCTATCATAAGTCTCTAGAATTTTGATCAGGAATCCTAAATTCGTTATGATATTTCCCCGGCAACGGCGCAAAAAATCTGATGCTGCTCTGACTGATATGCTAAAATACCGCTGGCGTAAGAGCGGGTGGGATGCAGCGGAGTAGGGGCCTTGAGAACGAACGTTGGTACAAAATATTGTCGACTATTGTATACCAAGTTGTGCACTTACGAATCTGCCTTGCTTTTTTTTGTCCTCGGGTAAAACGTCTAAGGATATGAAATTTATCAACTCGTCGATCCATGTGGGAGAATCAGTGGGAGATTATTGTAATAGTAAAATAGGCTCCGGAGTGGATAGCAATTCTACTGTCACTCCCAAATCATTGGGGGACTCTCCCGAAGCTATCTTGGCAAGTCTGTCTGCCGCTTCGTTAAGACTTCAGTCCACCTTTCCCAACGTAAAATGACAGAATTGGGTAGCTAACTTGTTACCTTTCTCCGCATAGCTCTTTGATACAATGCTAAATTCCTCTATATCCTTCGACCGTTCGATACCACTTGGTATATCACTTGCTTGCATTGGTCTGGCTTCAATTGTTGCCAGTATCTCATATATTGCTTCTGCGAGTAGGGGTTTTTGTTGTGGTGGTGTCTTCTGAAAGTTTCCAGCTTCCGAATTACTCCTCAGCTAAATCCCGTATGATTCCTCTAGTTGGAATTGTATGCATTTCCCATTGGAGCAGCATTCTGCAGTAACCTACTCCTACCTCTTTTGGAATGGTCAGTCATTCCCATAGCAATCCCTGTTATTTGGCAAGCATCGCAAGACTGTATCAGAGATACAAAATCCTTGAATATAGTGGGTCAACAAGATCCTGCTTTCAACACTTTCCGGACAGTGTTGATAGCCATCAATTGGTCTCTCGTAGATTCTTTAGGGCAATGCTCCAAAATCTTGTGTCCTTCATCTTCTGAGACACATCTTCTGATCAACTGATCTGCAAAAATTTGAAATAGAAGGGAAACTGCCCAGTAGTAATATTCAAATCAGCAAAGAATTTCTTCTTTTGCTGATAAGTCATATCACTTGGAACTTATTTAGTGACTAGATAATTTGAAATAAACCACAAATGAGAATTATTATACATAGCAAACACTGCAAATAAGTTTTCATCCAAAAATTTATCAGTATTTCACTAGCCTCTAACTCGGGGTTTTCTAATCTAGACCAATGGTTTGCTTTCTAGATTTTCAACCCTTTTTCTTATCCCTTTATTCTATATCAAGTTCAAGTAACAATAAAACTTAACTTAATCAAGTATGGTTCAGCATTAGTTTTATTGAACACAGATATCTCAGAGTGATCAGTGTAACCTATTGTTTTTAGACAAGACTAGATAAGATTAGGATTTATCATACATGAACTTTCTTATCATGTTTCTGTCTAAAACAATTCTTACTACATCACATATTCATTCAAAAAGCATATTTCAATCAGGTGATGTCATAATGGTTGCAATAATTCCTTTTGGTTTAAAAGATCTCAAGCAATTATCAACATAACAAAAGGAACATCCTTTTTTTTCAATAGAACATTCAAAGGTCTAGCTATTAAGGAAAAATTATTTCATAACTCGTCCTAATAAAGCCGGTATGACTCTAAGAAAATTCTAAAATGGAGTTTCTTCCCAATAAAAATCTAAGCCAAAATTTTACAACTCAGAAGAAAACATATTTTATCCTCATTTCCATTTTTATTCGAAATTAAATAATAGAAGAAAAACACGAAAAAGAGCAACTAAGAAAACAATTAAGAAAGAACAAGAGATGGGGAAAAGAACAACTTACCATTGAGCAAGAAAAATACATTTTTTTCGGTTTTTAAATTTTAAATTTTTTTTCGAAAGCAGTTAAATTTCCTTAATATAGTTTTAGAATGATTTTCTAAAATTTGATTATCCTAAATGTCTTAATTCCAGATAATATCTAAAATTAATTAGTTATGATAATCCTATATTTAGGAAAGTGATTGTCTAACTAGTATAAGATAAGTGTGATTCAAAAGTCTAGGTTACTACCGTTACCTATCATAAGTCTCTAGAATTGTGGCCAATAATCCTAAATTCATTATGATATTTCCCCTGCAACGGTGCCAAAAATCTGATTGCGATTCCGGTTGACGTGCTAAATAGGTGTTATTTTACCCTATGTTGATTATGAATAATTAAGGGCTGTGATTGACTAATTGTCACATTTAGTCTCTATGGTGTCACTTAATCAGCCAGAACCTAAGGCAGAGTACATATCGTGTAGCTAGTCTGTTGGAAAGTATCTACGATTTTATTAAGTTAAATATCGTACTCCCAGGGAAGTGGCAACGGCTTAGTAGTAACTAGCCTTTTATCCTAACTCCTATCTTATGATCCAGTTATGCAATCTTCATCAAATACTTTGATGAGAGGGTGATTCATTCTCCACTACGTTTAAGTCTAATTAATCCTAGAAGTGTTTTATAGATGAGTTCTGATTCTATGTTATACTGTTCCTATATGTTGAATGACATAAATTCGAATATTTTAGACATGTCTTAGCCTGGATTGCAACTATGTTCTGTGTCTAAAGGCGTACCACATCCGAGGTTTCTAATAAACTGCCCTACCTTAATGACGGCCCTACTCAAGGTTCGGGACCAAGGCATCCATGAAAGCCCTATGTCACTTTGGGGATCATACCGCTTGCCCTAGCCGCCGGCATAATCGGACTCGGCCCGGCTTACCCTAGACTACTCTAACAAACAGGGTGTTCAGCAGGTTATTTTATCTATCATGGCAGACACCAATACTAATTGATGTCTGTTAAACTAAACAGGTTATGATTAGACCGTGGTTAGGAATTGTCTATAACCCTAACTTTAGTTTAAAAGAGCACATTAGACATGCAGACATAGTGAATGTTAAGCAGGTGGTTATTTCCGGAAAAACATAACAATGTCAACATATAAAACAACTATTCATAAAAATCGTAATCTCGCATTCATAATAAATATTTAGAACAATACAATAACAACATATAAGAGAGGGACATGGGGACTGATGCCATAAAGAAATCACCCTTTACGTAGTCTCGTCGACGGAGCGTACTGCTGTATATGTCGTATTGCTCGCCCTGACTCTGCTCACCAGAACCTTTGGAGGACGCTTCCTCAGCCTAGTAACTGGGCTTTACCTTAATACCCAGCTTAAGCCCAGCCCTGTGGACTGACTCTTCGAACGCCTAGAGCCCTCTTAGGACCTCCTAACGAAATCCCGGGTATTCTATGAATACCAGAAATGAACCTATCTATAGAAGCCTAAGATCTGAGACTATTTCTCAGAAACTAAAACAAAACACTAATAAGAAAGAAAACTGAGATCCGAGTCTCTGAGTGAGTTGTGTACTAGAGAAGTGTACACTGGAAACCACTAAATGACTCAGATCGAGTGGAGAGGAATGAATTCAACTGCTGGAGGCCTGGGGTATTTATAGCAGCTTCCCGGGGTGATTTTTCATCAAAAATTCGATGTGGGACTGGTTCTAGGGGTTCGGGACGCCCGTCCCGGATTGGGACGCCCGTCCTGATCTGTTGACCAGGTCGGGACGCCCGTCCCGAGTCCTGGACACCCTTCCCGGCGGTTTGACTGGGTAGGGACACCCATCCCGGGTTCGGGACGCCAGTCCTAACCCGTTGACTAAGTCAATATTTCCAAAAATAGCGTTTTTGCCCCAAAATTTGCTGTTTTCGTCTACTTTTCACCTGACACTTCCAAAATCATAAAAACTGTGAAATTACGTAAATAATGAACAATCAAGATCAAATTACCTTCAATTTCACCTAAATTCATACATAAAAACATGCTAAAAAGGTGATACGATTTTCGCGTATCACTCTTTAAGTTATAAGAGTTTACAGCATACTTGTGGTTTACTTGTCTGACGATAACCTGGGAGTCACTGAAGACTTCTAGGACTTCTATGTTGGTATCCAAAGCCCATTGCATGCCAATGATGAGGGCTTCGTATTCGGCCTGGTTATTGGACAAGGGATAACCGAGCCTTATACTTCGGACTTCCTCGTACTGCCCGGACGGATACTTCACCGTAATTCCTACTCCGGCGCCTTTGGCATTGACCGCCCCATCTACCATCATTGTCCAAACATTCTCCCTCGTAGATGCAGGAACTAACTCCTCGGAGGGAAGTGCCTCCGAGAAAGAGAGCTCGGCCAAAAAAATCTAATAGAGCTTGAGCCTTGATCGTTGTACGTGAGGCGAACTTAAGGTCAAAATCGTAGAGCTTGATGGTCCATTGAAGCATCCTTCTAGACTGATCTAGCTTGTGAAAAAACTGCTTTAATGGGTGATTGGTGTATATGACGATCGTGTGTGATTCAAAGTATGCGCGAAGTTTGCGTGTGCTAATGACCAGCGCGTATGCCAATTTTTCGATGTATGAATAACGTATCTCGGCATCTCACAAGACTCGATTGACAAAGTAAACCAGCAGCTACCTATCATTTGAATTCCTTACCAGGACCGATGCTACTACCTGTTGCGAAACAGATAGATACATATATAGCACTTCGCCCGATGTCGGCGCGCTCAGCAAGGGCAACTTCACCAGGTAATCCTATAAATCTTCCCAAGCCTTCGCACATTCTTCACTCCACAAGAATGTCTTCCCTGAAGTTTTTAGGGCCTTGAAGAATGGTATACACCTTTTTGCAGATTTCGATATAAATCTTCCCAACGCGGCTATGCATCCATTTAACCTTTGGATATCCTTGATGCAGTGGGGTTCGGCCAGTGCTAACACAGCTTCGACCTTATGGAGGTTGGCCTCAATGCCTCGCTCTGACATCATGAACCCTAAAAACTTACCAAACTTCACCCTAAATGTGCACTTCACTGGATTGAGCATCAGTTTGTACTCCGATAACATGGTGAATGTCTCCTTTAGATCCTTTAAGTGGGAACTTCCGCGTTTGGTCTTGATGACCATGTCGTCCACATATGTCTCTATGTTCTTACCATTCTGCCATTGTAAGATCTTGTTCATCATTCTTTGGTAGGTTTCTTCGGCGTTCTTTAGTCCGAATGGCATTGCATTGTAGTAGTAAGTGCCTCCAGCCACTCGGAAAGTCGTGTGGATCTGATCCGATGGCCTCATGCTGATTTAGTGGTGTCCTAAAAAGGTATCCATAAAACTGAGGAACTCGTATCTTGAAGTGTAATCTACAAGGGCATCAATGCAGGGAAGTGGGTAACAATCCTTGGGGCAGGCCTTGTTTAGATCTGCGTAATGTACACACATCCTCCATTTCCTGTTCGATTTCTTTACCATTACGACATTCGCTAACCATGAAGGATATGTTGGGTATAAAACCCTCCGTCACAGTGGAAACTTAAACAGTATCTGAGACGGGTAAACAAAAATAAAGTAATACAGTCAGAATAATAAAATAGTGACACTAAAATTTAACTTGGTTCACCCTTGAATATGGGCTATGTCCACCAGACCAACTCCGAATTAATTCTTCCACTAATAAAATATTAGTAGGCTTACAAGTGAGAGACTTCCCTAGAAACTTTCTAGAGGAAAACTCCGAACGACTGAGATAAATCCAAAACAGTGGTACTATAGTGTTACAAACACTATCACACAAAACATCACTATTTTGTCACTCCCTAAATATTTCTCTCTCTCACAAATTTTCTTGAAGCGTAAAGATGCTTTAGAAACACATTCCCTAATCTCACCAAAAACTAATGAGGATTCAGAAGAACCTTCAAAAGAAATAAAGAAAAGAAAAGGAAGAAGAATGAAGAAAGTATTTTTCTTCTCTCTCTATTTTTGGGCAGAAAAGAAAGCCCTCTATTTATAGGCATAATTTCCTACATTTTCTCAACGGAATTTACCAAGTCAAAATAATTTAAAATAAATTATCTTTCTTATCATAAAGTGCCCACTATGAGGCGGGACCCACAACAGGATAGTCTATCTCCCGTATGAAGTTAGATTTCAATAACTTCTGAACCTCGCTGTGCATCCCCTTGATCTTGTATTCGCCGAACTGTTGTGGTTTTTGTTTAATAGGTTTAAATGTAGGGTCCATATTGAGTTTGTGTTCTGCGACGTCAGGTGATATTTCCGGCATATCTTCGGTGCACCAAGCGAAATTGTGGAGGTGATCAGAAAGAAAATGGATCACATCCTTCCTCATGGATGCTGGCATTTCACTTCCTATCCAGATTTTTTGATCGGGATAATCAGGGTGAATTGAGACCTCATCATGCTCCCTTGACACTGGCTCGATGCTGTCAGCGAGATGGCTCGCTTTAACTGAAGTTGTGCCTGCTCTTGCCTCTTTGACTGTCAAAATTGACCCGACCGCTGTAGATGGCAACACAGCTCTCTGCTACTTCCGAAATTTGAAGATGTTAGCTAGGATGCTCTTGGGACAACTTTTGACGCAGCCAATCCCGTTCCTCGTTGTAAATCGTACTTGTTGATTTTTGTATATTTTAATTTTATCAAAATATATAATTTAATTCTTAGATTAAATGTAATTTATATGAATAATGGGTAAGTTTGATCATAAATAATTTTTTTTAATGGGTCAAATTTTCTTTATTAAAAATAAATAGGATTTTTTTTAGGAATACTGTCAAAAAATCTAAATATTTATTTTATTTTATTTTTTAAAATTTTATTTTCATTGTTTTAATTAATTAAATAATGTAAACCGCTACGTTTTTTAAATTTTTAATTTTTTTAATCGAATCCATCAAAAGGACATTATTTATCTTTAATAAAAAATACTTTGGAACTTTAAAACGTTAAAAATATATATTTTGGAACTGAGCTTCCAAAACTAAATTTATTTGTGATCAAGTTTACCAATTATTCTAATAATAATAATAAATTATTGTTTGTGATGTTGCCTGATTCTTGCTTCTCTAATTCTTCTCCCTTTTTCTCCTCTTTTCCTTGTATCCTTTTTTATGTGTTCTCTTTCATCTCAGATGGTTCCTATTTATAATTATCTTTTGTGCCGTGGGATTTTTGTGTCATGGGCTTCTCGGGATATTTTATGTTGTGATGATATAAAGACGAGGTATGATCATATGTTGTACGCGAGATTCTTGGGATATTTTATGTTGTGAAGATATAAGGAATAAGATCAGAAAAGATATTATGGTTGTGAGGGTATATTTGTGTGTATGTTGGGGGAATATATTCGTACATATACCATAAGCATCTTTTCTTTTTAAGGAAATATTTGGAAAGAGGATCCGGTATGGATGTGTGGATGTTACGGAAGGTGTGTGGTGAGATTTGATTATGAAGGATGTGGCCAAACTTTGCCGAAAGTGTGCGTGTTCGGCATGTGGTATTGGTTGCGGGAGATCGGGATTGTGTGAGGTTTGAGTGAAGAAGAAGGAGAGGGTTTCAGGTGAAAAGAAAGGAAGGAGAGAATGGAAGGCTTACCGGTGGTGGGAGTGATTGTGAGGCAATTTCTCAGATATGAGTTTCGGGTAAAAGTGGTTATTTTAGCATGTTGATGTATCGGGTTGTAATAATGAGCTTTAATATCTGTGCGGGTGTGAAAAGATGTGTTTGATGCTTCGATGGAACAGATAGCGTGTGGCGATGGTTCATCTGATGGTGTGCAGGGCTCGTGCTCGCGTGAAAGCGTGTGCGGACATGAAAATGTATGGAATGTAGTTACGCGTGAAATTAGGGGTCTGGTATAGTGCATTTTTCAAAATGTATAAGGGGAAAACAGAAGGAAAATGGGGGGAGAAGTTAAAACATTTCATTTGGCATTTGGCTTTCTGAAAATTTTTCTCTCTGTCTTGTGAGTGTAAGGTGATTTGAATTTATTTCTTGTGCACTCGTTTGCAGTTTTACTTGCATACTGTTAGGAGGTTTTGTATTTGAAACAGAAGGACGATTGTAGTTTCGTTGATTTTCCATGTTAGTGTTTTGCATTTTATATTATTGTTGTTCCTGATAGAAGGGGTGGTAGCATGTGGGGAAGAAGGGGAGAAAACAATGTTAGATGATGATTCAATGAATATATAACTTGTATATATTTACTTTTGAAAAAATAAATATATTTCTGTTTTTTGTGTATTTATTTTATTGTTATGGATGTGTGAAGGAAACTGGAACACATGATCACTGACATATACGTTAATTAAGCATTATAAATAAACATTTCGAAGGTAATATGTTAAATTGTGAAAGTGGAATATATTGTTGGGGAAATAAAAGAAAGGTTGGGTGAAATGTTTAAAGGGTGATTTCTAAAACCTTTTGATAGTATTGGGTTATATTTGATACAAGTGTGAATACTGAAACTCATATGAAGCGTCGGTATGTAATAAGGGGGTACTATGGAAGGTGGAGATGGGATACATTACAAGTTTGATCTCCGAAACCTTTAGGTAGAAATGGGGTTTTACCGTACAAATATAGGGGACTTATGGATAATATTTTCGGAGGTTGGTGGCATTTCACGTTCGGGCAAGGGTGTTGCCTTTGTTGTCTTTCAGATGAAAACTTTCGTTTGAATTTACTTTGGTGATAATGTATGGTCCTTCCCAATTGGCATCGAGCTTTCGGGTGGGTTCTTGATGACTGACGAAATTTTTACGAAGGACGAGGTCGCCTACCACCAACGTATGAGGTCGCATTCGAGAATTTTTGTGTTTGGCTAGAGAGCGCTTATAATTATACTCACGTATGGCTGTGTTGGATCGAATATGATCAAGCAATGCTGGGTTTTTGACAATTTAAGATCATTCCATTCGATGGAAAAATTATCCACGCGGGGAGATGACGATCCGATTTCGACTGGGAGTAATGCATCGGCGCCGAAATATAAAGAAAATGGGCTTTCCAAGGTGCTGGAATGAGGAGTTGTACGATATGACCATAATACATTCGGTAACTCGTCGATCCATTTGGTTGTAGCCGAATCTAAATGCTTTTTTAAACCTTGTACAATAGTCCGATTGGTAACTTCTGTTAGCCCGTTTGCTTTTGGGTACACAATTGATGTAAAGCGGTGATCTATGTGTAGTTCTTGACAGAAATTTTGGAATTCTTGCGCTTCGAACTATTTTCCGTTGTCGGTGATGAGGATACGGGGTTTCCGAATCTAGTAATGACGTCATTCCAGAAAAAATCTTTGATAACTTGTGCTATAATGGAGGCTACGGCTTTTGCCTCTACCCACTTGGTGAAATGGTCGATGGCGACAATGAGAAATTCTTTGTTGCCTCTAGCTTTCGGGAAAGGGCCTACGTTGTCCATCCCCCATTGATAGAAAGGAATCGGGTTGCTTATAGAGTGAAACTCTACATTGGGCATGTGGTGTATGTTGGCGTCTAACTGACATTTCGAACAATGTTGTATTAATGTGGTGGCATTTGCCTCCATAGTAGGCCAGAAGTATCTTGTCTGCATGATCTTTCGGTCCAAGCTTTGAGCGCCGATGTGAGATCCGCAAATGCCTTCGTGGATTTCTCGCAATATGTAATTTCCTTCTTTTTCGGGCACACATTTGAGTAAAGGCTAGGAATAATGTCGACGGTATAATTGATCGTTTAAGAAAACGTATCGGGCTGCAGAATTTTTGAGTTGTTGTGCTTGGATTTTATCGGATGGCTTTGTGTCTTTGGTGATATATTGAATAATAGGTACCATCCATGATGGTTCTTGAGTGATGCTTAAAATTGGAAGGTTGTCGATGGACTTTTTCATAAGGGGTTCTATCCATGTTCCGTCTAAGGTATCTCTAGTATGTAATTTGGATAAAGTGTCAGCTTCAGTATTAGCCTTGCGGGTTATGTGTTCGATTTTTAAGAATTGGAAATTTTTAAAGAAGGCGGATACCAACTGTAAATATCTTTGCATATTGTCTTCTTTTCCTTCGAATTTATCGTTAATTTGACTAGCTACGACTTGAAAATTTGTAAATATGTAGAGGTTTCGGATATGTAGAGTTCGGGCAATTCTTAATCCTACGAGGACGACTTCATATTCAGATTCATTGTTGTTGATCGAAAATGTGTATTTTAATGCGTAAAATAATTTGGAGCCTTCGGGAGAAGTGATGGCTACACCGGCGCCACGGTTGGTTTCGGCTGCTGAACCGTCTACGTGGATTATCCAGCAATCTAGTGGAATGCTATTTTCGGGCAATACTTGGGCGGCTGTGAGGAGAATGTCGGTGCATTCTACAACGAAATCAGATAATGCTTTAGCGTTGACATGCTTCCTGTGAGTATACTCGATATCATATTCCGAAAGTTCTATGACCCATCTCATAATGCGACCAGTGATATCAGCTTTGTACAATGATTGGCGAATAGGGGCTTACGTGTGCATAAATATACTGTAAGCTTGGAAGTAATGTCGGAGTTTTCGTGCTGCAGAGGACGACACTAATAACTGAGGGTGAAATTGAAATGTACAAATAGGTCATTTCACTAGGTTTTGGAGGAACTAAAACATGTGAATTTTGTAAATATTATTTTATGTCTTGGAAAGCTTTCTCGTATTCGGTAGTCCATTAAAACCGTTTGCGGTTACGGAGGAGTGAGAAGAAAGGGAGAGATTTTTCTCCTGATTTTGAAAGGAAACGGTTGATAGCTACGACCCGTCCGCTGAGTCGTTGTATTTCTTTAATGTTTCTTGGGGATTTGAGATTCTATATTGCTAAATCTTGGATGGGTTAATTTCTAAGCCACGTTGAGAAATCATGAAGCCTAGAAATTTGCCTATGTGTACTCCGAAAGTGCATTTTTTTGGGGTTGAGTTTTAGACCAAAATCTTGTATTGTTTGGAAATGTTTCTAGAAGATCTTGGGTTATATCTAACGATGATACTGTCTTGACTAATATATCATCGATATATGCTTCGATGTTTCTGCCAATTTGCGAAATGAACATTCGATTGATCATGTCTTGAAAATCTGCTCCAACATTTTTTAATCCAAAAGGCATACGTTTATGACAAAAAAAGTCCTTCTGGTGTTACGAAGGCGGTTTTATCTTCTTCTTCTTCTGCCATTAAGATCTGGTGATAACCTTTGTGGACATCTAAAAAGGATAACAAACTATAACCAGTTGTGGCGTCAGCAAGCAAATCCGTACGAGGAAGGGGATATGGTTTCTTGGGGATGGCTTTGTTGAGAGAAGTAAAGTCGATGTAGACTCGCCATTTGCCACCCGGTTTTGGTACAACAACGGGGTTGGCTAGCCATTGAGGGAACTGGACTCTGCATATTACATCGGATCTGACATTTCTTTGCGAATAATATTTTACTTCTCGGTGTTAAAAGAGCAGCATTTTTGAGTGACATGTTTTGCTGATGGGGGGATTCCTAATTTATGGTCCATGAAGGATCGGGAGATGACTCCAAGATCCGTGGGTGACCAAGCAAAAATGTGAGAAAATTCTGCAGCAAGTTCTAAGATATGTCATTGTAGTTGGGTCGGGAGGGAAGCACCGAGCTTGATTTTTCATTTTGGGTGGGCGGCATCGATGTCGAATGTTTCAAAATGGTCAATAGGAGTTATATTGTGGTCTGGTTTGTTGAAAGAGTCGTCCAAAAGTATGGCGGGTGTGTTTTTGGTAAGGTAGCAAGTTTGTGCGATTGACACATCCCCGGGGATTATCCAAGGTTCGAAGGGTAAGGAAACAATCATGTCATTGCGAAAAGTACAAATCTTTGCTTGCATTATATTTAATGTCGGGCGACCAAGAATGATGTTATAAGATGCTGGTGGATCTACGATGACGAAGGTGGCTGTTTGTTGTTGGAGGTGGGAAGGTGGTCCCCATTGAAGTAATAAACTTGTGATGCCGCAAGGGTGGGTGGTGTTTCCGGAAAAATTGACTATTGGTATAGAGTATGGTTGTATGAGTTTATCATTCAGGTGCATTTTCTTCCAGGTTTTGTAATACATGATGTTAGCAGAACTTCCAGTATCAATTAATATGAGTTGGACGAAGTATGATTTGATGCATAATGATATGACTAGCGGGAGACTATTTCCTCGAACTGAGATTTGACGCGTTTGTGTGGGGGATCCACGGATTGGTGATTATTGTCTTCTATGATGTTGATGACGTGAGGGAAGGACGTTCCGGTACTTGGAAGGTTATTGGTAGTTGTCGTGGCTTGTTTCGTAAATGTCATAGTGAAAAGTTGGCAATCTCATTAGGGCTAATCAACTCAGTTGATTCAACTCCATTACGTCTTGTCCAGGGCCATAGAATTTGCAGTGATTGTCATAAAGCCATCAAATTGATGGCCTTGGTTACCAAAAGAAAAATTGTTGTGAGGGATAGTAGCAGATTTCATCGCTTCAAAAATGGAACTTGTTCTTGTGGTGATTACTGGTGATCCTATCTGCCATCTACTCTAGTCGTGTATGTATCCCTTTCCTTCACAATTTTGTCATATCTTCTGATACTTACTTGTGTTTTTGGAATGCTACAATAATATGGTTTTATTGTGGATCTAAAAATTCTCATATTATTGTATTCCATGAGTCACCAATTTATACCCAAATTCAAGACATAGGAAGTCTCCTTATTCTCCTTAGTCAAGTTATGCATCTTTTTGTAAATCAAAAGTATTCTCTGTCCTATTCATGGTATGATCTAGTTTCATTTTGGTGGGAGTTTTACCCTTAGTTAAGGAATCACTTACCTTTATTAGTTGAAAGATTCATAATGCAAACATAATCTAATTCACTTACCGTCGTGATGCTAAGAGCTCTTGTTTTCCATTTTCCAGCAAAATTCTGCATTACTTGTTCCAGAAATAGTTTATGTGCCGCGAGAAAGATCACAAACAATATTTTTTGTTCTACGCTTAGTAATCCATAAGGAACAATATTTGCTGATTTTTTTGCAGTGACCAAAATTCTGCTTTGAATGGTATCAGACTAATGATACATTCTGTGGGAGTCTATTTTGCTTTTATGTACTTTTACTTACTCATTGAGATTAAATAAACTGATTATCTTATATTCTGTTTTGAATGGTATCAGATGAATGATAATTTATAGTGTTTTTTTTATCCAACCAATTGTCCTAATTTTTATATCCAACCAAAGATTTTAGACCGTAAAAGTACTAGATAGCAAAAAAAATTTGGAAGATCTATTAACTCTCCTCAATATCATCACCCTTTTTTTTTTTTTATTGTTGTGTCAATTTGTCATAAAATTTTAATATGTATGTTTTGAACTAGTGTTACAAGATTTGTGTTCCAGTACTATGGTCATTGCCATATATGAGTTAAGTTCCACCAAAACTAATTCAATATTAACAATAGTAGAAAAGGTAGGTTCTGTTATACTGTCACTTATCTGTGCATGAAATTGCAATGGAATTTAGGATAGTTCAACAATTTGGTCATTTAATTTGCAATATTAGGACAATTAAGTCCCTTAACTACACTAAATTGTACACTAAGGCTGGAAATTATCAAATTTCGTACAAAACAATAACTTATATAATGGTTGATCATCACTGAAAAGAGAAACAAAAATAGGTTGAGCATAAAAAGTGAGAATTTTCCTTTAGGTATTTAGAAAGGACAATTTTTTACCTGGTACGGTTCGTGGTAACCAAAAACTAAGCAATTTTTATTGCTATGGTCGAGGTTTCCTTTTCTAGCGATAAAAACTTACTTCCTTTATCAAAGAGGAGACAGAAACGGTCCCCCGCCCACTTCCATGGTGGCTCAAACCTGCAACCAATAAAAAAATATTTATCTTTAATAAAAACGAGCAACCAATTTTTTAATGGAATCAATTCAAAAGGCATTATTTATCTTTAATAAAAAAACAGTTTAAAACTTTAAAAAATTAAAAAAATATACTTTAAAATTAAGTTTATTAAAATTAAATTTATTTAAAATTAAATTTACCAATTATTCTAATAATAATAAGAGTAAATTATTCCACATGCACTTCTTAAATATCAAAATTCAGTTTTTGCACCTCAAAGAAAGTATCATTATCGTTTCACTACATGTACATCGGTTAACTCAAACCGTTAGTGACTCAATTTTGCGCAACTTTTTTTCACTATTTTTGTCCAATTCTTTTTAATTTTTTTAAAAAAATTTTTTAATTTTTTTCTCTCTCATTCTTCTTCTTCTTTTCTCTCTCTTCCTCTTTTCTCTCTCTCTTTTTCTTCTTCCTTTCTCTCTCTTCCTCCTCATTTGTCTTTTGATCTATGTATTTCTCTCTTTCTTCCTCTCTTCCTCTTCATTTGTCTCTTGATCTCTATATTTTTCTCTCTCTTCCTCATCATTTCTCTCTTGATCTCTATATTTCTCTCTCTCTCCCTCCTCATTTCTCTCTTTCTTGATCTTTATATTTCTCTCTCTTCCTCCTCATTTCTCTCCTGATCTCTCTGTATTTCTCTCCTTCTTCCTCTTCATTTCCCTCCTTCCTCTTCATTTCTCTCCTGATCTCTGTATTTCTCTCCTTCTTCCTCTTCATTTCCCTCCTTCATCTTCATTTCTTTCCTGATCTCTGTATTTCTCTCCTTCTTCCTCCTCCTCCAGAAATTCAAGATCTAATATTATCTTTTAAATTGATTCAAAATCTCTTTATTTTTAATCAATTAATCTCTTTATTTTCAATCAGTTCTTTATTACAAAAAGAAAAATTATGAATGCAAGAAAGGAGATATCGGAATTACCAGAACCTATTCTGCATCATATTTTGTCTTATTTACCCTTGGAAGAAGCTGCTCGTACAAGTATATTATCGAAACGGTGGAACAAGGCGTGGCAGACGCTTCCGTACCTTAATTTCAATAATTTCAAAAACCATAAATGTTTGGTGCCCAGTAAGCATTTATTTACCACTATAAAAGGAATAGTAAAAGGCAGGTGGGAGAAGCATCAAGTAAGCATAGTGAAGTTTAGATTATCAATTCCCCATTGCTGGGGTAATTTCTTTGTGCTTGACGAAGAAATAAAGAATGAAATTAGTCGGTCGAGTTTTGAAGTCATCAGTTTTGTGGGAACGCAATTCCTTAAAGAATTGGAATTGTTTAATGGCTTGAAAGATATTAATGGTTTATTATATGTGCCTCCAATTATTCTTTCTGCTGAGGGATTAACCTCCTTAATCTTAAACGGATTTGACTTGAGTTTGTCCTGGCCGTCGTCGTCGTGCCGCATAAAATTTACCTGTTTGTAGACATTAGTGTTGGAAAGTGTGCGTTTAGACGACAGTTTATTGGAAAATTTAATCTTCAACTCTCGCTCATCATTGGAGACCTTCGAACTCATAAATTGTTTGAACTTAAAGACTATTCGTTTGGGTGGGGAATTTGTTAAAATGAAGCGACTCACACTGAATATACATACGGGTGAGGATATGAAGATTTTAGAAGTTGATATGCCAAAATTAGAGAAGCTATACGTAAATAGTCGCATATCAGATTTCGAAAAATTTAAGATTATAAATTGTCCATTTTTAAAACAAGTCTTCCTGCGCTCTGATTTTATTACAGAAAATCATTTGAAACATTTATTGGCTTCTTGTAAACAAATCCAAGATCTGACCATCACAAAATCTCCTCTTTTGAACAACATTCATATATCTACCAATTCCCTCAAAACACTATCTTTATCTTTTCTGAAAAACCTTAAAAATATTCATATCTTTTCTCCTTCTCTCGAAAAATTAACATTCGAGGCTTATGATGAGGACCAGGATATTTTTTCGAATGATTCTAACATAGGAGGAATACATAAAGTCAACCTGGAACATATCAAAATCATAAACTTATCAATTGAATGCTTAAATATCAAAATGATTCCAGAGTACATGAAAAAGTTGTCTCCCTTTTATGGCACTAAGGGATATGTCCTTCCAGACAAGTTGTACGATCTTAGTGGGCTTGACCAAAATGGTGGAGTTTTTGCTTTGGATAGCACCACGAGCAGAGAGGGTTTCTATAGTCTCCTTCAGCGGCACCCCAGAATTAGCCCTTGAGGTAATAAACTCTTATTATTATTAAATTTTATGTATGTATGTATGCATGTATGTACTAATGAATTTTATTTCTTAGCAGTTGGTGTATAGTAAAAATAATGAGGAGAAAGAAAACTTCAATTGCTGTTATTGCAAATTGCTTCCGATTGATTGTTGGCGGCATGGCTTAAAAGGAGTCAGAATCAAAATAATTCGCCAATGGAGACACCTTTTGGCAAATTTGAAGGACTTTTTGTTTTAAAATGTGGAGAATTTGAAAATTGAGGAGAGTGAATACGATTTGCCAAATACCAAAAATATCACTTTCTTCTGAAATCTAATATAGATATTGTTTAATTTTGTATATTTTAATTTTATCAAAATATATAATTTAATCCTTAGATTATATTATATATTTATATGAATAATAGTTAAGTTTAGTTATAAACAAATTTTGTTTTTTTAATGTGTCAAATTTTTTTTATTAAAAATAAATAAGGTTTTTTGACAATTTTTGTCGGAAAAAAACTTAAAGATTTATTTTCTTTTCTTTTTTTTTCTTTTTTAATTAATTAAATAATCTAAATCGCTACGTAATTTTATTTTTAAATTTTTTAATCAAATCCATCAAAAGAATGTTATTTATCTTTAATAAAAAAATAGTTTGAAATTTAAAAAAATTTAAAAAATATATATTTTGGAACTGAGATCAAATTTACTAATTATTCTAATAATAATAATAATAATAATAATAAAATTATTATTTGAATAAAATTTTATTTTGAATATAATAGGATTAATTGGTGTACAATGGTATATATATATATTATCTATCTATATATATATATTGAACTTATAAGAAAAAATATGGGAATCGTAATGACTCAAAAGTGCATGCAAAGAAAATATATATATATGTAATTTATATGAATAATGGGTAAATTTGGTCATAAATAAATTTTTTTTTAATCGTTCAATTTTCTTTATTAAAAATAAATAAGATTTTTTTGATGAATACTGTCAAAAAATCAAAAAAATTATTTTTTATTTTTTTTAATTATTTAAATAATATAAACCACTGCTTTTTTTTTTTTAATCAAATCCATTAAAAGAAAGTTATTTATCTTTAGAAAACAGTTTGAAACTTTAAAAAATTAGAAAAATATACTTTGAAACTAAACTTGTTAAAATTAAATTTATTTGAAATTAAATTTATCAATTATTCTAATAATAAAAAAAAATTTATTATTATTTGAATAAAATTTTTTTGAAAATAATAGGATTAATTGGTGTACAATGGTATATATATATATATATATATATATATATATATATATATATATATATATATATATTGAACTTATTAAAAAATTATGGGAATCGTAATGACTCAAAAGTGCATGCAAAGAAAAAAAAAAATATATATAATAATGTAAGTAAAGGGAGGCGGTGACATGAAACAAAGATTGAGTTTTTTTTTTTTTTTTTTTTTGTAATAAATTGCATGCAAACAAAGCAAAGAAGAGAAGTACAGCACGTGAGAACAAGAATGATGATTCTTGGAGGCAACTTAGTACCCTCACTATTTTTTATTTTTTTATTTTTTATTTTCCTTATTATTAAATTTGTAAATACGTATAATATTTAGAATGTATTTATTTATTTATATATTGTGTGTAGGGAAAACTTTGTTTGGCCCGTCCCACGTGCTAATCTGGTGCGGGCGTTGGCTTCATATTACAAGAAAGTTGTTAGCTTTTTTCCATACAAATCTCGGCCCACCACTCTAAAGTATAGTTTTCTTTTTTTCTTTTTTTCTTCAGCTGGCAAAAAAAAATAATAAAAGGCTGCACCTTTATGGGATCATCACTTGTGAATTATGAGATTTGTTTGGGTTGATTATTGATTGCATTTTTTCTTTTCTTTTCTTTTCCAGCTATATATTGAATAATTATCTAAATTTATCTCTATTTAGTGTAGATCAAAATTACACAATTATCTATATATATATATATATATATATATATTTGTAATTTATTTATATCTTCACTTTATTTTATTTTTTATTTATCATACATCTCTATCTTATTTTTATTTTATTTTATTTTATTTTGAAGATTTGTTTTA
This sequence comes from Asclepias syriaca, assembly GCA_027405835.1. NCBI lineage: Eukaryota > Viridiplantae > Streptophyta > Magnoliopsida > Gentianales > Apocynaceae > Asclepias > Asclepias syriaca. The sequence continues at coordinate 13,073,391 of CM049933.1, forward strand.
AGGAAAAGCTTTTGTCACAAATCTCCATTCAACTCCAACTTTTGTTTTTTCAAACAATAATTATGCATTCAATTCTTTTATATAGTTCTTACACAACTTTATATTGTATATTATACATACATACAATATATATATATAATATATATATATATATATATATATATATTCATATTTAAAAAAAATGAGTCTGGAGAGTGTTTTGAAAACTGGAAACCTGCAAAAATATTTGAAGGCCTTACACGTCAAATTATGTTCATAGCCCTTTTTTTCTTCTTGTAATCTACGTGTCAAAATTTGAAGTGAAAAAATAAGATATGTTCATCTCATATTAGAAAATCTAAATTTCTTAATATATATATAATATTAAAAAAATAGTTTTGTTATATAATTTCGTTATATTAAATTTTGTTATATAATTTCAAGACAAATGAGATTAGAACTTTAATTTATATATGCAATTAATATGATGAATTAGTTTGGACGTAGAAATTAAATAATCAAAATATCAAAAAATCTAATTGACCTTTTTGGTTTAAATGATTTTTTATTTTTAAATTTTTTATTTATTATTTTTTTTTCTTTCCCCTCCACTTGATGTCATAGATAGGCAACTTCTTTAACAACTAGGGTTAGAGAAATTGGATAAAGTGAAGTATATATATAGAAAAAGCCATGTTTCACATGGAATTTAAAAAGTTGGGTTTTTGGGATGAGCTGTAATACTAACTTTTGGCAACTATATATCATCATAATTCAATATATATTTGGGAGAGAGTGATTTTGGTTTGGTTCAAGATATATACTCGCTATCTAGTCAACTATAAGTTCATCAGCTTTATGTTCTTTTTTTTCCACTCTTCCATAAAGGAAATAAAATGTATTTACCTTTTGTGATCATCAATTTAAACTAATTTAGTCAAATATACATTATATATATACTAAGATTTTTTTAGATCTTTTTCTTTAAATTCTTGAATCTCACTTCTATTCATCTTATAATTAAAAATTAAAATTTTAATTAAATTTTAATTCTATTATATTTTCAACTCATGATCTTACTATCATAAATGATTACTATCATAAACGAAAATAATTACTATCATAAACGAGGCTGTTTACTATTTAAACAATACTTTCTTGATATATATATATATAAAACCCTTCTGTCATTTTGCATGGGAAGCTTGGGTGTTTTAGTAATTTTACTTCAAAGCTTAAGAGAATGCTTATATATATATATACACACATATACATATCTGTGTGAATCTGTTCTGGAACTGGGGTGCCACTCTCTCCAGCAGCTTCTTGTGAATCGATCTCTCAATATATATAGATATATATATATCTATAACTAATTTGTTTTTCCATGGAAGATCATCACCATCCTCATCACCATCATGATCATGATCAAGTTCAGAAAGAATTGCAGCTTCTTCCAGCTCCACACAATATTACAACCACATCATCATCGGATCAATATTCATTACTAAAACTCCGGTCCACCACCATTACCACCGACGATGGCCCGCCGTGTCTGGACCTTCAGCTTTCCACAAATCTGATACCAATAATTACTCATCATCAAGAAAAAGTAGTTGTTGAGGGCAGTACTAATAGTAGTGGAACATCAATTGAGACACTGAAATGGCAGGCAGCTGAACAAATATGGTTGGCAGCCATTGAAAAAGCTTATGCAGAACGTATGAGAGAACTCAGTAGAAGGGAAATGGAACTTGCTCAGAACGAATTCTCACATGCTACAATTTTAAGGGAAAAAGCTAAAGAAGAACTTGATCAAGCACAAAAACTCAAGGAACGCTCCACCTCCACCACCACCACCATGGAGATCACTTGCCATTCTTGCAGCCAAAAGTTTCGACCTTGATCACACCTATATATATCTATATATCTATATATCATATCAATATTCATGGAAGTTTTTGATTTCTTTCTTTCTTTTAACACTATATTACAATTAACTCTTGTTCTAAATAATTGGGATCAGATCATGATACATGTATATATATATATATATATATATATATATATGTATGTATAGTCTCTCTCAAAATGATTTAATTTCTTGGATTTAATTGTTCTAGTATACTTTCTAATTAGTGCATTTAGGTCTACAAGATTTATCTTCTAATTTTCTTTAAAATTGTCTTTGTTTTTATTGATTTTATCTACATAGAATCACTTGAAAAAAAACCCTAATTAATCTAAAGTCAAATATTTGAGTAGTTATGTAGTTTTAGTGCTAAGTTGGATGAATTAGTGATGTCTCGAGCGATTGTGTAAAAGAAAATTATGATTGATTAATTTGAGTCAAATCGAGTCAAATCAGTTCATTGCTCATTGCTCCTTCCCTAATCTGTCAATGTGTATATATACATATATATATATATATATATATATGCCCTTAGAAAAGGTAAAAGAGTAATGATTGATGTATTGTGTAACTATATATATATATATATATGTATGTATGTATGTATATATATGCTAACCTTTTTCATTTGTTTTTTCTGATCTCTCACTCATCTTCCCTTTCTACATTTAGTTTCTTTTCCTTTTTGTTAGTTATTCATTGGAATTAATGGCATAAGAATTAAGGAAAATATCTTTATATATATAATTAATTGTCTTTTTGAGGGGTTTGGGGGGGGGGGGGGGGTGGAAATGAAAATCAAAATCTGTCTGAATTAAGGAGAAGGAAGAGATAAAAACATTTATACAAAAAGGAAACATTTTTTTTTTTTTTGTATGGTACCAACTCTAATCCATTAAAGAATCAGAGAGCATGTGAAATTAATCAGAAAGTTAGGTAAATCATCATGTTTGGTATTATAATGTTGCACTGAAAAAGCTCTGATAAAATCAAAGAGAGAAAAATTATCATCAGAAGCTTAAAAAAAAAAAGAAAAAAAAGTAGATTATATATCAACAGACAATGGGTTGCAATAATAGAGATATAGAAGATATGATCTTCTCCTCCTTGATGTACAAGCTTTTATATATATATATATATATATATATATATATATATATATATATATTATGAATCTTTAACCAGATTCTATAGAGTTCGATTTTTACTCAAAAAAATTTTATAAATTAATTCGAAATCTTATGTAACATTTACAAATAACTTATAGCTTGTGTTGAATAATATAATAATCGAACTAACTAGATATCTTGTATAACATTTATAAACAATTTATAACTTGTTTCCTTGTATAAACTAATTCGATATCTTATGTAACATTTACAAATAGCTTATAATTCATGTTTAAACAATGTAATCCAACTAACTAGATATCTTGTGTAACATTTATAAACCATTTATAACTTGTTTCCCTTTATAAACTAATTCGAGATCTTATGTAACATTTACAAATAGCTTATAACTCATGTTTAAACAATGTAATAATCGAACTAACTAGATATCTGGTATAATATATATATATATAGAAACAGTTTATAACTTGTGTTCCTTTATCAACCAACTCGAGATCTTATGTAATATTTATAAATAACTTACAATTCATGTTAAACAATGTAATATTCAAAATAATAAGTAATAAAATGGCTTATCTAAGTAGCCATTTACCAAAATGGCAGATGCATCAAAACAAAAATGCTAGAAAAGATACAATTGAGTGAAGACAATATAGCTGTATACCATTCCAAAAATGAAATGGGAAGTTCTTATCTTTGTGTATGTGTGTGTTTGTGGATCATTAATCCCCTCCTACCCACACACACACACACACACACAAATACAAACACAAAACACACACACATTATATATATATATATATAATATATATATATATATATATATGTATGTATGTATGTATGAATAATGTCTAAGAATCCAGCACAAAAGAGACATATTTGGTTACGTCCTGTTAACAAACACCACCGAATCATAGCATGCAGACGACCAGCATAACATTTTAAGTTGTCTCCCATACCGACGAGAGAACCACGAAATATTTTTATTATCTTCTCCACTCCACCACCCCACCCCACCCCACCATGATCACATGCAAAGGTGGATGATTCTTATATATATATATATATATATGTATGTATGTATATATATATGTTGTGGACTATCTTTTTCTTGTTTTCCTTTTGGAGCTTTTCTGGGGGTCATCATGATTATGGAGCTTTTTGGCTTACTTTATATGAATATTTATATATATATATACATACATATAATAGGCGAGCAGCCAATTAGTAGATGGAAATGTGATCAAATTATACACTGGTATATGTACAAATATACCCCCCCACCATATTTCTACAAATATATACCCACAACATAAAATATCTCGCGCAATTCGCATACAATATATCACCATATATTTTCATTATATCATTACAACATAAAATATCTAAAAAAATTCATTACACAAAAAGTCCATGGCCTAGTAGACGGTGATAAATAAAAACCCCTCTGAGAGATAAGAGAGAGGGACATAACAAAAAACACGTCAATAACAAAAGAGAGATCTCCAAAAAAAACACGTCAAGAACAAAAGGAATATCTCCAAGAAAGACACGCCCAAGGAGAAAGGAGCAACAAAAGAAAAGAAATTAGAAGGAAAAAAAATTATAGTAGTAAAGATCAAGCCACATCATACACTAAGTGAAAAAATCACATAGAAGATATTCCAACTAGGTAATGTATTGAACTTTATACTTTTTTTTTCTGATGAACTTGATTAAAAGAAAAGATTTTTTTTTTAAAATTAACAATATTATTTGCAGATTGACCTGACTAAAAAATATATATCTAAAAACAACAAATATAATGTTTATTATAAAATATAATATCAATTCAAATAATTTTATAAATTCTTAAACAATCATTTAAAAAAAATTAATAAATTATTTTAAGAAAAAAAAATTAAGATTTAAAAAAAAAAATCTAGGTACAGAGATTTCAAGGAACATTTTATCTTTTTCTTTTCTTTTCTCTAAATACCTTCTCCACAAAATTCACAAATCCCACATCGAAATTTTTAAGACAAATTTCTTATTTTCAGCTTTATAAATGCTTTAAATGTATCGTGAATCCGATAAATAAATTATAATTTTGTTACAAAATATGGATAATGTGATGCCAAATGAAAAGAAGTTTACATATATATATATATATATATATATATATATATATATATATATATATATATATATATATATCATTTTATTATTTATTTTGTAACTATGTATATTTATTTTTTAATTTTTTAAGTTATTATTATTATTCTATAATATTAATTTCTAACATCTGTAGTGTATCCTAATTAGCATACTGATTATCTACAATTCTAATTTGTAAAAGTAATTAACAAAAAAAATTAATATCACATTATTAAATAATTTAGGGACCAATTTTGTAAATTGCTCATAGTTTGGGGACTAAATATGCGTATTTGCCTAATCCCCCTGCCTGAAAAAAGAAAAAGAAAAAAAAAGTCTAAATTTTCTCTTCCCTCCCTTGTCCGGTCCTTCTTCAGTTTTCGTTTTCGTTTCCAAATCTCCCATCTCCAATTTGCTTCACAGGAGAATTCAAATCCTGAAGCAAGATGCCAAAGAGGACTACACATACATACTCCAGCGAAGACGCCGCACCAGACGGCCCTAATTCTGATCTCTTCGTCTATTATTGCAAGCACTGCAGCTCTCATGTCCTCATCACAGGTTCAATTTCTTCTCTATTTTCATGAAATTATGTTTTCCATATGTTTAATTGCTGAAATTACTGCAATATTTGGTTAGGTTTTCTTTTTCTTGTTTTCTGACCACCTTTTAATTTGATTGAAGCTAAATCAATTGCATATCTTATGTAGAAGAATTACATGTAACTTATGGTGCTCAGCCCTATGTTCTGTCATATGTGTACTTGGGAAAAGTTTGAGCAATTAAATATTCATACAGACAATTGAGGGGCTAAAGTGTGAGGAAATACCAGCCCTGTCGGTGATTTTTAACTGTTTGTACACTACAATATTCTAGTTCATTATTAAGTATGATGATGAAGATTAGTTTCCATAATTAGTATTAGTTTCAGTGTAATTCTTATTTTGTTTATGGTTGAGAATTAGTAACCTTCATTATCATTAAGGGTGTATTTGGCTTGGTTTTCTCAATAACAATTTAGTGACTATTTTTTATCCAAATCTAAATACTATTTCCCTCTAAAATTTTCATTCAAACAAATTTAAATTTCCCTCCAATTCCTACAGGTTATGCCACATCTTTGTACTAACATATCATCTATGCTATATATATATTATATATATATATATATATATATTGTATTCAAATTACATTTAAGAAATTAGTTAATAATATCCTAACTTCTTTGAATATATAAACATTGGTTAACATCAATCAATCATTAGAATAAACATCTCCATTATCCAATGCAAATACATTCAAATTTTTATTCTCAAAACCAAAACAAATCTCACATTAAAACTCAATTTAAGTGCAAACAGTGTTCCTTGTTTAGAGAGATATAGTTTTTTTTCTCTCTCCCTTCTCTATTTTTCCTCTTTCTCCTCTTCTTACTCCCTTTTCCCTTTTATTTATGTTAAAAAATGTTCTTCCTTTATGATTCAAGTTCCATGATGTTATACCTTAGTGTCTATTTGTAATTTTTGTCTAACTACTTTGTTTTGTGATGCTTTTTCTTAAATCTTTTCTTCAGAATTTGTTTTTACTTTAGCATCAAATAGAAAATAAGATATCTACCTATATATGTGTGTGTACACGTGTATGTATAATTTTGAAACAAATTCAATATGAGTTATTTGTCTAAAGAATGTTTATAGATACCCAATTGCAGAAAATGCCTAAGAGAAAGACAGACAAATCATACGTATTGGACAAGAAACAACATCTTGCAAGGCTGAACATAGAAGAAGCAGGAAAAGTTCTCTTGAAACGGTATACGATGCATTACAGTTTCTAGTTTCCTATTCTTTCTACCCAGGACGAGTCTTCCCTTATCTAAATAAAAAAATAAGGATCAAAATTTTAGCTAATAAAAAATGTGTGGCAAAGAAAGAGCTGCATGTTTATATGAGTATAGAATGATCAAATTTTTAAGAAGTTAGAAAATATGTGTAATCATTAGAGGAATAGAAGGATGCATCAATTAAGAATGTGAGAGGAAGAAATTTCTTGAGTTTGACTTAGCTTCTCACTAGATTCACCAATTAAAGTCATGTGATCAAGGATGCAGAAGATCTAACAGCATACTTTGGATCCTTTCATCTGAGTTGCATAATTATATTATATGGAATAATTAATTCATCCAAATTGCTGATCGATCTAACTGTGGACTGAGTTAGAGATGAAAATCAGGTTGACTTACTGAAATTTTGGTGATCCAGAGAACCAGAATTCACAAATATAGCTGAACAATGTATATGAGCTACTAAAGTATTTAAATATTTGAGTTATTAAGCTAAAATAGCATCAAAGCTGGCAGCAGAAATTCCATATTTAATCTTTGCCTTTTCATTCTAGATAATTGGCATTATTTAACAAAGAAGTCAAATTCACTTAGACAATGTTGTATGAAAACCACTTTCTTGGATATGGTACATGCTGATGTTCAGAAATCTTAAGAATCCTTCAGATCAGCAAAAAATTCTTGAGGAATGATTTCAGTATCAGTTCCTTCTCAATCACAGTTCTGAAAACATGAAGGAAAAGGCAAAGGAAGGTGAAAGTTTTTTAAAAAAATATTTAAAAATCTAGTGAAAACTGAAATTCCTGAGTTTTGCTGCAAATTATAGTTGGCCCTGAGCCCATTAGTATTGTTGAGATCTTCCATTAACTGTTCTGGAGAATAAACGGAAGTAGAGGGGAAGGAAGAAGCTTGCATTTACAGTTCTCTTGGCCATTTTATCAGAAGAAGAATTTGATATGTCTCACTGTCTCTCTCTGATTCCTTCACTATTTTCACATACATATGTATATATAGATGGTAGTTTACAGTCATTATTTTATCCCATTAGATGCAGGAACAATTTGTACTGAGCTTCTGCCACATTGGTTTCAGTTATTCTCTGTGATGGATGGCACTAAACATCATACTTCTTTCATTGATTTCGGTGAGGGTCAATCCAATGTCTTCGATGTTGGGACCTGTTAGTTTGGGAATATTACTCTTGAGATTATATTTGAGGAAAAGAATTATCTAGTTAGGTGCACATATTCCCACTTTTCCAGTCTTAGGTTAGAAAGCACACTTGTAGCCATGAAGATTATCCAAGAACAGGCATCATCACTTTGTCTATTGTAGTTTTTTATACTAAAATGCACTAGGTTTGCTATTCTGTTATATAATCGATCTAGTAGAATTTCTTGATTATAATTTATAGTTGGTTTTTGTTGTTTAGTGGAGAGGGAAGATTGGAAAAGCAGTTCCGCATGAATTGTGTTGGTTGTGGCCTCTTTGTCTGCTACCGAGCAGAGGAAGATCTGGAATCGACCTCTTTCATATATGTTGTTGATGGTGCACTGAGCTCAATTACTGCTGAAACAAATCCACAGGCAATGCATATGAACTCTTTTTGTTGCTTTTGTTTTCATACATGTGGTTTTTGATCTGGAAGTGGCTAGAAAAGCATAGGTTGTAGGGTTGAGCTTATGTAATTACAATGTTATTCCTTTGTTTTGATTTTACTCGTGCTACGTTGATGGCTTTTCATGTATTTTACCTAAATTTTAACTCCTTGGTTACAAAAATCTCTGTTTGTTATTTTATTCTCTGTAGGATGCTCCTGTACCGCCATGCATATCACAGTTAAAAGGAGGCCTCGTTCAAGTGGCCATAGAAGTGGAAGACCGTGCACAACGCTCAGCAATTACCAGTAAATTCAGTTCTTTAGTGGTGTTTTGCACTGAATTAGTTCTATGGTGATTTGGTGAAATTAACTGAATTTCGTGATTCACAAAAGCATGTTATGTAGTTATAATAATGACTCTCTCCATTCTTGCTGAAGCTGAGAAAGAAAAATTCTTGACTGCACAAAGGATTGGATTGTTATGGTTAATAGCTGTAAATGTTTGATGGTAGAATTTCTGTTTTTATGCTAGGTAACCCTGATGTACCTAGTTCTTATGCTAGGTAATTCTAGAAATAATAAGGCGCAGAAAGTAATTGGAGTGTATGACTTCCAACTTGATACAGCCTAGGATCTATGGTTTCAAACATAATTTATATTAGCATTAGGATGTTATTATTTATAATATTTTTATGCATTTTCAGATTTCTAGTAATTTATTTCATTTAAAATCTCTAGTATGAATTTGTTTTCTTTTCCTTATTTAAGTGAAGTAGGTTTTTGCCAATGAATGCCCATTGTTATCTAGGGGTATGGAGAGAATTTTGGAATGTTTTCCATATATCAACATTATTTTTCTTTCAGTTCTTGAATTATGTTTTCAAGACTATTATTTTGAAATCAGCATTTTTATCAAAAATATTTCATTAGGTTAAAATTTAACCAAAACAATTGCCTCTGATAAAGTTTTTTTTATGGTAATCCTATCCATGATAGTGATCAAGTTAGGAGACCTTGCTGAGAAATTTATAGAATCAACGAAGTATTGTATAACAACGTGTTGGGGACAGAAGTCAAGCAGTCAGGAGTTATCTTAATAAGATTGTGACCGACTTGCTGCCTAACAATTGGTCCTAATGGGAATAGGAAAGGAAATAGGCAACAACCAAGAATTGATGCTGATTTCATCTCTTATATTATTATGAGCATGATGATGAAATTGAAGACACCTATATGGAAGACAAGCTTGCATAAAATGGTCTCAATTGGAATATAATGGAAATTGACATAATCTATGGAGGTAGGCCAGAGCCAATTTGGTGCTAGAGTTCGGAATGTTCGCAAAGTCAATAATGGGGATAATTGTTGAGGTAAAAATGAGTATGATAATGATTTCAAACTTAAGGTAAATGTACCTTATTTTTTGGGAACCTAGGGATTGAACACTTTATTGATTGGAAGTAGATATGTATTACACTTTTGAATACAAGGAAGTTCCTAAATAGAATAGAGTAAGGTTTGTAGCAATTTAGGATAAAAGGAGATACATCTGGATGGTAGCAAAGACTGCAGAACAGAAGTCAAGAAGGGATGTGCACCTGTTAGAATATGGTAGACGATCAAACAATTGCTAAAAGGTGAATTTCTCCCTTTGGATTAAGTATAAATTGTGTTCAAACAATATCAGAGATGCCAACAAGGCAAAAATACATTGCAAGAATATACTTCTGAATTTATGATTCTAGCACAGAGGAATGACTTGAGGGAAAGTAAATGTCATCAAGTAGCTATGTTTAGGGGGACTCAAACCACAACTCAGAGGTAGAATTGGTGTGCAATGGGTGATAGTTAACTGAGGCAAAAAACATGGTAATGAAGTCTGAATTATTGTTACAAGAAAAACATGGTAATAACATCAGTTGCTCTGAAGTTTCTGGACTTGATAAGCTGGGATAGTGCCGAAATAAAATTTTGAGTGAGTCTACTGGGAGAAGGAGCCTTTTCCAGTTTCTGCCTTTGCTAATATTTGATGTTTCTTGAGCCATTATTTTGGCCCATTTTTGAATTAACTGATTACCTTTATCTTCCCTTGTTTCATTAGTTAAATTACTTTATTTTCTAGTTATCGAATTGAAATTTGACCAATGGCTGTTTATATGTCATATACATGCTTCCCCATTGCTTTCTCTTATTTAATGTCTCTCTCATGAACTTTAATTTTGGAGAATTGTCTTTTATATAACAGTGTAGCTTTTCTTTAACTTAAGACAAGGGAAAAGGAAAATCTTAAACTGATAGTTTTGGTCATGTAATTCCAGGAGTAAATGCAGATGATGTTCGGGTCACTGTTGCAGCTCCTGCAGTACGTGGAGAAGCTAACAATGAGCTTCTAGAGTTCATGGGCAAGGTATGTATGCCATTGAGTTGCTCGTTCTAAATTTGTTATTCTAGAAATTGGTTTATTTATTTAATTTTAAGTACTGAGAAGAATGTGCATTTGAGTCAGGTCTTGGGATTGAAATTGAGCCAAATGACTCTTCAGAGAGGATGGAATAGCAAATCAAAACTGCTTGTGGTTAGTTCAGAATTTCATCTCCTTTTTCCTCCATACCTTAGTTGTGGATATTTATGCCATATATACAGATATGTTTACCTGAGAATTTTTATATTGCCCATGGTCTTAACTTACTGTGGCATTTGAATAGGTTAAGGTTTTAACTTAATGTGTGCCTTAGTTGTTGAGGGTTAACATTACAAGTTATCAGTAAAGTTACTTGTTAGTCTAGATCTAGAATGATGAATTAGTTTTTAAATATTGAGATGGGTTGCGTTAATTTCATTGATTTTCGTGTGCGGAATTTCCTTTTAATATGTCTTTGTTTATGGTCTTAGTGAGGATAATTAATATACTTGAAAGGATTAAGATACTACACCTCTGTGTGGAGGGTTGATCTCTAAACCCTGGATGATAAATATATGATGCTTCCAGGCTGCAATGATAGAATTACTGAATTGATCCTTTTGTGAATCAATCCTTATTGTTTCTACCATGCTCATTTTCTTGAATGTACCTTTACGAATTTGGGTATTTTCCTCCATATCTTCTTCTGTCTTATTCATTAAATGATAATTAAGTGGCCTCTTTTTCATTTGGATGAAAGCAATTTATAACGGTGGGTTCCAATTCTGCAGCTCATTCTTAAACTAGAGTTCTCAAGAATGTGTTTGAGTTGCTAATACAACTAACAAAAAATGCAGCATTGTTCTTTACTATTGTTATGGTTTCAATCTGAAATTCTCAAGTGCAGTGTAATGTACTTTGGCTGACATAATCTGCAGTTTACTAATCCATAATTCTGTACCAGGTAGAAGACTTGACTGCTAGACAAGTATATGAGAAATTACTAGAAGCTGCCCAGCCTTGATTCAAGCAAAGGAGGAACTCCAAAATTTAAAGCCTATGTTTGTGCGCCTTCGGTTCACTCTCGCTTCTTGTAGTTTCTACTGTTTTAACTCTGACCATAGTATTTAAAACGCAGCTGTATATTGAATCATGAATATTTTATTGAACCAAACGAATCTGAAGAAAATCTTCTCTTTTTCATTTAAAATAGATTTTTTCTCTGATTTCCTTGCCTTTGTATTTTTGGTTTTAGATTTCTTTTGCCTATATTCTTCAATTAATTTAGGAGAGGTTCATGTGAGAAGATTTTCAAGTAATTGCATCAATATGAAATCGTTTCTTACCTTAGGCCGTCTAAGTGAGATAAAGGCAAATCAAATCAAATTCTATAACTTGTCACCTTTTGGTAAATATAGGGATTTTGTATAATTCCTATAGAGATAAGACTTTCACGAAGCAAAAAGTAGAAGTTGGAACACAAATTTGTTGGGGTTTTCAACTCAAGTCTCGCGTAACTAATATAGAGTGGGATTATTGGAGCCCAACAAAATTAACCCCAAATTTTAAGAACCAAAGAACAGACTTGTGTAAAATAAAACAATGGCATAAGTTAACACAAAGTTGAAGCCCAAGAAAAAGAATGATGAAATTTATCACCAATAATCTCCACAAGAACAATGCCCATCTTTGAAATGATGAAACCTACTGGAATCTCGCACTATAATCTCTCTTTTCTTAATAATTGATATGTATTTTATGGCAACATGACAATCAATGCAAACCCTCAAATTTTTCATTATTCTGATAGGAAGAAACTCAGGCGTGTTCATCAAAGCAAAAGCAATGGCAAGCTTTTCACTATGGTGCACCAAGTTGTATTCCTTTTCTTCTCCATCCATATCATGTAAAACAGAAGCAGTATCAGGAACATATCCTTTCAATTTCATCTCTTCAATTAGTTCTTTCAAATACGCGTCAATCTCTTTCGATTCTGGATGAGATTTATCACCTATAATAAACTGATGAACTTGGTTCTTCAGCTCAAACCAACTTGTCCCTGGCTCCTTCTTTACACTCCTATCCTTCATTACTTTCCTCACCTCTGATACATTTTGCCATTTTTTCGCAGAAGCTTGAGTATTTGAAAGCAGAACATAAGAAGCTGAATCCTGTGGATCAATCCTCAATACTTGTTCCGCTATTCTTTTAGCCATTTCTGCATTTTTGTATGTTTTGCAGGCTGATAGTAATGTCTTCCATACAATTGCATCCGGTTTTACAGGCATGCACCTTATTAACTTTTCTGCCTGCTCCAACATACCTGACCTACTGAGTAGATCAACAACACAGGTATAGTGTTCTAATCTGGGCTCCAACTTGTACTTTTCCGTCATCGAGTCAAAAAATTCGAGCCCTTTATCTTTCAATCCGCAATGACTGCAAGCATATAGTAAACTCAAGAAAGTGACATCATTTGCCTCCAAACCTTCTTTCTCCATTCTATCAAACAACTCAATAGCTTCTTGTCCTTTCCCATGAAATCCATAGGCTGCAATCATAGCACTCCACAGAACTACATCCATACCTTCTCTCTCCTGGAAAATCTTGGAAGCATCATCCAAACATCCACATCTAGAATACATGCTAACTAATGAACTAATAACTGAAATGACTGAAAGAGAACCAAATTTTATCACTTCTGCATGAATCTGCTGACCCTGCCCAAGTGTGGCTAGCTCAGAACAAGAACTAATCACACTCACAAAAGTAATCTTATCTGGCCTAAATCCAGTTTTCTTCATTATATTGTACTGATTCAATACACCCTCAGAGCATCCATTTTGGGCCATGCCTGCAATTAAGGTATTACAAGCAACTACATTGTGAACCGGCATTGATCTAATAACCTTTTTCCCTTCTTCCAAACTTCCAGACTTCATATACATATGTGCCAATGAGCTGCCAACTATCATATGCAAATCAAACCCTGATTTCACAGCATAACTATGCACTTGGCCACCCTTATTGAAGTCCTTCAATCCAGCACACCCTCTCAAAACACTTCCTAGTGTAAATTCATCAGGCAAAAATCCCAACTCGTGCATTTCAGAAAACAAATTCAACCCCTCATTGTTAAACTCAAATTGGATCAACCCAGTAACCATCGCATTCCAAGAAGCTAAATTTCGGTGCCCCATTTCATCAAACAGCTTCACTGCACTATCCAAATCCCCATCTTGAATAAACCCACCAATCAAGATGTTATAAGACATGAAATTTCTCTTGTGCAATTTCTCAAACAGCTCAACTGCAATACCCAAATGGCCTAATTTGCAGTAAGCATTCAGGAGGTGGTTGCTCACAAACTTGTCCCTGGAACAACCAGAGACGACGATAAGAGAATGAACTTGTTGAGTAAGGGAAAAAGACTGCATTTTGACGCATTCTTTCAAGAAGTGAGAAAAAAGAGGAGGATCTGACCATATTTGTGATGTGAAGTTAGTGAAGGCCTCTTTGAGATGGCCTTTCGAACAGAGGTCTGTAAATTCTGCAGTTAACGTTGTGCAGAAACAGCGGGAAAGACAACGACGGAATGATGTCAAAGGTTTCAGAAGGGACTTTCCCATTCAATTGGGCAAAAGATTCTTTCATTTCCGTAAAACTACTGAATAAGTTGATTTTAATGTATTCTATTGGAAAGGCTTTTTTTTTTTTTTTTTTTTTTGGAAAAAAAAACAATTTATTATTTTAAAAATCAAGGTAAATAACTTATAAAATACCTTTAAGTAAATCTTGTTAAATTTCAACAAATATGTTGATAAACTACAAAATATTCAAAATATTGAACATAAAAATTGAATAAATATCACATAAAACTTATTAAAAATTATTTGTGTGTGATTTATTATTATTATTATTATTATTATTATTATCTTCCAAGTCATTAAATTAGATATAAAAAATGTATGTTAAATTTTAAAAAATGAGAAAATGGATACTTCTCTCACTACAGTTTCTTTCTCTCTGCCACTCTCCTCAAAGGAGATAGATATTCTTGAAGAATTTATAAGTTTTACTCACCAAACATTCCTTGTAATATCATAACCTAACTATAGTTATTATAAATAAGTTTCTAATTAAATTAATAAATAAAAAATTTATTATTATTATTATTATGAGCTGAATTAGAATATATGAAAAATGTTAGGGATTAATTAATAAAAAATTAAATATTTTAACCTAATTAGGTTATAGCAAGTAAAAATAATTTTTAAGGACATAATTTGAAGAAAAAGAGAGAAATATTGTAAAATAGAGGTGGAAGATGAGAAAGATAAAGTTTGAAGAAAAAAAAACCGAAATAACCCAAATAACCCAAAAGTTCAGAGAACATAAGAAATTAGTGTTTTATTATTTTTTAGAAAAATAGATATAATTATTTATATATTAATATATATATATAATATATATATATATATATTATTTTTAAAAGAAAAAAAAAGACACGAAACTTTTGGATATAGATATAAGAAATATATTAAGTTTTTATTATTATTTAATGAAATTATAGAAAATATTTTTTTAATAAGTATTTTATATTGTTTTATTTATGTTACTAATATATATATATATATAAAATTAAGTTTTAAACTACATAGTTTATATTCTTTTATATAATTTTGATTAAATTATTATTTTATAAGAAAAGATATTTTCTTTATTTAAGTATTATAAATATTTTAAATTATTATTTTAAAATAAAGTAAATTTTTTTAAAAAATTCAGTATTATTAAATATTTTAGAATGATAATATTTTACATTTTATAAAAGTAAGTTAAATGTAAATTTTTATAATCTCTGATTTTATTGGAGATTAACTTGACGAATAGTAATGGGAGGAACATGTTCCACCATTTATAAGATCTTCCATTGATATGGATAAAAAGCCACCAAGATATAAGTAAAGCCCTTTCTTAACGGGTATAAAGTTAGGAACTAATATCAGTTAAGATTCATTCGCGAAACATTCAATTATTCCCCTAATAATCAAAGAAAATAAAATATAAGATAATATATTGATTGAATGTTTGTTTTCTATTGTTCTGAACTATGCAGGTTTTTGAATAAATTATTATAAAATATTTATTTTCTATTTATTGATAAAAGTATGAAAAAGTATTTATTATTATTGTTATTAATTTAAGATTTATTATCTTTTATTATTTTCTATTTATAGATAAAAGTATTGAAATAGTATTTATTGTTATTAATATTATTTTAAAATTTATTATCTTTTATTATTTTCTGATTTATAAGTAAAAAGTATTTTGACAGTGTTTATTATTTTTATAAAGATATTTATTTTTAAATGAAAGATTTTTAAAGTAATGATTGTTTTGTCTATTGAGTATTTTATACTCACTCCCCTATTTACCTCCCTATGTTTCCCTATGTTTCTCACTTTATAGATGACAGTGAAGATATTGAGTTAGAAGATGATGATTACTGGATGGATGACTTTGAATAAGAGTTTTAGAGTCTTTTTAGTTTGATTGTCTTGTTAAAATAAACTTCTTATTGTATTGGGAGTTGGAACTTATTGAGTGGAGATTTGTTATTAAATAAAGTTTAAATTTTTGGATGATATTTTATGAATTGTTTCAAGTTGATAGTTTATTTAACTGTTTTAGTTAATTGAAAGTAAGTGGTTTGACATTCTTTAGAGAAATCTAGGGAATGTAGCTGTGATATGTCTCAAATTTGAGAATTTAGTTCGCGAACTAGGTTCGGATTCGGGGCGTGACATTCCCACTCTTCACAAAGCATTTAATGGATGAAATCAGTAATCCGAAGGAAGGTTCAGCTTTTGTCCCAATCACGATTGATGACAAAAAATGAATATACCAACTTTGGATAAAAGCATTGATAGTCAAAGTGTATGGGAAAACCGTTGGTTATAATTTTCTCAAACGCAAACTTCATGAGTTGTGGCAACCGAATGAAGAGTTAAACATAATTGACCTTGGCAAGGATTTTTTCCTCATTGATTTTACCCTTTCTTAAAATTATTCCAAGGCAATTCACGGGGGGTCATGGTTCATAGGTGGACACTTCTTGGCAGTTAGACAATGGGAGCCAGCTTTCACGCCATCGATAGACACCTTCAGCTATACATCACTGTGGATTCGATTGCCAGAACTTCCATTTGAATTCTACGACCAGCAAATACTTTGTAGAATAGGCAATACCATCAGTCAGCTTCTAAGAATGGATATTTGTACACAAAACACTAAAAGAGGTCAATATGTCCGACTGTGTATTCAAGTCCAAATCGACCAACCTATGTTAATCTCCATTTACACAAGTAATCATCAACGAAGAATTTTGTATGAAGGAATTAATCTTCTTTGTTACCAGTGTGGACGAGTAGGGCATTCAAGTCTGAACTGTGCCTATAAAAACATGATCATCCAGCCTATGAGTCCTACTCATGCAAACCCTAACTCATGTTCTAAAATGTTAGGAAAATCACCTCAATTTTCTAGCGGAAGTAATTAATAATTTTCCCGTCTTTGTTTTGTCAAAATGGGCAAAATCATATGATCAATCAAAAATAGAAAACACAACCACAAGCAATTAATCAAGCGATAAACGAACACCAAGATTTAACGTGGAAAACCTAAATCGGGAAAAAACCACGAAGCCTTCCACTAATCACCAAAAAAACAGTGGGTACAATCAATAATCATCTCTAAATCAATTAGAGACATACACAATCATCAAGCAACAACTTGGAACACCAAACCACAATAATCTTCACTCAAAAGTGAGAAATCCACACAAAAGAAAAACAGTAGAGAACAGAGGCAGTTTTACCGACATCGAGAGGTCAAAACAACATTTCCACCGTTGGATATGAAGAATAGAATGTTAGGAACAACATACTAAAATTTTATCCCGATCGGAGTTCGTTTGGTCGTCGATCGGAGCAAAACAAAAACCCAGCGGCTGCTGCCTCCTCTTTTCCCCTCTTCTTCCTTCTCTCGGTTTCTCTCCTTTTTTTCTCTCTCTCTGTTCTCTCTAGTTATGTTTTTTTTTTCTTTTCTTTATAATAATAATAATAATAATAATAATAAAAAATATTATTATTATTATTATAGTAACCCTTTTTCCATGTTGGAGGGATACCCCCAACATAAAACTACACCATAATTGAGAAACCAAGCTACGACCCAAGCTATGGTTCACAATTCAACTAGTGATCAAAATCAACCAAGTATCAATAACAACAGCTCAGAATCCAATCACGGACCATGGATGCTGGTGCAATATAGCAAAAGTCGAAGATTGAAACCCATGAATTAGTTGAGTATAAACCCCACCAATAAAAAATTCCAACACTACATACCCAATTCTGCACGGAAACTAAACCCTAAACCAAAACCCATTTGGGTTGAAAAAGCCACGCATGCAAACCACAATTACCAGTCTACCACCCTTCAACCCACTATAGAAATTAACTCCTCAAAATCATCACCAAATCTCTCAATTCCTAGAAAATCACCATCATTACAATTATCCAACACCACCACACAATCTCCTGAAACACACATTATGTTAGCTTCACATTCCCCTATAGGCGGCACCATTGCCATCTCAAACAAGCCACTTATTCAATCAAACACTTCACCCTCTGCCTCATCTCAGATTACAAAAACCAATGAAACCCTAACTCCACTACTTGCTCTATCAAATGCAACAACAATAGTTCACACACTACCAAATCTTCCATCAACACTCTCCTTCAAACATTTCCACATTACAAATACAACAACCTCAAGCCACAATGCCTCGGTATCCCATGAATAGACAATAATACCTTCGTCAATTTATGAACAACGGTCGAAACCAAAGAAGCTATATATCGAGGACACAACATCAAGACAAAGCTATCATCGTGGAGAGTACCCAACGTCAATGACGCAGACAAACCAGGGATCAACCAAGAACACAAAGACAACGGACTTTGACTTCCTGTCAACTATCAAACACAATGGAGCAGATCGATCAAATTCCCAGCAATGCTTTTACAATGACGGTGAAGTTGAATCACATAACATATCAGCTTATATACCCACACCCTCCAATGGCACAAATGTAATTAAGCCCAATCTCGACACCCGGATACCCCAATTTACACTACCTAACCCACGGGTATTATCAAACTCAGTGGATTTGGGGCCAATTTCAATTGCCATTAACAGCACAACTCCACCTCTAGGGTTAATATCTGTGGACGCTTCAACACATGTCGACAATACATATCACTCCAGTGATCATCTTAACAGATCCATTCAACACATTGTCGGTGATAAACCAAACTACCCTTCAAGAGACGATAGAGGTAGAGCCAACAACTCTATCTCCCCAACCGAATAGTATCATGCAGACGAACAACCAACTTTTGAACACAATGAAAATAGGATGGATAGATCAAACAACACTAGAGCTATCCATGGAGACACTGGCAGACACTTCAAGTCCAGACTCAACCGAAATATAGCAACTTTTGAACATCCTCCTGGAGGACCTTTACACCAAGCCAATAATAGAATATGAGCCCTCAATACAATTTCGAACAATAAGAGAAGACTTTTTGGAGATCAGCTACTCGTTGGAGGATAAAAAAATTTACATCTTCTTTTGTCACCCAAGTATCTATAGATTCTCTTTTATTCTCCGAAACCCCATTCCTCTACAACTACCAACTCATCTCCAAATAGAGAACAAGCTAGCAGTTGTGATTATATCGAGAGTCACCAACCTCCCCAACCAACACCTACATTAATAACACTGGAGAGCAGCTCACAATATCCACTAACAACGATACAAATGATGGACCCTCAACTAGAGAACATCAGACAGAATGAAGAACATCTGCAATTCAACTCGACAGTGCAGACACTGACTTCTCATTGAGATAACACTCTCATACTAGCCGAGCAACGCTCACCAAAATCGCCAATGATACTCTTACTATGGAACTGTAGGGGTATTCATAATCACAACTTCAAAACTCACTTTAGGGAAATACTTAGCTATCACAAACCTTTTTTTGGTAGTCCTCACGGAAACAAAAGCAGCGGGTGATGAAGCTGATGCAATAATGGGTAATTTCAACTTTCCAAACTCAGCTAAGGTTGATGCCACTGGACTTTCAGGAGGAATCTATATACTTTGGAATGACCAAGTCAATATACAACCAATTGCTCTAACAGAACAAGAAGTTTACCTATTTATCAAGGTGCCTATTTTAGCACAATATTTCTACGTGACTGCTATTTATGTCAAACCATATTCATCCTTTAAACATGTGTTGTGGGAAAACCTTCAATCGTTTGCATCTCACTATAATGATCCTTGGCTAGTGTTAGGTGATTTCAATTATATTGCTTCACCTACTGAAAATTTTGGAGGACTTCCCCAAAACCTTAATCGAATAGCTCAATTTAATAAAAAAAATCAACCTTTGTAACATAATTGATTTAGGTTTTAAAGGTCCTAAATTTACTTGGACCAAAAATTGTAGGACCTCTAGTTTAACTATGAAAAGATTAGATAGATTCTTGGCAAATCCTAATTGGATGAAAATTTACCCTAAGGTTAGTGTTGAATATTTAACTAGAACTTATTCTGATCATTGTCCTTTAGTTCTTGAAACTAATCCAAATTCTAATGTTTTGGCTGCTAAAAACCCATTTCGAATAGAGCCAATGTGGCTTTCTCATCCTAGCTTTGAAGGTATTATTCATAACTCCTGGCCTCCAACCAAATTAAACTTCACTGAAACAATCACAAATCTTAGAACAACCATAAAAATTTGGAACCAAAATACATTTGGGAATATGTTTTTATCAAAAATGAAGGCTTTTAGCAAGAATTAAGGGCATCCAATGAAGCCCTCAAAATCAACAAAATTTTGCCTTAATTTTATTAGAGAAAAAATTGCAAAATGAGCTTAATGTAGTTTTGAATAGGGAAAGACAATTTTGGGCTACCAAGTCTCGCATCACTTGGTTAAATCGTGGGGATGCTCATACCTCCTTCTTTCATACTACAACAATCAAAAGAAGGAGGTCTAATACTATCTTGAGTTTGCGAGATAGAGTAGGTAACTGGATCACTACTCCATCTCAGATTACTCAATACATTCTTGCTCACTTTCACAAATGCTACACCACTAAGCACATTTGTAGCAATTTGTTTCCTAATCTACCTCATCATCACAAGGAAATAAAAAATAGTGATCATTATCAGCTTATCAAACCTATCTCCAAAGAAGAAATCATCTAATCCATCAAATCTTTTAAATCATATAAAGCTCTCGGACCAAATGGCTTCCACACTTTTCTTAAGAATTTTTTAAATTGAGGCTTTTCCAACAAATTTAAATCAAACGTTTATTTTCTTTATTCCCAAACAAATAGCTCCTGAATCTATCCATCAATTTCGACCTATAAGCCTTTGCAATACTATTTATAAAATATTTACAAAAATTATTGTAAATAGATTGCGCCCTTTTCATAGTAAAATCATTGATCCTTTGCAGAACAACTTTCTTCCTAATCAAAGGGCTTTTGATAATTATATTATAGTCCAAGAAACCATCAATTGTTTTCATAAAAGACACAAATCACAATCTGCAAATATGACCATTAACTTAGACCTTGAAAAGGATTTCGATAAAATTGAATGATATTTCATTAGGAACATGATATATTCCATCAATATGCCACAAAGAATAATTAACATAATCATGTCTTGTATCTCAACCTATGACTTAGTAATTCTTATAAATGGTCATGCAATCGATTTCTTTCAGTCGTCCAGAGGTGTAAGACAAGGGGATCCTTTATCTCCTTATCTTTTTATTCTTGGAATGGAATTTCTATCCTTACTAATACACAACCAGACCTCTAATACTCCTATCCCAATAACATCCCAAGGACCATTTATCTCAAATACACTCTTCGCAGATGATGTCTTCCTCTTTGCGGGAGCTAATATTGAAAACTCTAAATTCATAATGAATGTCCTTGAAGATATACCCATCATAGTGGACTTCACATAAATTTTAATAAATCAAAATTTTTCTTTTCAGACAATTGTCCCACCTCACTCACAACTGAAATCTCCAACCAACTAAAAATCAAACAAACATCCTCATTAGGCACCTATCTTGGATTTCCCCTTTTACAGAGATCCCCAAAACATACTAACTTCAATTCTCTTTTAGGAACTCTCAATGATAAATTGGCAAATTGGAAAACAAAAACTTTAACCGTGGCAGGAATAGTAACACTTGCCAAAGCAGTCTTAAGGTTGTGCCAACTCATGTCATGTAATGCCTTGCCTTACCCACCAAAACTTGCCAATCAATCAATAAAATTGTCCGCAATTTCAAATGGGGTTCTTCAAATGAAAAATGAAAGATTCACCTTTTGAATTGGGAAACTATCACACTTCCAAAAAAGTTCCTCCTCTAATTATAAAAGTTCTTTCATTTAGAAAAATTTACTCAAAGAATGGAGCACCATCATCCCTTACTCTAAATGGACAGTAGGTAATGGTTCTAACATTAGATTTTGGCTTGATCTTTGGACCAATACTTGTCCAAAACCTTTAGTCCATCTACTACCTGGACCTCTCACAAAACGTGATCTTACTCTAACCTTAAATGAAGTAAGGCCAAATGGAGTTTGGAACCTAAGTTGTCTAAGTTATCCTATTCCTCCTAACATTCAAGATTGAATCCAGGATACCTATATTTCAACCAAACTTCAGCATTTAAACCACTTAGACAAACTATGTTGGGGTATGACCCATGATGGGATCTTTTTAGTATCATCTTGTTACCATGCCTTAGCAAATACTAACATTTACCAAAATCCACAAACTTCAACTTCTAATTTAAGCTGGATTTGGCGAACAAAAGTTCCTAACAAAATCAACCACTTTCTTTGGCTTTGTTGGCATAGTAAAATAAAATCCAATTCACTTCTCAATCATCGAGGAATGGAGGTTGATCCAAATTGTATAACTCGCCCTCAACTAGAAACTAGGGATCATATACTAAGAGATTGTTACCAAGCAAAAGAAGTATGGGAAATCCTAGCCCCATATCTTGACACACACAAGTCAACTGCTATTTAATAAAGACCCTATCCATCATTGGCTTCATGAAAACCTAACAACTAAATACACACTATTCATCAATATACCTTGGAGTACAATCTTTGCTTATTCCTGTTGGACACTATGGAAAAATAGAAATTGCAGACAAATAAAAGGAGATACTATTGATTCACCATCCTTACATTCTATCCTCTCCCTAGCTACAGAATTTATAAACATTACCAACCTTCAATCAAAAAATAAGACAAACAAAAATCATCTACATCAAGTGGCATCCTCCCAACCAGCCATTCATTTTAGTTAATATTGATGGATCGTTTAATCCATTAGATCAAAGTGGTGGTGCTGGTGGAGTTTTCAGAGAACATAAAGGGGACTGGCTAATAGGATTCACAACAAATTTCTATTGCTCCTCAAGTAATCATGCCAAAACGTATGTTCTCAAATATGCTTTAGAAATTGCAAAATTGGGGAATTTCTAACATCTACATATTCAGACTGATTCTTAGGTTCTAGTCCAAGCTATCAATGCAAATACTAAAACACCAAATTTAACTTCCATGATTTATGATTGCAGATTGCTACTGAATGCAATGGAGGGATACAGACTTGAGCATATATATCGAGAGGCAAATATTGTCGCTGATCTACTCTCAAAGTATAAATTACTGGAGAACAACAAGTTTAGTTTTTTCTGCTTTCCACCTAGTTTTAGTTACTGCTTTCAAGAATGATGTCAGGTACTTTGTATCCTAGACAAATTAGTAGTTTAAATTCCTGTAATCAGGAAGAAACCAATGTAATAGCCATTGATTTACTGCTTTAAGTTTTTAATGCATTTCTATTTTATAAAAAAAATTCAAAAAGATATTTATATTTTTAAAATTTTTAAAATATATTAATTTTTATATTTTTAAAATGTAATATTTTATTATCGAGAGATAAATAAAAGGGTAAATTATCCTAGTAACACTTGAACTTTTTAAAAATTCAGCTTTTGCACCTGTATTTATTTTTGCTTTGAACTAACACTAGAACTACAAAATATCACCTTTTTTGCCCTTCCATCCAAAAAATTTCGTCAAACTTTATTTTTCGTCTAATTCTCAAGGGCATTCTCGTCTAATTTTAAAATAAATTATAAAAAATTACAGAATGAAAGAAGAAAGTTCAAGATCGAAACAAACAAACCCCCATATTTGTGTTAAAAGAAAAATATAGAAACTTTGAGCGCTCGATTTCATTGTTCGATTTATGTTTGTTTCATCAAATTTAAGTTGAAAGACAGAATCTTTTCATCATATTAGCCTTATTTGAAACTATTACGAGAATAAAGTTTCAATCTTTTGGGGGTGTTGAAGTGTATATTTTGGCCGGTCGACGATTTGAGGTGTAAAAAATGAATTGGAAAATCAGACATACGATTGTGTTGTATTGTATGGGTCAATGTAGAATACTATTTTTTCTGCAACTGATGAAAATTTTAAATTTATTGTGTATTGCATGTCTATTTGTAAATGTTTTCTGTTATGTGGGTTATTGTTAGGAATGAATTTTTGTTTGTATCTGATGAGAATTTTCCAATACATTTCTGGTGGACCATTTATAAATCATTTTATGTTATGTGAGGCAATATGTTGTTAAATGTTGTTTCATTATGTTAAAATGTTACTTTATAAACAAAAGTTTTCCTTTTTTGCTTAAATACAGATCCTAATGATGACTTGTTTACTTTTAAAATATTTTATGGTGGTGACTGGTGGGAAGAATGAGGATATAGGTCATTCAAAGGGGGGAAATGGAGATATATAGACTACTGTGATAAAGATTGTTTAAGTATTTTGGACATAAATAGTATGTTAAATGAAATCACCCAGTTCAACAAGCAGACAATGCTATATTCTTACCTAGAACCAATAGGAACATTTAAAGATGGTTTGAGATTAGTATCAAGGGATGAAGATGTGTTGGAAATGTGCAGTTGTGTTCCTAGATTCAAGGCGATTGAATTTTATGCAGAAATGAGGGAAGCTGAAAGCATCATACATATTCTAAAAAATCAGTCATACATGAAAAGACCTACTGTGAAAAATTCAGTTATAATTGAAGAAATAGAGGAGCCAATTAGAGAGCAAGTTCATGTTGGAAAAAGTAAAAAATTCAAAGGAGTTGTGAAGCCTTTACTACTTGAATGGCATGCTACATTAAGTGAGTCTGAGATGGTTCAGGTAGAACGAACTGGGGCACATGATGATATGAACAGTCAACCTGTTGAAACTCTTACTCAAGTTGAAATTGAAATGGAAAGATGAGAGGTTGTTCAACATGAAGACCAGTCTCAACTTGAAGAAACAGTAGATGCTGGTTTGGTTGAAATGGAACCCAGAGAGGTTGTTGATCATGAAGAAACACTTACACAAGTGGAGATGAATTGTGAAGGTGAAATGGAAAATGAAGTGCATAATATTGTTAGAGATGATGAGGTTGGAGATGAATGCACTAGAGATGAGGATGGTGGTAATGTTGATGAAATTATGGACGATGAAGTTGAGGAAGATGATAATGATTCTAATTTGGATGGTAACTATTTTACAGATGACAATGAATATTGCAATGATGACATTCTATTTCCGAGTTACATTGATGAAGTTAACATTGAAGTTCAAAATGAAGTAGACAATGAAGTAGAAAATGAAGAGGAAGTGCAACCTGGAAATGTGCCTCAGGCTGCTACGGGAAGAACTGAAGTTGAAAATGCAATTGGAAAAACTGAAGCTGGAAATGTGCATGAGACACATGATGCATCTAGACCATCTTTCAACGTGCTTGATGATGATCACATACCAGAAGGATTGATCAGTGGTAGTGATGACTCCGAGTACAGATTTGGTTGCGAAGAAAGGTATACATTTTTTGATCCATAAAGGGATATGTCCACCCTCACATTTAAAATAGGAATGAGATTTGGAAGTGGCAAAAAGTTAAAAGAAGTGGTAAAAAATTATTGTATAAATGAAGGAAAGACTTGTAGATTCAGGTCATCTGAGCCAAAGAGAGTTAGAGCTATTTGCAAAACAGAAGGATGTAAGTGGGTTATCTTTGTAAGTGTGGAAGCTACAACCAAAACAAATGATCTGGTTCTGAAAACTTTAAATTTGCAGCATACCAATTGTAATCATCAATGGAAGAACAAACACATTACATCATCATGGATAGCAAGAAAATATGTAGAAAAGATAAGAGTCAATCCAAGAATTCCACCAAGATCAACTAGACAGAACATTGATGAGCAATACAAGAGTGAGATTTCAAGGACTGCAACTTATAATGCAAGGAGAATTGCATTGAAATTTATTGATGGGGATGATGCTTGTCAATACAAGCTTGTATGGGATTATAGGGAAGAGCTACTACGAACACACCCAATTCAACTATTGTCATTGAACATGAAGATTTCAGGGAACATGGTAGGCAACCAAGATTTCAGATGATGTACATTTATTTAGGTCCTTCAAAAAAGGGTTTTCTAAAGTATTGCAGGTCAATCATAGGAGTCGATGGATGTCATGTGAAGGGCACCTATCGTGGACAAATACTATCTGCAATTGCGACTGATGGAAGCAATGGTTGGTGGCCTATTGCATGGGCAGTAGTTGAGAAGGAGGCCACAGAACAATGGAGATGGTTTTTTCAATTGTTGGTTGATGATCTTGAAATACCAAATCAAGGGCTTTATTTGACATTCATTTCAGATAGACAAAAGATAATTACTTTTACTTATGTAATTTTTTTTAATCATATTACTCAACATTCTATTTTTTCTTTTTTGTAGGGATTGGATGCTGCTTTGGCTGAGATTTTACCGAATGCTGACCATAGATACTGTGTTCACCATTTGTATTGCAATTTCAAGAAGCTACACCGAGGAAAATTTTGGAAAGACAAGTTGTGGAACATTGCTAGAAGCAGCAACAAACATATGTACGAGAATGTTATGAATGACCTGCAAGAATATGACAATGAAGCATGGAAGTGGGTTGTCAATGGTCCTAGACCAAAATATTGGGTCAAAGCATTCTTTCCCACTTATATCAGGCCGGACATGCTATGCAATAACCTGTGCGAGTCATTCAATGCATTTATTCTAGAAGTTACATTTAAACCTATTATTTCCATTCTAGAATGTATTAGAGAATTAGTTATGAAAAGGATTCAAGTCAGAAGGTGTTGGATGATGAGACAACCTAGTAGTACTTGCACACCAAAAATTAGGGGAAAGATAGAGGAACATGTTTTGTTTTCTAGGAAATGGAAGCCATTGTGGAATAGACTTGACTCCTATCAAGTAAAAGGACCTAATGAAAAATAATTTATTGTTGATTTGAAGAAGAATACCTGTAGTTGTGAGTTGTGGACCTTGACTGGTATCCCATGTGTCCATGGCATAGCAGCACTACACAAGAAAAATATAAATCCTCATGATTTAGTTGATGAATACTACTCCACTGACGCATTTTGCAAATTGTAAAACAATGTTTTGTTTCCAATTAATGGAAAATCTTTGCGGCCAAGAGGCGAAGGTGTGATTTTAGATCCACCTAAGGCTTACAAGCAAGCAGGGAGGCCAAAAAAACAGAGAAAAAGGCGGGTTTATGAGACAGAAGATGGAAGAAGGAGGATAAGAAGAAGAGTTGTTATTCATTGCACCAATTGCAAGGCTGTTGGACATAACATAAAATGGTGTCCACAGAAACAAAGTGAAGAAAATACCCAAAATTCTGACCAAATACCACCCAAGGCTCCAACTCAAAAGAAAAAATTGAATCAAGAAGCTAGGCATCGAACGAAAGTATTTTGTAATTGCAATTTTTTTTATAGCAGTATCTTGTATCTATATCTAGTCATTTAAATCTAACTAATTTCTTGTAGCAAAGGACAAGATCTACTGTTAGACGTGCACAAAAAACAAATCAAGCAGATGTAGTTGAACACATAAATGAATCTGTTGCAGCGCATGTCATTGAATCTGATGCAGCAGGTGGCACTGAAGCTGAAGCTAATGAGATTGGAACTGAAGACTTGATACAAAGTATTGATGATTAGTTAAATGAGATCCGAAGAAGTAGAGCCACAACCATTTCCAATGATGAACAAGCACACCCATATCTTCCAGAGGAAAGTAGATCTAGAAGAAATTCAACTAATTTGCAGGGGCAAGGAAAAAAAAAGAGTGACAAGACAAAGCAGAACAACAACATCATATGAAGAATTTAGTGAGGCCTGGTTAGGTGGTGGTGGACCAAGAAACAGGTATTCTTGGAGAAGGAGAAGGGGAAAGGGACGAGGAAAAGGAAGGGGAAAGTAAATGTATATTGAATCTATGCATGGGGCTGATTTATGGGGTTGATATGTGTATGGGGTCTAGCAGACAATATTTGTCACTTTTTAACAGCACATGTGAAGAATATTTTTTTAACTGCACAATTGAATTGTTGCTTTGAATGGTTGATTTGAATTGTTTTATGATTAATTTGTGCTTACCAAAATAGGTTTACTAGTTGTATTCATTTACTATTGTTTGGTAGGGACCAATTATATTCATTTACTATGGACCAATTGTATTACAAAAAAAAAGAAGGCATTTGCTTTCATTAATAATGCAAATGCAATTTTGGTACATTCATTCTTCTTTTACAACAAAAAAAAAAGTCTAGTACAAATTTTGCCCACTCACTTTTAGGATTCCCTTGCCAAACTACAAATCATGTTCACTCAATTGAATGATTTCTTCGCTATTACTATATGCAATAATCCAAATTGCAATTGCCCCATCTTTCTTGCAGTAGCTTGTCTCTAGTTTTAGAATTTTTCTGTAACTTCACTGTTATCCTCCAAAGTACGAATTTTTTGAAGCAACTCATGTATGACTTCGGAGGATCTCCTGCACATAATTGGATCCAACCACTGGAAAAAATTGCATCTTTTGCTTCCTACCTTAATGAACAAAACATAATTTTAATAAATAAAAATTAAAAAATTAGGGTTTTACAAAGTTTTCATTGATTTAGAAAAAAAAATAGGGTTACATATTCATTATAGCAAATAAAATATCTTCTCGAGGGATTTCAATTCGTCCATGATATTCTTACCCTACAAATTCGACCTCATTAACAATATGGTAATGACAACTCTTGCCCACTAGGAATTTTGGGGGAAAAGTATAATAAAATTTCATACCAATTGACTACAATTTCGGGATAAAACAAAGGGCAACAACAACTCTTGCCTACTGGGTATTGGATATTTTGCAAAAATAAGTAATTTAATTTGAAAGAAACGAACAATCTGAGGTCAAATCGAAGTAATTTGAAAAACAATAACTGAAGAATAGATAGGGAAAGGGAGAGACGGTTTAGAAGAACGAACAAATGTATTGCAAGTGAGTGATGGGTAGAAAAAATTTTTATTTTTTTGAAATTTTATTTAAATTAAAAAGACGAAAATGCCCTGAGAATTAGACGGAAAATAAAGTTTGATAAAAATTTTGAACGGAAGTGCAAAAATAAATAGATATGCAAAAGTTGAATTTTTAAAAAGTTTAAGTGCTAGTAAGATAGTTTATCTTAAATAAAAATATAAAAATAAATATAATTAAAAGGCGTTGTTCGGATAATAAACACTTTCACTTGTGACTGAAATGAATTCAAGATATGTTAGATACGAAAGTCGTCAAATAGATATTTTATAAAAAAAATAAAAAATAAAAAAAATAAAGAAACCAATTATTAAGAATGTAATTCAAAATATCTAGAAAAAAATTTCACTTGAAACCTCTTCATTAATATTTAATAATCACGTTAAATATCAACTAATCTAAAATCTTTTTCTTCCTTTTTCTTTTTCTTTTTTTAATTAATTTTTATTTACTTTCCTAAAATTTATTTCTTAATTTATAAAACTTTTTGTTCACTTGGACCAACAATTAATTATTAGAAACAAAAAGTTACCCAAAATAAATAATTTTATAATGGGGGGGAGGGACAAATAAATCCAAATAACAAGTACCAGAAAACAATGGGCCAGTTAATACAAGTGGACACGATGCAAATCCGGATAAGTCTTTGCCTTAAGAATAGAAAAATCATTAACTCCTCTTTTCTTTCTTATTTGGATAAGATGAACTTGATTTCCACGTGTACTTTCTACTTCCATCACAACAATTATTAAACACCCACTCAATAATATTCTTACATATGTCCCTAATTTTCAATGACATGAATTTATTATATGCATAGAAGCAGAGAATAAATTCCCTTATAATGCATGATTGAACCAAGAGTAGTGTACTATATAAATGAAAAAATGTTGTCAATTTTTATTTGAGAGAGTGATGTAATGAGTACAAAAAGTATCTAATTCTTGTCTAGAGAGAGAGAAAGCTTTGTTCTTTACAGTTTTCTTGCACAGAATTGATATACAGAGAGAGAAAAAAAAAAGAAAAAAGGTAGAAAAGATGTTGATGGAAGAAGGGACTCCAACACCAAGAAGCCCAGAGGCAAAACTGGGTATGCAAGTTGAAGATCTATGGGATATTCAAGAACCACAGTTGAGTCCTACTGAGAAGCTTAATGCATGTTTTGAAAGCATCCCTGTTTCTGATTTTCCTGTTGCTTCTTCTTCTCAAGGTTTTTTTTCTTTCTTTCTTTTTTCTAAATATATATATATATATGATGCGTTTATTCATTTCTTTTGACTTTTAATTTGTCATCTTTGAATTTCTTTTTCTTTTTCTTTTCCTTTCTATGCTTGTCCTGTACTGTTTGACTGGAGTTTTTCTTGAATTGATTTCAAGGATTATGATCTGGGATCAATTTATTTATTTCAATTTGTTTGATTAATTGATGAATTGAAGGTTGTTTTCTCGTGGGTTTGTTGTGAATCAAAGGGGAAATTGAGATTAGTGAAGAATCTGTGTGTGTATATATATATATATCTTGAATTTCTTGTTTGCTTTGTTTCTTCTTCTCCCCTTGTCAAGTTTACAAAAGGGCATTCAAGGGCAGTGTTTGAATTTGTGGCTTATGGGATTAACAGGTTTTCTTATCACATTTTTCCCCTAAATATGATTTGTCTATGAAAATGGAGAAATCACTAAATTTCCATTATGCTTCCTTCCAAGTGAGAGAATAATTAGAAGAAAATGTAATCTGCACCTTAAACTGTGGCTTATGTTTATTTGTTTTATTGATTGTATAATTGGCTTAGATCATATATGAGTTGTAAATTACTGCTACCATTGTTTTTTTATTGCATTAAAATACTCTAGGTCAACTGGCTTTGCAACAAGAACAGTCAGACATTTGAGTTTTCCATGGAAAAATACTGTTTGGTTATATGAGCCAGAAAGTTCAGAATTTGATCCATTTTGCTTTAGGACATAGAAAATATACTGTTTGTTCACTTGGAAGACTATCAAAGCTGAAAAATGAATGGTGATTGGCATAATGAATTATATAGGTATATGTATATGTATAGATACTAGTCATACGATGATATACGGTGTGTTATACGATTTTGACTCGTAATATTTAATATTTGTAGAGTCATGGACTTCTATATCTTATGAGGGCTAGTTTTGGATTGCTTGCTCTGTTTTTCTTTTCCAATATTTGTTTTATAATAATCTGTGTAGTTTATTCACTCTTGCTTGCTGCTGCCTAAATTTTGGAATTGTGATGTAGTAATTGAGATAAGCTCGGATTCCAGTTTGGCTGATGTGGTTAAACTATTGGCACAACATAAAATCCTGAGTGCACCTGTTGTCGATGTTGAAGCGCCGGATGATGCAAGTTGGATTGATAGATATATTGGCATTGCTGAGTTTGCCGGAATTGTTGTTTGGATCCTTCAACAGGTTTGCATTAATTTAGTAAGACGTCAAACAAATGTTGTCAACATATGACATTATGGTTATATCTCTCCTTCTTGCAGGCTGAAAAGTTGGAAGCATCTCCGGGTACGGATGGAGAATCGATAACAGAATCCGAAGATTCCTTCGGTCGAGCTGTAGCTGCTGCAGCTAATGGAATGTCTTCTCCAAGATACAGAAGTTTGCACCCGGAATCTCCCACTGCAACTTGTGGAAACTACTTTGAAACTCTGACTTCCTCCAATTTCTATAAAAACACTAAGGTCATATTCTTTTTCCTTTGTTCTTATTGACGGATTTTCTTGGTTTTTGACATGCATTACCTTGACTAGATAGGTACGGGACATCTCGGGATCATTTCGTTGGGCTCCATTTCTTGCACTGCAAAAATCGAACTCTTTCTTGACCATGCTTTTGCTACTATCCAAGTATAGAATGAAAAGTATTCCGGTGGTTGACCTCGGGGAAAACAAAATTGATAGTATCATTACTCAATCAGCAGTGATTCACATGCTCGAAGAATGTGCTGGTCTTCATTGGTTCGAGAGCTGGGGTTCTAAGAAACTATATGAACTCGGCCTGCCTCTCATGATCCCGAGCCAACTAATAAAGGTACTTGACACTGTAAATTCTGCACGTGCATTGCAATTTGATAAGAAGGATATCGTTTATTTGTGCGTTTTTTTGCTGTTCTTTTCTCTATTACAGGTCTACGAAGACGAGCCAGTCCTTCAGGCTTTCAAACTAATGAAACAAAAAGGTATTGGTGGCTTACCTGTGGTTTCAAGTAACGGAAAAAAGGCGATTGGCAACATAAGCATTAGAGATATTCAGTACCTTCTACTTGCACCCGAAATATACAAGGACTTCAGGTTTGTAAGATTTTTATCCAATGATCATACCATTGCGTTGATCATTTGACTATGAATTGATATCTTCATAGATATATATATATATATATATATATATATATATATATATATATATATATATATATGTATGTATATATCTATGCAAATGATCACACACTCACACACACATACACATATATGCCCCTATATATCTATGCAAATGATCACACACACACACACATATATATATGCCCCTATATATCTATGAAAATGATCACACATGCACACACACACACATGTATATATATGCCCCTATATATCTATGCAAATGATCACACACACACACACACATATATATATATGTGCCCCTATATATCTATGTATGTGATATGTATATCTATGCCCCTATATATCTATGCAAATGATCACACACTCACACACACACATATATATGCCCCTATATATCTATGAAAATGATCACATGCGCGCACACACACACACACATATATATATGCCCCTATATATCTATGCAAATGATCACACACACGTGTATATATATATATATATATCTGTGCCCCTATACATCTATGAAAATGATCATGCACACACACACACACACATATATATATGGAATGATGTGTTCATAGATATTAGCTTGTCCATTACAGGTCTATCACAACCAAGAACTTCTTGACAGCAGTTAAAGGATATTTGGAAAAGCATCAAAAGGATTCACCACAGTTAAGAGCTATGGTTACTTGCAAAAGAAGTGACACACTCAAAGATGTGATCGTAAAGCTTGATTCTATGGAAATCCACAGGATTTACGTCGTCGATGAATCGGGTAATCTTGAAGGCGTAATCACACTTAGAGACATAATTTCAAAGCTAGTCCATGAGCCCCGTGGCTATTTTGGTGATTTCTTTGATGGTGTTTTGCCATTGCCAGCAAATAGCAGAGTCTGAGAACATTTCTTTTCTTTGCCTTTTGATCATTGATTCTGTTCTTTCTCAGTGGTTTTGTTGTTGTTAAGGTTACTAAATTTAGGTGGTAAATTCCATGTAAATTACTGACGGAATTTGCTTTTTTTTTTTTTTTGGGAACCTTTACATTACATTACATAAAGGTACTACTTTTAGTACTTTCTATAATCTTACTGTAATTCAGGAATCTCCTTTTTATAGTATGTATTTGGATTGCTAAAATTAGACTCTTTTATTAGGTACTAATTATAGGTTAATTAATGAGTTGACAATGAATAAAAAATCAATAAACAAAATCATGATTAGAGCTGAGGACCACTAAACATGCATGTCGACCTTATTTATTACTCAGTAACCCTACTTAGCGTTCGTGTTAATGTTTTTTTTTAAGTTCCAAACTTTCCTTAAAAAACATAAGGTGTTTTTTTACAAATTTTCTTGTGTAATTCTACCCAATAAAATAAATAATAATTAAGTCACATTTTTACAAATTTAAAGTAAAAAAATTATAATACATATTTACAAAATATTCTCAAAAAGGTTTATAGATATATAAATATATATTTACTGTAAAATATCTATGATATATATTTTCGCAAGTTTTCTAAGCATTATTATATATATGGTTAGTTTTACAATTCATTTGGCGACTTATGACGGGATCGCTAGCTGTAGGTGGGAGTCTTGCTTCTCGCAGTCTGCACTCTTCCAATTGTGTGTTCTACAATAATACAATAAGACTTTCTTACACATATTTATACATTGTTCTTTAGCTGGTAAAGTCTGATCTCATACCGGTTTGAAGGAAGTGTTGTCCGGTATACCTTTTTGCTCAGTTGATACAATCTTAAAATCTTTGTTTACTAGGATTTTTGGGGGTGAATTAGAAAGAGTATGTCTGCTACTTTGGAGTATATGGCTTGCTCGCAATGTTGCGTCTTCAATCGTTCTCCACAGGTTGTTCATAATATTATAATTCGAAACTACTGTTATGATAGCTCTGATAGTTGTGAGGATATCCCTGTGTCGCGAGGACAGACACGATCTATCCTTCATCCGAGTAGTGTCTTGCTTCAAGATCATTGACGATTTTTTCTATGGAGTGTTATGGAATTCAAAGACTGCAATTGGAGTGATTGTATTGTCTTTTGCAAGGAACAATTTCTACTGGTTTGGTTGGTCATATACCCCATGGGCATGGTAATGTCGTATTCATTGAAACTATGGCCTTGATACATGCTATTCAATGGGCATATAATAATGGCATTCGTAAGGTTCTCACAGAATCACTTGATTTCTCTGCTATTGGCATTGACGTGCGTAATATTCATGAATTTCTTTCTCTTTTTTATAATTTTAGATTCAGCTTTATATCACAGGAGTTGAATAAATCGACACATTTACTTGTTGTTCATAGTTTGAAGATATCTCTACAACCAAAACTGGTCTTTTATATATATATATATATATATATATATTTGACAAAATTATTCTTTGTAGATGGTATTAGGGTTACCCTTGGAAAAGACCCTTACATGGAAGCCACCGGCCATATAAGCAGTCATATGAGGAACAAAAACCGGCTGGTTCAAACAAACCGGTTTGATTTCAAACTTACTCAAAATCGATGCTGCAACGTACTTCATTTGAATTAAAGCCATTTCCCTCCCAAGACAAATCCTCGGCCCAGCCTGAAAAACCGGGAATTCATAAGGGTTTACAATTTTCAGCGTTCCATTTTCATCGAACCACCGTTCCGGTCTAAACTCCGAGCAGTCTTTTCCCCACAGATTCTCCATCCTCCCCATACCGTACTGGAAATACGTCAACCGGTTTCCTTTATAAACTACCGTTCCGTCCGGTAAAATATCGTCTTCCTTTGCGTGCTTTGAGTCCCAGGCTACCGGAGGATACAGTCTCATTGACTCGTACAAACACGCTGTCATGTAATTCAAATCTTTCAGTACATTTACATTTAAAAAATCTAATGAATTTTCTCGCCGATTTTTTCCTCCGATTTTTTCCAGCGAGTTTGTTAACTCGTCAACAAGCTTTTCGTGAACGATTTCGTGCCCCGAAACTAACCAGAAAAACCACGTGAGTGCAGCGGAAGTTGTGTCCTTTCCCGCCATCAGGAAGCTTATTACCATGTCTCTCACAATTTCATCACCGTAACCGGCCATTAACGATCTCGAAAGTAGATCATCGCGGCCGGCAGCGATGGAATTAGAAGAATTCTTCTCAAGTAGTTTCTCCTTCTTAGCTTGAATTATTTCGTTAACGCATTTGTGAACTTTTCCGACGGCTTCTCTGAGCAATTTCTCGGATCCCAAATTTAGTAACCTTTTGAATTTCCACACAGCATAAACGGGGGCAGATCCGCGTCGAGCACAAAGCTCGGAAGCTCTGTCCATGGCTTCCGAGAGTGGGGAACGAGAAGAAATTAGGTCTGGAGGATCGGTAACAGTAAGAGGATCCACGCCGAGTATTACCTTGCAAATCGTATCGAACGAGAATCTCCTCAGAACGTCCTGAAGGTCCACAACCGCATTACTCTCCGCCAATGAATTCAGCAGAGGCTCGAGTCTCTTCCGAACGACGTCGTCCAGAGCGACGAAGACGGATTCTCTCAGCGATTTAGCACTGAACTCGTGACTGGCGAACTTGCGCTGCTCGTTCCACTTCTTGCCGTCGACGTTAAATATACCGACGCCGAGAAAATCGCCTAAAATCTCGGTGAATTGCTTACCTTTTGGATAGTTATTGAAGTTCGATTTCAGAATGTACTCTACATTTTTAGGATTTGCGGTTACAATGGTTCGAGGAGCACCGAAACGGCTGAGCACCACCGTTTGAGACGGCGAGATGGAAAGGATTTGCGTGTACCAATCTATGAGACGGCGGCGATTTTTGTAGTAAGAAATCAGGCAACCGATCAGTGGATATGATGAAAGTACTACCGCACCATTTTTAGAAACAATTTTAGTTCTAGCGGAAAACATGAAGACGAGAAGCAGAGAAACAAAAAGAAGAGTTGAGAGGCCAAGGAATAGAAGGAAAGTCGCCATGGATATTTGAGTAATGAAGTAAGTAATGCAAGTTTGAAGTAGAAAATTTGAGTATAAAAAAGTGGGAGAAAGGTGGGGTATATATAGAGTGATAGAGGGAGTTTTTTTTTTTTCTTTTCTTCTTCTTTTTATTGGCAAAAGAAAAAAAAAACTAATTTTAAGCTTACAATAAAATTTTTATACTTTTTACTAAAACATTAGCTAAATATTTTGTATAATATTAAATGGGGTTCAAATTTGTTAGTAATATATAAATAATCACTAAATTTAAGTATACCGTGTTAAACATAAATAATAAAATATCCTATTTTTTATTAATTTATTAGTCTAATATTATATATTCTATAAAATTCATGTGTTAATACTTTATAATTAATTACTTTAAAAATTTATAATTTAATAATTATTTATATTAAAAGATATTATATATATATAATGTTATAAATTTTGGTCCACAAATGAAAAGAAGGGCCGATTCTAACCTAATAAAATTATTGTCAAATTGCACTCTCAAGGCCTGTTCATTTTGATTTTTTTTTGACTACATCAAAGGTGAGGTCGACTCAGAAAAAATAATAGAATTTTTATTATTTTATTTTATTTTTTGTCTTCAATTATCTGACATCCCTCGGACGCCAGCGAGATTTGGTCTTGTCCGTCATAGGATGATACAGCTAAATTACAACACGTGAGTTTTAAATTGGACCAGTTTGAGATTAAATTATTTAATAAAAACGTGCTTTATTTATTTATTTTTCTTTTTTCTTTTAGCAGGCAAACGATAACCCCATATATAACTGCGCTGATTTTTTAATAGTAGTAGTTAGTGTTAAATCATTTTCTTTTTCTTTTTAATAATTTATCTTTATTTTAATAATAATTTAATTAAATTTATTTATTAACAAAATATATTTCACAATATAAAATCGCAGCATACAAAAATGTTTAAAAAAAAAGAAAAAAAATCGCAATATTACAAACATCACTGAGTTTGACTTTAAAAGATTAAAAAAAGATGCCGACATCCAAATATTTTGGAATGAAGTCATAGCTTACAACAGGTCTTTGTATAGTTGGCTTTCCTTTGGTTGACATTCAGAACGAAGTGACTGGTACGACCACCAGTTCATGACACTCAATTTAATTTGCGCACAGTACGTGTGCAAGCGTAAGTACACGTAACAGATAGATAATCACAAGTAAACTAACAAAAATTACAGGCAACTCGTCCAATCTTTCTATACCATTCAATAACAAGGAATTACAAATGATTTGCAACTATGCACAAAGCTGCGCGACCACACAGGCCTACAAGATAGAACAACTCTAGTCTATCTATGCTACCCTCGATTATACTATCTCTCTGGTTGCCTCGTTGACTCGCTGTCTGGTGACCCTTTCTCCCTTACCCATCTATCTCTATTTATAGCCATCTAGGAATAGGTAGGGTTTAGAGTCATCCCATGAGTCACGACCTATGTCACTAGGGTACTTTTAGAGTTTCCAACATTTTTAGTCTGGTGCTTCGACACACGTTACAATGCTTCGGTTCATATACACCAATCTTCTATAAAATGGGGCACACAGCCAAACTCTAAATCATTTGTTACTTGCACACTTGCACAGCCGTTGCCGGACAAAGGGTCTCACTGGGTATATCTATTACGACTCAGAAAAAATAATAAAATTTTTATTTTTTTATTTTATTTTTTGTCTTCAATTATCTGACATCCCTCGGACATGCCAGCGAGATTTGGACACGTGAGTTTTAAATTGGACCACGTTTGATATTCAAAACGTGATTAAATTATTTAATAAAAACGTGCTTTATTTATTTATTTTTATTTTTTCTTTTAGCAGGCAAACGATAACCCATATATAACTGCGCTGATTTTTGAATAGGAGTAGTTAGTGTTAAATCATTTTCTTTTTCTTTTTAATAATTTGTCTTTATTTTAATAACAATTTAATTAAATTTATTTATTAACAAAATATATTTCACAATATAAAATCGCAGCATACAAAAATGTTTTAAAAAAAATGAAAAAACAAATCTCACTGAATTTGACTTTAAAAGATTAAAAAAGATGCCGACATCCAAATATATAAATTGGAATGAAGTCATAGCTTACAACAGGTCTCTGTATAGTTGGCTTTCCTTTGGTTGACATTCGGAATACAAAAACAATTTCGTAAGTAAAAAAAATTCCAGAAGATGCGGCAGATTTTTTTAAAATAAGTTGAATACTTATATGAAAAGGGTAAATATACTGCTGCGGATTCTGACCTGATAATGTACGCTAATTGCTTATCTCAAAAAAGGCAAAGTAAAGAGCACATGCAAAAGTACCAGCCCAACTTTTAAAGATTTGAATGGGTGAATAAAAGTAGAAACCTTTGCCTTATCATCATTTGATCAAACGTCAATTTCCCAGTGAATAATTCGGCGCCGGTTTCCTTGAGGCTGTGAAGCTACTGCATTATATTATTTATTTATAATAGGTAATAAATATTATGGACCTCAAACATGGGGGCGCCTGAGTATTATACAGAATCACAATGGATCCAATCATCCCATGTTCACCGACCATAAAAAAGATATGCCATATCTTGCTGAACTGGAGAGTGAGAGAAATGGCAATGGCATTGATTGCTTGAATTTCAAACAAAAAACTAAGAATTGTTGCTACATACACTGTACATAATACAAGTCAAAAGTAGAACTTCCTGATTCTGGGATTAGTTCCAAACATAATTTATCAGAATAAAGTAATCATCTACTTCACAAAATTGAACCTTCACTTAGACTACAACAAATGGATTGACATTCTGGACTTCATCTTCTACGGTTTATTCAGCAGTAGCACCTTTCAAGCGAGCAATCAATTCATCCTGTAAGTTGTAGATAGGGTTTTATACCAACAGAGCACATCATCAAAAATAATACGGAAAACTAAGATTCATGTAGATGAATGCACTAGATTATTTCTATATTTCTAAAAGAAAAGACATGGATAAGCTAAGCAGACTAATCAGCAAGGAAGGTGTATGAATTTTTTTTCCTTTTTTTAAAAAAAATAAAATAAAAATCACATCATTACAAAATTATCATTTCCCTTACTGTAGTAATAAACTAAAAGGATCAAGCCCAACTTCAGATCACCAATATATCAGCATCGCATGTGTTTCCTTTTTTTTTTTTCTTTTTTTCTTTTCTCACGGAGCAAACATTTATCAGAATATTCACTAGTTGGAGCTAGAATGCTACATCTCCAGTGAAAGATCAAAACTATGAACTGGAAATTCTGTAAACTGTTCAAATAATAATAATCCTTAAGATGCCAAAATTCTAAGAGAAGACCCGGAAACTATGAAGGAATGCACAGAGCTCTCAACAACAAGAAAATCAAGAATGTAATGCAGGAAATATATATATATATATATATATATATATATTGCTTACCTTTCTTCCTCTCTGTGAAAGACCTCTCTCCCTTAGAAGAGCACGAATTCTTTCCACAGTTAAGTTCTGTAAATCTCTCTGAGGAATTTGTGGTTTTGAACCTTCTAAATGATAGAAAAAGGAGAAGATTCATCAAAGATTATGAGGTATAGGCAAGGCAATAATGCAGTTATCTCACCCAAAGGTAAGGGCAAAGTGAAGCACAGATTCTGCTGATAAACCAGAATGCAAATAAAACAAGGGAGAAAAGGTACAAACAGAAAGATTGTAACCATTCTGAGCATACTTGACTTTCAATGCTCCTTTGGATTAAATGTGTGCTAAAACAAATAGGACTCACCTTGCTGAGAAACTGCTTGGGCACTTGTGACTGCCCTTTTGGCTCTGGTATCCAGAGCTCTCTCCGCAGCCCTGAAAATAGTAGAGTATATAATAATGAGGCTGATATTGGAAATTTTAGGTCAAAAGTACCAGCCACAAAAAGAGAGGCATAAAATGAAATAAGAGGATTCAATAAATGCAACTCTAGAGACACATAGTGCAAATGGAAGGCAGATTAGACCTTTTCCTAGAACTCTGACCCGCTGCAACAGACTTTCCATCTTTTGAACTGCCATCACCTCTCTGATTCTTAAGAGTAAGAGACCTAATTAGTATATTTTGTTGGTCTGTTTTGACTAGCTGGTCCTCTGTACATAATATCAGATGAGGTTAATCATACCATTCACGAGCAAAGTTGAAACTTCGAATTGGAAATTCAAAGCAAGCATCAATATATCATAGCATTGATCCATAGCCAAAACCAGATGCAGATAAAGGGCAACAAACAGTCATCTTTCTCCCAGAATCACAAGGACATACATAATGATACACAGCAGAAATGTCCCAGTCATAAGAACAGAGAGCTTTGGTATTCCCAATATCCTTTTAGATTGGACATTGTAAATAATGGTGCCCCCACATAGTAACTTAATGTACCCACTACTATGCACACAAGTATTTGAGTGATTACTAGCCAAGAGAAAGATAGAGGGAGTGCATATTTGAGTTTATTAAAATACATCCCAACACTCAACAACAAACTCCCTAAAATTTTTGTATACTGCTTTTGGAATACTAAGCCAACACCAACTAAATAAGAAAGAACCTAATCATCAATGGCAAATGCAATACAATGGTAACAAATGCAATTCTACGGGGTAAACTTTAGAGGGTGAAGTAACAAATTGCACTAGTTCAAGAAGGTGTAGCCCAAACTAGGCAACTATAATGCGATTGTGATTCTTGGATTATAACCAACCACCATGGTATCATGATCCCTTAGCAAGGTTAAACTAGACTTGTCCGTGTAACAATCTTGATCCCTGAGCAAAAGCAGCACAAAATCTTATTTCAATCACGACAACCTAGGTTCTTATGAGGAGAATTCACATTCTCCCTAACTCCAGACCAACTTCTGATCCACAACAACTACGATTCCTAATAATTAACAAGTTTCCTGAATGCAAAATAATGGAGATGCTCAAATCAACTAAATATGCAAAACTGATAGCCCCTAATAACAATAAATAGAATTACGAAGAAATTAGTACAAACACAAATATTTTTTACCTTTATGTATTTAAGTGTAAATCAGGTAATAGAAGGGTAATCAGAATTCCTTTTCAATCACATAGGAAGTCCTAAATTTGATGGATCAGAACCGGGTTCAACCCAATGCAGTTCATGGAAGTTTTAAGGATAAAATTTTTTACATTTGCCATGACTAAGAAAGGGATTCTCCAGTGCTTCATTTCCAAGCCTGTCCCTTAAAAGAGAAGTTTGAAAGAAATAAAAATGTAAAACAAAAAAAAAAAAACTCTTAAAGTCAGAATACACCAACAGAGATACTCCGGAAAGTTACTTCTCTATAATCTTTTTGGAATTTTTGAGGATAGAATTTAGCAGCTTTGATATACTTTGCTTGTACCCCCAGCCAAAAAAATAATAATAATAAATAAATAAAAAGAAAAAAAACATGAAAGAAATAAGAAAAAAGCTTTAAAACCAGCAGAAATAGGGATACTCCAGGAGAGTTATTTCTCTATCATCCTTGGCAATAGCATCCCAGCTTTTAGGGACAGAGACATAGAACCATTGTATTATTTTAACTTTTATGTTACCTTCTTGAGGTTGCTTCATCCTTTATCTTGTACTTCAACTTTTCATTAATATGATTTCTTTGTATATAAAAATTTTGCATCAGAAAAAGAATCATGAAACAGAAAGTCCATTACAGCTGATAAAGTGTGTGTATGGTATACAAGCTGGGATGTATCTTGGAAACAATAAAACACGCTAGCTGAGTCAAACATTTGCTGGTTTAAAGCTACCCTACAAAGAGTCACTCACATGATTTTCAACCATATCAAAATTCAGTAGAGACAACAGAAGCTCATAAGCATAACACACAATGGACCATTCCAAAGCCTGCACATAGCCTAGATTGCAAAGCCTCCACATAAACCAAAACAAAAGGCCATTTCAACGCCCACACAGACTATCATAATATCTTGCCATACAAAAATAAGGACAAAACTGTTTAAACACAAAAAAACAAAAGGCAAAAATAAAACCTCAGGATGTATTTCAAATCTTCACATCAGATATATAAATGTAATAAACATCATCATTAGAATAGGTATGGACCTGGTGGAGATGTATCATGCTCACAAATGTAAACTCGCATCCCACCCTGCATAAATTTCATAAACTTGTCAGAACTTGCAAAATGATGCAGATGC
Organism: Asclepias syriaca; assembly: GCA_027405835.1. NCBI lineage: Eukaryota > Viridiplantae > Streptophyta > Magnoliopsida > Gentianales > Apocynaceae > Asclepias > Asclepias syriaca. The sequence goes on from CM049933.1 coordinate 13,116,669, forward strand.
ACAAATCCAGTCAAGCAGTATATCAGGTCTATATATCCAAGAACAGGACATAAAAATAACAAATGAATTAATACAAGACAAATCCATCGAGCATAAAATCTGGACTACAATCGAAATTAAACTCAAGTTCTTAGTGAAAAGAAGCTATTACGGAGAAGCTGTTTTTTTCTTATTAATGCTATCTAGAATAAGAATGTTATATGAATTTCTATATATACAAATCTTTTTTAAAACATTTTAATTTCAACAATAAACATATAATACATAAGAATACCACACACATCTCTTACAAGGTGCTGTAAGGAAATCTAGTAGCATGACTATAGAACATGTTAACCAAAACCAAGAAACATGAGAAAATAATTTGCATACTAAAAAAGTAACATAATTTTTTAGTCCAGCATACAACAAAATACAAAGGCCTTTTTACTGAAAAGTAATTAGGATGATAAAGCCTCTAGCAGCTGTCCTGTTCTAACCAACACTAAATTTAAGGTAATATACCAATCCTCCCGTTTACACCCTTAATTACCTCTAGATCAGTAACTGTTTCAAGATCAGTAATCTTTCCTCGTGAGTAGTGCCAAATGGAATATCACGCCCCTTAATTAAGCCCAAATATTTTTGTCATTCTTCTTTAGAAAGACAAGATACCCTTTATTTATTATTTTTTTTCAATATTATTAATATTCCCTTCCTCTCTCCCAAAGTAGTAGGTAAAACAGTTTAATTAGACCTTCCAGATACTAGAATTTTTGCGCAGAAAATGATAATTAAAATACTTATGAGATAAGAAGAGTATAATAGGAAAAGATTTAATAAATGTTACATTTTTCATTACATAACATGTAAAGAAAGGCAAGGAAATCTCCATCCTTACACAGATAAACGAATGAAGGTAATATTTCCTAACTTCTATCTCTACCATTTATCATTCCAAAATAACATCTGGAAATCATAAATACGAAAAATCTCCAAATTGGAAACATGAAAAGATAAGGAAATTTGATAATAAATATGGCAAAAAAATCCATCCTAATAGCTTTGTATTCCCATCAGATTCATAGAATGAGATGCCAAAGCACAGGAGGGAGAAGACTTGAACTAGCTCACAGAATTTCCTTCCTCTGCAAGTTTTAAAATTACAGAGGAAAGCAAACCAAGCACATTGGTGTAAGCTTTCGATAAGATGTTAAGAAAAAACACTGGCACAGCTTTTAAAAATCATAAAGACGACCTTTCATTAGCAATTAAGAGAAATTATCAAATCTATCAGAATATATAATATTCCAATTTAACCAGTTATAAAAATATTACATAAGAGAAAGCCTTCTGCAGTGACAAATCAAGAATACAAGTTCAACAAGAACTACCTAATTTGAAGACCCCAGTCTAAGAAATTCCTTGTTCTCCGAGATCAATTGCAATGATCTATATAACAAGCAAAAGGGAAAATACTTGAGAGAAACAACACCATGATCCCTACTCTGCAACTAGAAATCATGGAAACTAAAATATCCAATATTTATTTATTGTGCCCTGTTGCTTAATTCCCAGAAATTCAAAACTTCCTAAGTTAGGTTTAACAACAACGGAGAAACGGATTAATTAAGAACACACACCATTGAGATTCCCAGGCAACAAGTAATTCCATACACAGAAGCACTACGCATCTCTAAGCTATACAATTAGTTTTTGCCAAATTCATAAAAGATTTAACGTAAACTGCGGAAATCTAATTAAACTACCATCCGAATCAACAAATAACCATCACGAAATAAAAATAAATTCGGACAACTAAGTACCGGATTACAGGATAAAATGGTAGAGGTAAAGAGGCCGCGAGAAGGGAGGTTGGCAAGGAAACTGGAGGCACCGCCACCGCCACGGCCACCGCCACCGCCGTTACCAACGCCAGCAGTAACCTTGCAAGAATCAGAAGATGAAGTTGAATGGCCCTCCATTGCCGCCTTGACTGAATCGACCAGAAAGGGGGGAAATTGAAAAGCTATATGAATTTACTCGAGAAGTTTTGGTGGACAGGAAGAAGCGGCGAATTTCTCCTTTAATAATTTGGTTATGTAGATCTTTAGAAGCCTATATAAATGGTTCAATATTGTAGGGGTTTTTGAAATTGATCGAGGATCCTTAACTTTTGATAAATGGTTTCTTACTCGTTTTGGACTTCCTATTTTATTTTTTAAGTGGATGGAAAGATTTTTTATGGTCCAGCTTTTTTTTTTTTTTTTTTAAATTTATTTTTTAAATTTTTTATTGATTACAAATGTTATGCAAAATCACATGTTTAACACTTGAGACGCTTTAAAGAAAAATTATTAAAATAAATATAATAATATTCTTTTTATTTGATTTACATTAGATTTTAGCATTTGTTTTTTCATGGGTAAGATTTAAATTCGAGACTTTATACTACTCAAATTTATCATTAATACAGGAAGATATAGCTCAAGCAGCAAGTTTATGGGCACCAATATTACAACCACGATTTACTAAATTAATGGACCACATAGGATTACATTTCATAAGGTCTCGACCTACGTTAATGTTTTGTTTGGCCCTCCCGTTAGCAAATTGATCCAAACCTCGTAGTATGAGTATAACCGGTAAAGCATCCCCTCAAACAAAGCATCTTTCAACTTTAACTCCTTAGTAATCCTAAAAGTTTGGACAATTACTTCTATTTAAGCACAAAACGAATTACAAGAAAAGAAGTGGTTGGTCCAAACCCTAACATGATCCCAAATGATTTATTAAAACGATAGCAAAAGTTGCAAAATTATCAAATAAAGCAATATCAAAATTAAAATTTAAATTCTTCAAAGATGGGGCATCCAATTTCGTTGGACAACACCATTGTGTCTTCCCATCAATCGACTCTCACTAGCCAACCAATATTGTTTACTCAGTCTGCAAATACAATCTACCACTTCATCCTAATTAGACATCATTCCCCCATTCTGGCCTTATTCCGCATTAGCCATACCCGTTCAAACATCACAGCTCCAAAGTGCAACATCCTTCGTTTCTCCTCCGCCTCTATGTCGAATAGATTGCCACCGTCCAGCAGTATCATTATGCATTTGCTCCACCCCAAGTTTTTGAATTGATTTATACAGATCTGCCAAGGTGACCTGATCCAAGATAGAACCACAAGGGGATAATCAAACATAAGATGGTCAATATATAAAGTTGTGTTTATTTCTTCTTTTTCTTGAATTTCATGCTTGGAAACTCCAATTTATGTGCCAATAATGAATTTTTGCTTCAGAGGCATTTGCATTCTTTGGAGGGGATATAGCCAACTGTATCATACTTTGAACTGTTGATGGATGTATTATTAGTGCTTGGATTATGTTTTTATTTCTCGTAATGCATTGTGCACAAAGGTGAATTGAATATCCAAGCACTTATAATTTGTAGATGACCTTGCCATTTAAAAGATTCTTGTAGAAGGAGATGGTTATAGCAGTGTTATTCTAGTGATTTCTGGTTCCCACAGTTGATGGATTGGCGGGCAAAGAAAAGTTTTCTTGAAGAATTTGCATTTTTGAGGTAATTTTTTTTAAAAATTATTTTTAATGAATCCCAATGCACTATGGATTACAAATGTTAGGCAAGGTCGCAGGTTTGACACTGGGGAAGCTATGAAGAAAAATCAACGAAATAAATATAATAATATTCTTTCTATTTGGTTCACATTAGACTCCTACACTTGTTTTTTCATAGACAAGATTCAAATTTGAGACTTTACGCTTAGGGCCAAGTTTACCACTAATATAGGAGGATTAAGCTCAACCATGGTTTACAAAATTAATGGACCACATAGGATTACATTTCATAAAGTCTCGACCTACATTAATATTTGGTTTGGCTCTCTAGTCAGTAAATTGATCCAAACCTCGTAGTATAACATGTAAAGCATCCCCCTCAAACAAAGCACCTTTCAACTTTAGCTCATTAGCGATCCTAAAAGCTTAAATAACCACTTTTATTTCTGCACAAAATAAATTACAAGAAAAGAAGTGGTTGGTCCAAACCCCAACACAATCCCAAATGGTTTCTCAAAACAATAGCAAAAGTAACAAAATTATCAAATAAGCCAATATCAAAATTATATTTTAAATTCCCAGATGGGGCATCCAATTTTGTTGGACAACACCCTTGTGTCTTCCCATCAATCAACTCTCACCAACCAACCAATATTGTTTGTTCAATCTGCGAATACAATCTACCACTTCATCCCAATTAGGCATCATTCCCCCCATTTTGACCTTATTCCGCAGCAACCATACCTGTTCAAACATCATAGCTCCAAAGTGTAGCATCTTTCGTTTCTCCTCTACCTCTATGTTGAATAGATTGTCACCGTCCAGCAATATCATTATCCATTTGCTCCACCCCAAGTTTTTGAATTAATTTATGCGGATCTGTCAAGGTGACCTAATCTAAGATAGAACCACGAGGGGACAATCAAACATAAGATGGTTAATAGATTTGATATTTCTATTACACAGAAAATAACTAAGTTCATTCATAGGAATGAAGTGTTTGATGTGGTCTTTTGTAGGTGTTGCACTGTTTAGGAGTTTCTAAAGCATGATCTTGTGATGTTCATGTAAGTTGGACTTCCAAAGTAAGTCTCATACCTTCTTATCTAGTCTTGAAGTTATATTAAAACGAGCTCGGTTGTTTGTTCTATACGAAGATCGTACAGAGAATGCTCTTGTTGAGGAGGGGCACCAAACAAAAGAGTCATGTTCCCGGGAAAATATAGGAGTAGAGAGGATAAGTCTTGAAATATCTTTCGAGAAAATGAATTGAATTATATTGATGTTCCAACTTGTATGTCTTTATTCATGAGATTAACCACCACATTCACATACTTAGGAATTCTGATGTTGCTCAACATCTGAAACTAGGCAAGTCCAGTAGCCAAGGGTCGTCCCTGATGCTCACATACTTCATTTGTAGTTGCATTTATCTAAATTCAATCCGCTGTAGTTTGAAAGTGAATTTTGAAGAGACATCATGGCTAGAGTTGGAGATTTTATGAAGTCAACTAACATTCTTCATCTTTATTAGGAAGTTTTTGTGATCTATGGGTAGTGAATTTTGTTTAATCCTTTTGGGTTTTTTTATTTTTTCATAGGTGGGAGTGGGTGGAAATTAGTTTATGATAGATAACCTAACTATTTTTCAACTTCCATTTTGAATATTTGCTTTGTATCATGAGGACAGATAATTGATTGGAAAAGCTTGTAGTCTAAATTGAATTCCTAATGGTTAGTATAATACTCACTTAAAGTGAAATTCGTATATATGTTAACTGTTTTAGGGTTAGTTGACTGCATAATATAAAGTCCCATATGTTGCAGTAATGATATATATATCAAAGAAAAAACAATGATTTCAAGAATAATTAGGACTGTTTTACTATCATTTAGGTTTTAGTTTTATATTCACTATGTTTCTAACTTTTCTTACTTGAAATGAATAGCTAGCCTAAATCCATGTAAAGATCGTATCTTTAGTTCTTGACATCCCAAACTTATTAATTATGCTATGAGTTCATTGTTGAGCCCACCTTATTTCTTTTCAGCTATACAGTGCTTCTGTGGGCATCAACTGGGGATTCTCTAGATGAAGGAAAAGGGTTTTGGAGCTTAAGAGGTGATGCTGGAGAAATTGATAGTTGTGTTTTAGAGCAAGGGCTGAGTGAAATTGAGAATGGATTTGGCTGCGCAGAATAATGATTGCTGCATCTTGGTTTTGGTCAACGATAGTTGCATGCTGAGGTAGCAATTTTTTCATTCAGTTCACTTATTTTAGCAATTATTGATTGATCAAAGATGGTCTTGATGTTGACTCATATGACCAGTTATGATCTTGATAACTTAATTGAGGAATCTCTAAAAGAAGCATTTGAGGATCTTGGTCACAAACTTCGATCTCCTTTCCCTCTAACAATTCCTACCCAAGAGGAATACTCAAAGTTGAACAGAGGCATTTTATACGGGATACTGTGTGACCCTATTTGGCTAATGTCCATATTAAACACTTACACAACATAATTACTGATGGTTATAGTTATTTTATATGCATGCTCATTGAAATTGTTAATGGGATTTATGCAAAATTTGTTGATTATGTTAAAAGTCAGTTGATTTGGGTTACTCATGAGATGGAAAAATGTCCTAGATGTGGGATACGAAGGTTTGATGGTGGCACTTTTAAGGTAAATTATTGGAGGCGATTATTCTAAAGGAAACTTGTGATTGTGTTTTGAGGTGGTTAGTCTTTTTTGGTCAAATTGGGATTGCATACTTGATGATGAACCACTGCTTTTGACTAGTGGTTTGTATGTATTTCTTCGACTTTTATCAAACCACTATAGGTTGACAAATGATTCAAAGATTATCATTGAATGAAAAAATTGCTACCTTAGCATGCAATTATCATTGACCAAAACCAAGATGCAACAATCATTATTCGCGCAGCCAAATCCATCCTCAGTTCCACTCAGCCCTTGCTCTAAAATACAACTATCAATTTCTCCAGCTTCACCTCTTAGGCTCCAAAATCCTTTTCCTTCATCTAGAGAATCTCCAGTTGATGCCCACAAAAGCATTGTATAGCTAAAAAGAAATAAAGTGGGCTCACCAATAAACTCATACCATAATTAATAAGTTTGGGATGTCAAGAACTAAAGATACAATCTTTACATGTATTTCGGTCAGCTGTTATTTAAAGTAAGAAAAAGTTAGTAACACAGTGAATATAAAACTAAAAAACCTATAGGATAGTAAAAAATCCTAATTATTGTTGAAATCATTTTTTTGTTTGATATCTATATCATTACTGCAACATATTGGGACTATATTCTGCAGTGAACTTACCCTAAAACAATCAACATATACATGAATTTCACTTTAAGAGAGTATTATATTAACCCTTAGGAATTTAATTTAGACTACAAGTTGTTCCAATCAATTATCTATCCTCATGATACGAAGCAAATATTCAAAATGGAAGTTGAAAAGTAGCAACTTTATTTATCATATTCTAATATCCACCCACCCCCAACTATGAAAAAATAAAAAACCCAAAAGGAATAAACAAAATCCACTAGCCCATAGATCACAAAAACCTCCTAATAAAGTTGAAGAATGTTTGCTAACTTAAAAAAACTCCAATTCCAGCCATGATGCCTCCTCAAATTTCATTTTCAAACTACAGTGGATTGAAATTAGATAAATGCAACTACAAGCGAAGTACCTGTTGAGAGAAGTAGAGGGATGGCGGGAGCTGATAATGTAAGAAGAGAAGAGCTTCTGTAGCATCAGCTAGCGGTAGGTTTTTCCTCATTTATTTTTCAATTGGAAAGTTTCTTGATAGAATTCCCTAACAATTATTTATAATTTAAATTAGTTTTATTATTTTTTATTGTATTTATTTATTTGCAATATATGTTTTCATACATATTTTTATTTTATCACTAGTTAGAAATCCAAACATTTATCCATGGATGACAGAAACACACTGATAAGATCGATTGCTCCCTTCATACGTTATGCAAGTTTTTCTCCTTCCTGTGAGTATATGCAATAAATTGAGCAGATTGAGTGAAGATTTAATAGGGTGCCGATGAGGAAGGAAAGAGATATCTTACGCTTTGGGCATGAGATAGTATTTGCACCCCAAAACAAGGGGTGGTTTGGGCATTCGTCGTGGGAGAGATATTAATGTGGCATATGTGACTAAACTGGGTTGGAGGGTATGCACTGAACTGAACATGACTTGGGTTAAATTAGTGAGATTGAAGTATTCGATAGGCATGAAAATATTTGACTTTCAGAAGACGTCTCAAGCCTCTTCTTGGGTTTGGAATGGAATTAAATGTTGTAAGGTTCCCTAGATAATGAACTATGTTATCGGATTGGACAGTTTTTCAATGTCAGCATCAGGGACAACCCTTTGCTACTAGACCTGCCTAGTTTTAGAATGCCGAGCAACATCAGAATTCCTAAGTATGTGAATATGGTGGCTGATCTCATGAATGAAAACAAGACAAGTTGGAACATCAATATAATTCACTCCATTTTCTCGAACAGTATTTCAAGACTTGTCCTCTCTGCTCATATATTCCCCCGGGAACATGACTTTTTTGTTTGGTGTCCCTCCTCGACAAGAGCACTCTTTGTACGATCTTCGTATAGAACAAACAACTGAGCTCATTTTAATATAACTTCAAAACTAGATAAGAAGGTGTGAGACTTACTTTGGAAGTTCAGCTTACATGAACGTCACAAGATCATGCTTTGGAAACTCTTAAACAGTGCAACACCTACAAAAGATCGTGTCAAATACTTCATTCCAATGAATGAACTTAGTTGTTTTCTGTGTAATGGAAATATTGAATCTATTGACCATCTTATGTTTGATTGTCCCTTGTGGTTCTATCTTTGATAAGTCACCTTGGAAAATCTGTATAAATCTATTCAAAAACTTGAGGGTTGAGCAAATGGATAATGATACTGTTGGAAATAAATCTGTTGGAAATAACAAACTGAGAAATTTAACAGAGATGTAGAAAAATAAATATGACGCTTCTTCTAGTTTGAGAAGACAATCTTTTCTTTTTCTGATTATTTTTTGATATATCTCACAGACTGATTACAAGACTCTTTAAATAGAGATCTTGAAATACAAAAGGACATTTAGAATACAAAAGGACATTCAGAGATTCATTCAACATAATGAATACTCATTTCCCAATACCTAGAAATATTAAATAATAATAATATTCATTTTCCAAGATCTAGAAATATTAAATAATAATAATATTCATTTTCTAAGATCTAGAAATATTAAATAATAATAAAATTACGAGACATTAATTTTAACACTCCCCCTTAATGGCTTGTGTAACTCCAATCATCTCACGGAAAAACTCGAACTTATCTCTAGGGAGAGCCTTGGTAAAAATATCAGCAACTTGTTCTTCGGTCTTGCAATACTTGAGCTGAATTTCTCCATCTTCTACAGCTTCTCTAATAAAGTGATGCTTGATTGCAATGTGCTTTGTGCGACTATGGTAGACGGGATTCTTTGTCATTGCAATAGCAGATTTGTTGTCGCATAAGAGAGCAGTAGCTACTTCTTGCTTTGAACAAATATCTTCTAGAATCCTCCTTAGCCATATTGCTTGTGAGGTTGCCAATGATGCCGAGATGTATTCAGCTTCGGCCGACGATAGTGCCACCGTTTGTTGCTTCTTCGATGCCCATGAAATTATACCAGAACCAAGAGAAAATGCGTAACCCGATGTGCTTCTCATATCATCGACACATCCAGCCCAATCGCTATCACAAAATCCAAGCAAGTTTCCTTCAATATTTCTTTCATACATAATACCAAAATCAAGAGTACCTTGAATGTATCGTAGCACCCTTTTTTGCAGCTCCAAAGTGACTTTGGCTTGGCTTATGCATAAACCTTGACAACATGCTCGTAGCATACATGATATCCGGCCTTGTTGCAGTCAAATACAACAAGCTCCCAACCAAACTTCGATAAATTGAATCATCTACACCTTTGCTTCCATCTTCTTTCTTCAACTTTTCATTCACAATTAATGGTGTAGCCACTGGCTTGCAATCTCCCATTCTGAATTTTTCGAGAAGTGTTTTGGCGTATTTCTTTTGGTAAATAAGAATGCCATCTTTGTTTTGACAAATCTCAATACCCAAAAAATAATGCAGCTGACCCATATCACTCATTTCATATTTTTTCATCATATCCCTTTTAAAACATTCAATCATTTCACCATTATTTCCGGTGAACACCAAATCATCAACATAGAGTGAAGCAATAAGGATTTCATCAGTACCTTGAGTCTTCACGTACAAGGTAGGTTCGCTCTTGCTCCTTTGAAAGCCCTTCTTAATAAAATAAGAATCAATCTCACTATACCAAGCCCGTGGTGCTTGCTTTAACCCGTATAACGCCTTGTTTAATTTGTATACTTTCGTTTCTTCTCCTTTGATGACAAAACCTTGTAGTTGCTCGACATACACATCTTCTTCCAATTTTCCATTCAAAAATGCCAACTTTACATCAAGTTGATATAAAAACCAACCCTTTTGAGCGGCTAATGCAATAAGAGTTCGAATGGTATCTAATCGAGCTACCGGTGCAAATGTCTCCTAAAAATCAATTCCGGGCTATTGCGAGAACCCTTTTGCAACGAGTCTTGCCTTGTTTCTTTGAACCGAACCATCAGGATTAAGCTTTGTCTTGAAAATCCATTTTACCCCAATCACATCTTTGTTCTGAGGTCTTTTCACCAGAAACCAAGTTTTATTTTTTTCGATAACTTGTAGCTCTTCCTCCATGGCATTCTTCCACGCTTCCTCTTTTATTGCTTCTTCAAAACTTTCCGGTTCAGCAGTACAGAAATTGCAACTAGCATAAATATCAGTCAAGCTTCTCATTCTTCTCCGAGATGAACTTGGCGATAAAGAATTCGAGCTTGATGGAGAAAATTGGGAAGTTGTAATTGGCGATGAAGAATTCGAGCTTGATGGAGAAAATTGTGGAGTTGAAATTGAAGGAACCTCTTCCGGGATTTCGGCTTCAACTTCACGTTCTTGATTTTCTTCCTCTTCTCCAAAAGAATATGATTGAACTTGGACTTCCTTCTTTTTCCAATCGTATGACATATTCTCGTTAAATAAGACATCTCGTGAAATAATAACTTTATTTTTCATCAAATGAAAAAGCCTGTAGCCCTTTGATTTTGAGCTATAACCTACAAAAATGCATTTTTCACTTACTTCATCAAGCTTGCGCCTTGTTTCTTTTGGGACATGAGCATAGCAGATACATCCGAAAACTTTCAAATGACTCAATGATGGTTTTCTTCCACTCTAGGCCTCAAGTGGAGTTTTATTTTCTAATGCTGTTGTTGGACATCTATTCAGCAAATAAACTGAAACCACTCCAGATACCCTATCTACTATACAGCGAAACCACAGCCAAGGGAACGGGCTTGGCAGAATCAGCGGGGAAAGAAGACCCTGTTGAGCTTGACTCTAGTCCGACTTTGTGAAATGACTTGGGTGTATTTTATGAAACAAAAATCTGAAGTCTTCTCGATCTTTAAGAAATTCCAAATGTATGTGGAAAGGCAAAGCGGCCTTCTTATAAAAGTCTTGAGAAGTGACAGAGGAGGCGAATATAACTTAAATGACTTTAACAAGTTTTGCAAAGATATTGGTTTGGATAGACAGCTTACTGTGGGATTTACTCCACAACAAAACGGAGTCTCCGAAAGAAAAAATAGAAGCATCGAGGAGATGGCAAAATCAATGCTTTATGAAAAGGGGCTGCCTAAAAATTTTTGGGGCGAAGCTGTGTATACGGCGGTTTATTTGCTGAATAGATGTCCAACAACTATTCATTCTCAATTTATATTATGCAGTCAACTAAAACACAACTATCAATTTCACTCAGCCCTTGCTCTAAAACACAACTATCAATTTCTCCAGCATCACCTCTTAAGCTCCAAAATCCTTTTCCTTCATCTAGAGAATCCCCAGTTGATGCCCACAGAAGCATTGTATAGCTGAAAAGAAATAAGGTGGGGTCAACAATGAACTCATACCATAATTAATAAGTTTGGGATGTCAAGAACTAAATATACGATCTTTACATGGATTTAGGCTAGCTATTCATTTCAAGTAGGAAAAGTTAGAAACATAGTGAATATAAAACTAAAACCTAAATGATAGTAAAACAGTCATAATTATTCTTGAAATCATTATTTTTTCTTTGATATATATATCATTACTGCAACATATGAGACTTTATATTATGCAGTCAACTAACCCTAAAACAGTTAACATATATACGAATTTCACTTTAAGTGAGTATTATACTAACCATTAGGAATTCAATTTAGACTACAAGCTTTTCCAATCAATTATCTGTCCTCATGATACAAAGCAAATATTCAAAATGGAAGTTAAAAAATAGTTAGGTTATCTATCATAAACTAATTTCCACCCACTCCCACCTATGAAAAAATAAAAAAACCTAAAAGGATTAAACAAAATTCACTACCCATAGATCACAAAAACTTCCTAATAAAGATGAAGAATGTTAGTTGACTTCATAAAATCTCCAATTCTAGCCATGAAGTCTCTTCAAAATTCACTTTCAAACTACAGCGGATTGAATTTAGATAAATGCAACTACAAATGAAGTACCTATTGAGAGAAGTAGAGGGATGGTGGGAGCTGATGATGTAAGAAGAGGAGAGCTTCTGTAGCTTCAGCTAGCGGTAGGTTTTTCCTCCTTTAATTTTCAATTGGAAAGTTTCTCGATAGAATTCCCTAACAATTATTTATATTTTTATGAATGAGTTTTAAATTTTTTATTTTAAATTTAAATTGTGTTGAGGTGTCAACCCATGTCCCACATCTGAAGATAATGCTAGAGGTGACTAGCATATAAAGAATTTCACTAACTCCATTAATATGAGGCATTTTGGGATGTTGCCCAAGAACAAAACCGTGAGGGCTTAAGGCCCAGAGCGGACAATATCATACTAATGTGGAGTTAAGTGGTGCAAACCCAACCCCGTGGGTATATTCGGGCCTAACAAGTGGTATCAGAGCTTAAGGTTAATGGGCTTGTTTGTAAGAGGTGTATGTGGAGACCCTCCTCATTTGTGAAGACAATGTGGAGTTAAGTGGTGCAAACCCAACCTCGTGGGTATATTCGGGCCCAACAAGTGGTATCAGAGCTTAAGGTTAATGGGCTTGTTTGTAAGAGGTGTATGTGGAGACCCTTCTCATTTGTGAAGACCTAGCGAGTGCCTTGTGCCGGAGGAGTCTTGTGGGATCATTAGGGCCTAACAAGTTGTTGGGGTTTTCAACCCATGTCCCACATCTGAGTCTAGGGGAGGCCCATGAGTATGTGGTCCTTGGTTTGAGGGGAGGATTGTTGAGGTGTCAACCCATGTCCCACATCTGAAGATAATGCTAGATGTGACTAGCATATAAAGAATTTCACTAACTTCATTAGTATGAGGCCTTTTGGGATGTTTCCCAAGAACAAAACCGTGAGGGCTTAAGGCCCAGAGCGGACAATATTATACTAATGTGGAGTTAAGTGGTGCAAACCCAACCTCGTGGGTATATTCGGGCCCAACAAATTGGTTTTATTATTTTTTATTGTATTTATTTATTTGCAATATGTGTTTTCATATGTATTTTTATTATCTCACTATAGAAAACCAAACATTTATCCATGGCTGACAGAAACATACTGATCAGATTGGTATTTTTACCCATCTCTTCATATGTTATGCAAGTTTTTCTCCTCCCTGTGAATATATGCAACAAATTGAACAAACTGAGTGAAGATTTTTATGTGGTGCCAATGAGGAAGGAAAGATAGTACTTTCACTCCAAAACAAGTGGGCGGTTTGGGCATTCATCGTGTGAGAGATATGAATGTGACATATGTGACTAAACTGGGTTGGAGGGTATGCACTGAACCGAACATGACTTGGGTTAAATTAGTGAGATCGAAGTATTTGATGGGCAGGAAAATAACTAACTTTCAAGACATCTCAAGCCTCTTCTTGTGTTTGGAATGGAATCAAATGTTGTAAGGATTCCCTAGATAATGAACTATGTTACCGTATTAGACAATCCTCTACTGTGAGCATCAGGGACGACCCTTGGCTACTGGACTTGCCTAGTTTCAGATGCTGAGCAACATCAGAATTCCTAAGCATGTGAATGTGGTGGTTAATCTCATGAATAGAGACATACAAGTTGGAACATCAATATAATTCAGTTCATTTTCTCGGAAGATATTTCAAGACTTATCCTCTCTACTCCTATATTTTCCCGGGAACATGACTCTTTTGTTTGGTGCCCCTCCTCAACAAGAGCATTCTCTGTACGATCTTCGTATAGAACAAACAACCGAGCTCGTTTTAATATAACTTCAAGACTAGATAAGAAGGTATGAGACTTACTTTGGAAGTCCAACTTACATGAACGTCACAAGATCATGCTTTAGAAACTCCTAAACAATGCAACACCTACAAAAGACCACATCAAACACTTCATTCCTATGAATGAACTTAGTTGTTTTCTGTGTAATAGAAATATTGAATCTATTAACCATCTTATGTTTGATTGTCCCCTTGTGGTTCTATCTTAGATTAGGTCACCTTGGTAGATCTGTATAAATCAATTCAAAAACTTGGGGTGGAGCAAATGCATAATGATACTGCTGGACGGTGGCAATCTATTCGACATAGAGGCGGAGGAGAAACGAAGGATGTTGCACTTTGGAGCTGTGATGTTTGAACGGGTATGGCTAATGCGGAATAAGGCCAGAATGGGGGAATGATGTCTAATTAGGATGAAGTGGTAGATTGTATTTGCAGACTGAGTAAACAATATTGGTTGGCTAGTGAGAGTCGATTGATGGGAAGACACAATGGTGTTGTCCAACGAAATTGGATGCCCCATCTTTGAAGAATTTAAAATTTAATTTTGATATTGCTTTATTTGATAATTTTGCTACTTTTGCTATCGTTTTGATAAATCATTTGGGATCATCTTAGGGTTTGGACCAACCACTTCTTTTCTTGTAATTTGTTTTGTGCCAAAATAGAAGCAATTGTCCAAACTTTTAGGATTACTATGGAGCTAAAGTTGAAAGATGCTTTGTTTGAGGGGATGCTTTACCCGTTATACTCATACTACGAGGTTTGGATCAATTTGCTGACGGGAGGGCCAAACAAAACATTAATGTAGGCCGAGACTTTATGAAATGTGGTCCATAAAGTGGACCATTAATTTAGTAAATCGTGGTTGTAATATTGGTGCCCATAAGCTTGCTACTTGAGCTATATCTTCTTGTATTAATGATAAACTCGACCCTATAAAGTTTCGAATTTGAATCTTGCCCATGAAAAAACAAATGCTAGAATTCAATACAAATCAAATAAAAAGAATATTATTATATTTATTTTAATAATTTTTCTTCAAAGCGTCCCAAAGTGTTAAACATGCATAACATTTGTAATCAATAAAAAATTTAAAAAATAATTTAAAAAAAAACAAAAACAAAAAGCTGGACCATAAAAAATCTTTCCATCCACTTAAAAAATAAAATAGGAAGTCCAAAACGAGTAAGAAACCATTTATCAAAAGTTAAGGATCCTCGATCAATTTCAAAAACCCCTACAATATTGAACCATTTATATAGGCTTCTAAAGATCTACATAACCAAATTATTAAAGGAGAAATTCGCCGCTTCTTCCTGTCCACCAAAACTTCTCGAGTAAATTCATATAGCTTTTCAATTTCCCCCCTTTCTGGTCGATTCAGTCAAGGCGGCAATGGAGGGCCATTCAACTTCATCTTCTGATTCTTGCAAGGTTACTGCTGGCGTTGGTAACGGCGGTGGCGGTGGCCGTGGCGGTGGCGGTGCCTCCAGTTTCCTTGCCAACCTCCCTTCTCGCGGCCTCTTTACCTCTACCATTTTATCCTGTAATCCGGTACTTAGTTGTCCGAATTTATTTTTATTTCGTGATGGTTATTTGTTGATTCGGATGGTAGTTTAATTAGATTTCCGCAGTTTACGTTAAATCTTTTATGAATTTGGCAAAAACTAATTGTATAACTTAGAGATGCGTAGTGCTTCTGTGTATGGAATTACTTGTTGCCTGGGAATCTCAATGGTGTGTGTTCTTAATTAATCCGTTTCTCCGTTGTTGTTAAACCTAACTTAGGAAGTTTTGAATTTCTGGGAATTAAGCAACAGGGCACAATAAATAAATATTGGATATTTTAGTTTCCATGATTTCAAGTTGCAGAGTAGGGATCATGGTGTTGTTTCTCTCAAGTATTTTCCCTTTTGCTTGTTATATAGATCATTGCAATTGATCTCGGAGAACAAGGAATTTCTTAGACTGGGGCCTTCAAATTAGGTAGTTCTTGTTGAACTTGTATTCTTGATTTGTCACTGCAGAATGCTTTCTCTTATGTAATGTTTTTATAACTGGTTAAATTGGAATATTATATATTCTGATAGATTTGATAATTTCTCTTAATTGCTAATGAAAGGTCGTCTTTATGATTTTTAAAAGCTGTGCCAGTGTTTTTTCTTAACATCTTATCGAAAGCTTACACCAATGTGCTTGGTTTGCTTTCCTCTGTAATTTTAAAACTTGCAGAGGAAGGAAATTCTGTGAGCTAGTTCAAGTCTTCTCCCTCCTGTGCTTTGGCATCTCATTCTATGAATCTGATGGGAATACAAAGCTATTAGGATGGATTTTTTTGCCATATTTATTATCAAATTTCCTTATCTTTTCATGTTTCCAATTTGGAGATTTTTCGTATTTATGATTTCCAGATGTTATTTTGGAATGATAAATGGTAGAGATAGAAGTTACGAAATATTACCTTCATTCGTTTATCTGTGTAAGGATGGAGATTTCCTTGCCTTTCTTTACATGTTATGTAATGAAAAATGTAACATTTATTAAATCTTTTCCTATTATACTCTTCTTATCTCATAAGTATTTTAATTATCATTTTCTGCGCAAAAATTCTAGTATCTGGAAGGTCTAATTAAACTGTTCTACCTACTACTTTGGGAGAGAGGAAGGGAATATTAATAATATTGAAAAAAAATAATAAATAAAGGGTATCTTGTCTTTCTAAAGAAGAATGACAAAAATATTTGGGCTTAATTAAGGGGCGTGATATTCCATTTTGAGATGGAAAGCTCTAAAAATAAATAAACCATGATTGCTTATGGCACTACTCACGAGGAAAGATTACTGATCTTGAAACGGTTACTGATCTAGAGGTAATTAAGAGTGTAAAAGGGAGGATTGGTATATTACCTTAAATTTAGTGTTGGTTAGAACAGGACAGCTGCTAGAGGCTTTATCATCCTAATTACTTTTCAGTAAAAAGACCTTTGTATTTTGTTGTATGCTGGACTAAAAAATTATGTTACTTTTTTAGTATGCAAATTATTTTCTCATGTTTCTTGGTTTTGGTTAACATGTTCTATAGTCATGCTACTAGATTTCCTTACAGCACCTTGTAAGAGATGTGTGTGGTATTCTTATGTATTATATGTTTATTGTTGAAATTAAAATGTTTTAAAAAAGATTTGTATATATAGAAATTCATATAACATTCTTATTCTAGATAGCATTAATAAGGAAAAAACAGCTTCTCCGTAATAGCTTCTTTTCACTAAGAACTTGAGTTTAATTTCGATTGTAGTCCAGATCTTATGCTCGATGGATTTGTCTTGTATTAATTCATTTGTTATTTTTATGTCCTGTTCTTGGATATATAGACCTGATATACTGCTTGACTGGATTTGTGCATCTGCATCATTTTGCAAGTTCTGACAAGTTTATGAAATTTATGCAGGGTGGGATGCGAGTTTACATTTGTGAGCATGATACATCTCCACCAGGTCCATACCTATTCTAATGATGATGTTTATTACATTTATATATCTGATGTGAAGTTTTGAAATACATCCTGAGGTTTTATTTTTGCCTTTTGTTTTTTTGTGTTTAAACAGTTTTGTCCTTATTTTTGTATGGCAAGATATTATGATAGTCTGTGTGGGCGTTGAAATGGCCTTTTGTTTTGGTTTATGTGGAGGCTTTGCAATCTAGGCTATGTGCAGGCTTTGGAATGGTCCATTGTGTGTTATGCTTATGAGCTTCTGTTGTCTCTACTGAATTTTGATATGGTTGAAAATCATGCGAGTGACTCTTTGTAGCGTAGCTTTAAACCAGCAAATGTTTGACTCAGCTAGCGTGTTTTATTGTTTCCAAGATACATCCCAGCTTGTATACCATACACACACTTTATCAGCTGTAATGGACTTTCTGTTTCATGATTCTTTTTCTGATGCAAAATTTTTATATACAAAGAAATCATATTAATGAAAAGTTGAAGTACAAGATAAAGGATGAAGCAACCTCAAGAAGGTAACATAAAAGTTAAAATAATACAATGGTTCTATGTCTCTGTCCCTAAAAGCTGGGATGCTATTGCCAAGGATGATAGAGAAATAACTCTCCTGGAGTATCCCTATTTCTGCTGGTTTTAAAGCTTTTTTCTTATTTCTTTCATGTTTTTTTTCTTTTTATTTATTTCTTATTATTATTTTTTTGGCTGGGGGTACAAGCAAAGTATATCAAAGCTGCTAAATTCTATCCTCAAAAATTCCAAAAAGATTATAGAGAAGTAACTTTCCGGAGTATCTCTGTTGGTGCATGCTGGCTTTAAGAGTCTTTTTTTTTTTTTTTTTTTAACATTTTTATTTCTTTCAAACTTCTCTTTTAAGGCACAGGCTTGGAAATGAAGCACTGGAGAATCCCTTTCTTAGTGATGAGAAATGTAAAAAATTTTATCCTTAAAACTCCCAGGAACTGCATTGGGTTGAACCTGGTTCTGATCCACCAAATTTAGGACTTCCTATGTGATTGAAAAGGAATTCTGATTACTCTTCTATTACCTGATTTACATGCTTTCTTGTATGTAGAAAATTATTTGTGTTGATTTTAGCAAGAAGCATTTTTAAGTTAGCCATTTAATCATGTGCACTGAAGGCATGGTATTAAGGGGATTGACAAAGAAATTCTATATCTGATTCCAAATATGTTAGATTGTGAATGAATACATGTTCAAGGGGTAAAAATGTCAATTGAAGAATAGAAGGAAAGTAATTGAAGCAATTTAAGGTAAGAATGGTAAAACATGTTAGAAAGGGATTGATTATTCATGATCATTTGGCTCACTCTATCTTATGGAGGCGTACTTGTGAGACTTCTAGACCATTTCTATGTCCCAATTCAACTTCCTTTCATTGGCTGAGATTTTCTTTGAATAACTTAGATAATATCTAGATATATACACATAGACATACGTAAGCATGAAAAGAAGTTCCAAATATGATGATGTAATTTCCTACAAATATTGATGCATAAAGTACAAGGTTCCATGACTTGGGAGATACATCCTTGTTACTTTTTTGTCTTCTACGAACTGTCTTTAATGTGAGTCTTAGGTTAGTTTAGTGATCACACTTGGGATTTTGTTAGCAATAAAGGTCAAAATTTTTTGTGTTTGTACTAATTTCTTGGTAATTCTATTTATTGTTATTAGGGGCTATCAGTTTTGCATATTTAGTTGATTTGAGCATCTCCATTATTTTGCATTCAGGAAACTTGTTTTGTAGTTGTTGTGGATCAGAAGTTGGTCTTGGTCACAAACTCCGACCCCCTTTTCCTCTAACAATTCCTACCCAAGAGGAATACTCAAAGCTGAATAGAGGCATTCTATACGGGATACTGTATGAACCCCATTTGGCTAAAGTCCATATTAAACACTTACACAGTATAATTACTGATGGTTATAGTTATTTTACATGCATGCTCATTGAAATTGTTAATGGGATTTATGCAAAACTTGTTGATTCTGCTAAAAGTCAGTTGATTTGGGTTACTCATGAGATGGTAAATGTCTTAGCTGTGGGATATGAAGGTTTGCTGGTGGCACTTTTAAGGCAAATTATTGGAGGTGATTATTCTGAAGGAAACTTGTGGTTGTGTTTTGAGGTGGTTAGTCTTTTTTGGTCAAATTGGGATTGCTTACTTGATGATGAACCACTTCTTTTGACTAGTGGTCTGTATGTATTTCTTCGACTTTTATCAGACCACTATAGGTTGCCAAATGATTCAAAGATTGTTGCCTTGAAGCAGATGGAAGTTCAGTTTTGTGTTAGAATGTTGAGGGAGAAATTTTATTTGTGTTATAAGATTGGCAGAGATTTGATTAGGCTTTTACAAGATCTGTTTCATATAGCAGAATTTCGAGCTATATGGAAAGACTTGCTACTGAATCCAAGAGAGTTTAAGATGAGTGGTTTTTTAGATGTTTTGCAAATCTACCATCTGGAGACTCCAGCTAGCTACTTTTTACTTCGTATTAGTCCTGAAATGGAAAATTACTTGAGGTTTTTGCTAGAGCATGTAAAGTTAGGCAACCAGAAAAGGTACCAGATCTGGTTTATGAGAAAGTTTCTGAGCTCACCAGAGAGGGAGACACTTCTGATTGACATGGTCAGGTTTATATGTTGTGCACATCATCCATCTAATTTGATAATTCAGTCTGACATTATCCCAAGATGGGCTGTCATTGGATGGCTACTTAAATCATGCCGGAAAAATTATGTTGAAGCTAATGTTAAACTTGCTTTGTTTTATGATTGGCTTTTCTTTGATGAAAAAGTGAACAATATAATGAATATAGAGCCTGCAATTTTGTTGATGGCATGTTCCATTCCTAAATACATTGATGTTACTCATTCTCTTCTCGAATTTCTCTTTATACTAGTGGAAAACTATGACATTCAAAGGAAAGACATAATTCTCAAAGGTGTTTTAACAGCTTTTAATGTGCTTGTAAGAAAAGGGGTGATTCATTCTCTAGACATTTTCATTCAATGTGATTTGCTTTCTCCTTTTCTGAAGGAAAGGCTTGAAAAGATTCTAGGTGAATTGCATTTGGGTCATCATAATGAGTTGGTCAAACAAACTCTCCAAGAAACATCTGCCAAAGTTATGTGATCTTAAAAATCTTCCAGTGCAGCTTTGTAGCCTGACTACTTCACCCTGCTATTAAGGTGTCTGACTGAACAGTTTCTGTCTAATATCAGTTGATTACTCCTCCAAAACTGACAAATATAACATTGTCCAAGATATCATTTTTGCTGAGCATAGCCACTAGGATGAAGTAGCAAAGAAATTTGTTGAGTTGTTTATGGATTCATATCCAACAATGCAGGATGGTATTTATACTATTGTGGAGATATCGAAATATCAGGTCTGTGTTTATTTCTTCTTTCTCTTGAATTTCATGCTTGGAAACTCCAATTTATGTGCCAAGAATGAATTTTTGCTTCAGAGGCATCTACATTCTTTGGAGGGGATATAGCCAATTGTATCGTACTTTGAACTGATGATGGATGTATTATTGGTTCTTGGATTATGTTTTTAATTTCTCGTAATGCATTGTGCACAAAGGTGAATCCAAGCACTTATAATAATTGTAGATGACCTTGCCATTTAAAAGACTCTTGTCGAAGAAGATGATTACAGCAGTTTTATTCTTGCGATTTCTGGTGCCCACTGTTGATGGATTGGCGTGCAAATTCTTGAAGGATTTGCATTTTTGAGGTGTGCATTTTACTGATATTCCTTGCTTATTGTCAATCATGCTGTTTGATTATTATTGTTCATTGGATATTAAATTTCCGTATTTCTATTTCACCTATGTTGTTAACTCAATCTGTTGGCTTTTGTTTTTATAGAAATATTATGTAATTTTTTGAAATTGTTTATTTGGTTTAGTTCTGAAAACCAAAATATACTTCTTATGCAAGATGAGATATCCATGGACTTAAAAAGTGTCATATTTTAATTTTACATATGGTATAATTATTTGTAGTAATGTTCCTTAAGTTGTCATTTTTATGCTTTTCTGGTACCAATCTCACTTCTTATTACTCTCTCAATTTTATTTTAACTTCTTAAGTTGTATTTGTTGGTGTTTTTTATAATTAATGTTTTACAAATTTATATTATTAATGGTTCTTTATTGCAAAACTTTTACTGCATATCTCTTTTGCAGAACATGCCGAAATTATGGGTATTTGGCAAAGCTTCACTGGAAATCAGGAATACCGGCATCATCAATTGATTGATAGTAGCTACGGATTGTCAAAAAATTACATTACAACTACAGGAACCTGAAAGGAATTTATGGTGGTATCTTAGATGGTTTACTTCTTTTGGCACAACAAGCATTGTCATGTATTTTCAGATTTTATGGTAGAGCTACAAATGGAGTTGCTCATAATTTAACCAAATTGGACACTCTTTAGATTCCGATAAGTGTTGAATGTACTAGACTCTCCATTTGGATTGGCTTCCTTCTCTGTGAATGAAATAGCTTAGTTTTGGTTTGTAAATTGCTTAGTGCTCTTGTATATGAAAAGAAAACTTATATCCATTGGCCAAGAGAGTAGTAATCCTACATTTTGTTATACATACATATATATATATATATATATATATATATTATATATATATATTATAATATATATATATATATGTTTTGTTTAAAGATGGGAGAAGGTTTAGGTCTTGTCTTGTGATTATGAGATCAGAAGTACTATAAATCAATTGTAAATGACAAGAAAAAGAAGAGAATTTTTGAAGTATTTTTTTATATATCATGGTTGAACAAAAATACAATATATATATATATATATATATATATAGAGGCAATAATACTAACCAAATTCCTTGATTCTAGATTAACTAAATCCCTTAATTATAGTCTAATCAAATCCCTTGATTCTAGACTAACTAAATCCCTTAATTATAGTCTAACTAAATCCCTTAATTATAGTCTATACAAATCTCCTAAATATACAATAAGAATAGAAAATATCTTGACACCCCCTCAAATTGATGCTGGTAAGTCTATGAGCATCAATTTGCTACTGAGAAATTTGTCTTTGGTGGGTTAAGGCCTTTGTAAAGACATCAGCCACCTGAAGAGAAGTAGTAAGATGAGGAAGAGTGATAACACCAAGGAAGAGTGATAACACCTCGAGCAAAGGCTTCCCTAATGTAATGACAATCCACCTCTATGTGTTTTGTGCGTTCATGATATATGAGATTTGCAGCAATGTGAATAGCACTGGTATTATCACCATGAAGTGGAGTAGGAGCACGTGAAAGAAATCCAAGTTCGGAAAGAAAGCCACGTAACCACACAATTTCTGAACACGCAGCAGACATGGCTCTATACTTAGCCTCAGTAGAAGATTTAGACACATTGTCCTGCTTTTTGCATTTCCAAGAAATTAAAGCATCTCCAAGAAAAATACACCATCCTGTGGTAGACTTCCTAGTATTGGGGCAGCCAGCCTAATCTGCATCACTATATGCAGTCAAATGAAGATCAGAATTTGAGGGAAAAAATAACCCACAAGTAGAGGACCCAATTAAGTATCGAATGATACGACGAACTGTAGCAAGATGGAGATGTCGAGGTGATTGCATAAATTTGCTAACCGTATGAACAACATAGGAAATATCGGGCCTTGTAATTGTTAGATAGATAAGACTACCAATAAGTTGTCTATACAACAAAGGATCTGGCAAAAGTTAGCCTTCACCTTTTCGGTATTTCACATTTACCTCCATGGGTGTATCAATAGCAGTAGTACCCTTTAAGCCAACGAGTTCTATAAGATCTTGGATATATTTATGTTGATTTAAGAACAAACCTTGATCTCCAGTGTGAACTTCCAGTCCTAAAAAATAATTGAGACCACCGAGATCTTTCATTTTAAAAGTACTATGCAACATATTTTGAAGCTTAGTGATCATCTCTTTATCATTACCAGTAATGATAATATCATCAACATACACCAAGAGAAAAACCATACTAGTGGTTGTCTTGTGAAAGAAAAGTGAAGAATCATATTGACTTTGTGTGAATCAAAAAGTAAGAAGAGTGTTGCGAAACTTCTCAAACCAGACTCTAGGTGCTTGCTTTAACCCATACAAAAGAACGTCTTAGTTTGCAAACCTCATGAGCATTCGTCATTGACATACCTAGCGGAAGTTTCATGTAAATCTCTTCCTTAAGATCCTCATTCAAAAAGGCATTTTTTACATTCATCTGATGTAAAGCCCAAGACTAAGAGGATGCAATAGAAAGTATGGTTCTCACAGTAGTCATCTTAGCAACTGGAGCAAACGTTTCTTCATAGTTGAGACCATATTCTTGTTTATTCCCAAGAGCAACCAATCGAGCTTTATAGCGATCTAAGGAGCCATCAGACTTCAGTTTCACATTATAGACCCACTTACTACCAATGGGGCTTAACATGTGGAGGACATGAAACAATGTCCCAAGTGTGATTTTCTTCAAGTGCTTGAAGTTCTGCTGCCATTGCTTGTTGCCAACACTGATGTTTCATAGTATCTTTATAACAAGTAGGGATGGAGATAGAAGATAAAACAGTAGTCATAGCCACAGGAGGTGGAAAACCATACCTTTTAACAGGTTTGTGAGGTCTAGAGCTTCTACGAAGTGGAGGAGGATCACTGAAAATAGGATCAACTGTCGCAAGTGGATGGGAAGGGACCATAGGAAGATCATCAGATGCAGGAGGAATGCGTCTATGATAAACATAACCATGTTTAAATCTTTGTACATGTATTGGTAAGACAGAAAAATGTGGTAAAGTAGATAAAGAAGGAAGTTCTGGAGGCGTTTGTGTGCTAAAGAAATGCTAATTTAAAAAAAATGACATTTCTAAAGACACGAGTGCGACGTGCATGAGGATCATAGCAAAGAAATCCTTTTTGGGTTACAACATATCCTAAGAAAGCACACTTAACAGATTGTGCACTAAGTTTATTACTCTCATGGGCAGGAAGATGTACAAAACAAACACAACCAAAAACATGAAGATTAGAATAATTTGGTGCATGTCCAAATAAATAAAAATATGGTGAATTATTGTTCAAGTTGGGGGATGATAATCTATTTATTAAATAGACTGCAGTAGCTAAAGCTTCACACAAAAAATGAGAAGGAACACAAGATTCAATTAGAAGAGTGCGAACAACATCAAGAAGATGACGATTCTTTCTTTCAGCCACACCATTTTGTTGTGGAGTGAAAGGACAAGAACGTTGAGAAATGATCCCATTACTTTGAAGAACTGATTGAAATTCATTTGACATATATTCTCCACCTGAATCGGATTGTAAGATTTTGATTTTAGCAGAAAACTGTGTTTCAATTAAAGCAAGAAAGACTTTGAACACTGAGAAAATTTCACCTTTAGTTCTAAGAAAATATACCCAAGTAAAACAAGTGAAGTCATCAATAAATGTAACAAAATATTTATAATGTTCATGAGAAATCACAGGTGCAATACCCCAGACATCAGTATGTACTAGTTCAAAAGGTTTGGTGGTATGAAGTTGATGTAAAGGAAAAAGAAGCGTTTTGCTCTTACCAAGTTTACAAGATGCACAATCAACAATATCATTATTAGAAGAAGAATTTTCATTTCCAAGTAAACCAGATTTAAGCAAGACTCGAAGTATATGAGAATTAGGATGTCCTAAACGTTTATGCCACACCTGATTATTACATTGGACAACATTATAAGCAACATGGTTCGAAACTGGAAAAGGAGGAAAAAACAAAGGAAAAAGACGTCCTATTTTAGGTCCCTTCGCAATCATTTTCCCGGACACTTGATCCTGCACAAGACAACCAGAATTTGAAAAATGAATGGTACAATTATTGTCAACTAATTATCCAACGGATATAAGATTAGTAGGCAACTTAGGAGACACAAACATATTATTTAAGGAGGCTGAAATATCACTCACAGCTGTGATAGGTAAAGAATTACCATCTGCTGATTTCCAAGGGCAAAGTAGTGTTGGTCATGTTTAGATGCACCCGAATCAAAATACCAAAACTTAGAATTAGAATTTTTGTTACCCGAAAGGCCTAAAGTGGAAAGAGCAGAAACTATCATTTGTTGAACCATTTCAGGAGTAATAGTAGACTGACCAGTATTAGAGACATTTGAAGAACCAACCGAGGCATTGTAAGCAGATTTAGATATCTTTGGAGGCCGAATGGAACAATCTTTGATGATATGCCCTATTTTCTTACAGTAATTGCAGAATGTTTTAGTACAATTGGTGGAAATATGATCAAATTCTTTACAACTATAGCACATGACTTTTGTCATATCTTTGCCTCCTTTAGATCTCCCTCGAGCAGCATATGCAACATAAATTGGAGCAGAATTTTGAGTTTTCTGCTCCAAGACAGCCTGTGTAATGAGTTGTTGTTCTTCCCTAAGAAGCTCTCCTACGCAAACATCTAACAAAGGAACTGGTTCTCTATTTATTAGGTTAGACCTGATTGCTTCAAACTCACTTCTTAACTTCATTAGGAACTGATCACGTTTGCTGATTTCATGGATAGTTTGTACATAAAAGAGTCCTTCAGGAGAAACATTTGCATATACAATATCAGTGTACTCAGTCCAAAGATTTTCAAAGGAAGAATAGAACTCTTGGACTGACATACTCCCTTGATTGAGTTGACTCAACTCAAGTTCCAATTGGAACATTCGTGCTGTGTTTCTTTGGTTGTAAACTTTCACCTCCCATTTCAAATATTTTTCTTTCTCATTACTTCTATATGGCCCCATAATTCTTTTCCCTTGACAAATATCTCAAATTGGAATGACCCAGCAGAATAGTTCTTACCATTAAATTGAACAAAAAATTGTTCAGATCGTTCCAAAGACATGATTCAATCAGAGAACAAGTCCAAGAAAATAAGAGTAATGCAAGGAATACAAGATCTTCGAGGAAAACAAGAAACTGGATACGAGAAATATAAGATCTTCGAGAAAGACAATAAACTGGATACGAGAAATACAACATCAAAACACTAAGATCTTGGAGGATGACAAAAAATTGGACACAAGATGATTTCAGTATTTTGACTCTGATACCATGACAAGAAAAAAGAAGAAAATTTCTGAAGTATTTTTTTATATATCATAGTTGAACAAAAATACAATATATATATACATATATATATATATATATATATATATATATATATAGGCAATAATACTAACCAAATTCCTTGATTCTAGACTAACCAAATCCCTTAATTATAATCTAACTAAATTTTTTAATTATAGTCTAACCAAATCCTCTAAATACACAATAAGAATAGAAAATATCTTTACAGTAAAATTGTACCATTTATTGGGTTGGTTATATACTAAATACAATTTATTGTACTGACCATTATTTATTATTTTTACTTAAATTTTAACTAAAACATTAATATATGCAAAAGAAGCTGTATTGACGGCAATTTGGAACATTTTCAGATAATTTTACATAAAAGAAGTACTTTTAAATATTTTTTAATTTTTTTAAAAAATATAAAATATCGTAGAAGATTTAGATGTACGGACAATAATAGAGAAACATATTGAAAGGTTTAAGTTGAGTTTTAATTACCATTGAATCAAACCTAGATAACTCTAAATAGGAATAAAGAAAGTAAGAGTAAATAGGAACAAAGAAAGTAAGAGCGTGAGCATTATATATCTTTTAATACTTTCGTGTTAATAAAAGTCTCTTTTTTCAATCCTTTTGAATAAAATATGAATGAGATATTCTTCCTCATATGTCAAGTTCAATGCTTAGTGTATCAGAAATTAAAATTTAATAATGATGTATACAGTTATTTAAAAATTTGGATTGAAGTTTACTCATTAAAGTTTCCTCTTGTAATGAACGATTAATCGATTCATTAAATGAAATCAATTCTACTGCTAAGATAAATGCAAATAAGCACACGATACTCGAATTTTTCATTAAATATACCTTCATCACTAACGTCTGTCTGTTTTTCCACTGGATCTCTTGCCAGAGAATAAGTGTTTTGGTTTCAAGTTAGGAATAACTCTATCTGCTTCTCCACGCCTAGCATTCTTGTTCCTCTTTTTCACAGAATTCTTAGCCAATTTCAGTGCCTTGACCTTCTGAGCAGAGTCCTTAAAGCCCTCTCCAGGGACAACTTCATTTGGTGGTCTCGACATTGACCTAGAACTAGACCTCAACCGCAGCTTCTTGTTAGGTAAGTCGTCTACATCCATGGCATCACCACTGTTATTTTCCCCTCTTTCAGGTGATCTCTCCCTCTTGCGACCCCTTGATTTACTGCGGGCTCTCTGGATTGCCAGACTAGGATCAAGTCCCAAGCTTCCCAACTGTCTCCCCATTCTTCTTGAAGTGAACTCCTTGTCCTTGTCGAATTTCCTGGGAACAATTGGACGGCTCTCAGCAGTGCTTTTCTTAATTCTGTGCTGCTGAATGAGCAGACTTTTCTTTTTCCTGATCTTAGCCAGAGCTTCTTTCTCCTCAGCAGTCAGATTCTCAACATCCATCTCAGCATCATCTTCATCCCCTTGCTGCTCTTGGCGGAGACCTTCTTCTCGCTCTAATTCTTCAAGCCTTTGCAAGATATCAGGATCAACAAAATCATACACGTTGTGCCCATCAAGAATTTCAGGCATGATGTCATCCTTCCACTCATCATTTGCAAGGATGAAACGCTTTGTCAAGCTAGCAGAGTATACACCAGCACCTCCATTTTCATCCTCTAGATCCTTCTCAAGCTTCCTTTTCTGCTCCTCTGAAGCTTGCTCAGCCTTCTTAGCTCTAGCTTCAAGAACAGCATCGGGTATGCAAACAGGCCTTTCTTTTTGATCCCTGGGTTTTGGTATTGCAACATGGAAACGGTTTAAGCATTCATTCAGTTTTTTAGACTTCATTTTCAGTTCTACCCGTTGATTCAATAACCTCTCACATGCTGCATTTTTCACTGCAATAACACCCTCATCAGTCAAAGTACTCATACTCAAAAGTACCCCATCTTCATTTGTTGCCTCGCCCCCTTGACCAAACACAGTCTTCATGGCCTCTGTTTTCATCTCTGTGACCAGCTTCATATCTTCCTCTGATATCCCTTCCAGTGGCTGCAAGTCAGTCTTGTTGCAGACTATAATTAAAGGCTTGTTCATGAACAGTGATTTTATGCTGTGAAAAAGAGCTGCCTGCTGTGCAATGCTATAGCCACAAGACCCAGAAACATCAAGGAAAAACAATACAGCAGCTCTAAGATGAGCTAGTGCTGTAATACTGCACATTTCAATGATATTTCTGTCTTCAAAAGGCCTATCCAAAATCCCAGGAGTGTCAATGACCTGATATCTTAAATACTTGTAGTCTGTATGACCAACAAACAAAGACTTTGTGGTGAAAGCATATGGCTGCACATCAACATCAGCCCTGGTGATCTTATTGATGAATGAACTCTTCCCAACATTTGGGTATCCACAAATCAAGATAGTCCTGGTATTTGGATCTATTGAAGGTAGCCTTGCCATGTGTTGCCTGATCTGCTCTAGATAAGCCAAACTAGGTCCGATACGCTTTATCACAGTGCACATCCGACCAAGGGCAGCAATTTTCAGAGACTTGCATCTATAGAGAGAGTCACCATACTTCAACAGTTTCACATAATCTTTTGCTATCTTACTGATTAAATTCCTGGCAGTATTGATCTGTCCAAGTGCAAGTTTGTAGTGATCCTTGTTATAAAGAACATGAAGGAGGTCTCCATAAAAAGGATGGATATCATTAAGACGAGGGAACTCATCAATAATTGTTGAAAGCTTGTCGTGAAAGTTCTGCTGTGTGTATTTTACTTTACGCATGTAAAATTGGCGAATACGATTGATGGCATAACCCTTGTGAACAACAGTAGGAGTTTGACGTTGTGTACGGGAGAGGATGATATCAACGAAGTCTTTACCACTTGGGACAACAGTAATCTTTTTAAAGTTGTATTGCACCATTTTAATTACCAGTACACCTCGCTGCAGGAAATCCACCAAATAATTAAACGAGGCAAGAGAGATAAATAACAGTTAAACTAGAACACATCTTATCATGCCTAAGAGAAACTTTTCTTAAATCTTCCCCTTCCCAAAGCTCAAGTATCATAAACAATCCCCAGAATAGAAAGCCTTGAATACTAGATAGAATAAATGAACCTAGACCTAACAAGATTAAGTGAATACCTAAAATTGGATATCAAATTCAAAAAAAAAAAAAAAAATGCTTACACAACCTCATAAAGCTCCAGCAATTACTGTTTCCGTAATTACAATAACCACCACAAACAGTCATAAAAAAGAAACAATCGAAAGCCAAATTTATCTATAAGAATCAATCATGACAGAACAAGGCAACAAATTCACCACGAAACCAAAAGATATATACTATCCAATTTCAGAGATAATTTCTTACTACATTATAAATAACACAAATATATATGCAAAAAAATTTATTCATGAAATTACAAAGTGATAGTCATTGATGCCTTAAAATTATGATTTCAAACGGTACCGCACAATAACTGTTACCTGCGATTAAGCAGTTTTAATGGAGGACGAGGTGAAAACCGCTACTTCCGCGGCGACGAATGGTGGAGGTGTAGAGACGGCGAATAGGAGGAAATTGCAGTACTTAGGAGTACTGCAGCAGATGTGTTTAGAAGCTGCAAAAACCCTAGGGTTTTAAAGGAAGCGGGTCTTTAAATATGGAAGCAGATTTGTTTGGAGACCTTTCTTCACTTTCTTTTCCTTCTCGCTCTCTTTCGGTGCTATATTTTTTTGGTACTTTTCTTATTTTTGTATTCTTTTATTTATTTATTTGATTTTATTGTTACTTTTTTTTTATCTCAAATACTCAGATTTTATCTGATATTATATCAGTTTATTTTTTTTCTTTTTTAGAAGATTTTTTTTAAAAAAATGTGGACTAAATTTGAACTTTTTTTTTTATCCGTTTATGTTTTTTATGACATTTTTTATACGCTCAGAATGAATTAAATTATTTAAAAAAAAAAAAAAAAAATTGAATTCACTTTCTAGATGCAGTTTACTAGTAACTTGAAAATCTACGTAACTTTACTAATGTTTTTTTCCCTTGTTTTTAATTTTGATTTTTTTTAAAATATATTTATATGATTTTTGTCTTTATTTACCAAAGCAACGCCTTGACTTAATTTTAATTTTTCATGACATTGAAATTTATGTAAATTTGAGCATCTTGTATATTATTATTATTATTATTATTTAAAAAATGTCAAAGTTATACCATTAGTTATTATTCAATTATTTTTTCTTTTTTAAAAAATACAAATCCTTTTCCATAATTAAAAAAACAAAAGAAAATAGAAAATAAAAATTACTTTTTTTTAAAAATATATTATTATTATTATTATTTCCTCAACAAAAATAAGGATTCGAGATAATTATTTTATAAAGAAAAAAATTCTACTCCAAATAAAATATAAAGAAATAATTATATAAGAATTGATGACATAAATTTACTTAAAAAGTTAAAATTAAAGTCAGCGAAATTAATGTACTTTTTGTTGATTTTTCCCTGTAATTAATTAATGTACTACTTTTCAACAAGTTTAATGATTAAATTCCATTTTTTTAATATATTAAATAATTTTTTATATTTTTTACTTTCTTAAAAATCCATTTTATTCTTTGATCATTTTAAAATTTAAGGTTAATTTTTATAAACAAGATTTAAAACTTATGTTTTCAACAATATATATATATATATATATATATAATTGTAATTTTGATAAATTTTGATTTTAAATTATGTAATTTTTAGTTGTTTTGTGTATTAAAAGGAGAGTTCGAAATAATTGTCATTGAAAAAATTATATTATATATTTTTTTAAAAAGAGAAAAAATAATATTTTATATAATAAATATTTAATAATATTTTTAACAAATAATATTACTAATATCAATAGTCCACGTAAACATTGTCTTTATATTAAATATATATATATATATATATATACAAAATAAAAAATTAGAATTAGAATCTTTGGTTAATGTCATATTTTCTCACATTTATTTGTCCTAAAAAAATTAAATTTATTTTCAATATTTTTTTTGTAATTTAAGTGTGTCGGTTATATAAGTTAATTATTCGTAATTTACAAATATAACCTTACTAATATTCAAATTTTCAAATAATTATTCGAAATCATAATATGTAATAAATAAGCTAGATTTCTTTTTAAAACAAAGAAAATAGAATCTTTATTACCAGTATTTATAAATAATGTTGTTTAAGATATAATGTAATAAACTACATTATTTATATTTTGTATTTTTTTATAAAAATTATTTATGAGAATTAAAATTATTATGTTTAAATTTGAAAAAAAAAGTGTAAAAAAAAGAAAAAAAAGAAAGAAAAATCTTACACTTTTGTACTTGATTTTTTATCTTTTGATTGTGAAAATAAGTGAATTATTGCACCGATAACCCTAACACTTATATTCAAACATTAATCTTAACACTTATTTATGTTTCATAATTAATATATGAAGAAGAAAAATCTTAGGAACTTACAAAGTTAGACGATTTGAAAAGAGGGTAGCATAAATTATTAGAGTTTTAAATTATAGGTGAGATAAAAGTTTAGAGAGAAGCAGACATGCACACAAATCATGGAATTGAGAAGACAAAATAAAATTATTATTATTATTTATTTCTTCACAAAAAAATATTTTTTACAAAAATTAAAAACTTAAAATTTTAAAATTTATTTGACAAAATAAAGATAGATTTTGTGATACGCTTATATTAAATTTAAACTCTAATTCTAAACTTATATTCAAATACTAATCTTAACACTTATTTATGTTTCATAATCAATAAAATTTGTGAGAACTTACAAAGTTAGGAGATTTGAAACGAGGATAATATAAGACTTAGAATGAGATTGTTGGAGTTTTAAGCTATATCAGAGAAATATGAGATAAAAGTTTATAGAGAAACAAAGACAAATTATATGATTGGAAAGAAAAATAAAGTTGATATTGATAGAGTCTCAATAACCATTACTATTATTACAAAACTATTTATTTTTTTAAAACAAAATTGGAATTATTTGATAAAATAAAGATAAATTTATCATAATACCCTAGCGATAATCCTAATACTTATATTCAAAAACTAATTTTAAAGTTTATCTGTGTGTATAATCAACATGTAAAGAAGAAAATTTTAAGGGAACTTACAAAGTTAAGATTTTTGAAAAAAAACTTAGCATAAGACCTATGGTGAGGTTATTAGAGTTTTAAATTATAGGAGAGATATACGAAATAAAAGTTGATAGATATATAAATATATGATAAGACATGTGTGTATACCTATTAAATATATACTTAAAAAAGAAGAAGCATAAAGTTAAATGGCAAGAAACCAGAAATGTTTTTATTACAATGCAATCATCAAATAAATGACGGAGAATAAGAGTTGGTCGTGAAACTTCACAAAACAAAAACTGAGGGAGTGTGGTTTGACTTCAAAAATTTAAAATCTGCACCTTACAATTAAAAATTAAAATAAAATAATTTTATTTGAAAACACACAAATAAAAACTAGGTGTTTCTGTTTTGAATTCTTCTTGGAGATTATTACTTAGATATTCCCTCTTAGTCTTGACATAATTTTAAATTTTAGATAACAAGTAGTTAGTTGTATAACTAATTTTACTTTTGACATTGTTTTAGTCAATGTATTTGCTCGTACTGATTTTGGTTTGTTTGAAAACAAAGTCAGAATAATCCAAACAGACCGTGGTGGTGAATTCTTGCCCAAAGAGTTCACCTAGTTTTGTAAAGATGAAGGTATTTAGTGGTATCTAAGTGTTTAGTTGCAAGACATATGTGAAGAACACAACCTCTCATCTCAAGAAACTTGATGACAAAAGTACAACAATGATGTATTTAGGTGTGAAGGAAGGATGCAAGACTCATTGCTTGTTTGATTTGAGTCGTGGAAAGCTATATGTAAGTAAAAATGTTATTTTTAGGAAAATTTTGAATTGAGATGGAAAACAAATCATAGCAATGAAATGGAGCTACAAGAATTTTGAATTTTGGGTGGAATCTATTGAGGCGACTAATGATATAGACATAGGAGGTATAAGAATTGTGGTAGATGTTGTAACAATTCCACCTTCACCAACATCTCCCACAACATCCAGTCCATCTACGCTATTGTCACATACTTGTGGTGATCCTCTAGAGCCATGAATCTTATCAGAATCAAACGATGGGTCATGTTACAAGTCTATCGCTAATATTTACGTCAATACAAAAAAAGTAGCCACTATTGATGAAGAGAATGAGGTGATGATGACAATATCTAAAGAACCAACTTGTTGGTATGAAGCAATGAAGAAGAGGTTGGAGTCCATTGAGAAGAACAATACTTGGACCCTACGTGAACTCCCATCACACCACAAATCTATTGTCCTAAAATAGGTGTTCAAATTGAAGAAAGATCCAAATGAAAAATAGTGAAGCACAAAGCAAGGTTGGTGACTAAAGGCGATGTACAAAGACAAGACATTGATTTGATAAGGTGTTTGCATCAATTACTGGATTTGACATTATTCAAGTTATTCTTAAAATTGCTACAAATCGAAGTTGGGAAGTACACCATTTAGATGTAAAATCAACATTTTTAATCGAGGATTTAGAAGAGGAAGTATACGTCACATAACTGAAATGATTTTAAGTACTAAATCAGAAGACAAGGTATACAGATGGTTTAAAGGTCTTTATGGACTATGATAGGCTTCACAAGCTTGGACATTTGATTGGATAGAAGTTTAAAAGAGCTCTTTTAATATACTCAAGAATATGTAGTCTACAACAAAGGGGAAGGAGATGCAAAGGTGATTGTTGGAGTATACACTGATGATCTCATTGTGATAGAGAGTAACACTGAAGAAGTAAAGAAATTCAAGCAACAGATAATGCCTGAGTTTGACATGAGTGATTTAGATCTACTTTCCTACTAATTGGGGATTGAAGTAGAGATACAAAAGCGGTGGATATTGCTAAATCAATCAACTTATGCCAAGAAAATCATGTCTCAATTCGAGATGACAAGTTGTAATGCTACAGAATATCTGATGGAGCCGAAAGCGCAGTGAAAGGATATCAAGTTGAGGCCACATAATACAAAAGCATTGTTGGTTATCTTAGATACTTGTTGCATACACGACCAAATCTATCATATGCAGTTGGCATGGTAAGCATGTACATAGAAAGACTTATAGTTATGCAATACAAGGCGGTCAAGCAAATTTTTAGATATTTGAGAGGAACAATTCATTTTGAACTTTCTTATATGAAGGGGCAATAATAAGTTAATATGTTTGGCTATTTGGACAGTGGTTTAGGAGGAGATCTAGATGAGAGAAAAAGTACTAGTGAAATCACTTTCTACTTCAATGAGAATTTGGTGATTGGAACTCTCATAAACAATAGAAAACAGTGACACTCTCAACATGTGAAGTTAAATTCATGATAGCCACAGTTATAATTTGTCCGACGTTGTAGTTGAGGAACCTTCTTAGCGAGTCAACTGTAATTATTTAAACACACTATTTGTTTAATCTTAATTATTTTTAAGTTGTATATGATTGAAGATAATTGTAATTTGGATTTTTTCTTTTGTTAGATAACACAACAATTTATTTTTAAAATGTCTTATCATTTAAAAAATTTTGACCAATTTTTCTTTTATTTTTTAACTCTGTGGAATTTCAAATATAATTAAATGAATAGCTGCTTTACTACTCTTGATTAATATCCAGAGTAATCTTGATTTTTACCCAAAATAAGAAAATCCTGATTTGTACCAAAATAAAAAAGAAAAAACAAAAAAAACAAAAAATCCTGATATTTCTTTATAGAATAATCTTGACTCATATCCAACACAGAGAAAAGCATAAAAAGCAATGTTTTGAGTTTGAGTTTGGGCTGCACAATTTATACAGAAAAAGAAAAGGGACGATGTATGGGTGTTTGGAACATTTGCCCCTCATATTGATGATTTTTCAAATTCTTTAGTTGATAAAATTTACATGAATCTTTTCACGACTACAAATACAAATATTGAAGAAGAAAACCACAATGAAGAGATAGAATGTATAACTTTGATCATGCAAGTCGCTCTGAATTGCACAAAGGAATCATCAAGAGATAGAAGCACAATGAAAGATGTTATTGTTGCCATGGAAAAGATTAGGCTTCAACTATTGAAGCAGTGACATGTATGTATGTTAGGTTCATTTAGAAAAAGTTGTGTTTACTTATGTGTGAATTATGTATTTGAAAGACTATCATACTTAAGTTAGATCGGTAAAGACTATTATACTCGTGTTAATGAGTTTTTATGTATAAAAAATAAGTACGAGTCTTGGTGAGCACCTCGAGTATGGTGAGTTCAAGTTGTCTATTGTTGTTTGAGTTCAAAGGGGAGTTATCTGTGGATGTGTTTGAGTTGACGGTATCAAGTGGAGTGGAGGTGGAAGAGTATAAATGGGAAGTATTATCTGTAGTGTTATGGAACAAAGCTTGTTTAGGAAGCAAGGAACAATGGGTGGTGGTTTTGAGATAGGTATGATGATGGTTATCTAAGTTACTTGTTGGTTTGGAGTTTAAACTCCCAAGATCTTCAGATTGATAATCTGGCTGGTTGCTAGTTTCATAAACATCTTTCATGGAAGTGTTTGGATAGTCTAGTAATTTGAATTGGTTTTTGGTAATAAGATAATTAGTGGAGTTAATGGTGTTTAGAGGTTTGTTTTGCGCAGAAGTCAAATCCGGTTTTGGTTTGGGTTTATTAAGGAGTTCAACAATTTTCATGGGCTTAGATTTGGTTTTATTATTTTTTTTAACAAGTAGCCAAGACCCATATTAAGAAGCTTCTGGGTTTTGGGAGTGAGATTTGGTGGGCAATCATGCAACCAAATCTGGTTCAGGAGGTGGAGTAGTGTCAACAGGATGTTGAGTACACTGGAAGAATTTGTGGCCAAGTATGCCACACAAGAAACAAATTGCTGGAACACCTTCATAGAGGATTTGTTGGCAGTGCTTGCCTATGAATATATGTGTTAGAAGTGATTGATGAAGTTAAATTTGAACACAAAGTCGGGTATATTGTCCTCTTTTTTTATCCAAAGCAGAAGCATCTATTTTCAACAAAGATCCAATAGCATAACCTATTTTCCTTAAGAACTCTAAGTCTAGATATTCAGCAGGAAGCTTGGGGAGCCTCACCCATAAAGCTGTAACAGGTGAGGACGCTTGGAGGCTCTAAACTTAGGCTTCCAATTTCTTACCATTAGAAAATAATTACCCATGAACCACAGTCCACCCTAAATGGCTTTCAAATAGTTATCCTTGAACTAAAATTTAACTAAAACATAGTCTTTCCCAAGGTCTATGATATGTAATTCTTCAGTCATCTGCCAAATATCTTTAAGATGTGAAGATAGAAAACAGAAGCCAACCGATTTGCCATAAACTTTAACTATCACCGCGGTTAGCCATGGTGAGTAAAATCTGATTTTGTCACTTTCCGACAAGGGAATGAAAATACTAGATTGATTCAGAGCAGTTTCTTCTGACTTCAAAGAATGAGAGAAGTTTTTGGTCTTTTAAATGGTATGTATGGGGGGTTTTGCATAACATACCTCTGTAGGAATTACCTGGGGCTGCTGGAGCTTCAATGATCATATCATCTTGAATTTCCAAACTTGGTGGTGTATTTGGTTTAGAGCTTTTGATTTTTTTTTTGCAACTTCTTTGGAGTTGATCTGTTTCCTCTATTGAATCAGGCACTGTAATCGATTCTAGAACGCTCTTTATCATCCTCTTTTTTTTTTGAATATTTGAAACTTTGGGCTTTCCTTACGTATGCATCGAACTTAAGTGAGTTAGATTTCTATTAGACCCCT
Source organism: Asclepias syriaca (assembly GCA_027405835.1). Classification (NCBI taxonomy): domain Eukaryota; kingdom Viridiplantae; phylum Streptophyta; class Magnoliopsida; order Gentianales; family Apocynaceae; genus Asclepias; species Asclepias syriaca. The sequence continues at coordinate 13,154,341 of CM049933.1, forward strand.
TTTTGATCAAAAAGAGGAAAGAAATTAATGTTGTGATTGATTTCTAATTAGGCATGTTTAAGGAAAATAAATTGAACTTTAATTCTGCATTACTACATAAATCAATAGTCTCATTAACCTTAATTTACTCACCACATACGCCATCATTCAAAAAATTGAATTAATGAACTTATCACTCGCTCCTCTCTTTGTTGCTTGCCTTCCTTCCTTCTTCCTCCATAGTGAAATGGAAAATGATGGAAGAAAATTAAGATGGGATCTTAGGGTTTTCAAGTATCAGCTCAAGAGGGCATGTCTGCTTACTACGCCCTCCCAAAGCCCCAATCCCAATTCATCATCTCATCCGCTATGCATACCAATGAACTTCTTGGCAATGTTTGTTTCTTTTATATATTAATTGAGTGTAGAAGAAGAATATAAAGAAATAAAGAAGAAAGAAAAGTTACAATTGATTGTGCAATTTTTATATTAAAAGCATTGCTTATTTATATTTTTTGTCTCATGTTACGAAGCTCTGGTCAACTGCTACTTTAATTTTGATTCTTTTTTAAAAATACATATATGATGACTTTTTGTTTCTATCATGAGGGTGCTTACCATAAGAGGCATGTCTTTTTTGACTTAATTTTGATTCTTCAAAGCACTGAAATTTTTGTATATTTGAACATCCTGTATCATTATTATTATTTTAAAAATGTCAAATTTATACCATTAGTTATTATTGAATAATTTTTTTTAAAAAAAACATAAATCCTTTTCCATAATTAAAAAATAAAAAAATAAAACATAAAAAATATTTTTTTAAAAATATATATTATTATTATAATTGTTCAACAAAAATAAGGATTTGAGATAAATTTTTTTAAAGAAAAAATTTCTACCCCAAAGAAAATATAGAGAACTAATTACATAAGAATTAATGGCATACATTTACTTATTTTATTATTTGTAATTATTTTTAAAAGTTAAAATTAAAATCAGAAAAATTGAAAAGTTTAATGCTTAAATTCAATCTTATATATATATATATATATATATATATATAATATTGTAATTTTTATTAAATTTTGATTTTAAATCATGCAATTTTTAGTTGTTTTGTATTAAAAGGAGAGTTGGAAACAATTATCATTAAAAAAAAAATGTTATATATATTGTTTTTTAAAAAAAATCATATAATAAATATTTAATAATAATGTCATATTTTCTCACATTTATTTGTCATAAAAAAAAAAACAACTAAACTTATCTTCTAATATCTCCTTGTAATTAATCCACACTTATTTGTAATTTACAAATATAACTTTACTAATATTCAAAATTTCAAATGTTATATTTAAAATTTAAAAATTATTTAAAATTTAAAATTTATTTGAAATTATAATTTGTAATAAATAAATTAGATTACCTTTTCTAAACAAGAAAAATAGAATCTATATTACCAACATTTATAAATAATACTGTTTAACTAAATTATTTATAATATTAGTAACAAATTTGTAATATTATTATCTCTACTGATCCCCATAAACATTGTCTTTACATTTTTTTTAAAAAAAAATTATCTACAAAACAAAAATATCTTTGACTAATATCATATTTTGTCACATTTATTTGTCCTAAAAAAAAGTTAATTTTTTTTTCTAATATCTCATTGTAGTTAAATCTACACTGCTTTGAGAAACTTTTATAAGTCAACTATTCGTAATTTACAAATATAATCTTACTAATATTCAAATTTTCAAATATTATTCGAAATCATAATATAATATGTAATAAATACATTAGATTTTCTTTTTAAAACAAGGAAAATAGAACATTTATTACCAACATTCATAAATAATGTTGTTTAAGATATAATATAATAAACTAAATTATTTATATTTTGTATTTTTTTTATAAAAATTATTTCTGAGAACTAAAATTATTATGTTTAAATTTGAAAAAAAAGTATTAAAAAAAAGAAAGAAAAATTCTACACCTTTGTACTTGATTTTTTATCTTTTGATTGTGAAAATAAGTGAATTATTTCAGCAATAACCCTAACATTTATATTCAAACATTAATCTTAACACTTATTTATGTTTCATAATTAATATGTGAAGAAGAAAAATGTTAGAAACTTACAAAGTTAGGCGATTTGAAAAGAAAGTAGCATAAAGTTGTTGGAGTTTTAAATTATATGTGAGATATAGGAGATAAAAGTTTATAGAGAAGCAGATATGCACACAAATCATGGAATTGAGAAGACAAAAAAAACATTTACTATTATTATTATTTATTTGTTCACAAAACAATATTTTTTACAAAAGTTAAAAACTTAAAATTTTTAAATTATTTGACAAAATAAAGATAGATTTTGTGATACATTTATATCTAATTTAAACCATAATCCTAAACTTATATTCAAATACTAATCTTAACACTTATCTACATTCCATAATCAATAAAATTTGTCAGAACTTACAAAGTTAGGAGATTTGAAACGAGGGTAATATCAGGCTTATGATGAGATTATTGGAGTTTTATGTTATATGAGAGAAATATGAGATAAAAGTTGACAGAGAAATCTACGAATTATGTGATTGAGGAGATAAATAAAGTAAAGTCTCAATCACAGTTATTATTATTATTTTTATTTATTATTTGGCAAAATAATTTATTTTTAAAAATTAATAACTTAAAATTTTTTATTTTTTTTATCATAATACTCATATTCAAACACTAATTTTAACACTTATCTATGTTTCATGATCAACTTGTAAAGAAAATTTTTTTATGGGAACTTACAGAGTTAGGATATTTGAAAAGAGGATAGCATAAGGCTTAAGGTAAGATATTGAATATTTAAATTATAAGAAGAAATAGGGGAAAAAATTGATAGAGAAGCAAACATCATGAGATTGGGGAGACGGATAAAAACATATAAATAGTTATTCATAGAATCTTAACCACAATTACTATCATTATTATTTATTGTCTAATAAAACAATTTAAAATAAATAATTTAAGGTTTGATTTTTAATGATAAGATTACATTTATAATTTCTAATGAAATGATTTTGTCCAATAACAACAACTAGTACTCAATAACTTATTATATATGCTTTTTCTTTGATTTCGAAAATGAGGGAGTCTGATTTCGAAAATGTAAAATTTGCACCTTACAATTAAAAATTAAAAGAAAATAATTTAATTTCATAAAACAGAAATAAAAACTAAGTTTGGCGTTAATGTTTTGAATTCAATTATTATTTATATACTCCCTCCTAATCTTGACATGACTCTAAATTTTAGATAGCAAGTATCTAGTGGATGACAACTAACTTTATTTTTTTTTTACAGTGATTTAGATAGTACATTTGTTTGTTGTTTTTTATTGTTAAACTAAATTAAAATTTGTCCATTTTCAACACATTTTTTGATAAAATGAAACCTTATATGGATCTATGTGTTTGCCATGATTATGAAACACCGCATATTTCATGAGTGCTTTGACATATTTGCTATCAACGAATAAAGTTAATAATTTTGGTACGTCTGAACACAAATTCAAAATAATCTAAACAAAAAGGGGTGATGAATTCTTATCCAAGGAGTTCACCCAATTTTATGAAGATGAAGGTATTCAATGGCGCCTCACGACTCCCTACACACCATAACAAAATGGTGTGATAGTGTTGTAACCGTACCATGATGGCAATCACTAGATATCTACTTGAAAGAATGAATGTGCTTGCAAAGTTCTAGGGAGAAACAGGCAGGTTAACCTAATTGCTAAATCACTTCTCAACCAAGGCATTGGGAGAATGCACACCATTTAAAGCTTGGGTATGAAGAAAATCATATTTCACACACTTGGGAGTGTTTGGAAATTTGATGACAGAAGTACAACAATAGTGTATTTAAGTGTGTGGAAGAAGGATGCAAGACTCATCACTTGTTTGATCCGAGCCACAGTAAGCTACATGTTAATTGAAATGTCAGTTTTAGGAAAATTTTGAATGGAGATGGAAAGCAAACCATAACAATAAAGGGGAGCTACAAGAATTTGGAATTTTAGATAGAATCTACTTGAACGAAGTAACTACTCAAACAGACATATGAGGTATAAGAACTGCAACAGATGTTGTAACAATTCCACCTCCACCAACATCTCCCACAACATCAAGTCTATCTACACCATTGTCATATACTCGTGTTGATCCTCTAGTGTCAACCTCACCGGAATCAAATGATGAGTCAGTCCATTACAAGTCTATCACTGATGTTTATGTCAAAGTTGATTGTTGGAGTATATGTTGATGATCTCATTATGATAAAGAGTAACACCAAAGAAGTAAATAAATTCAAGCAACATATAATGTCTAACTTTGACATGAGTGATTTGGATCTACTTTCCTACTACTTGGCTTGAGACAGCATGCTGTAATGCTACAATATATCTAATGGAGCCGAAGGTGTAGGGGAAGAATCTCAAGTTGATGCCATAGAATACAAAAGCATCGTTGGATTTCTTAGACTTGTTGCACACACAACTAGATCTATCATATGCAATTGGCATGGTAAGCATGTATATGGAAAGACCTATAATCATGTAATACAAGGCAGACAAACAAATTCTTAGATATTTGAGAGGAACAATTCATTTTGAACTTTCTTATGTGAATGAGCAATATGAAGTTAATATTTTTGGCTATTTGCATAGTGGTTTAGGCGAAGATCTCGATGGGAGAAGAAGTACCAGTGAAATGACTTTCTACTTCAATAAGAATTTAGTGATTGGAACTCTCAAAACAACATAAAATTGTGACACTCTCAACATGTGAAGTTGAATTCATGGTAGCATAATTATAGCTACCAAGCATTGTGGTTGAGGAACTTCTTAGGAAGTTGACTATAATTATTTAAGCAACTATTTATTTAATATTAATTATTTTTAGGTGATATATGATTGAATAAAGTAGTAATTTAGATTTTTTTTAGATAACAGAAAAATTTATTTTTAAAATTTCTTAAAAATAATTAAATTATTAAATATTAATTTTATCATTTAAAACTTTTTTGACAAATTTTTGTTTTATTTTTTATCTATCTGGAATTTCAAATATAATTAAATGAACAGTTGCTTTATTATTCTTGATTAATATCCAGAGTAATCCTGAACTTTACCAAAAAAAAATTAATAATAATAATAATAATAAATCCTGATATTTTATTTATAGAGTAAAATCTTGACTCATAACAACATATATATATATATATATATATATATATATATATATATATATATATATATAAAAGGCAAAGTTTTGAGTTTGAGTTTGGGCTGTAAAATTTATACAGAAAAAGAATAGGGACTATGTACGGTTTTCGAAACATTTGCCTCTCCTATTGAGAGCCGACTCCAAAGATTCAGTGGAATATATACTCCAAGCCCTCTGGCGAACTCGCAACACTGGTCTTGATGCCACCGACCGTCAAATCCTTCATCTTCAGACCGACAATGAACTTGATCTTGTCTGTTAATTTCTTTCTCTCTTATTAATTACAGATTCTTAATTATTGTATTGGGATTGTACTGAATAATTAGGTTTTATTCTTGTGTACAGCTTAAGTTTGATACTGGTTTTATTTGGATAATTCCCCCCTTATTGACCCTTTTAGAGCAGATTTCATTTGAAGAAATGTCAGTACGTGTAGGGAAAGATGAAATGGAAACATGAATATCCCTCTCTACTTCTCTCAACAGGTACTTCATTTGCAGTTGCATTTATCTAATTCCAATCCGCTGTAGTTTGAAAATGAAATTTGAGGAGGCATCATGGCTGGAATTGGAGATTTTATGAAGTCAACAAACATTCTTCATCTTTATTAGGAGGTTTTTGTGATCTATGGGTAGTGAATTTTGTTTATTCCTTTTGAGTTTTTTTTTAATTTTTTAATGCCTGGGCGTGGGTGGATATTAGTAAATGATAGATAAAGTTGCTACTTTTCAACTTCCATTTTGAATATTTGCTTCGTGTCATGAGGTATCATGAGGACAGATAATTGATTGGAAAAGCTTGTAGTCTAAATTGAATTCCTAATGGTTAATATAATACTCTCTTAAAGTGAAATTCATGTACATGTTGATTGTTTTAGGGTACGTTCACTGCAGAATATAGAGTCTCAATATGTTGCAGTAATGATATAGATATCAAACCAAAAACAATGATTTGAAGAATAATTAGGACTGTGTTACTATCCTATAGGTTTTAGTTTTATATTCACTCTGTTACTAACTTTTTCTTACTTGAAATGAACAGCTGGCCTAAATCCATGTAAAAATTGTATCTTTAGTTCTTGACATCCCAAACTTATTAATTATGGTTTGAGTTCATTGTTGAGCCCACTTTATTTCTTTTCAGCTATACAGTGATTCTGTGGGCATAAACTGGGGATTCTCTAGATGAAGGAAAAGGGTTTTGGAGCTTAAGAGGTGAGGCTGGAGAAATGGGTAGTTGTGTTTTGGAGCAAGGGCTGAGTGGAATTGAGGATAGATTTGGTCGATGATAATTTCATGCTGAGGTAACAATTTTTTCATTCAGTTCACTTATTTTAGCAATTATTGATTGATCAAAGATGGTCTTGAAGTTGACTCATAAGATCAGTTATGAAGTTGATAACTTAATTGAGAAATCTCTAAAAGAAGCATTTGAGGATCTTGGTCACAATCTTCGACCCCCTTTTCCTCTAACAATTACTACCCGAGAGGAATACTCAAAGCTGAACAGTGCCATTCTATACGGGATACTGTGTGAACCCCATTTGGCTAAAGTTCATATTAAACACTTACACAGTATAATTACTGATGGTTATAGTTATTTTACATGCATGCTCATTGAAATTGTTAATGGGATTTATGCAAAACTTGTTGATTCTGCTAAAAGTCAGTTGATTTGGGTTACTCATGAGATGGTAAATGTCTTGGCTTTGGGGTACGATGGTTTGCTGGTGGCACTTTTAAGGCAAATTATTGGAGGTGATTATTCTGAAGGAAACTTGTGGTTGTGTTTTGAGGTGGTTAGTCTTTTTTGGTTAAATTGGGATTGCTTACTTGATGATGAACCACTGCTTTTGACTAGTGGTTTGTATGTATTTCTTCGGCTTTTATCAGACCACTATAGGTTGCCAAATGATTCAAAGATTGTTGCCCTGAAGCAAATGGAAGTTCAGTTTTGTTTTAGAATGTTGAGGGAGAAATTTTATGTGTTATAAGATTGGCAGAGATTTGATTAGGCTTTTACAAGATCTGTTTCATATAGCAGAATTTCGAGCTATATGGAAAGACTTGCTACTGAATCCAAGAGAGTTTAAGATGACTGGTTTTTTTGATGTTTTGCAACTCTACCATCTGGACACTCCAGCTAGCTACTTTTTACTTCGAATTAGTCCTGAAATGGAAAATCGCTTGAGGTTTTTGCTAGAGCATGTAAAGTTAGGCAACCAGAAAAGGTACCAGGTCTGGTTTATGAGAAAGTTTTTGAGCTCACCAGAGAGGGAGACACTTCTGATTGACATGGTCAGGTTTATATGTTGTGCACATCATCCATCTAATATGATAATTCAGTCTGAAATTATCCCAAGATTGGCTGTCATTGGATGGCTACTAAAATCATGCCGGGAAAATTATGTTGAAGCTAATGTTAAACTTGCTTTGTTTTATGATTGGCTTTTCTTTGATGAAAAAGTGAACAATATAATGAATATAGAGCCTGCAATTTTGTTGATGGCGCGCTCCATTCCTAAATACATTGATGTTACTCATTCTCTTCTCGAATTTCTCTTTATACTAGTGGAAAACTATGACATTCAAAGGAAAGATAAAATTCTCAAAGGTGTTTTAACAGCTTTTAATGTGCTTGTAAGAATTTTTTTTCTTCAAAGGATAATTGCCCTCTCTATCCGTCTCTGATTTCTTCGAAAATGAATATAAACATCTTCTTCTTCCTTTTTCGACTAAATCATTACAAATAGATAGAAATGATTGATCAATATAAAAAATTAGAGAAATTGTTTTTTCTTTTTCTTTTTCTATGAGGGAGAATAAGATGTCAATATTTATTTCCGATGAAATCACCAACAAACAAAGACGAATGAGACAATTATCTTCAGAAAAAATCTCACTCTCTTTCTCTCACCCATAGATTAAACCACGAGTTTTTTTTCTTTTTCTTTTTCTCACCCATAGATTAAGAAGTGAGAAAAAAAAATAGCATGATTTTTGTTGTTGCCGTCAACAGTACCTTCCTTTTTGTTGGACAAAAAAGAAAAAAAGAAAGAAAAAAAGGGAAAGGAATGTTGTCATTGATTCCTAATTAGCCATGCTTAAGGAAAACAAATTGGACTATAATTCTGCATTACTACATAAATCAATGGTCTCATTATTAACCTTCAAAAAATCTTCATCATCTTTCTTCAATCCCTCACCCTCTATTTGTTGCTTGCCTTCCTTCCTTCTTCCTCCATAGTGAAATAGAAAATGATGGAAGAAAATTAAGATGGGATCTCAGGGTTTTCAAGTGTCAGCTCAGGACTGCCTAATACGCCCTTCCAAAGCCCCAATTCCAAATCATCCGCTATGCATACCAATGAACAACTTCTTGGTAAGGTTTGTTTCTTTATATATATATTAATTGAATGTAGAAGAAGAATATAAAGAAATAAGGAAGGAAGAAAAGTTATAATTGATTGTGCAATATTTATATTAAAAGTATTGCTTATTTATATTTTTGGTCTCTTGTTTAGGAGTTCTGATTAACTGCTACTTTAATTTTGATCTTTTTTTAAAAATATTTATATGACTTTTGTCTCTATCATGAAGGTGCTTACCATGAGAGTAAGGTCTTTCTTGACTTAATTTTGATTCTTCAATGCACTAAAATTTATGTAAATTTGAGCATCCTGTATCATTATTATTATTATTATTTAAAATATCAAATTTATACCATTAGTTATTATTGAATTATTTTTTCTTTTTTAAAAAACACAAATTCTTTTCCATAATTAAAAAATAAGAAAATACTTTTTTTAAAAAATATATTATTATTATTATTATTATTATTATTATTTGCTCAACAAAAATAAGGATTTGAGATAATTGTTTTTTAAAGAAAAAAATTCTACTCCAAAAAAAAATATAGAGAAATAATTAAATAAGAATTGATGGCATGCATTTACTTATTTTATTATTTATAACTATCTTAAAAGTTAAAATTAAATCAGAGAAATTGAAAAGTTTAATGCTTAAATTCAATCTTTTTTTAATATATTAAATATATATATATATATATTATATATATATATATAATATATGAATATTCTCCTCTAATAGTTCTATGGGAAGAAGGCTTACCTCTCCTTCTGACATTATTTTTGATAGAGAGCTAGGGATAACTTACCTCTAGGAAGGATGGAGTTGGTGGTAGAGGCATTTGGAGTTGAGGATAAGGAAAAAGTGGAATGTTTAGATGCTGATAAGTAGGGTCAAGCAACTCTAGAAGCTGTTGTTGTGGATGGTTCCACGGGTAAAGAAGGGGAACAGTGGCGTCCATACATTCATAAGCTGTGTATTTTGGGAAAGTGTCGGGTGGTCTAGCATTGTTTCCATACTCAATCGTAGTCCTTGGGAGATGATTTGTGCTATGAAGTCCGGGTCTTGAATGATGAATGAGTGAGTCTGATTGTGAAGCTGAAAGGAGATTACTAATGACTGACCTTGTAGTCCCTATTGAAGTCACGATAAGGGAGTTGGGTTCGCTGCTTGAGGAAGGACGATCTAGTATGATGAGTTCAAGTTGTCCATTGTTGTTTGAATTCAAAGGGGTGCTGTGGATGTGTTTGAGTTGACGGTATCAAGTGGAGTGGAGGTGGAAGAGTATAGATGGGAAGTATTATCTATAGTGTTATGGAACAAAGCTTGTTTAGGAAAGAAGGAACAATGGGTAGTAGTTTTGAGATAGGTGTAATGATGATTATCTAATTTACTTGTTGGTTTGGAGTTTAAACTCCCAAGATCTTCAGATTGATAATTTTGCTAGTTGTTAGTTTCAGAAATGTCTTTCATGGAAGTGTCTGGATAGTCTAGTAATTTGAATTAGTTTTTGGTAATAAGACAATTAGTGGAGTTAATGGTGTTTAGAGGTTTGTTTTCCGCAGAAGTCAAATCCAGTTTAGTTGTGGGTTTATTAAGGACTTCAAAAATTTTCATGGGCTTAGATTTTATTTTTTTATTATTGTTTTTAACAAGTAGCCAAGGTCCATATTCAGAAGCTTCTGGGTTTTGGGAGTGGGATTTGGTGGGCGATGGTGTAGCCATATCTGGTTCAGAAGGTGGAGTGGTGTCAACAGGATGTTGAGTACACTGGAAGAATTTTTCGCCAAAGTTTCCCACATGAGAAACAAATAGCTGGAACACATTCATAGAGGATTTGTTGGTAGGATTGCCTATGAACATGTGTTCGAAGTGGTTGATGGAGCTGAATTTGAACACAAAGTCGAGCATATTGTCCTCTTTTTTTTATCCAAAGCAGAAGCATCTATTTTCAACAAAGATCCAATAGCAGAACCTATTTTCCTTAAGTGCTCTAAGTCTAGATATTCAGCTGGAAGCTCGGGGAGCCTCACCCATAAAGCTGTAACTGGTGAGGATGCTTGGGAGGCTCTAAACTTAGGCTCCCAATTTCTTACCATTAGAAAATGATTACTAATGAACCACGGTCCAGCATGAAGGGCTTTCAAATAGTTATCCTTGAACTGAAATTTAACAAAAAAAATAGTCTTTCCCAATGTCAATGATACGTAATTCTTTATTCATCTGCCAAATATCTTTAAGATGTGAAGATAGAAAACGAAAACCAACTGATTTGCCATAAACTTTAACTATCATCGAGGTTAGCCATGGTGAGTATAATCTGATTTTGTCACTTTCCGACAAGGGAATGAAAATACTAGATTGATTCGGAGCAGTTTCTTTTGGCTCCAGAGAATGATAGAAGTTTTGGGTCTCTTTAATGCTATGTAGGGGGGTTTTGCATAACATACCTCTATAGGAGTTACTTGGGGCTGTTGGAGCTTCCATGATCATATCATCTTGGATTTCCAAACTTCGTGGTGTATTTGGATAAGAGATTTTGATTTTCTTGCAGCTTCTTTTGAGTTGATTTGTTTCCTCTATTGAATCAGGCACTGTAGCCGATTCTAGAGCGTTCTTTACGATCCTCTTTTTTTGGTATTTGAATATTTGAAACTTTGGGCTTTCCTTACATATGCATTGAACTTAACTGAGTTAGATTTCTATTAGACCCCTTTCCTTTTTCTTTTTTTTGGTCAAAAAGAGGAAAGAAATTAATGTTGGAATTGATTCCTAATTAGGCATGTTTAAGGAAAACAAATTGAACTTTAATTCTGCATTACTACATAAATCAATAGTCTCATTAACTTTAATTTGTTCACCACATACGTCATCATTCAAAAAATTGAATTAATAAACTTATCACTTGCTCCTCTCTTTGTTGTCTGCCTTCTTTCCTTCTTCCTCCATAGTGAAACAAAAAATGATGGAAGAAAATTAAGATGGGATCTTAGGGTTTTCAAGTGTCTGCTCAGGACTGCCTACTACGCTCTTCCAAAGCCCCAATCCCAAATCATCATCTCATCCACTACGCATACCAATGAACAACTTCTTGGCAATGCTTGTTTCTTTTATATATGTATATATATATTAATTGAATGTAGAAGAAGAATATAAAGAAATAAAGATGGAAGAAAAGTTTTAATTGATTGTGCAATATTTATATTAAAAGCATTGCTTATTTATATTTTTTGTCCCTTGTTATGAAGCTCTGGTCAACTACTACTTTATTTTTGATTCTTTTTTAAAATACTTATATGACTTCTGTTTCTATCATGAGTATGTTTACCATCAGAGCAACGCCTTTCTTGACTTAATTTTGATTATGTAGGGCACTAAAATTTATGTAAATTTGAGCATCCTATATTATTATTATTATTAATTTAAAAATGTCAAATTTATACCATTAGTTATTATTCAATTATTTTTTTCTTTTTTAAAATACATAAATCCTTTTATGTAATTAAAATTTTAAAAAATAGAAAATAGAAAAATAGAAAATACTTTTTTTTTAAAAAATATTATTATTATTATTATTTTCTCAACAAAAAATAAGGATTCGATATAATTGTTTTTTAAAGAAAATTATTCTACTCCAAAGAAAATATAAAGAAATAATTAAATAAGAATTAATGGCATACATTTCCTTATTTTATTATTTGTAACTATCTTAAAAAATTAAAATTAAAATCAAAGGAATTGAAAAGTTTAATGCTTAAATCCAATCTTTTTTTAATATATTAAATAAATAAATAAATAAATAAAAATAAATAAATAAATAAATAAATAAATAAATATATATATATAAAATTATAATTTTGTTAAATTTTGATTTTAAATCATGCAATTTTTAGTTTTTTGTGTATTTAAAGGAGAGTTAGAAACAATTATCATTGAAAAAATTATGTTATATATTATTTTTTAAAAAAGAAAAAGATAATATTTCATATAATAAATATTTAAAATATTTTTAACAAATAATATTACTAATCTCTCATATTATCTTTATATTAAAAAAACATGCAAAATAAAAAATTACCATTAAAATCTTTGACTAATATCATATTTTCTCACATTTATTTGTCCTAAAAAACTAAATTTATTTTCTAATATCTCCTTGTAATTAATCTGAACTTATTTGTAATTTACAAATACAACCTTACTAATATTCAAATTTTCAAATGTTATATTTAAAATTTAAAATTTATTTGAAATTATAATTTGTAATAAAAAAGTTAGATTGCCTTTTTAAAATAAGAAAAATAGAATCTATATTACCAACATTCATAAATAATACTGTTTAACTACTTGTGATATGATGTAATAAATTAAATTATTTATAATATTAGTAACAAATTTATAATATTATTATCTCTAATGATCCACAATATTGTCTTTACATTTAAAAAAAAATGTCTACAAAAGACAATTTTGACAATTAGTATCTTTGAATAATGTCATATTTTTTCACATTTTATTTGTCCTAAAAAAAGCTAAATCTTTTTTTTTAAATATCTCATTGTAATTAATCTACACTGGTTTGTGGAACTCTTATAAGTCAACTATTCGTAATTTACAAATATAACCTTACTAATATTCAAATTTTCAAACATTATTCGAAATTATAATATGTAATAAATAAGTTAGATTGTCTTTTTAAAACAAGGAAAATAGAATCTTTATTACCAACATTCATAAATAATGTTCTTTAAGATATAATGTAATAAACTAAATTATTTATATTTTGTATTTTTTTTATAAAAATTATTTCTAGAACTAAAATTATTATGTTTAAATTTTAAAAAAAAGTAAAAAAAAAAAAAAAAGAAGAAGATGCTTACATCAGTTTTATTCTTGCAGTTTCTGGATCCCACAGTTGATGGATTGACGAGTTTTCTTGAAGGATTTACATTTTTGAGGTGTGCATTTTAACATGTCTGAAGTTCCTTGCTTGTTGTCAATCATGCTGTTTGATTATTGTGCATTGGATATTAAATTTCTGTATTTCTATTTCACCTCCGTTGTTAACTCAATCTGTTGGCTTTTAATTTTATGCAAGTATTATGTAATGTTTTGAAATTGTTTATTTTCTTTAGTTCTGAAAACTAAAATATACTTCATGTTCAAGATGAGATATCCAAGGACTTAAAAAGTGTCATATTTTAATTTTACATATGCTATAACTATTTGTGGTAATGTTGAATCCTTAAGTTGTCATTTTTATGCTTTTCTGGTACCAATCTCACTTCTTATTACTCTCTCAATTTTATTTTATTTTAACTTCTTAAGTTTTATTTTTTTGGTGGTTTCTATAATTAATGTTTTACAAATTTAATTATTAATGGTTCTTTTTTCAAAAAACATAAATTTAGAAGAATATTTTAGCTATTAAATATGGAAGTTCATTGAATGCCATTTATGAATAGTTTCCTTGTTACATATTGCCCTGTTTTGATAGGTGTTCTTGTAGAGTTCAAGTACAACAAATGCAGAGAAAAAGATAGGATGAAAAGAAGGGTAGTAGCTATATATATATATATATATATATATATATATATATATTTACATATTCCTTTAATCACTCCTTGTATATATTTGTATATCTTTTGATTATTTTATTACCTTTTCAACTTGTATATTACCATTTACATTTCTAGATTTACCTTAATTATATATAGTAATTGTAACTAGTCATTAGAAATATTATGTATTTATATTCTTGTTTATTTCAATGAGAAAATACAACCATTTTCTTCAATCATAATATGGTATCAGAGCCTCCAACAATGGAGACAAATGATTCTGAATTTTCATCCAAAACAGAACCTGATTTTAACTTCTCAGGGCCTCCAACAATGGAGACACATGATTCTGAATTTTCTTCCAAAACAGAACTTGAATTTAACTTCTCAGGTATGGCTTGTCAACCAAGTGTTGCTACTCCTCTTGTCAACTTCGCAGGTATGACTTTAAATTTTCCCTTTAAATATGATAATTGAGTTGTAGATTCTGCATGTACAGATCACATAACATATGATTTGCGCAGGTATGACTTAAATTTTCCCTTTAAATATGATAATTGAGTTGTAGATTCTGCATGTACAGATCACATAACATATGATTTGAACACTTTAAATAATATAACGACTCATATGGGTTCCCCTATAACATTACCGAATGGTGAAAGGGTGTCAATATCACATATTGATTCAAGAAACATTACAAATGATCTAATCTTAAAAGATGTTTTATGTGTTCCTTCTTTTAAATTAAAATTTATTATCTGTCAAGAAAATTATCAAGGATCTCAAATGTGTCGTTCAGTTTTTTTTTCAAACTATTGTATATTTCAGAACCTACAAACGAAGAAAGTGATTGGAGTGGGTAGAGAATATAATGGTCTTTACTATCTCAATACTACTCCTGCACATGTTACCTCTCTTGCTACTATCTCTCATCATGTGGATTTATGGCATTGACGTCTTGGTCATCCAAGTTCTAATACTTTATCTATGTTTTTAAATTTAGATTCTAATATTTCATTTTCTAAAAAAAATTCATGCACTATATGTCCTTTATCTAAACAATGTCGTTTACCTTTCTCTAATGGTAATACTAAATATAATGCTTGCTTTGATTTGGTTCTATATTGATATTTGGGAACCTTTCTCCACACCTACAATTACTGGTGCATGATATTTTTTAACTATAGTAGATGATTTTTCTTGTGCTACATGGATATATTTAATGCAACAAAAATCTCAGGCATTTCATATCTTCAAAATTTCTTTTCAATGGTTAGAACTCAATTTGGTGTTTCTATCAAGCAAGTTCGTAGTGATAATGGTCTTGAATTTTTCAATACTATTAGTAATAATTTTTTTGCTTCTCTTGGTGTTATTCATCAGCATAGTTGTGCTCACACACCTTAACAAAATGGGGTGGAGGAGCTCAAACATCGTCATTTGCTTAATGTTGCCCAAACTCTTTGATTTCAAGCTAAATTACCATTAAAGTTTTGGGGTGAGTGCATTCTTACTGCAGTTTATTTAATTAATCGTACCCCTTCTCAAATGCTCCATGCAAAAACACCACACGAGTTTTTATTTAACAAATTACCCACTTATTAACTTTTGCGTGTTTTTGGTTGTTTATGTTATGCTCATAATAGACATGTTCAACATAAGTTTGATAGTTGAGCTCTACCTGGTCTTTTTATTGGATATCCATTTGCTCAAAATGGTTATAAAATTTTTTATTTTCAAACACAAAAGATTTATGTAAGGCGTAATGTTATTTTTCATGAAAATATCTTTCCTTCTAAAATAATTGATGCCAATAATACTTCACCAATACCAATAGCCATCCAAGATTTTAACTTTTCTCCTCAAATAATTCAATCACCACGTGATGCCCAACCTAATACATCTTTTTCACCACCAATTTTTATTTCTAACTCAATTACAAAACTTGCACATATTTCTCCAATTGATTCTATTTCTCTCCATGCTCAAACTAAGATTGGTAGCCCACAAAGGACTTTAAGAAAACCTGGAAAATTTAATGATTATCATTGTTATAATGCTCAAACATCTTCACCACATGCCAAATATATTTTGCATAATTTTCTTTCTTATAGCAAATTTTCAAAATCTCATTATACTTTTCTCAATTTCTTATCTTCTATTGTGGAGCCTACTACTTTTTCTCAAGCTGTACAGGTTCCTGAATGGCAAAAGACAATGAAAATTGTGCTTCAAGCATTGGAACACTCTAATACTTGGTCTTTAGTTCCTTTACCAGCCAACCAAAGACCAATTGGTTGTAAATGAATCTACAAGATTAAAAGACATTCATATGGTAGTATTGAGCGCTATAAGGCCCGTCTCGTTGCTAAGGGATATACTCAAACTGAAGGCATTGATTATCATGAGACTTTTGCTCATGTTGCTAAATTGGTAATAGTTCGAACTTTATTGCCAGTAGTTGCGGTTAAGACATGGCCACTATATCAATTTGATGTTCAAAATGTATTTTTACATGGTGATTTACAAGAAAATATATACATGTTATTACCTTTTGGACATCCACGAAAGGGGGAAAAATCTTGTTTGCAAACTTAACAAATCTTTTTATGGACTCAAACAAGCCCCTAGAAACTGGTTTGCCAAAATTTTCAATGCTTTAATTTCTATTGGTTTCACTCAATCTCATGCTGACCACTCTCTTTTTATATTAAAACAAGGACATTTATCTCTTTTTATCTTGGTTTATGTTGATGACATTATTGTTACAGAAAATAATTCTAATGCAATTGTTGAGCTTAAGAGATTGTCTTCACTCAATTTCGAATTAAAGATTTGGATCTCCTTAAATATTTCCTTGGAATTGAAGTTGTTCGTTCGCCAACAGGTATCTATTTAAGCCAGAGGAAATATGTGATTGATTTGCTTCATGATTGTGGTCTCACAGGTGCTCATATTGCTGACACTCCTATGGAACAACATCTCAAACTTAATACCAAAGATGGTGTCCTTCTAGAAGATCCTTCACTTTATAGATGCCTTGTTGGTCGCCTCATCTATCTTACAATTACAAGACCCGACATCGCCTTTACAATCAATATTTTAAGTCAATTTATGCATCAACCTCGCAAACCCCATCTGGATGTTGTTTATCGCCTATTACGGTATCTCAAGAAAATACAAAGTCAAGGGATTCTTTTGCCTTCTAATGGTTCTTTGCATCTTACAACTTATAGTGACTCTAATTGGGCAAGTTATCCAATGACAAGACGCTCTACCACTAGATTTTGTATCTTTCTTGGCTCTAGTCTCATATCATGGCGATGTAAGAAACAATCAACTGTCTCTCATTCCTCCGCAGAAGCTGAATATCGTGCCATGGCTATGACAACATGAAAAATTGTATGGCTTCACACATTACTTCAAGATCTTGACATTGTCATTACAACAAACACTACGCTCTATTGTGATAACCAGATTGCTCATCATATTGCTGCAAATCCAGTTTTTCACGAACGCACTAAACATATTGACATTGATTGTCACATTGTTCATGAAAAGATTCAAAAAGGTCAGCTTAAACTTCATCCTATCTCCACTAATGATCAAATCGCTGATATCTTTACGAAAGCTTTAAGTAAAGATCAATTCCTTAAACTTGACACCATGTTGCGCATTCTCAACATACATGCTCAACCTTAAGGGGGAGTATTAGCTATATATATTTACATATCCCTTTAATCAGTCTTTGTATATATTTGTATATCCTTTGATTATTTTATTACCTTTTCAACTTGTATATTACCATTTACATTTCCTAGATTTACCTTAATTATATATAGCAATTGTAATTAGCCGTTAGGAATATTGTGTATTTATATTCTTGTTTATTTCAATGAGAAAATACAACTATTTTCTTCAATCATAATAAAGGTCGAATATGAATGAGTTGTTAAGATGGATGAGACAATTATCCTCGGAAAAAATCTCACTCTCTTTCTCTCACCCATAGATTAAACCACGAGTTTCTTTTTTCCTTTTCTCACCTATAGATTAAGAAGTAGGAAAAAAAGTAGTATGATTTTTGTTTTTGCTCCCTTTCTTTTTGTTGGACAAAAAAGAAAAAAAAAAAAGAAAAAAGGGAAAGGAATGTTTTCATTGATTCCTAACAAGGCATGTTTAAGGAAACCAAATTGAACTTTAAATATGCATTACTACATAAATCAATGGCCTCATTATTAACCTTCAAAAAATCTTCATCATCTTCTTCAATCCCTCACTCCTCTCTCTTTGTTGCGTGCCTTCCTTCCTTCTTCCTCCATAGTGAAAAAGAAAATGATTGAAGAAAATTAAGATTGGGATCTCAGAGTTCTCAAGTTGTCAGCTCAGGAGGGCATGTCTGTTGGGCCCAAATGATCCCACAAGATTGGGCTTCCACCACTTAACTCCACATTAGTATGATGTTGTTCGCTATGGGTCTAAACCCTCACGGTTTTGTTCTTGGGAAACTTCCCAAAAGGCCTCTTACTAATGAAGTTAGTGGTATTCTTATAAGCTAGTCACCCTAGCATTTATCTTCATATGTGGAACATGGGTTGACACCCCAATAATGTCTGCCTACTACGGCCTTCCAAAGCTCCAATCCCAAATCATCAATCTCATCCGCTACGCATACCAATGATCAACGTTTTTAGCAAGGTTTGTTCCTTCTATATATATATATATATATATATATATATATATATATAAATTGAATGTAGAAGAAGAATATAAAGAAATAAAGAAGGAAGAAAAGTTATAATTGATTGTGCAATATTTATATTAAAAGTATTGCTTATTTATATTTTTGGTCCCTTGTTAGGAAGCTCTGGTCAACTGCTACTTTAATTTTCATGTTTTTTAAAATACCTATATGACTTGTATATCTATCATGAGAGTGCTTACCATCATTAGACCAATGTCTTTCTTGACTTAATTTTGATTCTTGAGGGCACTGAAATTTATGTAAATTTGAGCATCCTATATCATTATTATTATTTTTATTATTTTATAAATGTCAAATTTATACCATTATTTATTATTGAATTTTTTTTTAAAAAAAACACAAATTCTTGTCCATAATTAAAAATTAAAAAATAGAAAATAAAATTTACCTTTTTTTTTAAAAACATTTATTATTATTATTTTTTGCTCAACAAAAATAAGGATTCGATATAATTGTTTTTTAAAGAAAAATATTCTACTCCAAAAAAATATAGAGAAATAATTAAATAAGAATTGATGGCATGCATTTACTTATTTTATTATTTGTAACTATCTTAAAAAGTTAAAATTAAAATTAGTGAAATTGAAAAGTTTAATGCTTACATTCAATCTTTTTTTCAGCAGAAGTCAAATTCGGTTTCGGTTTGAGTTTATTAAGGAGTTCAACAATTTTTATGGGCTTAGATTTGATTTGATTTTTATTTTTTTAACAAGTAGCCAATACCCATATTCAGAAGCTTCTGGGTTTTGAGAGTGAGATTTGGTGGGCCATAGTGCAACCAAATCTGGTTTAGGAGTTGGAGTGGTGTCAATAAGATGTTGAGTATATTGGAAGAATTTGTGGCTAGGTTTCCCACAAGAGAAACAAATTGCTGGAACTCCTTCATATAGGATTTGTTGGCAGTGATTGCCTATGAATATATGTGTTAGAAGTGATTGATGAAGTTGAATTTGAACACAAAGTCGGGCATATTGTCCTCTATTTTTATCCAAAGCAGAAGCATTTATTTTCAACAAAGATCCAATAGCAGAACCTATTTTCCTTAAGAGCTCTAAGTCTAGATATTCAGTAGGAAGCTCAGGGAGCCTCACCCATAAAGCTGTAACTGGTGAGGACGCTTGAGAGGCTCTAAACTTAGGCTCCCAAGTTTTTACCATTAGAAAATGATTACCAATGAACTATGGTCCACCATGAAGGTCTTTCAAATAGTTATCCTTGAACTGAAATTTAACTAAAAAAATAGTCTTTCTCAAGGTCAATGATATGTAATTCTTCATTCATCTGCCAAATATCTTTAAGATGTGAAGATAGAAAACGAAAACCAACTAATTTGCCATAAAATTTAACTATCACCGAGGTTAGCCATTGTGAGTATAATATGATTTTGTCACTTTCCAACAAGGGAATGAAAATACTAGATTGATTCGGAGCAGTTTCTTCTAGCTTCAGAGACTCTTTAATAGTGTGTAGGGGGGTTTTGCATAACATACCTCTGTAGGAATTACTTGGGGCTGTTGGAGCTTCAATGATCATATCATCTCGGATTTCCAAACATGGTGGTGTATTTGGATCAAAGCTTTTGATTTTCTTGCAGCTTCTTTGGAGTTGATATGTTTCCTCTATTGAATCAGACACTGTAGCCGATTCTAGAGCGTTCTTTACCATTCTCTTTTTTTGGTATTTGAATATTTGAAACTTTGGGCTTCTTTACATATGCATCGAACTAGACTTAGCTAGATTTCTATTAGACCCCTTTTTGGTCAAAAAGAGGAAATAAATTAATGTTGTGATTGATTTCTAATTAGGCATGTTTAAGGAAAATAAATTGAACTTTAATTCTGCATTACTACATAAACCAATAGTCTCATTAACCTTAATTTGCTCACCATATAAGCTGTGAGACCCTTTGTCCCGATGGTGCAGGGTAGCTCCGGCAGCAGCTGCGCAAGTGTGTGAGCAACAAGTGATTTAGGGTTTGGCTGTGTGCCCCCTTTTATAGAGGATTGGAGTGCATGGGCCGAGGCATTGTAGGGTGGGCTGAGGCACCAGACCGAGAATGTTGGGAACCCTAAGGGTGCCCTAGTGGCATGGGTCGTGGCCCATGGGATGACTCTAAACCTACCCATCCCTAGATGACTATAAATAGTGATAGATGGGTAGGGGAGAAAAAGGCAGCGAGTTAGCGAGGCAGCCAGAGAGATAGAGTAATTAAGGGTAGCATAGATAGACTAGGGTTGTTCTATCTTGTAAGTCTATGTGGCCGCGCAGCTTTGTGCATAGTTGCGAATCCATTGTAATTCCTTATTATTGAATGATATAGAAAGGTTGGGCGAGTTGCCTGTAATTATTGTTGGCGTACCCCTTTACTTGTGATTATCTGTCCGTTGTGTGTACTTGCGCTTGCACACGTGCGCGCGCAAGTTGGGTTGAGTGTTATGGACTGGTGGCCGTACCAGGAAGAGGCACTTCGTGACATACGCCATCACTCAAAAAATTGAATTAATAAATTTATCACTCGCTCCTCTCTTTGTTGCCTGCCTTCCTTCCTTCTTCATTCATAGTGAAACATAAAATGATGGAAGAAAATTAAGATGGGATCTCAGGGCATGTCTGCCTACTACGCCCTTCCAAAGCCCCAATCCCAAATCATCATCTCATCCGCTATGCTTACCAATGAACAACTTCTTGGCAAGGTTTGTTTCTTTTATATATATATATATATATATATATATATATATTTATTAATTGAATGTAGAAGAAGAATATAAAGAAATAAAGAATGAAGAAAAGTTATAATTGATTGTGCAATATTTATATTAAAAGCATTACTTATTTATATTTTTGGTCCCTTGTTAGGAAGCTCTGGTCAACTATTACTTTAATTTTGATTCTTTTTTTAAAATACCTATATGACTTTTGTCTCCATTACGAGGGTCCTTACTATCACAACAATGCCTTTCTTGACTTTATTTTGATTCTTCATGACATTAAAATTTATGTAAATTTGAGCATCTTGTATCATTATTATTATTATTTTAAAAATCTCAAATTTATACCATTAGTTATTATTCAATTATATTTTCTTTTTTAAAAAACACAAATCCTTTTCCATAATTAAAAATAAGGATTCGAGATAATTGTTTTTTAAAGAAACAAATTCTACTCCAAAAAATAATATAGAGAAATAATTATATCAGAATTGATGACATAAATTTATTTATTTTATTATTTGTAACTATCTTAAAAAGTTAAAATGAAAATCAAAGAAATTAATGAACTTTTTGTTTATCTTTCCCTTGTAATTAATGTACTAGTTTTCAAAAAGTTTAATGTTTAAATTCAAAATTTTTAATACATTAAATAATTTTTTAAAATTTTTTTAACTTTCTTGAAACTCCATTTTATTCTTTGATTGTTTTAAATTTTAAGGTTAGTTTTTATTAACAAGATTTAAAACTTATGTTTTCAACAATATATATATATATATATATATATTGAACATCAAGAAAAATACCTCAGGGGCAAAACAATAATTTTATCACGTAATAAATGCCCCTAACCTCACCGGACGTTATAACTCCAAATTCATAGGCCTCATAAAGAGCAAACGTTACCACTCTTTAAAGGCCATATTTAAAGCCCGTTATCTA
The DNA here is from genome assembly GCA_027405835.1 of Asclepias syriaca. Taxonomy (NCBI): domain Eukaryota; kingdom Viridiplantae; phylum Streptophyta; class Magnoliopsida; order Gentianales; family Apocynaceae; genus Asclepias; species Asclepias syriaca. The sequence continues at coordinate 13,176,955 of CM049933.1, forward strand.
TAACGGTCAAAACGGCCCAAAACTCAAACGGGAAGCTCACGAATAAATGACACCTTCAAACAAACTCCTATAAAACAAAGATCTAAACAAAAGGTAAGACAGATTCTAGATATCCAAAATACTCACATAGTACTCTACTGACTTAAGCATCAGAGAGTTCACGGGGAACAAACTCCCCATCGAACTTATTTGTTTTGTAGGTACTCGGCGTCGCGAAGTACAGTCATCCAAGCGCCGCTCCACGAAGTGCTGCTTCCCGAATTGTAACTCGTCAAGGGGCCACTACCCGAAGTACCCATTTTATTGACTTTGACCAATTCAAAATCTCCTAAAGCCCAATCCATTCAAACGTTCCCTGAATTCCCGTCCTTTCAAATTATCTTTTTACCCCTGACAGATTTTTGCAGAATCAGTTTGGTTCCGTTACCGGGAACTTCAGCCAGGATATTCATCTTTCTTTCACAAATCAAAAATGTCTAGGCATTCAGGAGAGGGACGCACTATCCGACAATCATCATTCCGAGGAACTGGGACAAGGATATCACACTCTTCGTCCTCACCCAGCTCTAGTCGCCGTCTAGTCTCAGAAAGATTGGGACCGCAGCTAGAAGTTTCCAAACGTTCTCAAGATTTGAGGGAACAACTCAATTCAAAGAGAATTGAGGATACAGAAAAAGAGTTGTAGAGGTTGCAAAGAGAAAATGAACAATTAAAACAGGATCAAGAGCTTTCACGACAATGGTTAAAGTTGAGGGCTGAGTTTCGGAAAGCCGGCACGGATCTGCCCTCTCAAAGATTCCCGGGGGATCCTTCGGACTTTCCACAACGAACACCAACAGCCACCAAAAGAGATGAAAGGCGTGGAACACGAACTGGCAGAAAACAAATGGTCAGCGAAGTAGGGGAAAGTCATCATTCCTCGAAACCTATTCATAAAAGAGGGGCCAGAAAGTGTTTCCTCGAATATAGTTCAGAGAAAGGAAAGAACACGACTAAAGTTCATAAATCAAGGTCGATTGAATTAGGACCTTTCGCCAAGTGGATCCAAAATGTCTCCCTCGATCCAAGCCTCAAAGTTCTGCAGTTCGTCCTATATTCAGGGCTATCTAGACCTCTCGAGCACGTGTGCCGCTACAAATCAGCCATGGGGCTAGTCACAAATGACGAAGCCATCCTATGCAAAGCATTCCCGAGCACTCTGTCCGACAAAGCTCTGACCTGGTTCACATCTCTAAAAGCAGGTACCATTGATTCTTGGCATACCTTGGAGAAAGTGTTCCTGGACAAATTCAGTACTGCAGGAACTATACCCAAAACGAGAGGGGACTTGGCTAACATTAAACAATGAGAAGACGAAACTCTACTCTCCTTCTTGGAGCGATTCAAGAAGACTTACGATGACATCGAAGGAATCAGCCAAGACACTGTCATCACCTGTTTCGAAGGAGGATTTAGATCTAGGATGCTATACACCGAACTTCAGTTGAGAAAGCCGGAAACCATCGATGAAATGTTCAGCGTTGCTAGAAAAGTAGCATTAGCAGAAAGCAGTGTGCTTGAATCCACCTCAAAAAGAAAGGATAAGCAACATGAGCATCCAAAGGATATCGCCTCGAGCTTCTTAGAACGAAGAGACAAAAATCGAGGTAAGAAATTCGAAACTTTCACGCCTTTGAATGTTCCAAAGGAAAGTTTGATAACAGTAATCAAAGAGAAATACAGAATAAGGGATCTGGCCCCGATGAAGTCGCATTCTTTCTCCACACGGGACAAGACCAAGTTCTGTGGATTCCACAGAGACTACAGTCACACCACGGATGAATGCTTCCAATTGAAAAGAGAAATTGAAAGGCTCATCCAAGAAGGATGTTTGAAAGAATATATTGCCGGTATGCAGCAACAGAAGGATAAAGGGGAGAGGGTGATCAATATGATTAACCCAGAGTTGTCCTCTGTCAAGAAAATCAAGAAGAGGATATACAATCTTATCAAATCATACCTCGTTCTGAAGTATGAGTTTGAACAGACGAAAGTCATCACCTTCACGAACGAGGAATTAGAGAACAATGAGGAGGCCAAAGTCACTCCTATTATCCTCGAAATGTGCATGACACAAGAAGGAATCGACAAATGCATAGTGAAAAGAGTTCTGGTTGACACTGGAGCTACAAAAAACATTATGTACTTGCGATGTTTCGAAGAAATGGGCTTGAAAGAAGAACATCTCAAGACTAGCAGAATGGTACTGGAGGGGTTCACGCCACATAAGGTACCAGTTAAAGGAACAGTAAGGATACAGGTCAACCTCGGTGAAGGGGACAAAGCATGGACAGAGGAGATCAAGTTCTATGTTGTGGACTTGGAATCCCCCTGCAATGTCATAGTGGGGACACCTTTCCACGTAGCTTTTGACTTAGTAATCTCTACATCCCACCAACAAGTGAAGTTCAATACTTCGCGAGGTGTAGGTTTTGTGAAAAGCAGCCCACGAAGTCTGCTAGGGTAAATCATGAAGATAAAAAGGAAAAGGGATTCTCCCACCGAAGTTGGGTATATCAATTCAGTGACGGAAGATCATGACCTGAGGATACAAAGAATACTGGAAAAGCAAATCTGCGACTTAGTCGTCGAAGTATCACGAGAGAGCAAGTTTGACCAAGTAGCAATAAATCCAAACTATCCTCAACAACTTGTTAAAATTGGAAGGGAGATGTCGGATCAACTCCGGTAAGACATCATCAAGTTCTTAAAAAATCATCAACACAACTTCGCCTGGTGTACAGAGGATATGCCAGGTATTGACACTTCCATTACCGAGCATGCCCGACGTGTCACCCGATAAGACAAAAATCCAGATAATTTGGAGAGGAGAAAATACAAGGCATGAAGGAAGAGGTAGATAAACTTTTGAAAGCAGAATTCATACGCGAGGTAAAGTACCCCACATGGCTGGCTAACGTAGTAATGGTCAAAAAATCCACGGGAAAATGGAGGATGTGCGTGGCTTATACCGACCTCAACAAGGCTTGTACTAAAGACTGCTACCCGCTGCCTCGAATTGACCCACTGGTAGATTCAACAGCAGGATACGAGTTTCTAAGTTTCATGGACGCCTTTTTAGGATACCATCAAATAAAAATGAAGCCAAGTGATCAGGTACACACTTCGTTCCGAGCTGCTGGGGCCATATATTGCTACAATGTTATGCCATTCGGATTGAAGAATGCAGGGGCCACATACCAACGAATGACGAATCACATCCTTCGAAGCCAAATTGGAAGGAACATAGAAGCATATGTTGATGATATGGTTGTCAAAACCAAACATGGCACTTCGCACCTAGAAGATCTAGAAGAAACCTTTTCCAACCTGGCGAAGTTCAACCTCAAGCTCAACCCGACGAAATGCACTTTTGGAGTTAAGTTTGGCAAATTTCTGGGTTTTATGACATCTGAGCGAGGAATCGAAGCCAATCCAGAGAAATTAGAGGCTATAGCACGGCTCACCGAGCCCTGATGTGTCAAAGACATCCAAAGGCTAAACGGATGTATTGCGGCATTAGGACGCTTCATTTCAAAATCGGCAGAAAAGTGTCTTCCATTCTTCAAAGCTTTGAAAAATTTGAAGAATGATGTTGTGTGGACTCAAGAATGCAGCCATTCTTGGAAAAGTCTGAAGGACCATCTGTTAGATCTTCCCCTGCTGCGACCTCCAAGCACAGGGGAAACACTCTTCCCGGAACCTCGGGAGTGGCCTCCCTACGAGACTCGGGGGCAGAGCAGGGAGTCCTACCTCTCACTCCCCCATCCCTTGCTCGACGAAGACTTCTACTTCACCCAGACGGACTAGCAGAGGATGGATAAGTAAGAGGGGTATCCCCCGCTGCACCCCGATCTATCAAACGGGGAGGAAACCGGGGTATGAAGTCCAAGTGTGATTGACGGACATCCCTACCCTCCACACGGTTTCCCTAAGCTTTGCTAAACATAGTGGGACCTGCGACAAAATAACCAAGTTAGAATCTTTACGAAGTACAAAAAAAAATTCTATCTTACCCCAGCCATTTCTACACCCACGGACAGTAGAAATGCATAAGTCACATTGAAAAGAAAAAACACCCCCGGGGTGTATAGTCTAGTCCCGGTTCGGTCTCTCTTCCGCAAAACCCAACTCTTTCTTCAGCTCAGATAAACCAGCCCCTATGCCGCACCACTTCAAACTGGACTCACTAAGTAAGTCGGCAGAGGAGTATACCCGGGATTGGTTCTGGCGACTATCTCCTAATGGTTTCTAGGAAGGCTTTTTCAGAATGGCTGAGGGAAGAAAGATTTTGGATTTGGGACCACTGGTAGTCCTCACTAACACATGGACGGAAAGGGAAACTTATTCGAGACTCTACTATTAACCACCTCCCTTTGAAGTCTATCTTATTGGGTGGAGAGTAAAAAAGGAGAACTTTGTTTCGGCGCGGACAAAGTGAAAGAGTGTTGTCCTACATCCGAAGTGAAGAAAAAAAACATCCTAAGTATATTGGAGGACAACTCAAAACCTAATCTACGGCAAAGGTAAATCAAACAAAAAATGGTACGAACAGCATTTGGTTGAACTCGTCCAGGTTGAACTCGGGCAAAAACTAAGAAGTCTACAAATGCGGGGTCCATGGGAAGTTGAAGTCCCACCTCAAAATGAGCTAAAGGAAGGGGGATGTTGTGGATTGACATTTTTCCTACCACGGGAGCTACAAAAACCCTATAAGTCCTAGGACCTACACTATACCTACGGGCAAAGAACTCCGCCTGCTCACAGGTAATCCTACTTCGCCCCAAAGCAAAATCTGAGGCAGGAGGTGCAGGCATGGGCGGCTGGAAGGGAACACCCTCAAGAACCTCACCCTGGCCTTCCCTAACCGCCACAGTAACCTCTGGTTGGGCAGGCTGAGGATCACCAAAACCCTCAGTCATGAGTTCCTCAACCTCCCTTTCATCTTCTCTCTGGGCAGCCATTTCCTACCTGCGAACGGAAGTTCAACATTTAGAACTCCATTCAAACAAAAAAGCTACCCAGTAAGAGAAACCTAAATCATGTCTAAGCCCTAGCCCTGAAGAACACATGATACTACCACTACTACCTCACAGAAAAATAGAACAAAAAACACCCTTCACAGAATAAAATAGAGGAAGCATAGAAAACAGTCGAAGGTGGCATATCAACAATGGTGGAATAAACAAAAACCAGTCATCAATAAAAAGACAAAACATACCTTTTTAAGTATCTGAATCTGAGATGGAAGTCTGAAAAATATGACTGAACTCGCGACGAAAATAAAGGCTAAGGAATCTTCAGAAGACGTTAATGGCAGAAAGTTATAAAGTAAGGAGGCGAAAGTAAGAAAAAAGGGTGTATGTGGAAGAAGGACTATTAAATAGCCGAAAAGGAGCTTTTTGCAGAATGATTACTTGCCAGAACCAATGCATCGGGGAAGGTGAAGGGGCGGTTCTGCTGGCTGACATTTTGCCATTAATGACAGAGGCAGAAGACGAAAAGACAGTTGGTCACAATCAAAGACCCTAATTTCAGCCACAAGTCAAAGTACTCAAGATGCAACTATTCCGCCGAAGCCCCCATACTTCGTCATGTGGCACTTCGACGAGGGGCCACTGAACATCCAGAAAAATACCTTAGGGGCAAAACAGTAATTTTATCACGTAATAAATGCCCCTGACCTCACCGGACGTTATAAGTCCAAATTTATGGGCCTCATAAAGAGCAGACGTTGCCACTCTTTAAAGGCCATATTTAAAGCCCGTTATCTACAACGGCTAAAACGGCCCAAAACTCCAACGGGAAGCTCACGAATAAATGACACCATCAAATAAACTCCTATAAAAGAAAGATTTGAACAAAAGGTAAGACAGATTCCAAATATCCAAAATACTCACATAGTACTCTACTGACTTAAGCATCGGAGAGTTCACGGGGAACAAACTCCTCATCGAACTTATTTGTTTTGTAGGTACTCGGCATCGCGAAGTACAGTCATCCAAGCGCCGCTCCACGAAGTGCCGCTTCCCGAATTGTAACTCGTCAAGGGGCCACTACCCAAAGTACCCATTTCATTGACTTTGACCAATTCAAAATCTCCTAAAGACCAATCCATTCAAATGTTCCCTGAATTTCCGTCCTTTCAAATTACCTTTTTACCCCTGACAGATTTTTGCCGAATCAATATATATATATATATATATATATATTTTTATATTTATAGATACATATAAAATTTTAATTTTGTTAAATTTTAATTTTAAATCATACATATTTTAGTTGTTTTGTTTATTAAAAGGAGAGTTGGAAACAATTGTCATTGAAAAAATTATGTTATAATTATTTTTTTTAAAAAGTAATATTTCATATAATAAATATTTAATAATATTACTAATCTATGATGGTCCACATAAACATTGTCTTTATATTAAAAAAAACATACAAAATAAAAAATTACAATTAGAATCTTTGACTAATATCATATTTTATTTCATTTATTTGTCCTAAAAAAGGCTAAATTTATTTTCTCTAATATCTCATTGTAGTTAATCTATACTGGTTTGTGAAACCCTTATAAGTCAACTATTCGTAATTTACAAATATAACCTTAGTAATATTCAAAATTTCATACATTATTCCAAATTATAATATGTAATAAATAAGTTTGATTATCTTTCTAAAACAAGGAAAATAGAATCTTTATTACCAACATTCATAAATAATGTTGTTTAAGATATAATGTAATAAAATAAATTATTTATATTTTGTATTTTTTTATAAAAATTATTTCTGAGAATTAAAATTATTATGTTTAAATTTGAAAAAGGTAAAAATAGAAAAAAAGAAGACGCTTACATCAATTTTATTCTTGTGATTTTTGGTTCCCACAGTTGATGGATTGGCGTGCAAAGGAAAGTTTTCTTAAAGGATTTGCATTTTTGAGGTGTGCATTTTACTGTATTCCTTGCATGTTGTCAATCATGCTGTTTGATTAGTGTGCAGCGAGGGTTCTTACCATCTAAGCAACACCCTTGACTAATTATTTAATTTAAATATATAATTAAATTTAAATGCCTACAATAATCTAGGAAAAGGATGATTTATATGAAAATAAAATTACTTGTATAAATCATATTTTGTATGTCCATAACTCCCCCTCCTTCCACTATCTCCGTGTAACTTTCACTACCTCCATATAACTTCCACTACCTCCATATAACTTATACTACCGCAATATAACCTCCATGTAACCTCCATGAAGTTATATTTGTCACATATGTATACATTTACATTAGTATGCATATGGGTATGTAGGTTACACATATGTATACCTATAAATATATGGTAGTTTTGTATGTTTTGTTAAAAGAAAAATATATACACAAGTTTACACTATTTTGATTTCTATTTCATTAGTATTGTTTCATTATTGTTATAGATATTTTATAATACGTTATCAACACGAGTTTGCTTTTCGGAAGAGAATCATTTCGTGATTTGTTTCTATTAAGGTACGCTATTATCTATCATGTCGAATCTCTCAAAACTCGAATTTGTTGCTCTTGATATTTCTAGAAAGAATTATTTGTCATGGATACTAGATGCTGAAATTCATCTTGATGCTATGGGTCTTGGAGACACCATAAAAGAAGGAAATATAGCATCAATACAAGATCGCACTAAGGCAATGATATTCCTCCGTCACCATCTTCATGAAGGACTAAAGTTCGAATACCTAACGGTAAATGATCCACTTGTTCTTTTGAAAAATCTAAAAGAAAGGCATGACCACCAAAAAACAGTTATTCTTCCAAAAGCTTGTTATGAATGGCTGCATTTGCAATTACAAGATTTTAAATTTGTTATTGAGTATAACTCCGCTATGTTTCGTATAAGTTCTAAAGTAAAATTATGCGTAGAAAATGTAAGTGAAAATGATATGTTAGAGAAAACATTTTCTACTTTTCATGCCTCAAATGTGCTCCTGCAGCAGCAGCAATATCGATAAAAAGGTTTTACAAAATACTCACAATTAATCTAATGTCTTCTTGTAGCTGAACAAAATAACGAGTTATTGTTAAAAAATCATTAAGCTAGTCCCACTGGTTCCGTTCTATTCCCTGAAGTCCATTGCCGGAAGTGAATGTGACTATGATGAATAATAATGGAAGAGGACGAGGACGTGGTTATGGTCGAGGACGATGTCGTGATCGTGGTCGTGGTCGTAGTCGTGGTCATAATAATAAATATTTGTCTACTTACCACCAGAAGTGGTATAATAAAGAGGACAAACAAGAAGACAAAAGTGAACAGAAAAAAGTTGTAAAAAATCTAAAATTTTGTGTTTCCGTTGTGGAATGAATGGGCATTAGACACGTACCTGTCGTATTGCAAAAATCTTGTTGATCTTTATGAAGCCTCTGTAAAAGAAAAAGGAAAAGTTGTAGATACAAATTTTTTTGATGATATTGACAATGATCCTATTGACACCACACAGTTGGATGTGTCAGATTTTTTTGCTAACCCGCAAGAAAATAATGAGATCATCGGTGACAGAGAAAATATAAAGCAATTGCCCTAGTATGATTTTTCAAAAAATTTTGTTTAATTTCTAAGTATTGTTATTATTCAAGAATAAATGTTGTTTAGTTTTTTTAAGTATTGTAATTTTGTTAATTTTTATGAATTGTACTTTTGTTCTCTTATTAAATTTTACATTTTATGTGAAGATTTACTTATAATTATATTAAAATTTATATAAATAAATAAATAAATTGTATATTATATATATATATATGTGCATAATTATATTTAATTACTAATTAAATAGTACATAAAAACATATATAACCTCTATGTACTTAATATATTAAATTCTCTTAAAATAATTGTTATATTATTTAATGATATATACAATATGTATGTATATATATTTGTTTTGGATAAAAATAATATATTATATATATATATATATATATATATATATATAATATTGTTTTGGATACACATATAATATGTACGTATGAATACATATATATTTATGTATTTCGTCATTGTCTTACTGTTTATATATATATATATATGTGTGTGTGTGTGTTATAGGGATATATATAAATTTACTAATTTTTTATGAATATTATATTTGGTTACTGGTTTACTAGTTATTTATATATATGAATATTTTATATAGTTTTTAGATATATATAGTGCATCTTCCTATATATTTTAGTATTCTTTTTAGTATGCTTTATTGTTTAGGACTTACTTAGATAAAAATAAATGATATAGGGGCTTTTGAACCTATTGACAAGAAGAAAAGAAGAGAATTTCTGAACTATGTTTTTATATATATGGTTGAACAAAAATACAATATATATATATATATATATATATATATATATATATATATATATATATATATATATATATAGAGGCAATAATACTAATTAAATTCCTTGATTCTAGACTAATCAAACCCCTTAATCATATTCTAACCAAATTCCTTAATTATAGTCTAACCAAATCCCCTAAATACACAATAAGGATAGAAAATATTCCCTAAACACACAATAAGGATAGAAAATATCTTGACACCCCCCTCAAATTGATGCTGGTAAGTCTATGAGCATCAATTTACTGTTGAGAAATTTGTGTCTTTGTTGGGTTGAGGCCTTTGTAAAGACATTAGCCACCTGAAGAGAAGTAGTAAGATGAGGAAGAGTGATAACACCTCGAGTAAAGGCTTGCCTGATGTAATGACAATCCACATCTATGTGTTTTGTGCGTTCATGATATATGGGATTTGCAGCAATGTGAATAGCACTGGTATTATCACCATGAAGTGGAGTAGGAGCACGTGAAGGAAATCCAAGTTTGGAAAGAATGCCACGTAACCACACAATTTCTGAACACGCATCAGACATGGCTCTATACTCAGCCTCAGTAGAAGATTTAGACACACTGTCCTGCTTCTTGAATTTCCAAGAAATTAAAGCATCTCCAAGAAAAATACACCATTCTGTGGTAGACTTCCTAGTATCGGGGCAGCCAGCCCAATCTGTATTACTATATGCTGTCAAATAAAGATCAGAAATTGAGGGAAAAAATAACCCACGAGTAGAGGACCCAATTAAGTATTGAATGATACAATGAACTGCAGCAAGATGGAGATGTCGGGGTGATTGCATAAATCTGCTAACTGTATGAACATCGTAGGAAATATAGGGCCTTGTAATTGTTAGATAGATAAGACTACCAACAAGTTGTCTATACAACAAAGGATCTGGCAAAAGTTCGCCTTCATCTTTTCGGTATTTCACATTTACCTCCATGGGTGTATCAATAGCAGTAGTACCCTTTAAGCCAGCGAGTTCTGTAAGATCTTGGATATATTTATGTTGATTTAAGAACAAACCTTGATCTCTAGTGTGAACTTCCAGTCCTAAAAAATAATTGAGACCACCGAGATCTTTCATTTTAAAAGTACTATGCAACATATTTTGAAGCTTAGTGATCATCTCTTTATCATTACCAGTAATGATAATATCATCAACATACACCAAGAGAAAAACCATACCAGTGGTTGTCTTGTGAAAGAAAAGTGAAGAATCATATTGACTTTGTGTGAATGAAAAAAGTAAGAAGAGTGTGGCGAAACTTCTCAAACCAGACTCTAGGTGCTTGCTTTAACTCATACAAAGAACATCTTAGTTTGCAAACCTCATGAGCATTCGTCATTGACATACCTAGCGGAAGTTTCATGTAAATCTCTTCCTTAAGATCCCCATTCAGAAAGGCATTTTTTACATCCATCTGATGTAAAGCCCAAGACTGAGAGGATGCAATAGCAAGTATGGTTCTCACGGTAGTCATGTTAGCAACTGGAGCAAACGTTTCTTCATAGTTGAGACCATATTCTTGTTTATTCCCAAGAGCAACCAATCGAGCTTTATAGCGATCTAAGGAGCCATCAGACTTCAGTTTCACATTATAGACCCTCTTACTACCAATGGGCTTAACATGTGGAGGACATGAAATAATGTCCCAAGTGTGATTTTCTTCAAGTGCTTGAAGTTCTGCTTCCATTGCTTGTTGCCAACACTGATGTTTCATAGCATCTTTATAACAAGTAGGGATGGAGATAGAAGATAAAATAGTGGTCATAGCCACAGGAGGTGGAAAACCATACCTTTCAACAGATTTGTGAGGTCTAGAGCTTCTACGAAGTAGAGGAGGATCACTGGAAATAGGATCAACTGTCGCAGGTGGATGGGAAGGGACCATAGGAAGACCATCAGATGCAGGAGAAATGTGTCTATGGTAAACATAACCAGGTTTAAATCTTTGTACAGGTGTTGGTGAGGCAGAAAAATATGGTAAAGTAGATAAAGAAGAAAGTTCTAGAGGCATTTGTATGCTAAAGAAATGCTGATTTTAAAAAAAATGACATTTCTAGAGACACGAGTGCGACGTGCATGAGGATCACAGCAAAGAAATCCTTTTTGGTTTACAGCATATCCTAAGAAAGCACACTTAATAGATTGTGCACTAAGTTTATTCCTCTCATGGGCAGGAAGATGTACAAAACAAACACAACAAAAAACATGAAGATTAGAATAATTTGGTGCATGTCCAAATAAATAAAAATAGGGTGAATTATTGTTCAAGTTGGGAGATGGTAATCTATTTATTAAATAGACTGCAGTAGCTAAAGCTTCACACAAAAAATGAGAAGGAACACAAGATTCAATTAGAAGAGTGTGAACAACATCAAGAAGATGAAGATTCTTTCTTTCAGCCACACCATTTTGTTGTGGAGTGAAAGGACAAGAACGCTGAGAAATGATCCCATGACTTTGAAGAAATTATTGACATTCATTTGACATATATTCCCCACCTGAATTAGATTGTAAGATTTTGGTTTTGACAAAAAATTGTGTTTCAATTAAAGCAAGAAAGACTTTGAACATTGAGAAAACTTCACTTTTAGTTCTAAGAAAATATACCCAAGTAAAACGAGTGAAGTCACCAATAAATGTAACAAAATATTTATAATGTTCATGAGAAATCACAAGAGCAATCCCCCAAACATCAGTATGTACTAGTTCAAAAGGTTTGGTGGTACTAGGTTGATGTAAAGGAAAAAGAAGTGTTTTACTCTTACCAAGTTAACAAGATGCACAATCAACAATATCATTATTAGAAGAAGAATTTTTATTTCCAAGTAAACCAGATTTAAGCAAGACTTGAGGTATATGAGAATTAGGATGTCCTAAATGTTTATGCCACACCTGACTATTACATTGGACAACATTATAAGTAACATGGTTCGAAACTGGAAAAGGAGGAAAAACCAAAGGAAAAAGACGTCCTATTTTAGGTCCCTTCGCAATCATTTTCCCGGACACTTGATCCTGCACAAGACAACTAGAATTTGAAAAATGAATGGTACAATTATTGTCAACTAATTGCCCAACGGATATAAGATTAGTAGACAACTTAGGAGACACAAACACATTATTTAAGGAGGTTGAAATATCACCAACAACTGTGATAGGTAAAGAATTGCCATCTGCTGTACGAATTTGAAGATTTCCAGTATATTTGTCAACATTAGTTAAGGGCAAAGTAGTGTTGGTCATGTGATTAGATGCACTCGAATCAAAATACCAAAACTTAGAATTATAAATTTTTGTTACCTGAAAGTCCTAAAGTGGAAAGAGCATAAACTATCATTTGTTGAACCATTTCAGGAGTAATAGCAGACTGACCAGTATTAGAGACATTTGAAGAACCAACCGAGGCATTGTAAGCAGATTCAGATCTCTTTGGAGGCTGAATGGAACAATCGTTGATGATATGCCCTGTTTTCTTACAGTAATTGTAGAATGTTTTAGTACAATTAGTGGAAATATGACCAAATTCTTTACAACTATAGCATAGGACTTTTGTTATATCTCTGCCTCCTTTAGATCTCCCTTGAATAGCGTATGCAACATAAATTGGAGTAGAATTTTAAGTTTTTTGCTCCAAGACAGCCTGTGTAATGAGTCGTTATTCTTCCCTAAGAAGCTCTCCTACGCAAACATCCAACAAAGGAACTGGCTCTTTATTCATTAGGTTAGATCTGATTGCTTCAAACTCACCTCTTAACTTCATTAGGAACTGATCACGTTTGCTGATTTCATGGATAGTTTGTACAACAAAGAGTCCTACAGGAGGAACATTTACATGTACATCAGTATACTCAGCCCAAAGATTTTCAAAGGAAGAATACAACTCTTGGACTGATATACTCCCTTGATTGAGTTGACTCAACTCAAGTTTGAATTGGAACCTTTGTGCTGTGTTTCTTTGGTTGTAAACTTTCTTCAGGTAGCCCCACATTTCTCTAGAATTCTTATAAGGCCTGTGGTTGAGAAGTATGGAGGGTTACACACTTCGAATGATCCAAGACATAATCTGAGCATCTTTCACCTCTCATTTCAAGTATTTTTCTTTCTCATTACTTCTAATAGGAGCAGGAGCAGTCCCATCAATATGACCCCATAATTCTTTTTCCTTGACAAATACCTCAAATTGGAATGACCAAGCAGAATAATTCTTACCATTGAATCGAACAAAAAATTGTTCAGATCGTTCCAAAGACATGATTCAATCAGAGAACAATTCCAAGAAAACAAGAGTAATACAAGAAATACAAGATCTTCGAGGAAGACAAGAAACTGGATACGAGAAATACAAGATCAAAACACTAAGATCTTGGAGGATGAAAACAAATTGGACACAAGATGATTTCAGTATTTTGGCTCTGATACCATGACAAGAAAAAAAAGAAGAGAATTTCTGAAGTATTTTTTTATATATATCATGGCTGAACAAAAATACAATATATAAGGACAATAATACTAATCAAATCCCTTGATTCTAGACTAACCAAATCCCTTAATTATAGTCTAATCAAATCTCCTAATACACAATAATGATAGAAAATATCCCCTAAATACACAATAAGGATAGAAAATATCTTGACACCTATGACCTATATATGTTTGGAAAGAATAAATTATTCTACACCCCACTTAAATAAGAGTGTATATTTTTGTTAGATGAATGCTATTTAATTCAAAGTTTGCGAATGCCATTATTATTATTATTATTTTATTTCTTTTAATTATAATATTTTTTTATTTGCTTGAAGAATATGGATGAAGATATATGTCTTGTCGATAGTGCAACTACTCACACTATTCTTAAAAATAAAAAAATATTTCATTGCAATAAAGACGAATGAGACATATGTCACTACAATTTCGAGCAGTACAAAAATAATTAAAGGTTTCAAAAGAGCCATTATAATGTTACCCAATGGAACAAAATTGAATATAAACTATGATTTATTTTCATCTAAGTCTCAAAGAAATTTTTTAAGTTTCAAAGATATTCGTCTTAATGGATATCATGTGGAGACTATAAGTGAAGGAAATGATGAGTACCTTCATATTACAAGCATTTTTTTGAATAAGAAAATTGTATTAGAAATATTGAATATGTTTTCTTCGGGTTTGTACTACACAAGAATAAATACAATTGAAATACATTCAATAAACCAGAAGTTTATTGATTCAAAAACATTCATTATTTGGCATCACTGATTGGGGTATCCCGGTTCAAGCATGATGCCAAATATTACTGAAAGTTCGCATGGACACTCATTGAAAACCTGAAGATTTTTAAATCAAAAGAATTTTCTTCTGCTGTTTGTTCTCAAGGAAAATTGATTATTAAGCCATCACCAGATAATGTTGGAATTGAATCTCTAACATTTTAGAAGGAATTCAGGGTGACATATGTGGACCAATTCACAGTTCATGTGGACCATTTTGATATTTTATGGTTCTAATAGAAGCATCTAGCAGATGGTCTCATGTTAGCTTACTATTAACTCGCAACCTGGCATTTGCAAAAGTGCTTGCTCAGATTATTAGATTACGAGCACAATTTCCAAATTATACAATTAAATAAATATGTCTGGATAATGCTAGTGAGTTCTCAACTCAAACCTTCAATGATTATTGTAAGTCTATTGGTATAAGTGTTGAACATCCTGTAGCTCATGTTCATACACAAAATGGGTTAGCTGAATCGTTCATTAAAATACTTCAATTGATAGCTAGACCTATAGTTATGAGAACTAAATTACCCATCTCAACTTGGGGTCATGCAGTTTTGCATGCAGCAGCACTTGTACGTGTTATCATAAATATTCTCCATTGCAATTGGCTTATGATCGGGAGCCAAATATTTCCCATTTTAAAATATTTAGATGTGCGATATATGTTCCTATTGCTCCACCACAACGCACAAAAATGGGTCCTCAAAGAAGATTAGAGATATATGTTTGTTTTGATTCTCCTTCTATTATAAGATATCTTGAACCAATGACATCAGATATTTTTACGGCACGATTTACTAATTATCATTTTGATGAATCGATGTTCTCGGGATTAGGAGGGAGAAAAAGAAAAACAACTTGGTAAAAATATTACATGGAATACTTTGCAACATCTTGATACTTGTACAAATTAGTGTGAACTTGAAGTTCAAAAGATAATTCATTTACAATGTATAGCAAATCAACTGTCAGATGCATTTACCGACCTAATGAGAGTGACTAAGTCACATATACCAGCTGAAAATGCTCCTATACGGATTGATGTTCCAACAGGACAATCTATAAATGAAATAGCAAATTAGTCTATAGCACGCCAAAACCGTGATAGACCAATTGGTTCAGAAGATAAAAATCCTCATAAAAAGAAGGGAGCAAATGTTAATAATAAACCAGGGCTTAATACTCCAAGAAGTCAAGAGACATAATAATGAAATAACTCCAGAAGAAGTTTAGATACCTAAAGATATTGAAAATATTGAAAAAAATATTATAATGATAAGATCTCGATAAATATTTTCAACGAGGAATGATTGAATCGAGAAGAAATAACTATCGATAGTGTTTTATATACAATATAATATCATCTATTATAAATGAAAATGATATAATAAGCCTACATCCATTGATGAATGTCGACGTAGAATTGAACTGAAATGGAAAGCTGCAATTCAAGTAGAATTAAACTCACTTGCAAAACGTGATATTTTTTTACCCATAGCCCGAAACACCTAAAGATATCATCCCCGCGGGTACGGATGAGTATTTGTAGGGGAAAGAAATGAGAAAAAAGAAATTGTGAGATATAAAGCACTCTTGTTGCACAAGGTTTTTTTCTCAAAGACCAGAATTGGCTATGAGGTCACTTTATTTTCCTGTGGTGGATGCAATTACTTTTGTTATCTCCTTAGTTTGGCAACTAATGAGAACTTGATATGCGTCTTATGGATGTAGTTACAGTCTATTTATATGACTCACTTGATAGGGATATCTATATGAAAATCCCTAAAGGATTTAAAATGTCTGAAGCATATAAATCAGATTCTCAAGAATTATATTCAATAAAATTACAAAGATTTTTGTATGGTTGAAAACAGTCTTGATGAATGCGGTATAATCATCTTAGTGAATATTTATTTAAAGAAGGTTATCAAAATAACCAAATTTGTCCATGTGTATTTATCAAGAAAGAAAATTCACAGTTTACTATAATAGTTGTATATGTTGATGATTTAAATATCATTGGAACTCATGAAAAAAAATTAAAAGCAGTAGATTCTTTGAAGAAATAATTTGAGATGAAAGATCTTGGAAAAATAAAGTTTTCTCTCGACCTGCAAATCGAGCATTTAAAAGATGAAATTAGAATGTTTGTTCATGAATCAAATTATATTGAAAAGGTCCTTAAAAAATTCTAAATGGACAATACACATCCATTGAGTACCCCAATGGTTGTTCGATCACTTGATCTGAAGAAGGATATTTTTCGACCTCGTGAGGATAATGAAAAAGTTCTTGGTCCAGAAGTACCATATCTTAATGCAATAGGTGTACTAATGCATCTTGTTAATAATACAAGACCTGATATTGCTTTTGCTATTAACCTGTTAGCGAGGTTTAGTTCATGTCCAACTAGAAGACATTGGAATGGAATTAAACATGTCTTCCGGTACCTTCGAGGTAAAATTGATATGGGATTATTATATCCTCATAGTTCTAAACCACAACTTGTTGGTTATGCTGATACTAGTACTTGTCTGATCCACATAAAGCCAAATCTCAAACAGGCTATGTTTTTACATGTGGAGGAACTGTTGTTTCATGGTGTTCTACAAAGCAAACGTTAGCTGCTACTTCTTCGAATAATGCAGAAATTATAGCAATCCATGAAGCAAGTCGTGAATGTGTTTGGTTAAAATCCATGTCTCAACACATTCAAGAGACATGTGGTTTATCTCCAGGCAAAGAACTTCCAACAATAATTTAGGAAGATAACACTGCATGTATAGCTCAATTACATGAACGATATATCAAACAAGATCGCACAAAGCATATTTCACCAAAAATTTTCTTTACACATGATCTTCAAAAAAATGGTGATATTGATGTACAATAGATCTGTTCAAGCGATAATTTGGCAGACTTGTCCATAAAAGCATTACCAACTTCAACATTTGAAAGACTGGTCCATAATATTAGAATGCGACGATACAAAAATATTATGTAATGATCAGGGGGAGTGTACAAAGAACTATGTACTCTTTTTCCTTAACTAGGGTTTTTTATCCCACTGGGTTTTTCTCTAGTAAGGTTTTAATGATGGATATTCTTTGTACAATGGACATCCAAAAGGGGAAGTTTTATAAATCTTATTTTGTATGTCCATAACTCTCACTACTTCCACTATCTCCATATAACTTTCACTACCTCTATATAACTTCTACTACC
This sequence comes from Asclepias syriaca, assembly GCA_027405835.1. Lineage (NCBI taxonomy): Eukaryota > Viridiplantae > Streptophyta > Magnoliopsida > Gentianales > Apocynaceae > Asclepias > Asclepias syriaca. The sequence goes on from CM049933.1 coordinate 13,194,895, forward strand.
TCCATATAACCTCCATGTAACCTCCATAAAGTTATATTTGTAACATATGCATACATTTATATTAGTATGTATATGGGTATGTAGGTTACACATATGTATACCTATAAATATGTGGTAGTTTTGTATGTTTTGTTACAAGAAAAATATATACACAAGTTTACACTATTTTGATTTCTATTTCTTTAGTATTGTTTCATTATTATTATTATAGATATTTTATAATAATTACAAAATAATTAAGTTTTTTTATTAAATTTCTTTTTCATTAAAAAATTTAAAAAATTAAAATAAAAATGAAAGGATCAAAGTAAAAATAAAATGTAAATCAAAAGTTACAATTATAAATTAATAATAATACAAATTGATATAGGAGTGAAAGCAAAAACAAAATGATCATTTTGCTTTCAAATTTAGAACATTTTTCTTTTGACAGATTCGAAATTACTTCAGACGCTAAAGTTGAAGTAAATTTAATTGTTTGATCCCAATCGTACATATTCATCCCATGACTTCCTCTATGGTATATATTCCTATTGCTCCACTACAACGCACAAAAATCGGTCTTCAAAGAAGATTGAAGATATATGTTGGTTTTGATTCTCCTTCTATTATAAGATATCTTGAACCTTTGACAATAGATCTTTATACGACACGATTTTCCAATTGTCATTTTTATGAATCAATGTTTCCGAGATTAGAGGGAGAAAAAGAAAAATAGCTTGGTAAAAATATTACATGAATACTTTGCAACATCTTGATACTCGTACAAACTAGTGTGAACTTGAAGTTCAAAAGATAATACATTTCCAAAGTATAGCAAATCAACTATCAAATGTATTTACCGACCTAAAGAGAGTGACTAAGTCACATATACCGGCTCAAAATGCTCCTATATAGATTGATGTCCCAGAAGGGCAATCTGTAAATGAAATAGCAAATCAGTCTATAGCACGCCAGAAGCATGGTAAACTAATTGGTTCAAAAGATAAAAATTCCCGTAAAAAGAAGGGAGCAAATGTCAATAATGAACCCAGGCTTAGGTACCTAAAAAAGAAGTTTAGGTACCTAAAAATATTGAAAATATCGAAAAATAGATAATAATGATATCTCAATAAATTATATCTCAACGGGGAAACGATTGAACTGAAAAGAAATAACTATCGATAATGTTTTTGTATATAATGTAACATCAACTATTATAAATGAAAATGATTATAATGAACCTATATCTGCTGATGAATGTCGACATATAAGTGATTGGCTGAAATGGAAAGATGCGATTCAAGAAGAATTAAACTTACTTGTAAAACATTAAATTTTTAGACACATATCCTGGACACCTGAAGATGTTATACCTGTAGGGTACAAATAGGTATTTGTACGAAAAAGAAATGAGAAAAATGAAATTATGAGATATAAAGCATGTCTTGTTGCACAAAGTTTTTTTCTAAAGACCTAGAATTGACTATGAGGTCACTTATTCTCCAATGGTGGATGCAATTACTTTTCATTATCTCCTTAGTGTGACAGCTAATAAGAAACTTGATATGCGTCTTATGGATGTAGTTACAATCTATTTATATGGCTCACTTGATAGTGATATCTATATAAAAATCCTTGAAGGATTTAAAATGTCTGAAGCGTATAAATCAGATTCTCGATAATTATATTTAATAAAAGTACAAAATTCTCTATATGGTTTTAAATATTTTGGACGAATGTGGTACAATACAATCATTAGTGAATATTTATTGAAAGAATGTTATCAAAATAACCATATTTGTCCATGTGTATTTATTAAGAAAGAAAAATCTGGATTTGTCCATGTGTATTTATCAAAATAACCATATGCTGATAATTAAAATATTATTAGAACCCCTGAATAAATTTAAAAAATAGTAGAGTCTTTGAAGAAAAAATTTGAGATGAAAGATCTCGAAAAAATAAAGTTTTATCTCAACATGCACATTGAGCATTTAAAATATGAAACTGAAATTTTTGTTCATCAATCAAATTATAATGGAAATGTTCTTAAGAGATTCTACATGGACAAGGCACATCCATTGAATACCCCAATTGTTGTTTGATCATTTGATGTGAAAAAGGATATTTTTCGACCTCGTGAGGATAATGATGAAGTTCTTGGTCCAGAAGTACCATATCTTATGCAATAGGTGCACTAATATATCTTGTTAATAATATAAGACCTGATATAACTTTTGCTATTAATCTGTTAGCAAGTTTTAGTTCACATGATCTTCAGAAAAATGGTGATATTGTTGTACAACAGATCCGTTCAAGTGATAATTTGGCAAATTTGTTCACAAAATCATTACCAACTTCAACATTTGAAAGACTGGTCCATAATATTGGAATGCAACAGTACAAAGATATTATGGAATGATCAGGGAGAGTGTACAAGAAACTATGTACTCTTTTTCCTTCACAAGAGTTTTTTTTTTCCTATTGGATTTTTCTCTAGTAATGTTTTAATAAGACATATTCCTTGTACAATGGACATCCAAAAACGGATGTTTTATAAATCATATTATTTTGTATGTTTATAATTTACTATAATATCTCACTACTTCCACTACCTTCATATAACTTCCATTACCTCCATATAACTTCACTAGCTCCATATAACTTTCACTAGCTCCATATAACCTCCATGAAAATAAATTTGTAACATATGTATACATTTATATTTGTATGTATATTATATGTAGGCTACACATATTTATGCCTATAAATATGGGGTAGCTTGTATGTTTTGGAAGAACATCAAGAGATATACAAGTTATACTTTTTTTATTTCTCTAATTTTAGTCTTATTATTTTATCATCGTTATTATTATATAATATTATTAACTCATAATTTCTCAGGTGCTACACATTGAGTTACTATATATGCATACATTTTTTTAAAATAAAATAAAACAAAATTTTATAATTCTAAACATACCTAAACTTCTGGGGACATCGAAAATGTCTCATGATCGTTGAGGACTCAACAAGTACAACTCCGACCTCTACCAAAAGCATCAATATAAATATATAGATATAATATATGTATATATTAATTTTAATTAAATTATAAATTACTTGGAAATGTTGTATGGTTGTTTTATAATTTCAGTGAATGTTCATATAATAATATGTAAATTAGTAAATATTTATTTTCTTTCGAGATTAATTATCATGATATTAGTTATTTGTGATTTTTTTTTTTACTTTTTGTGAAGACATGTTGAATTATCAAAATAATTTCAATAATATTCTATATATTTCTCTTTTACTTTAGGGTAAACTATCTTAGTTGCACTTCTTAGATCTCACAATCTATCTTTTGCACTTCAATTTTTTTTGTACTTATAGTGTCATTGAGGTTTCAAAACGTCTCACTACATGCACTTCTATTAAGTCAAACCATTAGGTCTTAAATTTTACCTTTAGTCAATATTTTTTACTGTTTTGCACTGTATTTTTGTCCAACCTGTCCAAAATAAAATGAAATTTTTTTTTTCATTTTCCTTAAAAAAATTTCTCTCTCCTCCTTCTTCATCTTTTCTCTCTCTTCCTTCTTTCTCTCTCCCTGATTCAAATTTTTTTCTCTCTCATAATTCAATTTTTTTCTCTCTTTTTTCTTCCTCCTTTCTCTCTCTTTCTTCTTTCTCTCCCTCTCAAAATTTATTTTATTTTTTTTCTCTATTTCTTCTTCCTCCTTTCTCTCTCTTTGAAAATTTAATTTATTTTTCTCTTTCTTCCTTCTTCCTCCTTTCTCTCTCTCTCTTTCTTCTTCCTCCTTTCTCTCTAGGAAAATTTAATTTGTTTTTCTTTCTCTTTCTTCTTCCTCCTTTCTGGTTTTTTCTAATTTTCATTTCTCTTCCACTGCCCCATGAGATAAGACTTCCACGTCTATCTGTTACCCTTTCTGTCCTTTTTTTTCTTTTTCATGTTCATTGATTTGTTTTCTTTTTACTTCAGTACATTCGCCGGAAAAAGTAAAAACAATTTTATACTATTTCTTTCTTTCTTCCTTCTTCTTATTTTCTCTGTGCATGTAAAAATTCATCCTTAGTATTCTCCATTTTAGTTTAATTTTATCCACTTTGTTTTACGTAGTTGTTGATTTAATCATCCTATGAGAAAAGGAGTTGGAATTCGATAAATTTAAAGGAGAGTTTGAAGAAATAATTTCAATGTCCCTGAACAAAGAATTGACTTATACTTTTAATTTTTGATTTTTTAATTTCTGAGTTGTTGTTTCCGTTGATTTTTAGGGAAATTAGAAAAGTAAAACATAGAAGAAAGGGAATTGAATAGTACAAACAGAATTGTACACAAATGGTTGAAAACGCTGCGGACGGAACGATGGACATGCTTTATTTATGTTCAGATTCAGAAATTACGGATGAAGGATGAATCCTAGTCGGATGATTATAATAATAAAAATAGAAAAAAAATAAATTACCAGAGAGAGAAAGAATGAAGAGATAGAAAAGTGGAAGAAGAAGGAGAGAGAAAGAAGGAAGAAAAAGAGAGAGAAAGAAGGAAGAAAAGAGAGAGAAAAAATATTAAATTCCAGGAGAGAGGAGAGAGAAAGAAGGAAGAGAAAGAAAAGAGGAAGGAGAAGGAGAGAGACAAAATTTACATTTTATTTTGAGCAAATTAGACAAAAATGTCAAACAATTACATTTTATTGCTCCACTACAACATACAAAAAATGGGTCCTCAAAGAAAATTGAAGATATATGTTGGTTTTGATTCTCCTTCTATTATAAGATATCTTGAACCGATGACAGAAGATCTTCATAAGGCACGATTTGTTGATTGTCATTTTAATGAATCAATATTTCCGATATTAGAGGGAGAAAAAGAAAAACAGCTTGGTAAAAATATTACATGAATACTTTACAACATCTTGATACTCGTACAAACTAGTGTGAACTTGAAGTTCAAAAGATAATACATTTCCAAAGTATAGCAAATCAACTACCAGATGCATTTACCGACCTAAAGAGAGTGACTAAGTCACATATACTGGCTAAAAATGCTCCTATACAGATTGATGTCCCAGAAGAGAAATTTGTAAATGAAATAGCAAATCAGTCTATAGCAGGCCAGAAGCATGGTAAATCAATTGGTTCAAAAGATAAAAATTCCCGTAAAAAGAAGGGAGCAAATGTCAATAATGAACTCGGGCTTAATACCCCAGAAGAGTCAAGAGACATAATACATGAAATAACTCCAGAAGAAGTTTAACACCTAAAAATATTGAAAATATCAAAAACAAATTTGAAAATAATGATATCTCAATAAATATCTCAACGGGGAAACGATGGAACTGAAGAAAAAAAACTATCGATAATGTTTTTGAATATAATGTAGCATGAGCTATTATAAATGAAAATGATTATAATGAGCCTACATCTGTTGATGAATGTCGACATAAAAGTAATTGGCTGAAATGGAAAGATGCAATTCAAGAAGAATTAAACTCACTTGCAAAATGTGAAATTTTTAGACCCATATCCTGGACACCTGAAGATTTCATACCTGTAGGGTACAAATACGTATTTGTACGGAAAAAATGAGAAAAATGAAATTATGAGATATAGAGCATGTCTTGTTGCACAAAGTGTTTTCTAAAGACCGGGAATTGACTATGAAGTTACTTATTCTCCAATGGTGGATGTAATTACTTTTCATTATCTCCTCAGTGTGACAGCTAATGAGAAACTTGATATGCGTCTTATGGATGTAGTTACAATCTATTTATATGGCTCACTTGATAGTGATATATATAAAAATCCTTGAATGATTTAAAATGTCTGAAGCCTTTAAATCAGATTCTCGATAATTATATTTAATAAAAGTACAAAAATCTTTATATGGTTTAAAACATTATGGACAAATGTGGTACAATCATCTTAGTGAATATTTATTGAAAGAATGTTATCAAAATAACCATATTTGTCCATGTGTATTTATTAGGAAAGAAAAATCTAGATTTTCTATAATAATTTGTATATGTTGATGATTTAAATATTATTAGAACCCAGGAAGAAATTTTAAAAATAGTAGATTCTTTGAAGGAAGAATTTGAGATGAAAGATCTCAGAAAAATAAAGTTTTGTCTCGACATGCACATTGAGCATTTAAAAGATAAAACTCGAATTTTTATTTATCAATCAAATTATACTGAAAAGGTCCTTAAGAGATTCTACATGGACAAGGCACATCCATTGAGTACCCCAATGGTTGTTTGATCATTTGGTGTGAAAAAGGACATTTTTCGACCTCGTGAAAATATTGATGAAGTTCTTGGTCCAGAAGTACCATATGTTAGTGCAATAGGTGCACTAATATATCTTGCTAATAATATAAGACCTGATATACCTTTTGCTATTAATATGTTAGAAAGTTTTAGTTCACATGATCTTCAGAAAAATGATGATATTGTTGTACAATAGATCCGTTCAAGTAATAACTTGGCAGACTTGTTCACAAAATCATTACCAACTTCAACATTTGAAAGAGTGGTCCATATTATTGGAATGCAACGGTACAAAGATATTATGTAATGATCAGGGGAAGTGTACAAGAAACGATGTACTCTTTTTCCTTCACTAGAGTTTTTTTTCCTATTGGATTTTTCTCTAGTGAGGTTTTAATAAGACATATTCCTTGTACAATGGACATCAAAAAATGGATGTTTTATAAATCATATTATTCTGTATGTTTATAATTTATTATAATATCTCACTACTTCCACTACTGATACGCGAAAATCGTATCACCTTTTTAACATGTTTTTATGTATAAATTTGGGTGAAATTGAAGGTAATTTGATCTTGATTGTTCATTATTTACTTAATTTCACAGTTTTTATGATTTTGGAAGTGTCAGGTGAAAAGTAGACGAAAACAGCAAATTTTGGGGCAAAACACAATTTTTGGAAATATTGACTTAGTCAACGGGTTAGGACGGGCGTCCCGACCCAGTCAACCCACCGGGACGGGCATCCCGACCTGGTCAACAGATCAGGACGGGCGTCCCGAACCCCCAGATCCAGTCCCACATCGAATTTTTGCTGAAAACTCACCCCGGGAAGCTGCTATAAATACCCCAGGCCTCCAGCAGTTGAATTCATTCCTCTCCACTCGATCTGAGTCATTAAGTGGTTTCCAGTGTACACTTCTCCAGTACACAACTCACTCAGAGACTCGGATCTCAGTTTCTTTCTTATTAGTGTTTTGTTTTAGTTTCTGAGAAATAGTCTCAGATCTTAGGCTTCTATAGATAGGTTCGTTTCTGGTATTCATAGAATACCCGGGATTTCATTAGGAGATCCTAAGAGGGCTCTAGGTGTTCGAAGAGTCAGTCCACAGGGCTGGGCTTAAGCTGGGTATTAAGGTAAAGCCCAGTTACTAGGCTGAGGAAGCGTCCTCCGAAGGTTCTAGTGAACAGAGTCAGGGCGAGCAATACGACATATACAGCAGTACGCTCCGTCGGCGAGACTACGTAAAGCGTGATTTCTTTATGGCATCAGTCCCCATGTCCCTCTCTTATATGTTGTTATTGTATTGTTCTAAATATTTATTATGAATGCGAGATTACGATTTTTTATGAATAGTTGTTTTATATGTTGACGTTGTTATGTTTTTCCGGAAATAGCCACCTGCTTAACATTCACTATGTCTGCATGTCTAATGTGCTCTTTTAAACTAAAGTTAGGGTTATAGACAATTCCTAACCACGGTCTAATCATAACCTGTTTAGTTTAACAGGCATCAATTAGTATTGGTGTCTGCCATGCTAGATAAAATAACATACTGAACACCCTGTTTGTTAGAGTAGTCTAGGGGAAGCCGAGCCGAGTCCGATTATGCCGGCGGCTAGGGCAAGCGGTATGATCCCCGAAGTGACATAGGGCTTTCATGGATGCCTTCGTCCCGAACCGTGAGTAGGGCCGTCATTAAGGTAGGGCGGTTTATTAGAAACCTCGGATGTGGTACGCCTTTAGACACAGAACATAGTTGCAATCCAGGCTAAGACATGTCTAAAATATTCGAGCTTAGGTCATTCAACATATAGGAACAGTATAACATAGAATCAGAACTCATCTATAAAACATTTCTAGGATTTATTAGACTTAAACCTAGTGGAGAACGGATCACCCTCTCATCAAAGTTATTGATGAAGATTGCATAACTGAATTATAAGATAGGAGTTAGGATAAAAGGCTAGTTACTACTAAGCCGTTGCCACTTCCCTGGGAGTACGATAATTAACTTAATAAAATCATAGATACTTTCCAACAGACTAGCTACACGATAGGTACTCTGCCTTAGGTTCTAGCTGATTAAGTGACACCATAGAGACTAAATGTGACAATTAGTCAATCACAGTCCTTAATTATTCATAATCAACATAGGGTAAAATAACACCTATTTAGCACATCAACCGGAATCGCATCAGATTTTTGGCGCCGTTGCCGAGGAAATATCATAATGAATTTAGGATTATTGGCCACAATTCTAGAGACTTATGATAGGTAATGGTAGTTACCTAGACTTTTGAATCACACTTATCTTATACTAGTTAGACAATCACTTTCCTAAATATAGGATTATCATAACTAATTAATTTTAGATAATATCTGGAATTAAGACACTTAGGATAATCAAATTTTAGAAAATTATTCTAAAACCATATTGAGGAAATTTACCTGCTTTCTAACTAAAAATTAAAATCCATAAAAATATTTTTCTTGCTTTCTTGTTTCACTTTCCTACTTTTGCTATTTGTTATTTCTAACCAGACTTTGCACTCAGAAATGAAGAGAACAAGAGCAGCTACTAACCAGGCAAAGAAAACAGAAAACACTGACACTCCAGGACCGAAGAAGACAAAGCCTGAGGGCCCCTCTAGGCCTGCACCAGAAGTACCACGAGGGACTCTTCCTTCACAACCAGTGGAAGTAAACTCAAGCCCTGATGCCAGTGAACTAGTGAGACGATTCCTGAACACCCGTGAGCATAGTCCCACGGAAGAAGATCCTTCTGAGGATACCTTCCCTCCTAGAGAAGAACCCCAGAGATCTCCAATTCACCCTCCTGCCCAGAGAGTTCCTATAAATCCACCCCCTACTGACCAAACCCAAAATTCACCAACCTCTCCTGCATACACCCCAACACCTAACGAGCACACCCCTTCATCTGTGGGGAGTACTAACGGTTATTATTCAATGTTGTCCGTGCAGATAGACACGTTAGCTCAAAGGGTCTATGAGATGGACCAAGGGATTGCCAGCAGACTGTGTCATTTAGACCAACTCAGTCTGAACATCACAACTAACGTGGACCGACTCAGAGCCACGGTCAATCTTCAGGAGAACCAAGGTGCACAACTACTCCGAGAGATGGCTGATTTACGCAGTGAGCAGAACAGGCAGAGGGATGAGATGAGAACCATACGCATAGAAATGCGAAGCATTCGAACAGAACTACAGGAGATCAGAGATAGGAGTCGTTAAAAAGGGAAGATTCTTTTACTCTCAAATTCGTTTGAACTGAAACTTGAATAATTGGCCCATATTTTTCTATTTTTCAAACATTTTTAAAGGGTCCTTTATATGCAACAATTTTCTTCAGACATTTTATTTCGAATTTCTATGAAAAACAAGAGTTTTGCAAATACAGTTTATTTTCCACTAATTACATTGCACAAACTCAGTTTTTGTTTTTCTGAAATTCTTGCTGAATTTAAGTTGGGATAAAATTAGGGTAGTCACAATTTTCGAAAAAAAAGACTGAGGAATTTTTGCATAGAGTTTTTAACAACTTCTGAATTTCATTGGATAAACATGAAGTCTTGTTAAGAATTATGATTATTTTTGGTATCTTGAGATTTTCAGGGAATTACGAAAAAACAAAATTTTGGAATTGGCACGCGTCCCGATTCTGGACGGGCGTCCAGCGGGACGGGAGTCCTGCCTCCGGGACGGGCTTCCCGAAGGCCGCCCCTTCTATAAAAGCTCAATTTTTTTCATTTTCTCTCAAATCTAAAACCAAAAATTCATCTCTCTAAATATTTCTCTCTACTTTCTCTCTACAAATTTTTAGCAAACTCTTCAAAGTTTAAAAATTCGAATTTCCCTCCAAAATTTGAATTTTAAACTTCACCCAAAAATTCGAATTTCCCGCCAAAAATTCAAAATCCTTCCCTAACCTAATTTCATCCTTCTGAATTCAAATTCACCTCCAGAATTTGAGTTTAAAGCTTTCTTTCCCACCTAAACTCTCTCGTACATTTTCAATGGCTCCCAAACGTGCTCGTACCACATCTACCATGACAGTTACCTTAGTGGCACATCCTTTTATGCTGTTTCTTGATACGCGAAAATCGTATCACTTTTTTAGCATGTTTTTATGTATGAATTTGGGTGAAATCGAGGGTAATTTGATCTTGATTGTTCGTTATTCACTTAATTTCATAGTTTTTATGATTTTGGAAGTGTCAGGTGAAAAGTAGACGAAAACATCAAATTTTGGGGCAAAAACGCAATTTTTGGAAATGTTGACTCGGTCAAAGGGTCGGGACGGGCGTCCCGACCAAATCAAGGCACCTGGACGGGCGTCCAGGACCCGGGACGGGCGTCCCGACCTGGTCAACTGATCAGGACGGGCGTCCCAATCAGGGACGGGCATCCCGAGCCGCCAGAAGCTGTCCCACATCGAATTTTTCAGAAATTTTCACTCCGGGAAGCTGCTATAAATACCCCAGGCCTCCAGCAGTCGAATTCATTCCTCTCCACTCGATCTGAGTCATTTAGTGGTGTCCAGTGTACAATTCTCTAGTACACAACTCACTCAGAGACTCGGATCTCAGTTTTCTTTCTTGTTAGTGTTTTGTTTTAGTTTCTGAGAAATAGTCTCAGATCTTAGGTTTCTATAGATAGGTTCGTTTATGGTATTCATAGAATACCCGGGATTTCGTTAGGAGATCCTAAGAGGGCTCTAGGCGTTCGAAGAGTCAGTCCACAAAGCTGGGCTTAAGCAGGGTATTAAGGTAAAGCCCAGTTATTAGGCTGAGGAAGCGTCCTCCGAAGGTTCTGGTGAGCAGAGTCAGGGCAAGCAATACGACATATACAGCAGTACGCTCCGTCGGCGAGACTACGTAAAGGGTGATTTCTTTATGGCATCAGTCCCCATGTCCCTCTCTTATATGTTGTTATTGTTTTGTTCTAAATACATATTATGAATACGAGATTATGATGTTTATGAATAGTTGTTTTATATGTTGACGTTATCATGTTTTTCCTGAAATAGCCACCTGCTAAATATTCACTATGTCTGCATGTTTAATGTGCTCTTTTAAACTAAAGTTAGGGTTATAGACAATTCCTAACCACGGTCTAATCATAACCTGTTTAGTTTAACAGGCATCAATTAGTATTGGTGTCTGCCATGCTAGATAAAATAACATGTTGAACACCCTGCCTATTAAAGTAGTCTAGGTAGGGGCCGAGCTGAGTCCGATTATGCCGGCGGCTAGGGCAAGCGGTATGATCCCCGAAGTGACATAGGGCTTTCATGGATGCCTTCGTCCCGAACCGTGAGTAGGGCCGTCATTATGGTAGGGCGGTTTATTAGAGACCTCGGATGTGGTACGCCTTTAGACACAGAACATAGTTGCAATCCAGGCTAAGATATATCTAAAATACTCGAATATAGGTCAAACAACATATAGGAACAGTATAACATAGAATCAGGACTCATCTATAAAACACTTCTAGATTTAATTAGACTGAAACCTAGTGGAGAATGAATCACCCTCTCATCAAAGTATTTGATGAAGATTGCATAACTGGATTATAAGATAGGAGTTAGGATAAAAGGCTAGTTACTACTAAGCCATTGCTACTTCCCTGGGAGTACGATATTTATTTAATAAAATCGTAGATACTTTCCAACAGACTAGCTACATGATAGGTACTCTGCCTTAGGTTCTGGCTGATTAAGTGACACCATAGAGACTAAATGTGACAATTAGTCAATCACAGACCTTAATTATTCACAATCAATATAGGGTAAAATAACACCTATTTAGCACATCGGTCGGAAACCCATCAGATTTTTGGAGCCGTTGCCGGGGAAATATCGTAATGAATTTAGGACTCCTGATCAAAATTCTAGACACCGATCAAAATTCTAGATACGTATGATAGGTAACGGTAGTAACCTATACCTTAACCCAACACTTCTCTTATACTAGTTAGACAATCAGTTTCCGAAATATAGGATTATCATAACTAATTAATTTTAGATGTTATCTGGAATTAAGACACTTAGGATAATCAAATTTTAGAAAATCATTCTAAAACCATATTGAGGGAATTTAATTGCTTTCGAAATATTTGATACGGGAAAATCGTATCACCTTTTTAGCATGTTTTTATGTATGAATTTGGGTGAAATCGAGGGTAATTTGATCTTGATTGTTCATTATTCACTTAATTTCACGGTTTTTATGATTTTGGAAGTGTCAGGTGAAAAGTAGACGAAAACAGCAAATTTTGGGGCAAAAACGCAATTTTTGGAAGTGTTGACTCGGTCAAAGGGTCGGGACGGGCGTCTCGACCAAGTCAAGGCACCTGGACGGGCGTCCAGGACCCGGGACGGGCATCCCGACCTGGTCAACTGATCAGGACGGGCGTCCCGAGCCGCCAGAAGCTGTCCCACATCGAATTTTTCAGACATTTTCACTCCAGGAAGCTGCTATAAATACCCCAGGCCTCCAGCAGTTGAATTCATTCCTCTCCACTCGATCTGAGTCATTTAGTGGTGTCCAGTGTACAATTCTCTAGTACACAACTCACTCAGAGACTCGGATCTCAGTTTTCTTTCTTGTTAGTGTTTTGTTTTAGTTTCTGAGAAATAGTCTCAGATCTTAGGTTTCTATAGATAGGTTCGTTTATGGTATTCATAGAATACCCGGGATTTCGTTAGGAGATCCTAAGAGGGCTCTAGGCGTTCGAAGAGTCAGTCCACAGGGCTGGGCTTAAGTTGGGTATTAAGGTAAAGCCCAGTTACTAGGCTGAGGAAGCGTCCTCCGACGGTTCTGGCGAGCAAAGTCGGGTCAAGCAATACGGCATATACAGCAGTACGCTCCATCGGCGAGACTTCGTGAAGGGTGAATTCTTTATGGCATCGGTCCCCCTGTCCCTCTATTATATGTTGTTATTGTGTTTGTCCAAATAACTGTTTGAATACCAGATTATGTTTTTATGAATATTTGTTATTTATGTTGAAGTATTATGTTTTTCTAGAAATGACCACCTGCTTAAATATCCATTATGTCTGCATGTTTATTGCCGTTCTTTTAAACTGAAATTAGGGTTATAGACAATTCCTAACCACGGTCTATTCATAACCTGTTTAGTTTAACAGACATCAATTAGTATTGGTGTCTGCCATACTAGATAAAATAATCTGCCATACTAGGTAGGCTGAGTAGAGTTTTATGCCGGCGGTTATGCGACGAGCATTATGATCCCCAAAGTGACATAGGGTGGTCATTGCTGACTTTAGTCCGAGCTGTGAGTAGGGCCGTTACCCTTAACGATGGGGCGGTAGCGTAGAAACTCAGATGTGGTAGCCTTTAGACACAGAACATAATTGCAATCCAGGCCAAGACATGTCTAAAACACTCGAATATAGGTCAATCAACGTATAGTAACAGTATAACATAAAATCAGGATCTAATCTTTAAAACACTTTCAGGTTTAGCTAGACTTAAACCTAGTGGAGAATGAATCACCCTCTCATCAAAATTATTGATGAAGATTGCATAACTGGATTATAAGATAAGAGTTAGGAAGAAAGGCTAGTTACTACTAAGCCGTTGCCACTTCCCTGGGAGTACGATATTTATTTAATAAAATCGTAGATACTTTCCAACAGACTAGCTACACGATAGGTACTCTGCCTTAGGTTCTGGCTGATTAAGTGACACCATAGAGACTAAATGTGACAATTAGTCAATCACAGTCCTTAATTATTCATAATCAACATAGGGTAAAATAACACCTATTTAGCACATCGGTCGGAAACCCCATCAATATTAAAAAGAAAAAGAAAAAAAATGTTAAAAATTTAAAATCCAAAAAGAATGTATTTTTCTTGCTCAACGGTAAGTTGTTCTTCTTCCCTATCTCTTGTTTTTCCTTAGTTGTTTTTTTTCCGTACATTTGTTTTTCTTTTTCGTTTTTTCCCTATTACTTAATTTCAAAAAAAAATAAAAATGGAAATGAGGATAGAATATTTTTCTGAGTTGTCAATTTTTTGGCTAAGGTTTTAATCTGGAAGAAATATCATTATGGAATTTTCTTAGGTCATGCTTAGTCTATTAGACAGAATCATGAAATAAAATTTTCTTTAATAGACAGACCTCTGAGTATTCTAATGAGAAAGGATGTTCCTTTTGTTTGATGATAAATGCATGAGATTGTTTAAACCAAAAGGAATTACTGCACCCATTATGGCATCACCTGATTGAAATCTGCTTTTTGAATTAATATGTGATGTAATGATGTAGTACGAATTGTTTGATGATAAGAAAGTTCATGCATGATAAATTCCGATCTTATCTAGTCTTGTCTAAAAACAATAGGTTACACCGATCACTCTGAGATATCTGCGGTCAATAAAACTAATGATGAACCAAGATTGATTAGTTAAGTTCTATTGAATTTGATATAGAAAGAAGAGATAAGAAAAAGGATTGAAAATCTAGAAAGCAAACCATTGGTCTAGATTAGAAAACCCCGAGTTAGAGGCTAGTGTAATACTGATAAATTTTTGGATGAAAACTTATTTGCATTGTTTGCTATGTATAATAATTCTCACCTGTGGTTTATTGCAAATTATCTAGTCACTGAATAAGTTCCAAGTGATATGACTTATCAGCAAAAGAAGAAATTCTTTGCTGATTTGAAATATTACTACTGGGCAGTTTCTCTTCTATTTCAAATTTTTGGCAGATCAGTTGATCAGAAGACGTGTCTCGAAAGACAAAGGCCACAAAATTTTGGAGCATTGTCATCAAGGATCTACAGGAGACCAATTGACTGCTATCAACACTGTCCGGAAAGTGTTGAAAGCAGGATCTTGTTGACCCACCATATTCAAGGACTTTTGTATCTCTGATACAGTCCTGCGATGCTTGCCAAATGACAGGTAACACATCTTCCAGAGATCATCTACCCCAGCGACATACACAGAATGTTGCAACCGTTGATATCAGGGGTATTTCGAATCCTTTTCTCTTTCTTCCTTTGAACATAATTACATCATAGTAGTCATGGAACACTTTTCAAAATGGCCTGAACCACAGGCATTACCTACTAATGATGTTAAAGTCATGTGCAGATTCTAGTTGTTTTCCCAGATTCAGAGTGCCGGTGTCTTAGGAAGAAAGGCTCAGTCTATGTATCTAATCTGTGAAGTCTGCCAAATACCACACTTTAGCAGGGATTGCTATGGGAATGAGATACGAACCATTCCAAAAAGAGGTAGGAGTAGGTTACTGCAGAATGTTGCTCAAATGGGAGACGCATACAATCCCCGCTAGAGGAATCATACGGGATTTAACTGAGGAATAATTCGGAAGCTGGAAACTTTCAGAAGACACCACCACAGCAAAACCCACACTCGCAGAATCAACAGATGAGATACTGGAAACAATTAAAGCCAAACCAGTGCAAGCAAGTGATCTACCAAGAGGTAACGAACGGACGACAGATATAGAGGAATTTGGCATTGTGTCGGGAGCATAGCAATGGAGGAGCTTGCATTCCCTGCATACCAATCAGCTGTGAGAAACTTCCCCGAGGAAGTCTCAAATACTTGGGCCTAGATCTACACAACTGGAGCCCCCTACCACCACAGCTTCGCCAAAACTTCAGGTATCTTTTCTTCCAGTCGAGACTTGCATGCCATACCTTTACTAACAGTGGCAAGAAGGCACACAAATCGCAAGAAGTCTCATTCCTAGACACGTTACTCCTGGACACGGTGCTATGATTGTGAGAAATCTTACAAATGATTCGAGGAAGCAGACCGTAGGGCTCGAGCCATTCATCAAATGAATAGGCCACTACCTGGAGCTCGGCAATGAAGGATCGAAGCTGACATCATCCGTTACAGTATCTAGTGCTTACAGAGTCAAGAATGCCTCATCAATAGCACATGGCTAAGGTGAAGAGCCAATTGACAGATCAGAGAAGACCCTTCTGCTCGCGACATGAAGGGAGTTTTTCTAATCCTCATGTTCCTTTACTTTTATTTTCTTTGTTTGGTGTCCTGTTTAACTTTGGTTGTTTTATTTTCTCTCTTACCCTTAGTTAGTCAAATAAGTGTGGGGTAAGAGTTTTCTATTTTGTTTTTGTTTCTTGTTTTCAAATAAGTGTGGGGTAGTCTAGATATGCATGAACACTAAGGACAGTGTCAGAAATAAGTGTGGGGTAGCAGTGCATGGTGCACTGTAGTAGTTTTTGAAAAACTTTTTGCATGATTTTGCTTGTTTTCCCCGTATTTTCACACCCTTCCAAAAAATTTTCAAAATTTTTCATTCTTTCAGACTTCTAAATTCAGTATGATTGGTTAAACAATTGCTTATGTCTATGATATGTAGGTAGTATGTTGTGGTTAGTAGGAGATAATTGATAACTATTGCTGAACCCATTGATTAGAAGTAGGGAATTCCTGATAATTGAGCACAACTTAGTCTGGATTAGAGACCTCAACCAATTACCTTTTCAAAACTTAACTAGATAAAATTAGACCAGTTGCAGGATGCATTGACAATTGGAATGACTAGATGAGACTCTGAGCCAAAGGAAAAAGAAAAAAAATGAGCTAATTAAAATAGGGTATTTGCCACGCGGCCTTCGCTACTCGAGCACCACTCCTTCGGGGAACTTAAAGCCTGATGCCCTAAGGTCGTGTAGATCTGGGAGTCATCGGAGTGGGACTCGCTACATGGGTAGTTGAAGTTGACGTGTTCTAAGCAGACTCAAAATACTCTAGAAAATCTATAAACGAAAGGAATCAATAAATGCTAAATGATAGAATCTGATAACCAAGCTCAGACTCAAAAGTTATCTGTTGTCAGTATGTCTAGCGATAGGTCGAAGTGTTATCTGGTAATAGTTAAGACAAGAGTTTATTGTGTTGACTATCTGGTCTGGACTAGTACACACACTACACATCAGGAAGACCTTATGACTAAGAGAAGAGTTCAACCTAGTTGTTAAATTGTTTTCTGCTCAATCCTAACAATCTACTAGAGACATTTGAGACCTTGTCATAGCAACCTAACCAGTCAGACCTGTGTTAAGAATTATCTGAATAATTTTTGGAATAAAAACATGACTAGAAATTTAAGTGACTGCACATATAATTTAGAATCACTAACTTCAGGTAGACTTTGCTTGAGGACAAGCAAAAAGCTAAGTGTGGGCTTATCTGATACGCGAAAATCGTATCACTTTTTTAGCATGTTTTTATGTATGAATTTGGGTGAAATCGAGGGTAATTTGATCTTGATTGTTCGTTATTCACTTAATTTCACAGTTTTTATGATTTTGGAAGTGTCGGGTGAAAAGTAGACGAAAACAGCAAATTTTGGGGCAAAAACGCAATTTTTGGAAATGTTAACTCGGTCAAAGGGTCGGGACGGGCATCCCGACCAAGTCAAGGCACCTGGATGGGCGTCCAGGACCCGGGACGGGCGTCCCGACCTGGTCAACTGATCATGACGGGCGTCCCGAGCCGCCAGAAGCTGTCCCGCATCGAATTTTTCAGAAATTTTCACTCCGGGAAGCTGCTATAAATACCCCAGGCCTCCAGCAGTTGAATTCATTCCTCTCCACTCGATATGAGTCATTTAGTGGTGTCCAGTGTACAATTCTCTAGTACACAACTCACTCAGAGACTTGGATCTCAGTTTTCTTTCTTGTTAGTGTTTTGTTTTAGTTTCTGAGAAATAGTCTCATATCTTAGGTTTCTATAGATAGGTTCGTTTCTGGTATTCATAGAATACCCGGGATTTCGTTAGGAGATCCTAAGAGGGCTCTAGGCGTTCGAAGAGTCAGTCCACAGGGGTGGGCTTAAGCTGGGTATTAAGGTAAAGCCCAGTTACTAGGCTGAGGAAGCGTCCTCCGAAGGTTCTGGTGAGCAGAGTCAGGGCAAGCAATACGATATATACAGCAGTACGCTCCGTCAGCGAGACTACGTAAAGGGTGATTTCTTTATGGCATCAGTCCCCATGTCCCTCTCTTATATGTTGTTATTGTTTTGTTCTAAATACATATTATGAATACGAGATTATGATGTTTATGAATAGTTGTTTTATATGTTGACGTTATCATGTTTTTTCCGGAAATAGCCACCTGCTAATATTCACTATGTCTGCATGTTTAATGTGCTCTTTAAACTAAAGTTAGGGTTATAGACAATTCCTAACCACGGTCTAATCATAACCTGTTTAGTTTAAAACAGGCATCAATTAGTATTGGTGTCTGCCATGCTAGATAAAATAACATGTTGAACACCCTGCCTGTTAAAGTAGTCTAGGTAGGGGCCGAGCTGAGTCCGATTATGCCGGCGGCTAGGGCAAGCGGTATGATCCCCGAAGTGACATAGGGCTTTCATGGATGCCTTCGTCCCGAACCGTGAGTAGGGCCGTCATTAAGGTAGGGCGGTTTATTAGACCTCGGATGTGGTACGCCTTTAGACACAGAACATAGTTGCAATCCAGGCTAAGATATACCTAAAATACTCGAATATAGGTCAAACAACATATAGGAACAGTATAACATAGAATCAGGACTCATCTATAAAACACTTCTAGATTTAATTAGACTGAAACCTAGTGGAGAATGAATCACCCTCTCATCAAAGTATTTGATGAAGATTGCATAACTGGATTATAAGATAGGAGTTAGGATAAAAGGCTAGTTACTACTAAGCCGTTGCCACTTCCCTGGGAGTACGATATTTATTTAATAAAATCGTAGATACTTTCCAACAGACTAGCTACACGATAGGTACTCTGCCTTAGGTTCTGGCTGATTAAGTGACACCATAGAGACTAAATGTGACAATTAGTCAATCACAGTCCTTAATTATTCACAATCAATATAGGGTAAAATAACACCTATTTAGCACATCGGTCGGAAACCCATCATTTCCCTCCAGCACAGCATACCAAGAAAGATGCACTGGGTACATCGGGCGTACGATACTGACGGGCAGAACGTTGGATTGGGCAGCAGTACAGACCCTGGGAGTAGAGCCGAAAGTCAGACGCATACTCGACGTGCCACCTTATAGTCGAGTATTCATCTTCACAGAGCCCACATACCTGGAGCTGGTATGTGAGTTCTATGCGTCTTTTACCTGCCACCAGGAGCAGATTACATTCCGTTTAGGCGGAATAGATCGGTCGATGAGTATGGCCGAGTTCGGAATCGCCCTAGGTATCTGGCAGAGAGATGAGCTGGATACGCCCGCATACACCACAGCAGTTCGAGACTTCACGTCTGCAGACGTCTCCACTGCTTGGGCTCAGATATGCATGACGGGTGTCCCATACCAGCATGGCTTTGCAAAAGCCACAGGTATTTATCCTACTCTTCGTTACCTGCACGCTATCATTGCACACACATTGTCAGGACGACTGACAGCGCCCGGAACTGTCACCCGGATGGAGACATTCCTTCTAGCCAACATGCACATGGGATCTACAGTAGAGATGGCTAGACTCATAGCGGTCGTCATGCGAGGATTCACTACAGACACCAGGAAACAGTGTTTGGGGCTCGGACCATACATCACCAGGCTAGCCCGCTACCTGGAGTTGGACATAGAGGGCTCGGAGCTTACTCTGGTCGCCCCGACCACCATTCCCACAGATGTTACCATTCTACGGAACATGGGAATGGTTGTCCGGGATGCGAATGGCCGCGACACCATCCACAAGGAGCAGACAGGACAGGCATCAGCATCGGAATCATTTCCAGCGCATATCCCTCCGTCCGAGACGTTCGTGCCACGTACTGCCTTCGAACGACACATGTCGCACGGATTGGCAGAACTATCGGCCCGATACAGTCGAGACATGGACAGGATTGATAGACGGCTGACGATGATGGAGGACAGGATTGACAGACGGTTGGCGATGATAGATGACAGGATCGCCATGAACACCAGCAGGATTGAGGAGATACATCAGTAGACTTCCCGAGTGGCGGAAAACTTCGAGTTTGACTTAGCAGACTTAGGTCCACTGGACGACGATCCGCCGGGTTCTTAGTCTCTCTCTCCTTCTTTCCTTTCCTTTCCTTTCTTTTGCTTTTGTTTTTCTTGTTCTATGTGTATAAACATGTCTAGGCTGTATGACGTATGAATCTATGTACAAAATTGATTTATATGACATACAGAATTGTTTGCATTATTTTATTTCTTTTTATGTCTTACTTACCCATACAGAATCCTTTCTTTTCTGTTTTATTTCTTATTTTCAAATAAGTGTGGGGTAGCTAGATATGCATGAACACTGAGGATAGTGCCAGAATTAAGTGTGGGGTAGCAGTGCACGGTGCACTGTAGCAGTTTGAAACAATTTTCGAAATTTTTTGCATGCTTTTGCTTGTTTTCCCCGTATTTTCAAACCCTTCCAAAAATTTTCAGAATTTTTCCGTCTTTTAGACTTCTAAATGCAGTATGCTTGGTTAAACAATTGCTTATGTCTATGATATGTAGGTAGTATGTTATGGTTAGTAGGAAATAATTGATGACTACTGCTGAACTAATTGATTAGGAATAGGGAATTCCTAATAACCGAGCACAATTTTGTCTGGATTAGAGACCTCAACCAATTGCCTGTTCGAGACTTAACTAGATAAAATTAGACCAGTTGTGGATATATTGGCAGTTAGAATGACTAGATGAGACTCTGAGCTAAAAGTGAAAAGAAACAAAAGAAAGTTAATCAAATGAGGGTAGTTTGCCAACGGCCTTCACTACTCGAGCACCACTCCTTCGGGGAATTTAACGCCTGATGCCCTAAGGTCGTGTAGATCTGGGAGTCATCGGAGTGGGACTCGCTACATGGGTAGTTGAAGTTGACGTGTTCTAAGCAGACTCAAAATACCCTGAATCTATAAAGAAAATAACTAAATGCTAAAACATTAAAAATCTGATCACCAAAGCTCAGAACTCAAAAAGTTGTCTGTTGTCAATATGTCTAGCGATGGGTCGAAGTGTTATCTGGTAGTAGTTAAGACAAGAGTACATTGTGTTGACTATCTGGTCTAGACTAGTACACACACTACACATCAGGAAGACCATGTGACTAAGAAAAAAGTCCAACCTAGTTGTTGATTTGTTTTCTGCCTGATCATAACAAGCTACTAGAGACATTTGAGACCTTGTCATAGCAACCTAACCAGACAGACCTGTGTTAAGACTTGTCTGAAGAATTTTTGGAATAAAAACATGGCTAGGAATTTAAGTGACTGCACTACGGTTTAGAATCACTAACTTCAGGTAGACTTTGCTTGAGGACAAGCAAAAAGCTAAGTGTGGGGTTATCTGATACGCGAAAATCGTATCACCTTTTTAGCATGTTTTTATGCATAAATTTGGGTGAAATTGAAGGTAATTTGATCTTGATTGTTCATTATTTACTTAATTTCACAGTTTTTATGATTTTGGAAGTGTCAGGTGAAAAGTAGACGAAAACAGCAAATTTTGGGGCAAAAATGCAATTTTTGGAAATATTGACTTAGTCAACGGGTCAGGACGGGCGTCCCGAACCCGGGACGGGTGTCTCGACCCAGTCAACCCGCCGGGACGGGCGTCCCAATCTGGGACGGGCGTCCCGAACCCCCAGATCCAGTCCCACATCGAATTTTTGCTGAAAACTCACCCCGGGAAGCTGCTATAAATACCCCAGGCCTCCAGCAGTTGAATTCATTCCTCTCCACTCGATCTGAGTCATTAAGTGGTTTCCAGTGTACACTTCTCCAGTACACAACTAACTCAGAGACTCGGATCTCAGTTCTTTCTTATTAGTGTTTTGTTTTAGTTTCTGAGAAATAGTCTCAGATCTTAGGCTTCTATAGATAGGTTCGTTTCTGGTATTCATAGAATACCCGGGATTTCGTTAGGAGATCCTAAGAGGGCTCTAGGCATTCGAAGAGTCAGTCCACAGGGCTGGGCTTAAGCTGGGTATTAAGGTAAAGCCCAGTTACTAGGCTGAGGAAGCGTCCTCCGAAGGTTCTAGTGAGCAGAGTCAGGGCGAGCAATACGACATATACAGCAGTACGCTCCGTCGGCGAGACTACGTAAAGGGTGATTTCTTTATGGCATCAGTCCCCATGTCCCTCTCTTATATGTTGTTATTGTATTGTTCTAAATATTTATTATGAATGCGAGATTACGATTTTTTATGAATAGTTGTTTTATATGTTGACGTTGTTATGTTTTTCCAGAAATAGCCACCTGCTTAACATTCACTATGTCTGCATGTCTAATGTGCTCTTTTAAACTAAAGTTAGGGTTATAGACAATTCCTAACCACGGTCTAATCATAACCTGTTTAGTTTAACAGGCATCAATTAGTATTGGTGTCTGCCATGCTAGATAAAATAACATACTGAACACCCTGTTTGTTAGAGTAGTCTAGGGGAAGCCGAGCCGAGTCCGATTATGCCGGCGGCTAGGGCAAGATGTATGATCCCCGAAGTGACATAGGGCTTTCATGGATGCCTTCGTCCCGAACCGTGAGTAGGGCCGTCATTAAGGTAGGGCAGTTTATTAGAACCTCGTGGTACGCCTTTAGACACAGAACATAGTTGCAATCCAGGCTAAGACATGTCTAAAATATTCGAACTTAGGTCATTCAACATATAGGAACAGTATAACATAGAATCAGAACTCATCTATAAAACACTTCTAGGATTAATTAGACTTAAACCTAGTGGAGAACGGATCACCCTCTCATCAAAGTTATTGATGAAGATTGCATAACTGAATTGTAAGATAGGAGTTAGGATAAAAGGCTAGTTACTACTAAGTCGTTGCCACTTCCCTGGGAGTACGATAATTAACTTAATAAAATCGTAGATACTTTCCAACAGACTAGCTACACGATAGGTACTCTGCCTTAGGTTCTGGCTGATTAAGTGACACCATAGAGACTAAATGTGACAATTAGTCAATCACAGTCCTTAATTATTCATAATCAACATAGGGTAAAATAACACCTATTTAGCACGTCAACCGGAATCACATCAACTACCTTCATATAACTTCCACTACCTTCATATAACTTCCACTACCTCCATATAACTTCCACTACCTTCATATAACTTCCACTACCTCCATATAACTTTCACTACCTCCATATAACCTCCATGAAAATAAATTTGAAACAGATGTATACATTTATATTTGTGTGTATATTGTATGTAGGCTACACATATTTATGCCTATAAATGTGGGGTAGCTTGTATGTTTTGGAAGAACATCAAGAGATATACAAGTTATACTTTTTTCATTTCTCTAATTTTAGTCTTATTATTTTATTATCATTATTATTATATAATATTATTAACTCATAATTTCTCAGGTGCTACAAATTGAATTACTATATATGCATACATTTTTTAAAATAAAATAAAATAAAATTTTATCATTCTAAACATACCCAAAACTTTTGGGAACAGCGAAAAGATCTCGTGATCATTGAGGACTCAACAAGTAAAACTCCGACCTCTACCAAAAGCATCGATATAATATATAGATATAATATATAGATGTAATATATGTATATATTAATTTTAATAAAATTATAAATTACTTGCAAATGTTGTATGGTTGTTTTATAATTTTAGTGAATGTTCATATAATAATATGTAAATTAGTAAATATATATTTTATTTTGAGATTAATTATCATGATATTAGTTATTCATGATTTTGTGTTTTACTTTTTGCGAAGACATACTGAATTATCAAAATAATTTCAATAATATTCTATATATTTCTCTATTATTTTATATTGTTGTTGGTTTGTTTATACAATATCTGTGTGATAATATCGAACATTTAGAAATAAAAATTATAATAAAAACTCTATAATTTTATATAATCAAATAAGTAATAGCATAAAAATCGACTATAAAAGAAAAAAATACAAAATAATTAAAATTTTAATTTTTTTCTCTTAATGAACTTTTAGTTAAAAAATAAAACAATACAAATCAAAATAAAAAGATAACAAAGTAAAACAAAAAGTCACAAGTATATATAAAAATAATAGTAATGATGCATACATTTTTATTTTACGGTCAATTTAAGGCTAAACAAGCCCCAAAAGTTGCATTAAATTTAATTTTATCTTACCAATCATATATATATCCATATGATCATGACATGGATTTGTTATCTCTACATCAACAAGTTCAGTGACATTCTTATCACTAACATAGTAAAGAATGAATTTTCCGGTCATTGATATCACCAGCTTTAATTTCTTTTCATTGTTGCAGCAAATGACATGAGTGAAATGGAATTTAAGATACCCGTCATTACTAATCATTGAAGGATAAGAGATAGTTAATGGATTAAGATTAATAGACAGCTTTTAGAACCATTCAAAATAGTCTTTCTCCATCAAGTAAACATTGAATATCATTTGTTCAAAAGATTTTGTCTCAATAGCACACAAACAATCCCTACTCTCAACAAAATAATAATAATCACTATCATCAATAGTCTCTGGTTCAAAGGTTGGAAGAGAAGGCACAGACAAGTTAAATGATTCCATATTCAAATTAAAGCACAAAACAGATCCCCAATCATAGAGCCAATGAAGATTGTCATTCCAAAATATACCATCTTGAATACAATCACATTCAGACATGGAGATCTCCATTACGGATTCAATCTGTTTCCAAATTCCTGTTTCAAAAGAATAGATGCAAAAATAGTATTCATCGTCTTCTTCATCCATGCATATGAAAATAAGCTTGTAATGATAAGACTTTAGAGGATTGAAACAAATATATATACGAGATGAAAATTTAGAGCTTTCTTCAACAATTGTGCATTTTGGAATATGTCTATAGCTATTAGTAGTCGGGTTGCACACAATAAACTCCTCGTTACCATTCAAACGAAAATGAATGCAGAACAACCCATTGCTAGAATTCAATGCCAAGTTTTCCCAAAAAAATGACTGCTCAATTGGGTAGTTATAATAGAATCCATTGTCTTTACGTTTTGCCCACTAAAAGAAATAAATTTAACCTCAAACTTACTCGATTCAAAGAAAAATAACAGGGCATCAAATTCAAGTGACAAGCAGCAGGTGTGAGAAGTCCTACAGTGAAGGCGATGGAAATCAGAATATGAAATTACCGAGTGTCATTGCTTCAAAACGCATTGGAATCGGAAGAAGGACTTTGGAGGCAAACAGAGAAGAATATTGGTAAATATATTTGCGTTATTGCCAATACGAGTTGCAGCCGCAGAGGGCATTGGGGACGATTGATCCGAAAAAATTTTAAAAATTTCTTCATTTGAAACAAAGGTTTGTGTAGAAGAAGTAGATGTGATTTCTCTTGTACCAATTATGTGCTTGAATATTGGCAATTTTGGTGTTTCTTCTGAACTTGAATCATTCCCGGCCACGGCTTATCAGCAATCAACCTCAATTGATTTTCTAGGTCTTTTCCCTTCTTTATGTTCTTTTTATTTCACAGCCATGGCTTATTAGCAATCAACCTCAATTGATTTTCTAGGTTCCTTATACTCAGCAAAATCGTATGTTAAATACATAAAATGATCAATAAATAAAAAGCAAAATTATTTATCATTAATTATTTTACTTTTTATAATTATATATATATATTGAGAGGTCGTAAAAACCTCGGTCAGACTCAGCAGTGACGTGGCTTCGTGGGTCTGCCCATGAAGCCCACTAAGTCTCCATCACTCCGAAGAACTTGGACGAAGTACGGGATCTTGCCTCTGATCTTGAGGCGCAAATATCTCAATTATCAGTTGATCCGGATTCTTCAAATATCTTCCACAGAATATCTTGTGATCGACAGTCCGATGTCCCACTTCGCCTCCGGATAAAGAGTAACTTTACGGGACTTTCCAGAATATTCTCCTCCGAAATATCTATTAACTGAAACATTTCTTGATTAAGAAATATCTGACGAAATATCCCTACAATAGTGGGATATTTCGGGGTTAGACAAATATCAAACCTCTCATCACAGGGTCACTCGACTCTATAAATACCATTCCTCACAAGGCAGAAGGTAAGTCCAGATATCCTTACAGTAGTCTCCGTTCATTTCTCTCTACTCTCTCACTGGGTTCTGAGTCACTGACTTGACCATCGGAGGGTTCGCCAGAGGTCCCTCACCCTCCGATTGAACTTCTCTCTCTTGCAGGTTATCTTGACCACTTCGACCCGCAGAGTTAGCAGAGGATTTCCACCACATCCACGATTTTCTTGACATTCGATATCAGACCAAATTCCGACTAATCAGTTTGGTTCCGTTACCGGGAACGAAAACATTTCTTACATCTCCCAAGATCACAAATGGCTGGACCATCGACGGAACGTGAACTTCGCTTCGATACCCCTACCTTGGAGCCTCGCCCAGAGGAGTATCGGGCTATGTCGGCTCCCGCAAAACCCCGATATCACTCTGCTTTTGAGCGCCTTAGCCCCCGGGTGGCCTCGCGCGAAGTCCCCACCCCGCAGGGAACGACACATGGCAGAGCATACAGTCACGCTGAATGTTGCAGAGAAATCGACGACCTACGGAAGGAGGTCGAACAACTTCGTAGAGAACGGGATCTCTCATGGCTACAGACGAGACACCAGACAGAGCTTGGAAGACCGGATTTGGCCCCACAGGCTATCCCGGCCATAGACGCAGGACGTTACCAACCATTGTCGGCCAAATCTCCCTCGGCGACAAGCAGACATCCAGGAAAGCGAGACCCCCTCGCCAGAAAGACACCGCCCCAACCCGCTAGCGAAGTGGCGGAGAGTCAGCCAAAGGATAAACAAGCGAAGAACAAAGATCAGCCCGAGCATCCATCCAAGAAACCCAGAAAGGAGCCTTGTATAGATAAAACGCTAGAGAACCGAAGTCAAGAAGACCACTTAATGGAGACCGGTCCTTTCACCAAATGGATTCACGCTACTATTCCCCAAAAGGCGCTGAAACTCCCGCAACTGGTCCTGTATTCAGGAATAACTAAGCCTCAGGAATACATCTGCCGATTCAGATACGCTATGGCCTTAGTGACCAATAGCGAGGCCGTCCTTTGCAAAGCCTTCCCCAGTACCTTATCAGAAAAAGCCTTGACCTGGTTCTCATCACTCAAGCCCGGCACCATCAATTCATGGCGCGACTTAGAGAAATCCTTCCTGGACAAGTTTAGCATAGCCGGCAGAATTCCGAAGACAAGGGGGGATCTCGCCAACATCAAACAAAGAGAAAATGAACCCTCCTCGCATACTTAGAGCGATTCAAGCGCACATACGATGAGATCGAAGATATCAGCCAAGACACGGCGATCACATGTTTCGAGGCATGATTCTACTCCAAGATGCTGTACACGGAATTGCAACTCAGAAAGTCAGACACTATTGGCGAAGTATTCAATGTAGCACGTAAGGTGGCACTAGCCGAAGACAGCACCAGTTTTTCATAGAATGTGAAGAGAGAAAGATATCGTGAAGACTCCCCGCATGATCGAAAGGGAAAAGGCAGGGCCAGAAAGACTGAATCGACCACATCGAAAGCTCCCAAGGAAAAATTCGCCGCTATTGTTAAGCAGAAGTACGGGACTCAGAGTGCCCCGCCCACGCGGACACAGAACACATCCACCAGAGATAAGTAGAAGTACTGCGACTTCCACAAAGACTGCGGCCACACAACCGAGGATTATTTCCAGCCGAAACGTACAATTGAGAAATTGGCACGAGAAGGACACCTGAAGGAGTATCTCACAGAGCCACCCAAGGAGAAAGGAGAAAAGGTGATCGAAGTAATAACACCTCAGTTCGCTTCTATCAAGCAAATAAAGAGGAAAATCCATAACCTGAACAAACCGGTGCCGATATGCAACTTCGACAGGCTCTCCTTAGAGCCCATAACATTTTCCGACCAGGACTTGGAGCTAAATGAAGAAGCACGGGTAACTCCTATCATATTGGAAGTCTGCATGACAGCAAAGGATATTGATAGGTGCCGAGTGAGGAGAGTGTTGATCGATACTAGCGCAACTAAAAATATATTATACTACAAGTGCTTAAGAGAAATGGGCATGAATGATACGGTTCTGAAGCCTAGCAACATGGTGCTAGAAGGGTTCACGACGCACAAAATCGGAGTCAAGGGAACAGTGAAAATTAACGTAACTTTGGGATCCGATCTCTGTTACCGCTGCGAGGAATTCAAGTTCTACGTGGTAGATGTCGATTCACCGTACAACGCCATTTTAGGGACTCCGGCACACTCCGCTTTTGAGTTAATAATATCAACATTTCATCAACAAGTACGGTT
This sequence comes from Asclepias syriaca, assembly GCA_027405835.1. Taxonomy (NCBI): domain Eukaryota; kingdom Viridiplantae; phylum Streptophyta; class Magnoliopsida; order Gentianales; family Apocynaceae; genus Asclepias; species Asclepias syriaca. The sequence continues at coordinate 13,223,572 of CM049933.1, forward strand.
CGCCACCAAGAATGGGATCGGTCACGTAAGAAGCAATCCTAAAAGTCTTCTTGCTCACGTCTTCAAATCTCGACAGCAACAGGCTGCTTCGACAACTACTTCGGTGCCCATATCAGCCATAACTGAAGCAAGACCGAAAGACACTTCGACACAGATGCATTGCGTTGACAAAATAAAACCTGAGTCAGAGGAGTACGACGAAGTTTCTATCAACCCCGACTATCCTGAATAGAAGGTACGAGTTGGAAGACATTTGCCTACACCTATGAAGGAGCAGGTAGTACAATTCCTATCGGAGCACCTCACCAACTTTGCCTGGAAAGTTGAGGACATGCAGGGAGTGTCGCCAGACATCGCAGAACATAATCTTAACGTCGATCCCAAGGCTAAACCCATTAGACAAAAAGTAAGACAGTTCGGCGAAGAGAAGGTCAACAGCATGCGAGACGAAGTGCAGAAGTTGTTATCATCCAACTTCATAAGAGAAGTAGAGTACCCTTCCTGGTTAGCAAATGTGGTCATGGTGAAGAAAGCGAATGGGAAGTGGAGAATGTGTGTAGATTACACGGATCTGAATAGGGCATGCCCAAAGGACTGTTACCCTCTTCCTCGCATTGACGCTCTCGTAGATTCAACTTCGGGGTATGAATTTCTCAGCCTTATGGATGCTTTCTCGGGGTATCACCAGATCAGAATGAGGCTGTAGGACCAAATCCACACTTCGTTTCGAGCTGCTGGAGGGACTTATTGTTACAACGTGATGCCTTTCGGACTAAAAAATGCCGGAGCAACGTATCAAAGGATGATGAATAAGGTTCTACAACAGCAAATTGGGAGGAACGTGGAAACATATGTGGATGACATGGTTATCAAGACCAAACACGGACACTCCCACCTCGAAGATTTGAAGGAGACATTCACCACTTTATCGAAGTACCGGTTAATGCTTAACCCTACGAAGTGCAGCTTCGGAGTAAAGACCGGTAAATTCCTTGGCTTTATGATGTCAGAACGGGGCATCGAGGTGAACTCGCGCAAAGTGGAAGCCGTACTAGCACTTACCGAACCTCGATGCATCAAGGATATTCAACGCTTGAACGGATGTATAGCTGCCTTGGGGCGATTCATTTCTAAGTCCACCGAGAAGTGTATGCCTTTTTCAAAACCCTCAAAACCGTAGGAAGAACGTTCGTGTGGACTGAAGAGTGTGTTAAAGCTTGGGAAGACTTGAGGAATTACCTGGCGAAGTTACCCTTACTCAGTGCGCCTGTAACGGGTGAGGTATTGTACATGTACCTCTCCGTCTCACAGCTGGCGATAGCTTCGGTATTAGTAAGGAATACGCAGGGTAAGCAAACACCGATCTACTTCGTCAGTCGAATCCTGCGGGATGCCGAGGTACGCTATTCAAACATCTAAAAACTTGCTTTCACTTTAGTGATCAGTACTCGTAAGCTTCGCGCTTACTTCGAATCCCATATCGTGGTCGTCTATACCAACCACCCACTAAAACAAGTTTTTCACAAGTTGGACCAATCCGGGAGATTGTTACGGTGGTCCATTGAGCTATGTGGGTATGATCTTGAGTTCAAGCCAAGAACTGCAATTAAGGCACAAGCTTTATCAGACTTCCTAGCCGAACTCTCCTTCACGGAGTTATCACCCCACAAGAACATCACACCGACATCCGGGCCAGAGAATCTTGGACAATGATGGTAGACGGAGCAGTCAACTCTCAAGGGGCCGAAGTCGGTATTATATTAAAGTCACCTTCGGGACAGTACGAGGAAGGCTCGACTACGTGTTATCTAACAATCAAGCCGAATACGAGGCACTTGTCCTCGGTCTACTATGGGCTTTGGAAGTCGGAGTAGAAGCTCTTGAGGTATTTAGCGACTCCCAAGTCGTAGTGGGACAGGTAAATCAAGAGTATTCGGTAAATTCTGATAATTTAAAGGGATATGTTGAAAAGGTGGAGCGATTAGTTCCTCGGTTCCACCATTTCTCGCTCAAGAAAATATGCCGAAGTCAGAACGAGTCAGCTGACAAGTTGGCGAAGATAGCATCAGGAGAAACCCCTAACACTCTGGGAGTAATGGTAGAACTTGTCACAACTCCAGAAGTCGTCCTTCCCTTGAGACAATCAACCAAAGCACCCACTTGGATCGACGAACTGCATGATTACATAACTTCAGACATTTTGCCTGAAGATAAGACTAAGGCTAGACAGATACGGCAACGAGCTGCCCGGTACACAGTAATCAACGGCATTCTATATCGTCGTTCGTTCACCAAGCCCCTACTTCGCTGTATCCCACCGAATCTCACTTAGTCCATACTAGAGGAAATGCATGAAGGCATATGTGGTGGGCATCTCGGGTTTAGACCTCTTTCAAAAAAGATCTTAAGTCAAGGATTTTATTGGGTGACATTACAAAAAGACGCGGAGGACTTCGTCAGACGGTGCGAAGTATGTCAGAAGTTCAGCAAGATACCTCGATTACCCTCTATACCCCAAACCCCGATTTTGGCTGCTTGGCCTTTTGACATGTGGGGAGTTGACCTAATGGGCAAGTTTTCAAAGTCCAGAGGAAGTGAATATCTGGTGGTGGCCGTGGACTATTTTTCTAGATGGATTGAGTCGAAGGCTCTAGCAGCTCCCACTAAGGAAAATGTTCTAAAATTCCTGCATGACTTTGTGCTGTGTAGGTACGGAGCACCTCGCGCGGTGGTAACCGACCATGGTACTCAGTTCACGGTAAAATTCACAGCAGAATGTACCCGCCTGGGAATCAAGAACTGGAAGTCGTCAGACGCACATCCCCAAGGCAATGGTCAAGCAGAGGCAGCAAACAAATTAGTACTGACGGCGTTAAAAAAGAACTTAGAAGGAAAATCCAACAAATGGGTTGACGAACTCCAAGCAACTCTTTGGGCAGTCCGGACTTTGGCTAGGGGCCCCACTAGTGAAACACCGTATGCCTTACTGTTTGGATCAGAAGCCATATCTCCAGCCGAACTCGCACTCCCATCATACAGAGTTTCCGTCTACAATGCCGAAAGTAACAAGCGACAGCGACGTCTAGATTTAGATCTACTGGAAGAAAGGAGGATAGCATCACGGTTAAAAATGGAAGTTTTTAAACAGAAAACCAAGCAATCTCATGACAAAAATTTGACAAAAAGACCACTCTGCATTGGCGACTGGGTGTTAAGAAAGATTAAGGGGACAACTAGGCAGATCACCACTAATAAGCTGTCACCGAACTGGGAAGGCCCTTACTTAATCAAGGACGAAGTGCACCCAGGAACATACCACCTCATGGATCAAGAAGGGAAAATACTATCCCATCCATGCCATGCTAATCATTTGAAGAAGTACTTCGTATGAATACTTAGAAAGTTAAATAGTATATTCCAAGTCTAATAAAAGCATCTTGTTGATCTCAAGATTCATCATAACTACTTCGAGTTCACCTCGAAATTGAAAATTAGACAAGTCCCTCTTATCGTCGAGCTCACCTTGAAAGCGGACTTTACCGAATCTATAATTACTTCGAGCTCATCACGAAATTGGGTACCCAAATTAAAAGTGTCCATCCTCACTTCGAACTCACCTCAGAATTGGACATCATAAAATCCATAATTACTTCGAGCCCGCCTCAAAATTGGATTTCAAGATACGCTCCTCACTTCGAGCCCGCCTCGAAACTGGATCTCACAGTCCACAGACTTCGAGTTCACCTCGAAATAGGAGTTTAAGCGGATAAGCCATATTCGCTTCAAAGTAAAATTGGAATCGAACTCCAAACCATCTAAAAGTTTATTTTGACTAAGTGGATTAAAATCACAAAAATAAACACTGCCAGATGATCTATTAAGTTATACTTAATCAAAGACATTGCTTCGCATCAAAGAAAAAATTCTTATTCAAAAAAGCAAAACCTAATCTATTACATGTGCAGGTACTTTGTTCGAAGGAGGAGCACCCTCCGCCGAAGTACCCTCACTTGGTGGGACCTCATCTACTATCACGGCAGGACCACTATCCGCCACCTCTGTCTCCGGCGACGGCTCAACAGCTCTCAGCGGCTCCACTTGTATGGGCTCGGACTCTTCGGGATGCTCAGCATATTGATCGCACAGCTCCAACAAGTTTGGATGCACTTGAGCCAGCAGAGTCCACTCCCTTCCCGCTTTACGATCCGTCGTTGCTATCTCCGCCAGTTTACTCTCGGTGAACGGGATGAAGTCATAGCCGGCCCTGAAGTCGGGGTTAGTGTACGACCCTTCAAAGATTCGGCACAGCAATGCCTTGTCTGAAACAAAAGGGTGGAGTTGATGAAGCACATGAGCACACCCCCGGTCAAAAAATCCATCGCATCTGCGGAACAGTTCGTCTCCGAACTCGGGGGTAGTGCGGTAAGCATCCATCACTTTGGCCGTGTAGTCAGCGGACTCATAGTACTTCACCTTGGAGTCCAAATCCCGGCACCTTGACTCCGCTTCTTTCATCCGCCCATCGAAGTCTCGCAATTTGACCTTGAGCTCTTCATTAGCCTTCTCGAAGTCCAATAGCGTTGAAGATTGTCTATCCTTCTCCGCTACAACCAGGGCTACATTTTCTTCGGCTAACCGAAGTCTTTCTTCAACAGAGTCAAGGGCCTTGCTCTTGTCCGATATCTGGCTTTCCAGATCAGCACACTTCTTCTGAGAAGTGTTTACAGAAGCCACCATTATACCAATGTGTCCGATTAAGGCTCCGATCTGGTCAAAAAACAAAGTCAGAAGTAAATTCAGAAAAAAGAATAAGGGGAAGTGGAGTGTTTACCTGTGAGAAGTGAGCTCCAATGTGGCCCAACGAGTTGTTCACGCCCATCGAAGCATCACGAGCGTTATTCAGCATGTCGTGGTCCATCATCCGGTGTAACACTGTCTTACCAAAATACCTCCCCACCTGGGGGTCTGACAACTGTAAGTTTGACAAGGGTGGAGAAGCCCGCTGCACTTCAAGTGCAAGGTTCTCCAAGTACTTCTTATCCGTAGAAAGAACGAACCCTTCCTTCAGTCAGGAGTTCCCCGAAGAGCTCTCTCCATGTGAAGGACCTCGGGCAGCAGAGCGAGCAGATATGGGAACTTCGTCCTCCGGATCGGCGAAGTCATGCGTTCGGGAAGGTCTCTTTCGAAGTGGCTCTATTTCATTCTCATCTCGACCCCGCTTCGACGAAGTTTTGGCTGGTCCCTTCCCCTTGTCTCTGTCCGAAGGCCTTGGAGGTAAAGGGATTTTTTGTGCGGGAGGTGCAGGCGAAGGAGAGGTTGTTCCCTCCGATGAAGTCCCGGCCGCAGCAGAAAGCGAGGCTCGTTCAACTGCCTTGGCCGGAGTAAGGTCAGCGTTCTTAAAGGCCAACCTTCGGGCACGCCTTTCCTGCTCGCGTCTCTCTCCGTATCCCTCAGCTATGTCTGCAAGACGAAGAAAAAAGGGTTAGCATTGAAGTAGCATAAAAAGTTTCAGATAAGACAATAATTGCCCTAGTCTACCCTTTGCCACAGGACATCCCGCGCTCTCCGGATTCGTACACACCGGGCACTCATCAAAGAATACTCTTCCTGGATGAAGCTTCCACACGGGGTATTCGTTATTATCCTCCATGCCGAGTTCCCGCGGACGATCATTCGCTTCGAGTCCGCCGATCCCGCACGGATTATGACTGGCATTGGAGATCAGTTCGCTAGATGAAAAGACCTTGGTTTGGGTCCTAGGGTCGTCTCCTAATTCACTCCGAACATAATCCGAAAATGTTATGTCAGAGTCTGAATATTTGGTATTTTTCTTAAGAGGCAGCCACTGTCGAAGTGCCTTACACTTCGGGTAAAACGGGAAGCCCAATCTGGACTCCACGCATACCCACCGCTCTCTCCACTGACTGACTTTATTTGGGGGAGGTTCGAAGAGAGTAACTTTACTCGGTCAAGGTCTCAAAGAAAGGGTCAGGTTATTCATCCTAAGGACAGTAAAAAAGGTCCTCAAGATCAGTTCGGAAATCTCTATCCCTATCCTACGACACAAAACGGTCAGGGCAGTAAAGTATCGGACTCCGTTCGGGTGCACGTGGGCAGGTTAACGCTTCACTAAGTTTAAAAAGTCGCAGAAGGTGAGGTCAAAAGGCAGAGCGAGTCCCGAGATAAAATGGTCATACGGAATATGGACATAAGCATCAGACATGACTCCGCAATGTTTCACTATGAAGGGTTTGAACCTACTTCGGTTGATTTCTAGGCATAGTGTGGGGTACTCTAAGCTAATGACATTGGTCTGAAGGGCGAAGTCTCCGTCTAATTGTCTTTTGGTGGTAGGTAAATCCTCTAAGGATTCGGAGTCCAAACCTTCCCCTTGGAAAGTTCGGGTATCAGTTGGGTCAGATCTAGATACATGAGAAGGAGCGGTAGGATTCGAAGCAGAACCGCCAGTAGGACACTAATGAGGCCATCGTCTGTTTCCAGCACAACCCTGGATTTCCGCTTACATCCCTCCGTTGAACTATCACTATCAGAAGAACTGACAGATAAAGGAACCGGCTTGTCTACCGAGGCAGACTCCGAGCCGGATTCTACATCCACTAAGGACATCGACATCCTAACCTAAAGACAAGAAACTCTATCAGTCCTAGAAACAACAACCCCTCTTCAGAGAGACCTCCTAATCTTCCATTCAAACCGCCTCACCACAAACACATTCTCCCCCATATATAAAAAAAAGAGAGAAGTAAAAAGGAAAATACCTGGTAATAATGTTGCGGAAGAAGAGTTGAAGGTACGGGGCTCTTAACAAACAGAAGGAGCAACGAAGGATAAAAGAAGTTTGGAGAAAGAAAGCAAGAGAGGAAGAAAGTGTTGACAGAATGAAAGAGGAAAATATTAATAAATGAGGAAGAAAGCGGGAACTGGAACGATTTTGTTTCTCTGGCCCGTACCCGTTTTTGGGTAACGGGTTGAATCACATCCAAAGGTCATACCCATTCAGAAGTCATCATTGCACCCGGACCAGGAAACGAAAAAGTGCCATCATTGCAGCCGTCATTTTGGGGAACCCAAACGCGCATGGTATAAAAAAAAAACCCCCTAAGTTTTGGTACTCCGAAAACAGGACGTTTCTTTAAAATCGTCAGAGGGGCCGGTTATACAGTTACGCCGAAGTCAAAGAAGTTTTTCTCTCACTTCGCCGAGGGGCCACTAAGAGGTCGTAAAAACCTCGGTCTGACTCAGCAGTGATGTGGCTTCGTGGGTCCGCCCATGAAGCCCACTAAGTCTCCATCACTCCGAAGAACTTGGACGAAGTACGGGATCTTGCCTCTGATCTTGAGGCGCAAATATCTCAATTATCAGTTGATCCAGATTCTTCAAATATCTTCCACAGAATATCTTGTGATCGACAGTCCGATGTCCCACTTCGCCTCAGGATAAAAAGTAACTTTACGGGACTTTCCAGAATATTCTCCTCCAAAATATCTATTAACTGAAACATTTCTTGATTAAGAAATATCTGACGAAATATCCCTACAATAGTGGGATATTTCGGGGTTAGACAAATATCAAACCTCTCATCACAGGGTCACTCGACTCTATAAATACCATTCCTCACAAGGCAGAAGGTAAGTCCAGATATCCTTACAGTAGTCTCCGTTCATTTCTCTCTACTCTCTCACTGGGTTCTGAGTCACTGACTTGACCGTCGGAGGGTTCGCCGGAGGTCCCTCACCCTCCGATTGAACTTCTCTCTCTTGCAGGTTATCTTGACCACTTCAACCCGCAGAGTTAGCAGAGGATTTTCACCACATCCACGATTTTCTTGACATTCGATATCAGACCAAATTCCGACTAATCAATATATATATATATATATATATATATACACATATATTTATTTCAAAGATTCCCCATTCCATATTTACTTATTTTGTTAATGGGCATATGCTGCAATAAGTTATAAGGTGAAAGAAAAATATCAAAAATCCAGTAAAAAAGCTTTACCAATTTGAAAATAAAATTTTTAATAAAGCAGTTTTGGAAGTTTACATTGTCCAGATGGTGAAAGTATCTTCTATTCTCCTATTTTCATGTGAAATGTATTTGTATATATACTATAATAATATATATTTACATTTTTAATTTATTGTGTAATTTAAAATTTTTTAGTATTCGTTATAAAATATTATAATATTTAATAAAAAATTATTATATATATATATTATTCAAGACATAATTGAGTTTATGAATATAAAAATATATATTGGCAGATTAATGTTATTTATTTATTAAAATATAATTAATTATCAAAAAAGTAAAGAAAAACAATTTATATTATTAGAATAAAATTTAAAAATATAAATAACATAATCTAAATTACAGTAAAAAAATAAAAGAAAAAAAATTACAAGACAGATTTAAAATTACTTCCATGTATTATAGGTCAATTTAAAATTAAACCAACGCTAAACATGGCATAAATTTAATTATTTGATTTGATTTATAATTACCAGTTCGAACACTTCCCTCTACGTCAACAAATTTAATTATTTGAATTGATTCATAATTACCCTTTTGAACACTTCCCCCCTTTCCAAACACTTCTCTCTACATCAACAAGTTCTACTATATTCTTATCACTAAGATTATAAAGAATGATTTTTTGCTCCATTGATATTACCAAACTTGCTTTCTTTTCCTTGTTGCAATGGAGGAAATGAACGAAACATAATCGAAGATAACCCCTTGCATCCATCATTGAAGAATATGAGATATATAATGGCACAGACCAGTTAAAGGATTCCTCATTCAAATCAAAGCACCAAATAGATCTTGACCAACAGAGCCAATAAAGATTGTCATTCCAAAATATTCCATTATAATTAATTATTATTTCACTCTTCAATTTAAATTCGGAATTAATCTCTTTCCAAATTCCGGTTTCAGAATGAAAGATATAACAACATAGTGTAGAATTTCGATGATCATTGTATATAGACACAAGTTTATAATAATCTGACTTTAGAGGATCAAAACAAATATTTATAATGAATAGACTTTTACTCTTTTTTCCAATAATTTTGCATTCCGGAATAAGCCTAAAGCAATTAGTAGTCGGGTTATACACTACGAACTGTATTTTATCACTCAAAGCATAATGAATGCATAACAATCCATTCCTAGAGTATACTCCACGAATTTTCCCAAAAACATAACTTTGCTTTGACTTTTAGTAAAATGGATTAATCTGGTTGTAATAGAATTCATTGGCTTTACATTTTCCTCGGTGAAAGAGATAAAATTAAACTTAAAATCAATTGGCGAATCAAACATTAAGGGATCAGTAGGCCTACTGTCAAAGAACAATATGCCATGATAGCAGCAGGTGCGAAATGTCCTAGAATGAAGGTGACAAAAATAAGAACTTGTGATTACCGAGTGCCATTGTTTGGAAACGCATTGGAATCGGAGAAGGGACTTTGGAGGCAAACAGAGAAGAATTTTGGTAAATAAATCTACACTTTTGCCGACATGAGTTGCCGCAATACGAGATGGTGCGGCGGAGGGCGTTCGGGCCAACCCATTCTTATAAATCTTGAGAATCATTTCTTCATCTGAAACAGAGGTTTGTGTAAAAAAAGAAAAAGGAGAAGGAGGTGAGATTTCTGTTGTACCAATTAATTGTTTGAATATTGGCAGTTTTGGTGTTTCTTCTTCTGAACTTGAATCATGCTCACCCATGGCTTCTTGATTTCTAGGTTTTTCCTTTCTTGATATCAACAAAAAAATAGGAACTTATTATTCAACGAAGAATAGAAACAATTTACCTTATTTTATGGATCCATATATCTTATATATAATATTATTGAGAGAGACAATAAAAAATTTTTTTTACACTCTTTTTTTAAGATTTATTTTATCGTTACATTTTTTCCGCAAAAGATGTAAATTATGATACATGTTACAAAATTTTATTTTTATTTACAATTTTTTAATTAAATATTTATGTCTAATAATTTTTCATAATTTTAAAGAGTTTTTTAATTCAATATTTATATGTAATGATTTTTCTTATTTTTATTATACCATTTTAATTTTTATTTAAAATATAAAATTATATAGGATTTTTTTTTTCAAAATTTATCGAATTTACTTTTAGAGTTATCTTTATGAATCGGGAATGTTAACACACTCTATTTATCATTATTTTGATGAAAAATATATATTGTTTTAAAAATTATTATATTTAATTTTAAGTGAACAAATAAATTTAAGTTAGACTAAATTCTAAAAATATTTTATAATAGAAAATATTAATTTTTAATGAAAAATACATATTTTATGTATATAGAGTTCTTTTTAAATATTATACTCATTTAAATATTTTAAATAAATTTAAGTTAGACAAAGTTATGACATTGGAACGGTGGATCTCTCGGTGTTGAGAAGAACCAGAGGACTTGATTCTTTGAAGCAGTAACCAAGCATCTGAGGAAGGACATCCCTGGTCCATTTCGAAGGCAACTGCAATTGAACAAGTTTTACTCAGTTCCAGAAGCATTGTTCCCTGTCATCACAAACATTTCATCTTTAAACATGACACATATGTATATAGATTACCTTCACTCTTCAAGTTTGAAGTATATATATATATCCTTTTTCCTCCTGTTTCTCATAAATTCAAAATGAGAAACAGCAAATGACATGATTGAAATGGAATCAGGATACATGTTTGTACTAATAGATTAAGATTAATAGATAGCTTAAAAAACCCTTTAGAATAGTCTTTCTCCATCAAGTAAAGATTGAATATCATTTGTTCAAAAGGGTATTCATCTTCTTCTTCATCCATGCATATGAAAATAAGCTTGTAATGATCAGACTTTAGAGGATCAAAACAAATATATATACGAGATGAAAATTTAGAGCTTTCTTCAACAATTGTGCATTTTGGAATATGTCTATAGCTATTAGTAGTCGGGTTGCACACAATAAACTTGTCATCACCATTCAAACGAAAATGAATGCAGAACAACCCATTGCTAGAATTCAATGCCAAGATTTTCCCAAAAAGAATGACTGCTCAATCAGGTGGTTATAATAGAATTTATTGCCTTTACGTTTTGCCCACTAAAATAAATAAATTTAACCTCAAACTTACTTGATTCAAAGAGCATCAAATTCAAGTGACAAGCAACAGGTGTGAAAAGTCTTACAGTGAAGGCGACGAAAATCAGAATATGAAATTACCGAGTGTCATTGCTTGGAAACGCATTGGAAATGGAGGAGGGACTTTGAAGGCAAACAGAGAAGAATATTGATAAATATATTTTACATTGTTGCCAATACGAGTTGCGGAAACAGAGGGTGTTGGGGACAATTCATTCCAAGAAATTTTGAGAATTTTTTCATTTGAAGCAAAGGTTTGTGTCGAAGAAGTAGATGTGATTTCTCTTGTACCAATTATGTGCTTGAATATTGGTAATTTTAGTGTTTCTTCTGAACTTGAATCATTCCCGGCCATGGCTTATTAACAATTGATTTTCTAAGTCTTTTCTCTTCTTTTTGTTCTTTTTATTTCTCCCTTTGCATGTGGTCGAAAACATAAACTTGTTCCTTATACTCAGCAAAATCATATGTTAAATACGTAAAATAATCAATAAAATAAAAAGCAAAATTTAATTTTTTTATACTAATCATATTGATTAGTTGAAAATCGGTTTGACGCCATGTGTTGATGAAGTGTCGTCGTCTGATGATCTCTGTCAAATGTCACTGCCAAGGTGGATGCGGCAAAACAAAAAAGTTCGAGACAGAGGGTGGGGGGACCTCTAACGAACCCTCCGATGGTAAAGTCAGTATTCTGAATTTGACTAGAGAATATTTGATTTAGTAGAGAATTTGTTGAGTTATCTGGCCTTAACTCTTTCCTTCACGAGGGTGGTATTTATAGATGTAAATAACCCTGAGAAATCGATAAGTGGTGAAGAATCTGACGGTTGTCAAATTCTGAAATATTCCATAAGGATATTCTATGAGATACTTTTCCTGAATATCTTCAGAACGGATTATTTGGTCAGAAATATCCTTTAAGGAATCTTCTAGTAGAAACAGACAATCAAGGGACGCGCGAAGTGAGCTGTACCATATCCAAATACTTTGCTTTCTCGCGGTCCTATCGGACTCAGTAGATAAAATTCGGACGGAGTGGTAGGACCCACTGTGCCAGGTGGAGTTCACCATGTCAGCATCTATGCTTTGTCAGCATAGGGGCAATTTATATTTCTCACATAAATATCCCTATGATCATGAAATGGATTTGTTATCTCTACATCAACTAGTTCAGTGACATTCTTATCACTAACATCGTAAAAAATAAATTTTCCGGTCATTGATATCGCCAGTTTTAATTTACTTTCATTGTTGCAGCAAATAACATGAGTGAAATGGAATCCACGATACCCGTCTTTACTAAGCATTAATGGATAAGAGATAGTTAATGGATTAAGATTAATAGATAGCTTTAAGAACCATTCAGAATATTCTTTCTCCATCAAGTAAACATTGAATATCATTTGTTCAAAATATTTTGTCTCAATAGCACACAAACAATCTCCACTCTCATACAAATAACAATATTCACTATCATCAATCATCTCTGAAGAGAAGGTACATACAAGTTAAATGATTCCATATTCAAATCAAAGCACAAAACAAATCCTCAATCATTGTATTATGGTGTCATCCCATGTCCCACATCTGAAGATAATGCTAGAGGTGACTAGCTCATAAGAATATCACTACCTTCATTAGTAAGAGGCCTTTTGGGTGGTTATCCAAGAACAAAATCGTGAGAGCTTAGGCCCAAAGCAGACAATATCATACTAATGTGGGTTTGGTTTTACCCGATGTGGAGAGTCTAATGCCTTGCAGTTCTTGGTTTATCCGGTCAAGGATTCACCGAATGGCTTGATGATGTGTCGGCGAATGTTCTTGCGGCTATTGCCTATGATCCATTTTTATTTTAATTCATTTTTTAATTTTTAAAATACACATGTAAATATCTAATATTATATAAATATGTAGTATGAAAATTAATGAAAAGAATAAAATAGTGAACATGAGACAATTATGAAATAATATAAATTAGATAAAAATGGTGAAAGACAAGACAAAAAAAAATAAAAAGATAAAGAGGGGAGAAGATGAAATAATTTTAAAATAATAAATGAGATATAACTATAGAAGATAAAGAAAATATTTCCTTTAAAAAAACAAACTATTAAAAAAATAAAGATTAAAAAGACATTAAATTTAAAAAATACTAAAATTACAATTCATTCCACTAAAAAGTTCTAATATTATATATAATATATATATATATATATATATATATATATATTAATTGAATGTAGAAGAAGAATATAAAGAAATAAAGAATGAAGAAAAGTTATAATTGATTGTGCAATATTTATATTAAAAGCATTACTTATTTATATTTTTGGTCCCTTGTTAAGAAGCTCTCGTCAACTATTACTTTAATTTTGATTCTTTTTTTAAAGGGTAAACTATCCCAGATGCACCTCTTAAATGTCAAAATTCAACTTTTGTACCTAAAAAATTTTGTGTACATAGAGTGTCATTGACGTTTCAAAACGTCCCACTACATGCACCTCTGTTAAGTCAAACCGTTAGTGACTCAATTTTGCCATTAGTCAATATTTTTTTACTATTTGGCACTGTTCCAATTAGGGGCATTTTTGTCCAATTTTTCTTTTTTTCATTTTTTTTAATTCTTTTCTCTCTCCTTCTTCTTCTTCTTTTCTCTCTCTTCCTTCTTTCTCTCTCCATTAATTTAATTTTTTCTCTATTTCTACCTCTTTTCTCTCTCTTTTCTTCTTCCTTCTTTCTCTCTCCTTCGTCCCCCTCATTTCTCTCATGATCTCTGTATTTCTCTCCTTCTTCTTCCTCCTTGACAAATTCAAGATCAAATTCGTGCAGGGGTCAGTGTAGCTACTGATTCCATTGACTGAAGGATTGCTATTGTTGACATCTTCTGTGATAGAAGCCAAGGAAAATGCCATCAAGAGAAGAGGCGAGGACGCAGCTTCACCGACTAGGCGAAAGTAGCATCCCTCTTGGGCGAACAACTTATTTGCTTGAATGGTTGTGCCTTCTTTCTCATCCTCGATATAAGACAATCAAGACAAAGGACGTTGCAAGCACCTTCCCCACCCACTCCTCTTCACAGGAAAATCATATGCTTCACACAAGCAAGTCGAAGACCTCGAAGATCCGTTTCTATTGGCAGGTGAAAAAGAGTTTGCTTTATTTTCTCTTTATAAGACAACATTATGAATTTCAATAGTAAGCGCAAAAAATATTATATCTATTCATTTGATCTTGAATTTATCGAGGAGGAAGAAGGAGAGAAATACAGAGATCAGGAGAGAAATTAGGAGGAAGAATGAGAGAAATGAGGAGGAAGAAGGAGAGAGAAAGGAAGAAGAAAAAGAGAGAGAGAAAAGAGGAAGAGAGAGAAAAAAATTAAATTAATGGAGAGAGAAAGAAGGAAGAGAGAGAAAAGAGGAAGAAGAAGGAGAGAGAAAAGAATTAAAAAAATAAAAAATAAAGAAAAATTGGACAAAAATGCCCCTTGACTAGAACAGTATTAAATAGTGAAAAAGTTGACTAACGACAAAATTGAGTCACTAACGGTTTGACTTAACAGAGGTGCATGTAGTGGGACGTTTTGAAACGTTAATGGCACTCTATGTACAAAAACTCTTTGAGGTGCAAAAGCTAGATTTTGACATTTAAGAGGTGCATCTGGGATAGTTTACCCTTTTTTAAAATACCTATATGACTTTTCTCTCTATCATGAGGGTGCTTACTGTGAGCCCCTTTGTCCTGATGGTGCGGGGCAGCTCCGGCAGCAGTTGCGCAAGTGTGCGAGCAGCAAATGATTTAGAGTTTGGCTGTGTGCCCCCTTTTATAGAAGACTGATGTGCGTGGATCGAAGCATTGTAGCGTGGGCCGAAGCACCAGACCGAGAATGTTGGAAACCCTAAGGGTGCCCTAGTGGCATGGGCCGTGGCCCATGAGATGACTCTAAACCCTACCCATCCCTAGATGGCTATAAATAGGGGTAGATGGGCAAGGGAGAAAGAGGCAGCCGAGTTGAGAGAGAAAAGGCAGCCAGAGGGATAGAGTGTTAGAGGGTAGCATAGATAGACTAGGGTTGTTCTATCTTGTAGGCTTGTGTGGCCGTGCAGCTTTGTGCATAGTTGCAAATCCATTGTAATTCCTTACTATTGAATGATTATAGAAAGATTGGGCGAGTTGCTTGTAATTATTGTTGGCTTATCTCTTTACTTGTGATTTTGTCCGCTGTGTGTGTACTTGCGCTTGCGCACGTGAGTGTGCAAGTTGGGTTGAGTGTTGTGAACTGGTGGCTGTACCAGGAAGAGGCACTCTGTGACAAAGTGGTATCAAAGCGCAGTTTGAATCCTGCGGAAATGTCTAGTTCGTCCGGAGATTCACATAGGGCAATACCGATACGTCTTGACAGTACGGTTACTCCTAACGCCGCAGTCTCTGAGTGCTTGACAAGGCTGGAGACGTTGTTTCTGCATCATGTGCAGGCGATTGGCGTGTTAGAGCATGCGGAGAATGTTCATCCTTTGATAGATCAGATCCAAGGACCAACAGATGTCATGGATGTGCACCAACTCCAAGAGTTAGTCGATAATATGAAGGAGGACTTCCAAAATAGCATCGATGCACTCCAAGCTAGTGTTGCGGCACTGCAATCTAGTGTTTGCGGCATTGCAATCTAATACTGTTGTAGCCAGTGTTAGACAACCGTTGTTCAGGGTGCTTGAACTTAGAACATATTCGGGTGTTCGGGATGCGACGGCGATTCGAAGTTTCTTGTGGGATTTGGAGAAATACTTTGCGACAGCTAGAGTCCCGGAGAGTGAACAAGTGGTGATTACATCGTTGTTCCTCACAGACAGTGTCAAGTTATGGTGGCAGACAAGGGAAACGGACCCTACGAAGGAAGAAGTACGATCCTTCAGACACATGAAGGAGGAATTGATGGATCAATTCTTGCCAAAGAATTCTGCGTGGATGGCTCGTGAGAGCTTGAAAAGACTAGAACAGACGGGGACTGTTCGAGAGTATATGAATCAATTCTCGGCAATACTCCTTAATATACCTAACATGTCCGAGGAGGACAAGTTGTTCAACTTTTTGTCAGGGTTGAAAAAGTGGGCTAGGATTAAGCTAATGAGGCACAACCCTAGGAATGTGAGGGAGGCCTATTCGATGGTGGAAAGAATGACGGATTTGCAATCTTCAGCTCCTCCTACCCCCTAGAGAAAGAGTGTTCCATTGAGGAGCAAGGGTAAGTCTTGGAATGACAAACCCAAGAAGAAAGATGGTGCTGTCGGGAAACCGAAGGATTTCAGTGTCAAGTGCTACAATTGTAGGGAGACTGGGCACATGTCATATCAATGCCCTAAGCCAAGGCGGAATCAAAATTTGGCTGTTGTCCAAATTGGAGATGAGACCAGAAGGGAATCACCTGCTCGTGTGAATCCCATTCAGTTGTGCAATGCCATTCAAGTGTCCGAGCGACCACAACCAATACGTGGGTTGATGTACGTGAACGTGGTCGTGAATGGTGTGAATATATGGGCAATGATAGACTCCGGCGCAACAAACAACTTTGTGGCTAATCGAGAAGCCACGCGCTTGCAGTTGGCATTGCAAGACAGTTCCCACACCATTAAGACTGTCAATGCCGTGCAACAAAGGGTGAGAGGCAGTGCCATGGTGTCATTGAAGATAGGAGCTTGGGAAGGCCAGTGCAAGGTGACAACTGTTCCATTGGATGACTTTGACCTAATCTTAGGGATTGAGTTTTTTGCTATGGCCAAAGTGGCAATGTTGCCACATTTGCGTGGATTGATGATCATGGACGAGCGGACACCAAATTTTATACAGTGTACGTACAAAGACTTGGATCAAAAGGATGCAAAGGGAATGTTGTCGGTGATGTAGTTGAAGGATGGGTTAAGATGGGGTGAACCAACATTTGTGGCTGTTTTGTTGGAAGAGACATATGTGGATCACTCAGAGTTGCCTGAATCCGTGTCCAATGTGTTGGACGAGTTTGCTGACTTGATGCCCAACGAGTTGCCCAAAGTGTTGCCCTCGAGGCGTGCAATTGATCACCAAATTGAGTTGGTACCTGGAGCAGTACCACCCGCGCAAGCACCATATCGAATGGGACCAGCGGAGTTTTTAGAATTGAGGAAGCAGCTGGGTGAATTGCTGGAGGCGCAATTTATCAGACCCTCAAAAGCCCCTTATGGTGCCTCTACCTTATTCCAAAAGAAGGCAGATGGCTCGATACGATTTTGTGTGGATTACCGAGCCTTGAACAAGTTGACAGTGAAGAACAAGTACCCTATCCCGAATCAGTTGGATTTGTTCGATAGGCTAGCAGAAGGGAGGTACTTCACTAAAGTTGATTTGATGTCAGGATATTGGCAAGTGCGGATTGTCAATGGTGATGAAGCCAAAACCACAATAGTGACAAGGTATGGCTCATTCGAGTTTTTAGTGATGACGTTTGGCTTAACTAATGCCCTTGCTACATTTTGCAAATTGATGAATGATGTTTTGTATGAATTTTTGGATAAATTCGTAGTTATTTATTTAGATGATATTGTCATCTATAGTGAGTCCTTAGAGGAGCACATTAGACATCTTAGACTTGTGTTTGCAAAATTAAGGGAATATGTGCTCTATATCAAGAGGGAGAAGTGCGAGTTTTGTAAAGAGGAAATTAAGTTCCTTGGGCACATAATTAGTCATGGGTCAGTGAGAATGGATCCTCGAAAGGTGGAGGCCATTGAAGGTTGGTCTGCCCTGACGTCAGTGGCAGAGTTGAGATCCTTCTTGGGATTGGCTAATTACTATCAAACGTTAATTGGTGGGTATGCAAGTGTGGCAAGCCCTTTGACCGACCTCTTGAAGAAGGGAGTAGATTGGATGTGGAGTAAGGAGTGTGGTGGAGGCATTCCAGAAGCTCAAGAAGGCAATAGTGACAACTCATGTGCTACAGTTGCCTAATTTTGAGGTGCCCTTCGAAGTGCACACGAATGCATCAGATAGTGGGATCGGGGGAGTGTTGATGCAAGAACAACATCCATTGGCATTCGAGAGCCGTAAGATGAAAGATTGTGAGCAGCATTATTCTGCCCATGAGAAGGAGATGACGGTTGTGATTCACTGCCTTATGGTTTGGAGGCACTATCTGTTGGGATCGTCTTTCACTGTGGTGATAGACAATGTGGCGAATACGTATTTTAAGACATAAAAGAAGTTGTCCGCAAAGCAAGCTCAGTGACAAGAGTTCTTGGAAGAATTTGACTTCGAGTGCATTGGGCGGGCAAGGCAAATGTGGTGGCAGATGCATTGAGTAGGCGGACTGAGTGCATGACACTGTCAGCAGTTTCGATTGTGGAATCGGACTTTGTGGCAAAAATACGTGAGTATGCACCTAATGACCCTGTTTATCAAAAACTAATATCTTTTTTGTAATTTACAAATATAACTTTACTAATATTCAAAATTTCAAATGTTATATGTGAAATTTAAAAATTATTTAAAATTTAAAATTTATTTGAAATTATAATTTGTAATAAATAAGTTAGATTACCTTTTCTAAACAAGGAAAATAGAATCTATATTACCAACATTTATAAATAATATTGTTTAACTAAATTATTTATAATATTAGTAACAAATTTGTAATATTATTATCTCTACTGATCCCCATAAACATTGTCTTTACATTTATTTTTTTTAAAAAAAAATTATCTACAAAACAAAAAAAAATTACAATGAGTATCTTTGACTAATATCATATTTTCTCACATTTATTTGTCCTAAAAAAAGTTAATTTTTTTTTTCTAATATCTCATTGTAGTTAAATCTACACTGCTTTGTGAAACTTTTATAAGTCAACTATTCGTAATTTACAAATATAATCTTACTAATATTCAAATTTTCAAACATTATTCGAAATCATAATATAATATGTAATAAATACGTTAGATTTTATTTTTAAAACAAGAAAAATAGAATCTTTATTACCAACATTCATAAATAATGTTGTTTAAGATATAATGTAATAAACTAAATTATTTATATTTTGTATTTTGTTTATAAAAATTATTTATGAGAACTAAAATTATTATGTTTAAATTTGAAAAAAAAAGTAAAAAAAAAAAAGAAATAAAAATTATACACCTTTGTACTTGATTTTTTAATCTTTTGATTGTGAAAATAAGTGAATTATCTCAGCAATAACCCTAACATTTATATTCAAACATTAATCTTAACACTTATTTATGTTTCATAATTAATATGTGAAGAAGAAAAATCTTAGAAACTTACAAAGTTAGACGATTTGAAAAGAAAGTAGCATAAAGTTATTGGAGTTTTAAATTATAGGTGAGATATAGGAGATAAAAGTTTATAGAGAAGCAGACATGCACACAAATCATGGAATTGAGAAGACAAAAAAAATATTACTATTATTATTATTTATTTGTTCACAAAACAATATTTTTTACAAAAGTTAAAAACTTAAAATTTTTAAATTATTTGACAAAATAAAGATAGATTTTGTGATACATTTATATCTAATTTAAACCCTAATCCTAAACTTATATTCAAATACTAATCTTAACACTTATCTACGTTTCATAATCAATAAAATTTGTCAAAACTTACAAAGTTAGGAGATTTGAAACGAGGGTAATATCAGGCTTATGATGAGATTATTGGAGTTTTATGTTATATGAGAGAAATATGAGATAAAAGTTGACATAGAAATTTACAGATTATGTGATTGAGGAGATAAATAAAGTAAAGTCTCAATCACAATTATTATTATTATTTTTATTTATTATCTGACAAAAAAAAATTATTTTTTTAAAATTAATAACTTAAAATTTTTAATTTTTTATCATAATACTCATTTTCAAACACTAATTTTAACGCTTATCTATGTTTCATGATCAACTTGTAAAGAAAATTTTTTTATGGGAACTTACAAAGTTAGGATATTTGAAAAGAGGGTAGCATAAGGCTTAAGGTAAGGTGTTGAATTTTTAAATTATAAGAAGAAATAGGGAAAAAATTGACAGAGAAGCAAACATCATGAGATTGGAGAGATAGATAAAACATATATATATTTATTCACAGAATCTTAATCACAATTACTATCATTATTATTTATTGTCTAATAAAATAATTTAAAATAAACTATTTAAGGTTTGATTTTTAATAATAAGATTACATTTATAATTTCTAATAAAATGATTTTGTCCAAAAACAACAACTAGTACTCAATAACTTATTATATATGCTTTTTCTTTGATTTAAAAAATGAGGGAGTCTGATTTCGAAAATGTAAAATCTGCAGCTTACAATTAAAAATTAAAAGAAAATAATTTAATTTTATAAAACAGAAATAAAAACTAAGTTTGACGTTTATGTTTTGAATTCAATTATTATTTATATACTCCCTCTTAATCTTGACATGACTCTAAATTTTAGATAGCAAGTATCTAATGCATGACAACTAACTTTATTTTTTTTACAGCAATTTAGATAGTGCATTTGTTTGCTGTTTTTGATTGTTAAACTAAATTAAAATATGTCCCTTTTCAACACATTTTTGATAAAATGAAACCTAACTTTATTTTTTACAGCAATTTAGATAGTGCATTTGTTTGCTGTTTTTGATTGTTAAACTAAATTAAAATATGTCCCTTTTCAACACATTTTTGATAAAATGAAACCTAACTTTATTTTTTACAGCAATTTAGATAGTGCATTCGTTTGCTGTTTTTGATTGTTAAACTAAATTAAAATTTGTCCCTTTTCAACACATTTTTTGATAAAATGAAACCTTATATGGATCTATGTGTTTGCTGTGATTATGAAACACCGCATATTTCATGAGTGCTTTGACATATTTGTTATCAACAAATAAAGTTAATAATTTTTGTACGTCTGAACACAAATTCAAAATAATCTAAACAAAAAGGGGTGGCGAATTCTTATCCAAGAAATTCACCCAATTTTATGAAGATGAACGTATTCAGTGGCGCCTCACGACTCCCTACACACCACAACAAAATGGTGTGATAGTGTTGTAACCATACCATGATGGCAATCATTAGATATCTACTCGAAAGAATGAATGTGCTTGCAAAGTTTTAGGGTGAAACAAGCAGGTTAACCTAATTGCTAAATCACTTTTCAACCAAGGCACTGGGAGAATGCACACCACTTAAAGCTTGGTGTTAGAATGCCTTGAATTAGTCAAACATTTTGTTACTTCTCCTTAAGTTTAGGAAGTTAGTCAAATATTCTGATTTGTTAAGAATGCCTTGAATTAGTCAAACATTCTGTTACTTCTCCTTGAGTTTAGGAAGTTAGTCAAATATTCTGATTTATTAGAATGCCTTGAATTAGTCAAGTGGCTGCCATCTTTTCTATAAATAGGTTCATTTGTAAGGCATTCATTGTATTGTAGTCACCTAAAATACTTCTGTAATCTCTCTCCTAAATCAGTAAAAATTCTCTCTTCTTCTGTTAGGTGGACGTAGCCAACACATTGTTGGTGAACCATGTTAAATCTGTGTGTCATTTCTTTATTTTTGTTATCTTTCTTACATCCGTCATAACAAACTGGTATCAGAGCTCGGGTAATCGAGGTTTGTAATCTGGTGAGAAAGATGTCTGTGTTGAACGTAAATATTGACAATTCTGAAGAGGACATCACTCTAGTTGCAGGCGAACACACGCATCATGCTGATGTGTGGGTCCTTGACTCTGGGGCGTCCTACCATATATGTCCAAGGAGAGAGTGGTTTTCAACCTATGAGCAGATAGACGGGGGAAATGTCTCTATGGCAAACAGCTCGGTCTGCAAGGCGGTTGGAATAGGCTCGATCAAGATTCAGACGCATGATGGTAAATTCTGCACATTGCACAATGTCAGACATGTTCCACTAATGACGAAGAATCTGATATCCCTGAGCTTGCTGGATAGTAAGGGGTTCAGCTTCAAGGGTGAAGGTGGAGTTATACATGTCTGCAGGGGCTCTAATGTGATACTTAAGGGCGTCAAACAGGGAACTTTGTACTTTTTGCAAGGTTCAACAGTTGCTGGTTCTGCAGCTATTACGTCATCTGAGGTTCACCGAGATGATTTGACCAAGTTATGGCATATGAGACTTGGTCACATGGGTGAAAGAGGGTTGCAGATTCTGTCAAAGGAAGATCTTCTTGGTGGTCACAAGATCAAGAGCCTTGAGTTTTGTGAGCATTGTGTCTTTGGGAAGCTACATCGTAGCAAGTTTCCAAAGGTGGTTCACCGAACAAAGGGCACGCTAGATTACATCCAATCAGACTGCTAGGGTCCGTCTCGCGTTGAGTCTTTAGGCGGACACAGATTTTTTATGTCGGTAATCGATGATTACTCAAGGATGACTTGGGTAATCATGATGAAACATAAAAGTGAAGCGTTCAAGAACTTCAGGCAGTGGAAGACGCTAGTGGAGAATCAAACTGGGAAGAAGATCAAGAGGTTGCGAACTGATAATGGTCTGGAATTCTGTTCGTCTGAGTTCGATGTGTTTTGCAAGGATGAGAGGATTGCTCGACATCGCACAGTCAGGGATACACCACAGCAGAATGGTGCAGCTGAGCGCATGAACCAGACACTTCTGGAGAGAGCGAGGTGCATGCTCTCTAACGCTGGTCTAACTAGATGTTTCTGGGCAGAAGCAGTTACAACGGCATGCTACATAACAAATCGGGGACCACACACAGGCATCAACTGTAAAACACCGTTTAAGGTGTGGACAGGGAAGCCTGCTGATTACTCAAATCTGATAGTTTTTGGCTGTACAGCTTACTATCATGTCAATGAGGGTAAGATGGAGCCAAGGGCTAAAAAGGGAATATTCGTGGGCTATGGAGAAGGGGTGAAGGGATATAGAATCTGGTCTTCATCTGAGAATAGGGTTATACTTAGTAGGAGTGTAATTTTTTATGAGAGTTCTATGCTCAACCCTATGGTGAAGCCCATTATTGTAGAGAAGAATGGAGCTGTTGATGAACAGGTGGAGGTGCAAGTCACTCAAGGGGAGAGCAAGGCACAAAAGTTAGTCAGTGACCAACTACCACAACCAGAAACCAATCTGCCAGAATCTACACCACCAGAAAATCAAACATCTGACTTATTTCAGCATAGCATCGCGTTGAACCAACCTAGAAGGGTTGGAGTTGGACCTCCAAAGAGGTATGGTCTTGATAATATGGTGAATTATGCACTGCAAGTTGCTGAGGAAGTGGAGCTTCATGAGCCGTCCACCTACAAAGAAGCAATTTCAGGAACTGAGTCAGCACAGTGGTTGGCTGCAATGGGAGACGAAATGGAATCTCTTCACAAGAATCAGACTTGGGAGCTGGTCAGATTACCGACAAAGAGAAAGGTAATCACTTGCAAATGGGGTTTCAAGAAGAAGGAAGGAATATCACCGACTGAGGGTATTAAGTATAAGGCACGAGTAGTTGCAAGAGGGTTCCATCAGTTAGAGGGAGTAGACTACAACGAGATTTTCTCGCCGGTGGTCAGACATACTTCTATCAGGGTGCTACTAGCAATAGTTGCACATCAGGATTTGGAGCTTGAGCAACTAGACGTGAAGACTGCTTTTCTACACGGAGAGTTGGAAGAGGAAATATACATGACTCAGCCAGATGGTTTCCAAGTTTCGAGAAAGGAGAATCATGTGTGCAAGTTGAGGAAGTCCTTATATGGGCTTAAGTAGTCTCCAAGGCAGTGGTATAAGAGATTTGACAGCTATATGATGCAGCTCGGCTACAATAGGAGTCCTTTTGACTATTGTGTGTACTACAATGAACTGAAAGATGGTTCTCGCATCTGTCTGGTCCTGTATGTAGATGATATGTTGATTGCTGCTCGGGATAAGTCTGATATTCAAAAACTGAAGGATTATCTCAGTGCAGAATTTGAAATGAAAGATCTGGGTACTGCTCGGAAAATTTTGGGAATGGAAATCTATAGGGATAGAAATTAAAAGAAACTTTTCTTGTCACGAGAAGGGTACATTAACAAGATATTGTCAAGGTTTGGCATGTCATCAACTAAACCTATAGATACTCCAACGGCTACTAACAGCAAGCTGGTAATGTACGCGCCTCAATCCGAGGAAGAAAAGGAATACATGTCAAGAGTTCCTTATGCAAGTGCAGTAGGAAGTCTGATGTATGCTATGGTGTGCACCCGACCAGATTTGGCATATGCTGTTAGTATTGTTAGTCGATTTATGGCTAAACCAGGGAAGGAGCATTGACAGGCTGTGAAAAGGATTTTTCGATATCTTAGAGGTACGTCAGATGTTGGTCTTATTTATGGGAGTAATGCAGAGTGCTTGGTAACCGGCTACTCAGATTCTGATTATGTCGAGGATGTGGACAGTAGGAGATCCATGACTGGTTATGTTTTTCACTCTTGGTGGTTCTGTGGTGAGTTGGAAGGCAACTCTACAGCCTACTGTGACTTTGTCTACTACAGAGGCAGAGTACATGGCATTAACAGAAGCAGCGAAGGAGGGAATTTGGTTAAAAGGACTAATCAATGATCTAGGCGTACATCAGGATCAGGCTATAGTGTATTGTGACAGCTTGAGTGCAATATGCTTAGCCAAGGATCAAGTTTATCATGAGAAGACTAAGCACATTGATATCAGGTATCATTTTCTAAGAAGCGAGAAAAGAATCAGGGTGAAGAAAGTGGGCACGGCTGACAACCCTGCTGACATGTTCACCAAGCCAGTTCCACAGAGCAAGTTCCAACACTGTTTGGACTTGCTAAATATTACAATCTGCTAAATGGCAGAAGAGAGGGGAGTGGAAACATCTGGCACCAAGGAGGTGCATCTGGTAAATTGTGAGAGAATTCAAGTCAAGGTGGAGATTTGTTAGAATGCCTTGAATTAGTCAAACATTCTGTTACTTCTCCTTAAGTTTAGGAAGTTAGTCAAATATTCTGATTTGTTAAGAATGCCTTGAATTAGTCAAACATTCTGTTACTTCTCTTTGAGTTTAGGAAGTTAGTCAAATATTCTGATTTATTAGAATGCCTTGAATTAGTCAAGTGGCTGCCATCTTTTCTATAAATAGGTTCATTTGTAAGGCATTCATTGTATTGTAGTCACCTAAAATACCTCTGTAATCTCTCTCCTAAATCAGTAAAAATTCTCCCCTCTTCTGTTAGGTGGACGTAGCCAACACATTGTTGGTGAACCACGTTAAATCTGTGTCATTTCTTTATTTTTGTTATCTTTCTTACATCCGTCATAACACTTGGGTATGAAGAAAATCATATTTCACACACTTGGGAGTGTTTGGAAATTTGATGACAAAAGTACAACAATGGTGTAGTGTGTGGAAGAAAGCAAGACTCATCGCTTGTTTGATCCGAGCCACGGTAAGCTACATGTTAATTGAAATGTTAGTTTTAGGAAAATTTTGAATGGAGATGGAAAGCAAACCATAACAATAAAGGGAAGCTACAAGGATTTGGAATTTTAGATAGAATCTACTCAAACAAAGTAACTACTGAAAGACATAGGAGGTATAAGAATTGCAACAGATGTTGTAACAATTCCACCTCCACCAACATCTCCCACAACATCAAGTCTATCTACACCATTGTCATATACCCGTGTTGATCCTCTAGTGTCAAACTCACTGGAATCAAATGATGAGTCAGTCCATTACAAGTCTATCACTGATATTTATGTCAATACTAGAGGGGAAGAAGATGCAAAGTTGATTGTTGAAGTATATGTTGATGATCTCATTATGATAAAGAGTAACACCAAAGAAGTAAATAAATTCAAGCAACATATAATGTCTAAGTTTGATATGAGTGATTTGGATCTACTTTCCTACTACTTGGGTTGAGACAGCAAGCTGTAATGCTACAATATATCTAATGGAGCCGAAGGTGTAGGGGAAGAATCTCAAGTTGATGCCATAGAATACAGAAGCATCGTTGGATGTCTTAGACTTGTTGCACACACAACCAGATCTATCATATGCAGTTGGCATGGTAAGCATGTATATGGAAAGACCTATAATCATGTAATACAAGGCAGACAAACAAATTCTTAGATATTTGAGAGGAACAATTCATTTTAAACTTTCTTATGTGAATGAGTAATATGAAGTTAATATTTTTGGCTATTTGCATAGTGGTTTAGGCGAAGATCTCGATGGAAGAAGAAGTACCACTGAAATGACTTTCTACTTCAATAAGAATTTAGTGATTGGAACTCTCAAAACAACAGAAAATTGTGACACTCTCAACATGTGAAGTTGAATTCAAGGTAGCACAATTATAGCTACCAAGCATTGTGGTTGAGGAACTTTTTAGAAAATTGTCTATAATTATTTAAGTAACTATTTGTTTAATATTAATTGTTTTTAGATGGTATATATTTGAATAAAGTAGTATTTATTTTTAAAATTTATTAAAAATAATTAAATAATTAAATAATTAAATATTAATTTTATCATTTAAAAATTTTGACAAATTTTTCTTTTATTTTTTATTTGTCTGAAATTTTAAATATAATTAAATAAACAACTGCTTTACTATTCTTGATTAATATCCAGAGTAATCCTGAACTTTACCAAAAAACAATTAATAATAATAATAATAATAATAATAATAATAAAATCCTGATATTTTATTTATAGAGTAAAATCTTGACTCATAACAACACAGAAAATATATATATATATATATTATATATATATATATATATATATATAAATAAGGCAAAGTTTTGAGTTTTGTTTGAGTTTGGGTTGCAAAATTTATACAGAAAAAGAAAAGGGACAATATACTGGTTTTCAGAACATTTACCTCTCCTATTGAGAGCCGACTCCAAAGCTTCAGTGGAATATATACTCCAAGCCCTCTGGCGAACTCGCAACACTGGTCTTGATGCCACCGACCGTGAAATTCTCCGTCAAATCCTTCATCTTCAGACCGACAATGAACTTGATTTTGTCTGTTAATTTCTTTCTCTCTTATTAATTTACAGATTCTTAATTATTGTATTGGGGTTGTACTGAATAATTGGGTTTTGCTAAAGCTTAATATTGAGTGTTTTTCCTTGTTGCTGTGTGTGTAGCTTTTGGTCTGCCTTCGTATTCTAATTAGAAGGTGGATTTACGAATGTGTTAGTAAGGATGAAATGCACAATCTATTTCCTGTTCAAGTCGTGTTGCCTGAATTGCAAAGGTTATTGACCCTTTTGCTGCAAAAATTCCTAAACTAGTGGCGCGAAGATGCACTACGAGACCAGGTAACAAATTCATGAGCGACAGTAGCTTGATTTCTATCGTTTTTGGCTTTGTCACTGGAATCTGGAGAAGAATGATGAAGAGCATACCTTGATTTTTCAGGCCAAGTTACCAGAATCAAGACTAAGGAAGAGGAATTTGGCTTCTCGGAACACAGAAGAGACGGATGCAGCAGCAGCAGTAGACACTGTTCTCAAGGTATAACAACAACATTAAATATGAAGCTTTAAGAGGCTTATTTTTAAAAGCTCTCCTCTGATTAGTTAATACTTTGTTATACTTATACTCACATTGGATTAAATGTTTTGCAGAACATTGGATTGTTTCCATTTTATTGTCTTACTGTTAATAAATTGGTCTGCAGTCCCTTGTGTAAAGCGTAAGTTTGATACTGGTTTTATTTGGATAATTCCCCACCTTATTGATCCTTTTAGAGCAGATTTCATTTGAAGAAATGTCAGTACGTTTAGGGGAAGATGAAATGGAAACATGAATATCCTTCTACTTCTCTCAATAGGTACTTCATTTGCAGTTGCATTTATCTAATTCCAATCCGTTGTAGTTTGAAAATGAAATTTGAGGAGGCATCATGGCTGGAATTGGAGATTGTATGAAGTCAACGAACATTCTTCATCTTTATTAGGAGGTTTTTGTGATCTATGGGTAGTGAATTTTGTTTATTCCTTTTGGGTTTTTTTTTATTTTTTCATGCCTGGGGTGGGTGGATATTAGTATATGATAGATAAAGTTGCTACTTTTCAACTTCCATTTTGAATATTTGCTTCGTATCATGAGGACAGATAATTGATTGGAAAAGCTTGTAGTCTAAATTGAATTCCTAATGGTTAATATAATACTCTCTTAAAGTGAAATTCATGTACATGTTGATTGTTTTAGGGTCAGTTCACTGCAGAATATAGAGTCTCAATATGTTGCAGTAATGATATAGATATCAAACCAAAAACAATGATTTGAAGAATAATTAGGACTGTGTTACTATCCTATATGTTTTAGTTTTATATTCACTCTGTTACTAACTTTTTCTTACTTGAAATGAACAGCTGGCCTAAATCCATGTAAAGATTGTATCTTTAGTTCTTGACATCCCAAACTTATTAATTATGGTTTGAGTTCATTGTTGAGCCCACTTTATTTCTTTTCAGCTATACAGTGATTCTGTGGGCATAAACTGGGGATTCTCTAGATGAAGGAAAAGGGTTTTGGAGCTTAAGAGGTGAGGCTGGAGAAATGGATAGTTGTGTTTTGGAGCAAGGGCTGAGTGGAATTGAGGATAGATTTGGTCGATGATAATTTCATGCTGAGGTAACAATTTTTTCATTCAGTTCACTTATTGTAGCAATTATTGATTGATCAAAGATGGTCTTGAAGTTGACTCATAAGATCAGTTATGAAGTTGATAACTTAATTGAGAAATCTCTAAAAGAAGCATTTGAGGATCTTGGTCACAAACTTCGACCCCCTTTTCCTCTAACAATTCCTACCCGAGAGGAATACTCAAAGCTGAACAGTGCCATTCTATACGGGATACTGTGTGAACCCCATTTGGCTAAAGTTCATATTAAACACTTACACAGTATAATTACTGATGGTTATAGTTATTTTACATGTATGCTCATTGAAATTGTTAATGGGATTTATGCAAAACTTGTTGATTCTGCTAAAAGTCAGTTGATTTGGGTTACTCATGAGATGGTAAATGTCTTGGCTGTGGGATACGATGGTTTGCTGGTGGCACTTTTAAGGCAAATTATTGGAGGTGATTATTCTGAAGGAAACTTGTGGTTGTGTTTTGAGGTGGTTAGTCTTTTTTGGTCAAATTGGGATTGCTTACTTGATGATGAACCACTGCTTTTGACTAGTGGTTTGTATGTATTTCTTCGGCTTTTATCAGACCACTATAGGTTGCCGAATGATTCAAAGATTGTTGCCCTGAAGCAGATGGAAATTCAGTTTTGTGTTAGAATGTTGAGGGAGAAATTTTATTTGTGTTATAAGATTGGCAGAGATTTGATTAGGCTTTTACAAGATCTGTTTCATATAGCAGAATTTCGAGCTATATGGAAAGACTTGCTACTGAATCCTAGAGAGTTTAAGATGACTGGTTTTTTAGATGTTTTGCAACTCTACCATCTGGAGACTCCAGCTAGCTACTTTTTACTTCGAATTAGTCCTGAAATGGAAAATCGCTTGAGGTTTTTGCTAGAGCATGTAAAGTTAGGCAACCAGAAAAGGTACCAGGTCTGGTTTATGAGAAAGTTTTTGAGCTCACCAGAGAGGGAGACACTTCTGATTGACATGG
This sequence comes from Asclepias syriaca, assembly GCA_027405835.1. NCBI lineage: Eukaryota > Viridiplantae > Streptophyta > Magnoliopsida > Gentianales > Apocynaceae > Asclepias > Asclepias syriaca. Next base: position 13,253,420 of record CM049933.1, read on the forward strand.
TCAGGTTTATATGTTGTGCACATCATCCATCTAATATGATAATTCAGTCTGAAATTATCCCAAGATGGGCTGTCATTGGATGGCTACTAAAATCATGCCGGAAAAATTATGTTGAAGCTAATGTTAAACTTGCTTTGTTTTATGATTGGCTTTTCTTTGATGAAAAATTGAACAATATAATGAATATAGAGCCTGCAATTTTGTTGATGGCGCGCTCCATTCCTAAATACATTGATGTTACTCATTCTCTTCTCGAATTTCTCTTTATACTAGTGGAAAACTATGACATTCAAAGGAAAGATAAAATTCTCAAAGGTGTTTTAACAGCTTTTAATGTGCTTGTAAGAAAAGGGGTTATTCATTCTCTAGACATTTTCATTCAATGTGATTTGCTTTCTCCTTTTCTGAAGGAAAGTCTCGAAAAGATGCTAGGTGAAATGCATTTGGGTCATCATAATGAGTTGGCCAAACAAACTCTCCCAGAAACTTCCGCCAAAGTTATGTGATCTTATAAATCTTCCAGTGCAGCTTTGTAGCCTGACTACTTCACCCTGCTTTTAAGTTGTCTGAGTGAACATGTTCTGTCTAAGATCAGTTGATTACTCCTCCAAAACTGACAAATATAACATTGTCCAAGATATCATTTTTGCTGAGCATAGCCACTAGGATGAAGTAGCAAAGAAATTTGTTGAGTTGTTAATGGATTCATATCCAACAATGCAGGATGGTATTTATACTATTGTGGAGATATCGAAATATCAGGTCTGTGTTTATTTCTTCTTTTTCTTGAATTTCATGCTTGGAAACTCCAATTTATGTGATGCTTGGAAACTCCAATTTATGTGCCAAGAATGAATTTTTACTTCAGAGGCATCTATATTCTTTGGAGGGGATATAGCCAACTGTATCGTACTTTGAACTGATGATGGATGTATTATTGGTTCTTGGGATTATGTTTTTAATTTCTCGTAATGCATTGTGCACAAAGGTGAATTAACTATCCAAGCACTTATAATAATTGTAGATGACCTTGCCATTTAAAAGACTCTTGTCGAAGAAGATGCTTACATTAGTTTTATTCTTGCGATTTCTGATTCCCACAGTTGATGGATTGGCGTGCAAAGGCAAGTTTTCTTGAAGGATTTGCATTTTTGAGGTGTGCATTTTATTGATATTCCTTGCCTGTTGTCAATCATGCTGTTTGATTATTGTGCATTGGATATTAAATTTCCATATTTCTATTTCACCTTTGTTGTTAACTCAATCTATTGGCTTTTGTGTTTTTATACAAGTATTATGTAATGTTTTGAAATTGTTTATTTGGTTTAGTTCTGAAAACCAAAATATATTTCATGTGCAAGATGAGATATCCATGGACTTAAAAGAGTGTCATATTTTAATTTTACATATGGGATAACTATTTGTGGTAATGTTTCTTATGTTGTCATTTTTATGTTTTTCTTGTACCGGTCTCACTTCTTATTACTCTCTCAATTTTATTTTATTTTAACTTGTTGGATAGAATCAAGTTGTTTTTGTTGGTGTTTTCTATAATTAATGTTTTACATATTTATACTATTAATGGTTCTTTATTTCTAAAAAAAAAATAAAATTAGGAGAATATTTTAGCTATTGAATATGAAAGTTCATTGAATGCCATTTATGAATAGTTTTCTTGTTACTTATTACCCTGGGAATATATGAATATGAGTTGTTAAGAGGAAAAGAAGAGGATGAAAAGAAGGGAATATATGAATATGAGTTGTTAAGAGGAAAAGAAGAGGCGTAGGAGAAGTATCAAAGGTACTGCAAATTGTTTTAGTGAAAGAAATTTTCTTTATGAAAAAAAAAAAAGAAGAAAAAAAGAAGAAGAAAAAGAAAAGAAAAACCACTTAATTTTTTGTTTACAAAATTAGAGGATATTTTATGTTTTATTTGATTAATTATAAGAATTTGTTTTTCTTCTTTTTGTTTGTCCAAAATAATACATGAGTTAAATTTTTTGTATGAATGGCTCAATTTATAATTTTTCTTAAAACTTTGGCTAAATTTATAAAAATTTAAATTTTTTCAAATACATATATTAATATATATGGAGTCAAGAAGGCATAACACAGATAATAATATATTTCTTATGATTTTGAACAGTCACGAAAAGAAAAGAAAATCTTAATTTTTTAGAGAATAATGAATTTGATCATAAATAAATTTATGAGCAAATTAGTATAAATAGATTTGGTGACATTGGTTATCAAATTATTATTTTTTTTGTGAAATTAGTTCTGTTAAAAATTTGGTTAAATTCTCGTTAAGTACATTATATAAATAATATATATTATATATTTTTCAAATATTTTAATAATATAAATGCTCTTGGAATATTTTAATATTTTAATATATTTAATTGTGATTGAGTCAATACTTTCAACTCTAATTTAATCTCATATAATTATTAGAAAAATTAATTCGTCTGCGAAAAGAAATGCATGCCTCCTTCGTTCATGGAAGATTCTATAGAAATCTTAGATTCCTTCGTTCATGGAAGATTCCATAAAAATCTTAGATTTCTTACGGAAGACTAAAAAAATGTATTTAGTCTTTTGGATTAATCAATCTTTTGAGGTGATTTTTAAGGAAAAAAAAAGAAAAAGAAAATTAGTTGTTTAATCTATGGGAGAGTGAGAGAGAGAGAGTAAGAATTTTTTTTCTAAGGATAATTGCCCTCTCTATCCATCTCTGATTTCATCGGAAAAGAATATAGACATCTTCTTCTTCTTTTTTTCGATTAAACCACTATAAATAGAGAGAAATGATTGATCAATAAGAAAGATTAGAAAATTGTATTTTTTCTTTTTCTACGAAGGAGAATAAGATGTCTATATTTATTTCCGATAAAATCACCAACAAACAAAGATGAATGAGACAATTATTCTCAGAAAAAATCTCACTCACTTTCTCTCACCCATAGATTAAACCACGAGTTTTTTTCTTTTTCTTTTTCTTTTTCTCACCCATAGATTAAGAAGTGGGAAAAAAAGTAGTATGATTTTTGTTGTTGCCACCAATAGTCCCTTCCTTTTTGTTGGACAAAAAAAGAAAGAAAAAAGAGAAAGGAATGTTGTGATTGATTCCTAATTAGCCATGCTTAAGGAAAACAAATTGAACTTTAATTATGCAGTACTACATAAATCAATGGTCTCATTATTAACCTTCAAAAAATCTTCATCATCTTTCTTCAATTCCTCACCCTCTCTTTGTTGCCTGCTTTCCTTCCTTCTTTCTCCATAGTGAAATAGAAAATGATGGAAGAAAATTTAAGATGAGATCTCAGGATTTTCAAGTGTCAGCCCAAGAGGGCATGTCTGTCTACTACGCCCTTCCAAAGCCCCAATCCCAAATCATCCACTACCTATACCAACGAACAACTTCTTGCCAAGGTTTGTTTCTTTATATATATATATATATATATTAATTGAATGTAGAAGAAGAATATAAAGAAATAAGGAAGAAAGAAAAGTTATAATTGACTGTGCAATATTTATATTAATAGTATTGCTTATTTATATTTTTGGTCTCTTGTTAGGAAGCTCTAGTCAACTGCTACTTTAATTTTGATCTGTTTTGAAAATATCTATATCACTTTTGTCTCTATCATGACGGTGCTTACCATGAGAGCAACGCCTTTCTTGACTTAATTTTGATTCTTCAAGGCACTGCAATTTATGTAAATTTGAGCATCCTATATCATTATTATTATTATTTAAAAAATGTAAAATTTATACCATTAGTTATTATTGAATTATTTTTTCTTATTTTTAAAAAGCACAAATTCTTTTTCATAACTAAAAAATAAGAAAATAGAAAATAGAAATTACTTTTTTAAAAAATATATTATTATTATTATTTGCTCAACAAAAATAAGGATTCGAGATAATTGTTTTTCAAAGAAAAAACTTTTACTCCAAAGAAAATATAGAGAAATAATTAAATAAGAATTGATGGCATGCATTTACTTATTTTATTATTTATAACTATCTTAAAAAGTTAAAATTAAAATCAGATAAATTGAAAAGTTTAATGCTTAAATTCAATCTTTTTTTAAATAAATAAATAAATAAATAAATAAATATATATATATATATATATATATATATATATATATATAATTGGATATTCTCCTCCAATAGTTCTAAGGGAAGAAGGTTTACCTCTCCTTCTGACATTATGTTTGATAGAGAGCTGGGGATAACTTACGCTAGGCAGGATGGAGTTGGTGGTAGAGGCATCTGGAGTTGAGGATAAGGAAAAAGTGGAATGTTTAGATGTTGATAAGTAGGGCAAGGCAACTCTAGAAGCTGTTGTTGTGGATGGTTCCATGGGTAAAGAAGGGGAACAGTGGTGTCCATGCATTCATAAGCTGTGTGTTTTGGGAAAGTGTCGGGTGGTCTATCATTGTTTCCATACTCAATCGTAGTCCTTGGGAGATGATTTGTGCTATGAAGTCCGTGTCCTAAATGATGAATGAGTGAGTCTGGTTGTGAAGCTGAAAGAAGATTACTAATGACTGACCATGTAGTCCCTATTGAAGTCATGATAAGGGAGTTGGGTTCGCTGTTTGAGGAAGGATGATTTGGTATGGTGAGTTCAAGTTGTCCATTGTTGTTTGAGTTCAAAGGGGTGTTATCTGTGGATGTGTTAGAGTTGACGGTATCAAGTGCAGTGGAGGTGGAAGAGTATAGATGGGAAGTATTATCTATAGTGTTATGGAACAAAGCTTGTTTAGGAAAGAAGGAACCGTGGGTAGTAGTTTTGAGATAGGTGTGATGATGATTATGTAATTTACTTGTTGGTTTGGAGTTTAAACTCCCAAGATCTTCAGCTTGATAATTCGGCTGGTTGCTAGTTTCAGAAACGTCTTTCATGGAAGTGTCTGGATAGTCTAGTAATTTGAATTAATTTTTGGTAATAAGACAATTAGTGGAGTTAATGGTGTTTAGAGGTTTGTTTTCCGCAGAAGTCAAATCCAGTTTAGTTTTGGGTTTATTAAGGAGTTCAACAATTTTCATGGGCTTAGATTTTATTTATTTATTTATTTTTAACAAGTAGCCAAGGTCCATATTCAGAAGCTTTTGGGTTTTGGGAGTGGGATTTGGTGGGCGATGGTACAGCCAAATCTGGTTCAGAAGGTGGAGTGGTCTCAACAGGATGTTGAGTACACTGGAAGAATTTGTCGCCAAAGTTTCCCACACGAGAAACAAATTGTTGGAACATCTTCATAGAGGATTTGCTGGTAGGACTACCTGTGAACATGTGTGTTCGAAGTGGTTGATGGAGCTGAATTTGAACAAAAAGTCGAGCAAATTGTCCTATTTTTTTATCCAATGCAGAAGCATCTATTTTCAACAATGATCCAATAGCAGAACCTATTTTCCTTAAGTGCTCTAAGTCTAGATATTTAGCCGGAAGCTCAGGGAGCCTCACCCATAAAGTTGTAACTGGTGAGGATGCTTGGGAGGCTCTAAACTTAGGCTCCCAATTTCTTACCATTAGAAAATGATTACCAATGAACCACGGTCCACCATGAAGGGCTTTCAAATAGTTATCCTTGAACTAAAATTTAACTAAAAAATAGTCTTTTCCAATGTCAATGATACGTAATTCTTTATTCATCTGTCAAATATCTTTAAGATGTGAAGATAGAAAACGAAAACCAACTGATTTGCCATAAACTTTAACTATCATCGAGGTTAGCCATGGTGAGTATAATCTAATTTTGTCACTTTCCGACAAGGGAATGAAAATACTAGATTGATTCGGAGCAGTTTCTTTTGGCTCCAGAGAATGATAGAAGTTTTGGGTCTCTTTAATGCTATGTAGGGGGGTTTTGCATAACATACCTGTGTAGGAATTACCTGGGGCTGTTGGAGCTTCAATGATCATATCATCTTGGATTTCCAAACTTTGTGGTGTATTTGGATCAGAGCTTTTGATTTTCTTGCAGCTTCTTTGGAGTTGATTTGTTTCCTCTATTGAATCAGGCACTGTAGCCGATTCTAGAGCATTCTTTATGATCCTCTTTTTTTGGTATTTGAATATTTGAAACTTTGGGCTTTCCTTACATATGCATCGAACTTAACTGAGTTAGATTTCTATTAGACCCCTTTCCTTTTTCTTTTTTGGTCAAAAAGAGGAAAGAAATTAATGTTGCGATTGATTCCTAATTAGACATGTTTAAGGGAAACAAATTGAACTTTAATTCTGCATTATTACATAAATCAATAGTCTCATTAACCTTAATTTGCTCACCACATACGTCATCATTCAAAAAATCGAATTAATAAACTTATCACTCGCTCCTCTCTTTGTTGTTTGCCTCCTTTCCTTCTTCCTCCATAGTGAAACAGAAAATGATGGAAGAAAATTAAGATGGGATCTCAGGATTTTTCAAGTGTCAGCTCAGGAGGGCATGTCTGCCTACTACACCCTTCCAAAGCCCCAATCCCAAATCATCTGCTACGCATACCAATGAACAACTTCTTGGTAATGTTTGTTTCTTATATATATATATATATTAATTTAATATAGAAGAAGAATATAAAGAAGTAAAGAAGGAAGAAAAGTTATAATTGATTGTGCAATATTTATATTAAAAGCATTGCTTATTTATATTTTTGGTCCCTTATTAGGAAGCTCTGGTCAACTGCTCCTTTAATTTTGATTCTTTTTTAAAATACATATATGACTTTTGTGTCTATCATGAGTATGTTTACCATCACATCAACCTCTTAATTTTAACTTAATTTTGATTCTGTAGAGCACTGAAATTTATGTAAATTTGAGCATCCCATATTATTATTATTATTATTATTATTTTAAAAATGTCAAATTTATACCATTAGTTATTATTCAATTATTTTTTTCTTTTTTAAAAAACACATCCTTTTCTATAATTAAAAATTAAAAAAATAGAAAATAGAAAATACTTTTTTTTAAAAAAAATATTATTATTATTATTATTTGCTCAACCAAAATAAGGATTCGAGATAATGTTTTTTAAAGAAAATTATTCTAGTTGAAAGAAAATATAGAGACATAATTAAATAAGAATTAATAGCATACATTTACTTATTTTATTATTTTTAACTATTTTAAAAAATTAAAATTAAAATCAGAGGAATTGAAAAGTTTAATACTTAAATCCAATTTTTTTAATATATTAACTATATATATTTAAACTTTCTTGAAAATTCATTTTATTCTTAAATTTCAAGGTTAGTTTTGATAAACAAAATTTAAAACTTATGTTTTCAAATATATATAAAATTATAATTTTGTTAAATTTTGATTTTAAATCATGGAATTTTTAATTTTTTTGTGTATTAAAAGGAGAGTTGGAAACAATTATCATTGAAAAAATTATGTAATATATTATTTTTTTTAAAAAAGAAAAAATTAATATTTCATATAATAAATATTTAAAATATTTTTAACGAATAATGTTAGTAATCTCTCGTGGTCCACATAAACATTACAAAATAAAAAATTACAATTAAAATCTTTGACTAATGTCATATTTTCTCACATTTATTTGTCCTAAAAAAATTAAATTTATTTTCCAATATCTCCTTGTAATTAATCTACACTTATTTGTAATTTACAAATATAACCTTACTAATATTCAAATTTTCAAATGTTATATTTGAAATTTGAAATTTATTCGAAATTATAATTTGTAATAAATAAGTTAAATTACCTTTTTAAAATAAGGAAAATAGAATATGTATTACCAACATTCATAAATAATACTGTTTCACTACTTGTGATATGATGTAATAAACTAAATTATTTATAATATTAGTAACAAATTTATAATATTATTATCTCTAATGATCCACAATATTGTCTTTACACTAAAAACAATTGTCTACAAAAAAATAAAAATAAAACCACAATTAGTATCTTTGAATAATGTCGTATTTTTTCACATTTATTTGTCCTAAAAAAAACTAAATCGTTTTTTTAATATCTCATTGTAGTTAATCTACACTGATTTGTGGAACTCTTATAAGTCAACTATTCATAATTTACAAATATAACCTTACTAATATTCAAATTTTCAAACATTATTCGAAATTATTATATGTAATAAATAAGTTAGATTATCTTTTTAAAACAAGGAAAATAGAATCTTTATTATCAACATTCATAAATAATGTTGTTTAAGATATAATGTAATAAATTAAATTATTTATATTTTGTATTTTATTTATAAAAATTATTTCTGAGAACTAAAATTATTATGTTTAAATTTGAAACAAAGTAAGAAAAAAAAAAAAAAGAAGAAGATGCTTACATCAGTTTTATTCTTGCGATTTCTGGTTCCCATAGTTGATGGATTGGCGAGTTTTCTTGAAGGATTTGCATTTTTGAGGTGTGCATTTTAACATGCCTAAAGTTCCTTGCTTGTTGTCAATCATGCTGTTTGATTATTGTGCATTGGTTATTAAATTTTCGTATTTCTATTTCACCTTCGTTGTTAACTCAATATGTTGGCTTTTAATTTTATGCAAGTATTATGTAATGTTTTGAAATTGTTTATTTGCTTTAGTTTCGAAAACTAAAATATACTTCACGTGCAAGATGAGATATCCAGGGACTTAAAAAGTGTCATATTTTAATTTTACATATGCTATAACTATTTGTGGTAATGTCCGATCCTTAAGTTGTCATTTTTATGCTTTTCTGGTACCAATCTCACTTCTTATTACTCTCTCAATTTTATTTTATTTTAACTTCTTATGTTTTATTTTTTGGTGTTTTCTATAATTAATGTTTTACAAATTTAATTATTAATGGTTCTTTTTTCAAAAAACATAATTTTAGAAGAATATTTTAGCTATTAAATATGGAAGTTCATTGAATGCCATTTATGAATAGTTTCCTTGTTACATATTGCCCTGTTTTGATAGGTGTTCTTGTAGAGTTCAAGTACAACAAATGCAGAGGAAAAGATAGGATGAAAAGAAGGGTAGTATCTATATATATATATTTACATATTCCTTTAATCACTCCTTGTATATATTTGTATATCTTTTGATTATTTTATTACATTTTCAACTTGTATATTACCATTTACATTTCCTTGATTTACCTTAATTATATATAGTAATTGTAACTAGTCATTAGGAATATTGTTTATTTATATTCTTGTTTATTTCAATGAGAAAATACAACCATTTTCTTCAATCATAATATGGTATCAGAGCCTCCAACAATGGAGACAACTGATTTTGAATTTTCATCCAAAACAGAACCTGATTTTAACTTCTTAGAGCCTCCAACAATGGAGACAAATGATTCTGAATTTTCCTCCAAAACAGAACTTGATTTTAACTTCTCAGGTATGGCTAGTCAACCAAGTGTTGCTACTCCTCTTGTCAACTTTGCAAGTATGACTTTAAATTTGCCCTTTAAATATCATAATTGAGTTGTAGATTCTGTATGTACAGATCACATAACATATGATTTGAACACTTTAAATAATATAAAGACTCATATGGGTTCCCCTATAACATTACTGAATGGTGAAAGGGTGTCAATATCACATATTGGCTCAAGAAACATTACAAATGATCTAATCTTAAAAGATGTTTTATGTGTTCCTTACTTTTAAATTAAAATTTATTATCTATCAAGAAAATTACCAAGGATCTCAAATGTGTTGTTCAGTTTTTTTTTCAAACTATTGTATATTTCAGAACCTACAAACGAAGAAAGTGATTGGAGTGGGTAGAGAATATAATGGTCTTTACTATCTCAATACTACTCCTGCACATGTTACCTCTCTTGCTACTATCTCTCATCATGTGGATTTATGGCATTGGCGTCTTGGTCATCCAAGTTCTAATACTTTATCTATGTTTTTAAATTTAGATTCTAATATTTCATTTTCTAATAAAAATTAATGCACTATATGTCCTTTATCTAAACAATGTCGTTTACCTTTCTCTAATAGTAATACTAAATATAATGCTTGCTTTGATTTGGTTCTATATTGATGTTTGGGGACCTTTCTCCACACCTACAATTACTGGTGCACGATATTTTTTAACTATAGTAGATGATTTTTCTCGCGCTACATGGATATATTTAATGCAACAAAAATCTCAGGCCTTTCATATCTTCAAAATTTCTTTTCAATGGTTAGAACTCAATTTGGTGTTTCTATCAAGCAAGTTTGTAGTGATAATGGTCTTGAATTTTTCAATACTATTAGTAATAATTTTTTTTGCTTCTCTTGGTGTTATTCATCAGCATAGCTGTGCTCACACACCTCAACAAAATGGGGTGGAGGATCTCAAACATCGTCATTTGCTTAATGTTGCCCGAACTCTTTGATTTCAAGCTAAATAACCATTAAATTTTTGGGGTGAGTGCATTCTTACTGCAGTTTATTTAATTAATCGTACCCCTTCTCAAATGCTCCATGGAAAAACACCACACGAGTTGTTATTTAACAAATTACCCACTTATTAACATTTGCGTGTTTTTGGTTGTTTATGTTATGCTCATAATACAAATGTTCAACATAAGTTTGATAGTCGAGCTCTACCTGGTCTTTTTATTGGATATCTATTTGCTCAAAAAGGTTATAAAATTTTTGATTTTCAAACACAAGATTTATGTAAGGCGTAATGTTATTTTTCATGAAAATATCTTTCCTTCTAAAATAATTGATACTAATAATACTTCACCAATACCAATAGCCATCCAAGATTTTAACTTTTCTCCTCAAATAATTCAATCACCACGTGATGCCCAACCTAATACATCTTTTTCACCACCAATTTTTATTTCTAACTCAATGACAGAACTTGCACATATTTCTCCAATTGATTCTATTTCTCTCCATGCTCAAACTAAGATTGGTCGGCCACAAAGGACTTTAAGAAAACCTGGAAAATTTAATGATTATCATTGTTATAATGCTCAAACATCTTCACCACATGCCAAATATATTTTGCATAATTTTCTTTCTTATAGTAAATTTTCAAAATCCCATTATACTTTTCTCAATTCCTTATCTTCTATTGTGGAGCCTACTACTTTTTCTCAAGCTGTGCAGGTTCCTGAATGGCAAAAGACAATGAAAATTGTGCTTCAAGCATTGGAACACTCTAATACTTGGTCTTCAGTTCCTTTACCAACCAACCACTCTAATACTCTAATGGATCTACAAGATTAAAAGACATTCATATGGTAGTACTGAGCTCTATAAGGCCCGTCTCGTTGCTAAGGGATATACTCAAACTAAAGGCATTGATTATCATGAGACTTTTGCTCCTGTTGCTAAATTAGTAATAGTTCGAACTTTATTGCTTGTAGTTGCGGTTAAGACATGGCCACTATATCAATTTGATGTTCAAAATGCATTTTTACATGGTGATTTACAAGAAAATATATACATGTTATTACCTCTTGGACATCCACGAAAGGGGGGAAAAAATCTTGTTTGCAAACTTAACAAATCTTTTTATGGACTCAAACAAGCCCCTAAAAACTGGTTTGCCAAATTTTCCAATGCTTTAATTTCTATTGGTTTCACTCAATCTCATGCTGACCACTCTCTTTTTATATTAAAGCAAGGATATTTATCTCTTTTTATCTTGGTTTATGTTGATGACATTATTGTTACAGAAAATAATTCTAATGCAATTATTGAGCTTAAGAGATTTCTCTTCACTCAATTTCGGATTAAAGATTTGGGTCTCCTTAAATATTTCCTTGGAATTGAAGTTGTTCGTTCGCCAACAGGTATCTCTTTATGCCAGAGGAAATATGTGATTGATTTGCTTCATGATTGTGGTCTCACAGGTGCTCATATTGCTGACACTCATATGGAACAACATCTCAAACTTAATACCAAAGATGGTGTCCTTCTAGAAGATCATTCACTTTATAGACGCCTTGTTGGTGGCCACATCTATCTTACAATTACAAGACCCGAGATCACCTTTACAATCAATATTTTAAGTCAATTTATGCATGAACCTCACAAACCCCATCTAGATGCTGTTTATCGCCTATTACGGTATCTCAAGAAAATACCAAGTCAAGGGATTCTTTTGCATTCTTATGGTTCTTTGCATCTTACAACTTATAGTGACTCTAATTGGACAAGTTGTCCAATGACAAGACGCTCTACCATTGGATTTTTTATCTTTCTTGGCTCTAGTCTCATAGCATGGCGACGTAAGAAACAATCAACTGTCTCTCATTCCTCCGCAGAAGCTGAATATCGTGCCATGGCTATGACAACTTAAGAAATTGTATGGCTTCACACATTACTTCAAGATCTTGACATTGTCCTTACAACAAACACTACGCTCTATTGTGATAACCAGATTGCTCGTCATATTGCTGCAAATCCAGTTTTTCACGAACGCACTAAACATATTGACATTGATTGTCACATTGTTCATGAAAAGATTCAAAAAGGTTAGTTCAAACTTCATCCTATCTCCACTAATGATCAAATCGCTGATATCTTTACAAAAGCTTTAAGTAAAGATCAATTCCTTAAACTTCACACCAAGTTGCGCATTCTCAATTTACATGCTCAACCTTGAGGGGGAGTATTAACTATATATATTTACATATCTCTTTAATCTGTCTTTGTATTGAGAGGTCATAAAAACCCCGCGCTGACCTGGAGCAAAGGAGCTGACGTGTCTTGACATATCTGTCCGCCGAGCCTACCGGATTTGCCCCACTCCGCAGAATGAGGGGACGAAGTTCGAAATATCGCCTCATATCTCGCTTTGTCAATGTCTCGACTATCAACTGGTCGAGATCCTTCCAGAACCTTCCGCGAAGAATATCTTGTGACCAACAGTTATTCTAAAATTATTCGATTGAAAATATGTCACTAATATCTCTAGTTCAAACGAGATATTTCAGAATCTGACAAATATCAGATTCTTCATACACATTTCTCAAGGCCGTTCTTTCCTATAAATACCTCCCTAATGAGGACAGAAGGTAAGGCTCTATTCAACAAATTCTCTATCAACCTCCTACATCTCCAGTCAAATATTCTACATACTGACTTAACCATCGGAGGGTTCGTCGGAGGTCCCTCACCCTCCGCTCTGAACCTCTCTATTTTGCAGACACTCGCAGGGGGAATCTTCATTAGAACAACAACAAAACAGCAGTTCAAACGGAGATACTTTGGTAGAGATCATCAAACGACGCCGGATAACTTCCACGTGTCACCAGACCGATTTACGCCGAATCAGTATATATTTGTATATCCTTTGATTATTTTATTACCTTTTCAACTTGTATATTACCATTTACATTTTCTAGATTTACCTTAATTATATATAGTAATTGTAATTAGTCATTAGGAATATTGTGTATTTATATTCTTGTTTCAATGAGAAAATACAACTATTTTCTTCAATCATAATAAAGGGCAAATATGAATATGAGTTGTTAAGAGGAAGAAGAGGCGTAAGAGAATTCGGGTATCAAAGGTACTAATTGATTTTGCATAGAGATTTTATTTCTTCAGCGTGTGTATTTCTCCATTTGATTTATATGTGATTAATATTATTTTGAATGTCAAAAAAATAAAATAATTATTATTTTAAAAATATTGTTTATAAATACCATACTAAAAGTTGTTATAGTGAAAAAAAATTTATTTATGAAAAAAAAAGAAAAGAAAAACCACTCAATTCTTTGTTTACAAAATTAGAGGATTTTTTATGTTTTATTTGATTAATTATAAGAATTTGTTTTTCTTCTTTTTGTTTGTCCAAAATAATACATGAGTTAAATTTTTTGTATGAATGGCTCAATTTATAATTTTTCTTAAAACTTTGGCCAAATATGTACAAATTTAAATTCTTTCAAATACATATATTAACATATTTTGAGTCAAGAAGGCATAACACATATTATAATACATTTCTTATGATTTTGAAATGTCACCAAAAAAAAAAAAAAAAAAAGAAATTTCAAATTTTTTTAGAGATTAATGAATTTGGTCATAAATAAATTTATGGGCAAATTAGCATAAATAGATTTGATGACATTTGTCACCAATTTTCTTTTTTTGGGTGAAATTGGTTTTCTATTAAAAATTTGGTTAAGTACACTATATAAATACAATTAATAATATATATTATATATTTTAATAATATTTTAATAATATAAATGTTCTTAGAATATTTTAATATTTTAATATATTTAATTGTGAATGGGATAAATACTTTTAAGTCTGACTTAATCCCACATAATTATTAGAAAAATTAATTTTCTGCGGGAAGAAATGCCTGCCTCCTTCATTCATGGAAGATTCCATAGAAATCTTCTATCCCCTGTGGATGAGTTGACCAATCTTTTGAGATGATTTTCAATAAAAAAAACAAATAGAAAACTAGTTGTTTAATCTATGGGAGAGAGAGAGTGTGAGAGTTTTTTTTCAAAGGATAATTGTCCCATCCGTCTCTCATTTCATCAGAAAAGAATATAGACATCTTCTTCTTCCTTTTTCAACTAAATCACTACAAACAGAGAAAAATGATTGATCAATAAAAAAAATTAGAGAAATTATTTTTTCTGTTTCTTCTTCAATGAGGGAGAAGAAGATGTCTTTATTTATTTCCCATTAAATCACCTACAAACAGAGATGGATGAGACAATTAACCTCGGAAAAAATCTCACTCTCTTTCTCTCACCCATAGATTAAACCACAAATTTTTTTTTCTTTTTCTCACATATAGATTAAGAAGTGGGAAAAAAGTAGCATGAATTTTGTTTTTGCTCCCTTCCTTTTTGTTGGACAAAAAAGAAAAAAAAGAAAAAAAGGAAAGGAATGTTGTCATTGATTCCTAATTAGGCATGTTTAAGAAAAATAAATTGAACTTTAATTGTGCATTACTACATAAATTTGTTATGACGGATGTAAGAAAGATAACAAAATAAAGAAACGACACACAAATTTAATTTAACGTGGTTCACCAACAATGTGTTGGTTACGTCCACCTAACAGAAGAGGGGAGAATTTTTACTGATTTTTGAGAGAGATTACAGAAGTGTTTTTTAGGTGACTACAATACCATGAATGCCTTACAAATGAACCTATTTATAGGAACGATGGCAGCCACCTCGGCCACCTTCCCAATTTAAAAACAGAATATTTGACTAACTTCCTAATCTTAAGGAGAAGTAACAGAATGTTTGACTAACTTCTTAAACTTAAGGAGAAGTAACACAATGTTTGACTAATTCAAGGCATTCATTAGTCAAACTTCCTAAACTTAAGGAGAAGTAACAGAATGTTTGACTAATTCAAACTTCCTAAACTTAAGGAGAAGTAACAGAATATTTGACTAATTCAAGGCATTCTAACAAATCTCCACCTTGACTTGAATTCTCTCACAATTTACCAGATGCACCTCCTTGGTGCCAGATGTATCCGCTCCCCTCTCTTCTGCCATTTAGCAGCTTGTGATATTTAGCAAGTCCAAACAGTATTGGAACTTGCTCTGTGGAACTGGCTTGGTGAACATGTCAGCAGGATTGTCAGTCGTGCCCACTTTCTTCACCCCTTCTCCATAGCCCACGAATATTCCCTTTTTAGCCCTTGGCTCCAGCTTACCCTCATTGACATGATAGTAAGCTGTACAACAAAAAACTCTCAGATTTGAGTAATCAGCAAGCTTCCCTGTTCACACCTTAAAAGGTATTTTACAGTTGATGCCTGTGTGTGGTCCCCGATTTGTTATGTAGCATGCCGTTGTAACTGCTTCTGCCCAGAAGCGTCTAGTTAGACCAGCGTTAGAGAGCATGCACCTCGCTCTCTCCAGAAGTGTCTGGTTCATGCACTCAACTGCACCATTCTGCTGTGGTGTATCCCTGACTGTGCAATGTCGAGCAATCCCCTCATCCTTGCAAAACACATCAAACTCAGACGAACAGAATTCCAGACCATTATCAGTTCGCAGCCTCTTGATCTTCTTCCCAGTTTGATTCTCCACTAGCGTCTTCCACTGCCTGAAGTTCTTGAACGCTTCACTTTTATGTTTCATCATGATTACCCAAGTCATCCTTGAGTAATCATCGATTACCGACATAAAAAGTCTGTGACCGCCTAAAGACTCAACGCGAGACGGACCCCAGCAGCCTGAATGGATGTAATCCAGCGTGCCCTTTGTTCGGTGAACCGCCTTTGGGAACTTGCTGCAATGTAGCTTCCCAAAGACACAATGCTCACAAAACTCAAGGCTCTTGATCTTGTGACCACCAAGAAGATCTTCCTTTGACAGAATCTGCAACCCTCTTTCACCCATGTGACCAAGTCTCATATGCCATAACTTGGTCAAATCATCTCGGTGAACCTCAGATGACGCAACAGCTGCAGAACCAGCAACTGTTGAACCTTGCAAAAAGTACAAAGTTCCCTGTTTGACGCCCTTAAGTATCACATGAGAGCCCCTGCAGACATGTATAACTCCACCTTCACCCTTGAAGCTGAACCCCTTACTATCCAGCAAGCTCAGGGATATCAGATTCTTCATCATTAGTGGAACATGTCTGACATTATGCAATGTGCAGAATTTACCATCATGCGTCCGAATCTTGATCGAGCCTATTCCAACTGCCTTGCATACCGAGCAGTTTGCCATAGAGACATTTCCCCCGTCTATCTGCTCATAGGTTGAAATCCACTCTCTCCTTGGACATTTATGGTAGGACGCCCCAGAGTCAAGGACCCACACATCAGCATGGTGCGTGTGTTCGTCTGCAACTAGAGCGATGTCCTCTTCGGAATTGGTGCCATCCACTGCTACCGCAGCAGATCCAGATCCAGGTTTCTGCTCCAGCGGTTGCTTTCTCTTCTTCGAGCATTCATTCTTCCAATGCCCTTTCTCCTTGCAGTAGTTAGAAATATCATTTGCTTTTGGACCTTTGGAACCCGGCTTCTTGAATTTCTTCTTGCCCAGTTGTCCATGTCCCTTGCTTCCACTGGCTATCAATCCAGCGGCCTGATTGTCTGTCCCTGCTCCGGTCGCCTTATGGCGCAGCTCTTTGGTATGGAGAGATGACCTGACCTCTTCTAGAGACACGGTATTTTTTCCAACAATGAAAGATTGTACGAAATTCTCATACGACAATGGTAGTGAAACCAACAGAATTAAGGCAACATCTTCATCCTCTACCTTAACATCAATATTACGCAACTCTAAAAGAATTATATTTAATTGATCCAGATGGTCTCTAAGAGGTGTACCTTCCTGCATTCGCAGACCGAACAGACGTTGCTTCAAGAGCAACTTGTTGGTTAAAGACTTTGTCATGTATAAACTTTCCAGCTTCAACCACAGACCAGCGGCAGTTTCTTCATCTGCGACCTCAGTGATGACATCATCTGCAAGACACAACATGATAGTCGAATGTGCCTTCTCCTCCAAGGCAGCCAACTCGGCATCGTCAGCCTTGACTTCCTTTGATAATGGCATCCATAAGCCTTGTTGTTTCAACAAAGCTCGCATCTTGATCTGCCATAAACTAAAGATGTTCCTCCCCGTGAATTTGTCAATCTTTACGTTCAACGCAGACATCTTTCTCACCAGATTACAAACCTCGATTACCCAAGCTCTGATACCCGTTTGTTATGACGGATGTAAGAAAGATAACAAAATAAAGAAACGACACACGGATTTAACGTGGTTCACCAACAATGTGTTGGTTACGTCCACCTAACAGAAGATGGGAGAATTTTTACTGATTTTTGAGAGAGATTACAGAGGTGTTTTTTAGGTGACTACAATACCATGAATGCCTTACAAATGAACCTATTTATAGGAAAGATGGCAGCCACCTCGGCCACCTTCCCAATTTAAAAATAGAATATTTGACTAACTTCCTAATCTTAAGGAGAAGTAACAGAATGTTTGACTATCTTCCTAAACTTAAGGAGAAGTAACAGAATGTTTGACTAATTCAAGGCATTCGTTAGTCAAACTTCCTAAACTTAAGGAGAAGTAACAGAATGTTTGACTAATTCAAACTTCCTAAACTTAAGGAGAAGTAACAGAATGTTTGACTAATTCAAGGCATTCTAACAAAATCAATGGTCTCATTATTAATCTTCAAAAAATCTTCATCATCTTCTTCAATCCCTCACTCCTCTCTCTTTTTTGTTTGTCTTCCTTCCTTCTTCCTCCATAGTGAAACATAAAATGATGGAATATAATTAAGATTGGGATTTTAGAGTTTTCAAGTTGTCAGCTCAGGAGGGCATGTCTGCCTACTACGCGCTTCTAAAACTCCAATCCCAAATCATCAATCTCATCCTCTACGCATACTAATGAACAATTTTTTGGCAAGGTTTGTTTCTTTTATATATATATATATATGTATATATTATATATTATATATATATATATATATATATATATATATAAATTGAATGTAGAAGAAGAATATAAAGAAATAAAGAAGGAAGAAAAGTTATAATTGATTGCCATATTTATATTAAAAGTATTGCTTATTTATATTTTTGGTCCCTTGTTAGGAAGCTTTGGTCAATTGGTACTTTAATTTTGGTTTTTTTATTAAAATACTTATATGACTTATGTCTCTATCATGAGGGTGCGTACCATCATCACACCAACGTCTTTCTTGACTTAATTTTGATTCTTCAGGGCATTGAAATTTATGTAAATTTGAGCATCCTGTATCATTATTATTATTTTTTTTATTATTTTAAAATGTCAAATTTATACCATTAGTTATTATTGATTTTTTTAAAAAATACAAATTCTTTTCCATAATTAAAAATTTTAAAATAGAAAATAGAAAATACTTTTTTTAAAAAAATTATTATTATTATTTTTTTCTCAACAAAAATAAGGATTCGATATAATTGTTTTTTAAAGAAAAAAATTATACTCCAAATAAAATATAGAGAAATAATTAAATAAGAATTGATGGTATGCATTTACTTATTTTATTATTTGTAACTATCTTAAATAAATTAAAATCAGTAAAATTGAAAAGTTTAATGCTTAAATTCAATCTTTTTTTTAATTATATATATATATATATATATATATATTTACTTTATTGAAAATCCATTGTATTCTTTGATTGTTTTGTGCAGAAGTCAAATCTGGTTTGGGTTTGGGTTTATTAAGAATTTCAACCATTTTCATGGTTTTAGATTTGATTTGATTTTTATTTTTTTAACAAGTAGTCAATACCCATATTTAGAAGCTTCTGGGTTTTGAGGGTGAGATTTGGTGGGCGATGGTGCAACCAAATCTTGTTTAGGATGTGGAGTGGCGTCAATAGGATGTTGAGTACATTGGAAGAATTTGTGGTTAGGTTTCCCACACGAGAAACAAATTGCTGGAACACCTTCATAGAGGATTTATTGGCAGTGATTGCCTATGAATATATGTGTTAGAAGTGATTGATGGAGTTGAATTTGAACACAAAGTCGGGCATATTGTCCTCTATTTTTATCCAAAGCAGAAGTATCTATTTTCAACAAAGATCCAATAGCAGAACCTATTTTCCTTAAGAGCTCTAAGTCTAGATATTCAACAGGAAGTTCGCGGAGCCTCGCCCATAAAGTTGTAGCTGGTGAGGACGCTTGGGAGGCTCTAAACTTAGGCTCCCAATTTCTTACCATTAGAAAATGATTATCAATGAACCACGATCCACCATGAAGGGCTTT
Organism: Asclepias syriaca; assembly: GCA_027405835.1. Lineage (NCBI taxonomy): Eukaryota > Viridiplantae > Streptophyta > Magnoliopsida > Gentianales > Apocynaceae > Asclepias > Asclepias syriaca. The sequence continues at coordinate 13,273,179 of CM049933.1, forward strand.
TAAATAGTTATCCTTGAACTGAAATTTAACTAAAACAATATTCTTTCTCAAGGTCAATGATATGTAATTCTTCATTCATCCGCCAAATATCTTTAAGGTGTGAAGATAGAAAATGGAAACCAACTGATTTGCCATAATATTTAACTATCACCGAGTTTAGCCATGGTGAGTATAATCTGATTTTGTCACTTTCCACAACAAGGGAATGAAAATACTAGATTGATTCGGAGCAGTTTCTTCTGGCTTCAGAGAATGAGAGACGTTTTGGGTCTCTTTAATGGTATGTAAGGGGCTTTTGCATAACATACCTTTATAGGAATTACCTGGGACTGCTGGAGCATCAATGATCATATCATCTTGGATTTCCAATGTATTTGGATCAAAGCTTTTGATTTTCTTGCAGCTTCTTTGGAGTTGATCTGTTTCATCTATTGAATCAGACACTGTAGCGATTCTAGAGCGTTCTTTAGCATCCTCTTTTTTTTTTGGTATTTGAATATTTGAAACTTTGGGCTTTCCTTACATATGCATCGAACTTAACTTAGCTAGATTTCTATTAGACCCCTTTTTGGTCAAGAAGAGGAAATAAATTAATGTTGTGATTGATTTCTAATTAGGCATGTTTAAGGAAAACAAATTGAACTTTAATTCTACATTACTACATAAATTAATAGTCTCATTAACCTTAATTTGCTCACCATATACGCCATCATTCAAAAAATCGAATTAATAAATTTATCACTCGCTCGTCTCTTTGTTGTCTGCCTTCCTTCCTTCTTCCTCCATAGTAAAACATAAAATGATGGGAAAAAATTAAGATGGGATCTCAGGGCATGTCTGCCTACTACGTCCTTCCAAAGCCCTAATCCCAAATCATCTCATCCGCTATGCATACCAATGAACAATTTCTTGGCAAGGTTTGTTTCTTTTATATATATATTAATTGAATGTAGAAGAAGAATGTAAAGAAATAGAGAATGAAGAAAAGTTATAATTGATTGTGCAATATTTATATTAAAAGCATTACTTATTTATATTAAAAGTCATCACTTTTGTCTCTATCATGAGGGTGCTTACTATCACAGCAATATCTTTCTTGACTTAATTTTGATTCTTTAGGACACTCAAATTTATGTAAATTTGAGCATCCTGTATTATTATTATTATTATTTTAAAAACGTCAAATTTATACCATTAGTTATTATTCAATTATATATTTTTTTTAAAAGAACACAAATCCTTTTCCACAATTAAAAAATTTAAAAAATAGAAAATAGAAAATAATCTTTTTAAAAAATAAATAAATTATTATTATTATTATTTGCTCAACAAAAATAAGGATTCGAGATAATTGTTTCTTAAAGAAAAAAATTCTACTCCAAAAAAAAATATATATATATAATTATATAAGAATTGATAACATGAATTTACTTATTTTATTATTTGTAACTATCTTAAAAAGTTAAAATTAAAATCAGAGAAATTAATGTACTTTTTGTTTATTTTTCCCTTGTAATTAATATACTACTTTTCAAAAAGTTTAATGCTTAAATTCAATTTTTTTAATACATTAAATAAATGTTTTTTAAACTTTCTTGAAAATCTATTTTATTCTTTGATTGTTTTAAATTTTAAGGTATAAACAAGATTTAAAACTTATGTTTTCAATATATTATATATATATATATATATATATATATAATTGTAATTTTGTTAAATTTTAATTTTAAATCATAAAAATTTTAGTTGTTTTGTGTATTAAAAGGAGAGTTGGAAACAATTGTCATTAAAAAAATTATGTTACAATTATTTTTTTAAAAAAATATTTCACATAATAAATATTTAATAATATTTTTAAGAATTAATATTACTCATCTCTGATGGTCCACATAAACATTGTCTTTATATTAAAAAAAACATACAAAATAAAAAATTACAATTAGATTCTTTCACTAATATCATATTTTCTTATATTTATTTGTCCTAAAAAAAGCTAATTTTTTTTTCTAATATCTCATTGTAGTTAATCTATACTGATTTGTGAAACTCTTTAAGTCAACTATTCGTAATTTACAAATATAACCTTATTCAAAATTTTAAGCATTATTCGAAATTATAATATGTAATAAATAAGTTAGATTATCTTTTTAAAACAAGGAAAATAGAATTTTTATTACCAACATTCATAAATAATGTTGTTTAAGATATAATGTAATAAACAAAATTATTTATATTTTGTATTTTTTTATAAAAAGTATTTCTGAGAATTAAAATTATTATGCTTAAATTTGAAAAAAAAGAAAAAAAAGAAGTTGCTTACATCTGTTTTATTCTTGTGATTTTTGGATCCCACAGTTGATGGATTGGTGTGCAAAGGAAAGTTTTCTTAAAGGATTTACATTTTTGAGGTGTGCATTTTATTGGTATTCCTTGCTTGTTGTCAATCATACTGTTTGATTCTTGTGCATTGGATATTAAATTTCCGTATTTCTATTTCACCTCTGTTGTTAACTCAATCTGATGGCTTTTATTTGTATACAAGTATTATGTAATGTTTTGAAATTGTTTATTTAGTTTAGTTCTGAAAACTAAAATATACTTCCTATGCAAGATGAGATATCTAGGGACTTAAAAAGTGCTATATTTTAACTTTACATATGGTATAACTATTTGTGGTAAAGTTCCTTAAGTTGTCATTTTTATGCTTTTCTAGTATCAATCTCACTTCTTATTACTCTCTCAATTTTATTTTATTTTAACTTCTTAAGTTGTATTTGCTGGCGTTTTCTATAATTAATGTTTTACCAATTTATATTTTTAATGGTTCTTTATAATAAAAAAAATAAATTTAGAAGAATATTTTAGCTATTGAATATGGAAGTTCATTGAATGCCATTTATGAATAGTTTCCTTGTTACTTATTACCCTGTTTTGATAGGTGTTCTTGTAGAGTTCAAGTACAACAAATGCAGAGGAAAAGATAGGATGGAAAGAAGAGTATTAGCTATATACATTTACATATTCCTTTAATCACTCTTTGTATATATTTTTATATCTTTTGATTATTTTATTACCTTTTCAACTTGTATATTACCATTTAGATTTCTTAGTTTACCTTAATTATATATAGTAATTGTAACTAGTCATTAGGAATATTGTGTATTTATATTCTTGTTTATTTCAATGAGAAAATACAACCATTTTCTTCAATCATAATATGGTATCAGAGCCTCCAAGAATGGAGACAAATGATTCTGAATTTTCATCCAAAACAGAACTTGATTTTAATTTCTCAGGTATGGCTTATCAACTAAGTGGTGCGACTCCTCTTGTCAACTTCGCAGGTATGACGTTAAATTTGCCCTTAAAATATGATAATTGAGTTGTAGATTCTGCTTGTACAGATCACATAACATATGATCTGAACACTTTAAATAATATAAAGACTCATACGGGTTCCCCTATAACATTACCGAATGGTGAAAGGGTGTCAATATCACATATTGGTTCAAAAAATATTATAAATGATCTAATCTTAAAAGATGTTTTATGTGTTCCTTCTTTTAAATTCAATTTATTATCTGTCAAGAAAATTACCAAGGATCTCAAATATGTCGCTCAATGTTTTTCAAACTATTGTATATTTCAGGACCTGAAAACGAAGAAAGTGATTGGAGTGGGTAGAGAATATAATGGTCTTTACTATCTCAATACTACTCCTGCACATGTTACCTCTCTTGCTACTATCTCTCATCATGTGGATTTATGGCATTGGCGTCTTGGTCATCCAAGTTCTAATACTTTATCTATATTTTTAAATTTAGATTCTAATATTTCATTTTCTAATAAAAATTCATGCACTACATGTCCTTTATCTAAACAATGTCGTTTACCTTTCTCTAATAGTAATACTAAATATAATGCTTGCTTTGATTTGGTTCTATATTGATGTTTAAGGACCTTTCTCCACACCTACAATTACTGGTGCACGATATTTTTTAACTATAGTAGATGATTTTTCTCGTGCTACATGGATATATTTAATGCAACAAAAATCTCGGGCCTTTTCATATCTTCAAAATTTCTTTTCAATGTTTAGAACTCAATTTCGTATTTCTAACAAGCAAGTACGTAGTGATAATGGTCTTGAATTTTTCAATACTATTAGTAATAATTTTTTTCCTTCTCTTGGTGTTATTCACTAGCAGAGTTGTGCTCACACACCTCAACAAAATGGGGTGGTGGAGCTCAAACATCATCATTTGCTTAATGTTGCCCGAGCTCTTCGGTTTCAAGCTAAATTACCATTAAATTTTTGGGGTGAGTGCATTCTTACTGCAACTTATTTCATTAATCGAACTCCTTCACAAATACTCCATGGAAAAATACCACTTGAGTTGTTATTTAACAAATTACCCACTTATCAACATTTGCGTGTTTTTGGTTGTTTATGTTATGCTCATAATACACATGTTCAACATAAGTCTGATAGTCGAGCTCTACCTAGTCTTTTTATTGGATATCCATTTGCTCAAAAAGGTTATAAAATTTTTTATCTTCAAACACAAAAGATTTATGTAAGGCGTAATGTTATTTTTCATGAAAATATATTTCCTTCTAAAATTATTGATACCAATAATACTTCACCAATACCAATAGCTATCCAAGATTTTAACTTTTCTCCTCAAATAATTCAATCATCACCTGATGCTCAACCTAATACATCTTCTTCACCACCAATTTTTTTATTCTAACTCAATGACAGAACTTGCACATATTTCTCCAATTGATTCTATTTCTCCCCATGCTCAAACTAAGATTGGTAGTCCATAAAGGACTATAAGAAAACCTGGAAAATTTAATGATTATCATTGTTATAATGCTCAAATATCTTCACCACATGCCAAATATTCTTTGCATAATTTTCTTTCTTATAGCAAATTTTCAAAATCTCATTATACTTTTCTCAGTTCCTTATCTTCTATTGTGGAGCCTACTAAGTTTTCTCAAGCTATACAGGTACCTAAATGGAAAAAGGCAATGGAAATTGAGCTTCAAGCATTGGAACACTCTAATACTTGGTCTTTAGTTCCTTTACCAACCAACCAAAGACCAATTGGTTGTAAATAGGTCTACAAGATTAAAAGACATTCAAATGGTAGTATTGAGAGCTATAAGGCCCATCTCGTTGCTAAGGGATATACTCAAACTGAAGGCATTGATTATCATGAGACTTTTGCTCCTGTTGCTAAATTGGTAACTGTTTGAACTTTATTGCCAGTAGTTGCGGTTAAGACATGGCCATTATATCAATTTGATGTTCAAAATGCATTTTTACATGGTGATTTACAAGAAAATATATACATGTTATTACCTCTTGGACATCCACGAAAGGGGGAGAAAAACCTTGTTTGCAAACTTAACAAATCTTTTTATGGACTCAAACAAGCCCCTAGAAACTGGTTTGCCAAATTTTCCAATGCTTTAATTTCTATTACTTTCACTCAATCTCATGTTGACCACTCTCTTTTTATATTAAAACAAGGATATTTATCTCTTTTTACCTTGGTTTATGTTGATGACATTATTGTTACAGAAAATAATTCTATTGCAATTGTTGAGCTTAAGAGATTTCTCTTCAGCCAATTTCGGATTAAAGATTTGGGTCTCCTTAAATATTTCCTTGGAATTGAAGTTGGTCGTTCGCCAACAGGTATCTATTTAAGCCAGAGGAATTATGTGATTAATTTGCTCCACGATTGTGGTCTCACAAGTGCTCATATTGCTGACACTCCTATGGAACAACATCTCAAACTTAATACCAAAGATGGTGTCCTTCTAGAAGATCCTTCACTTTATAGACACCTTGTTGGTCGCCTCATCTATCTTACAATTACAAGACCCGGCATCACCTTTACAGTCAATATTTTAAGTCAATTTATGCATCAACCTCGCAATCTAGATGTTGTTTATCTCCTATTACGGTATCTCAAGAAAATACCAAGTCAAGGGATTCTTTTGCCTTCTAAGGGTTCTTTGCATCTTACAGCATATAGTGACTCTAATTGGGCAAGTTGTGCAATGACAGGATGCTCTACCACTGGATTTTTTATCTTTCTTGGCTCTAGTCTCATATCATGGCGACGTAAGAAACAATCAAATGTCTCTCATTCCTCCACAGAAGCTGAATATCGTGTCATGGCTATGACAACTCGATAAATTGTATGGCTTCACAATTACTTCAAGATCTTGACATTGTCCTTACAACAAACACTACGCTCTATTGTGATAAACAGGCTGCTTGTCATATTGCTGCAAATCTAATTTTTCACGAACGCACTAAATATATTGACATTGATTGTCACATTGTTCGTGAAAAGATTCAAAAAGGTCATCTCAAACTTCATCCTATATCCACTAATGATTAAATCGCTGATATCTTTACAAAAGCTTTAAGTAAAGATCAATTCCTTAAACTTCACACCAAGTTGGGCATTCTCAACTTACATGCTCCAACTTGAAGGGGAGTATTAACTATATATATATATATACATATCCCTTTAATTCCTCTTTGTATATATTTGTATATCCTTTGATTATTTTATTACCTTTTCAATTTGTATATTACCATTTACATTTCCTAGATTTACCTTAGTTATATATAGTAATTGTAACTAATCGTTAGGAATATTGTGTATTTATATTCTTGTTTATTTCAATGAGAAAATACAACTATTTTCTTCAATCATAATAAAGGGCCAGATATGAATATGAGTTGTTAAGAGGAAGAAGAGGTGTAAGAGAATTCGAGTATCAAAGGTATTAACTGGTTTTGCATAGAGATTTTATTCCTTCAGCGTGTGTATTTCTGCATTCACTACAAAAATAAAGATTAAAAATCACAATTAAATATTTTAAAGGAATATATATTATTATCTCACATTTGTTTTTATATGTGATTAATATTATTTTGAATGTAAAAAAAAACTATTATTTTGAAAATATTGTTTATAAATACCATACTAAAAATTGTTATAGTGAAAGAAATTTTCTTTATTAAAAAAAAAGAAAAGAAAAACCACTCAATTCTTTGGTTACAATATTAGAGGATTTTTTATGTTTTACTTGAATAATTATAAGAATTTGTTTTTCTTCTTTTTCTTTGTCCGAAATAATACATGTGTTAAATTTTTTGTATAAATGGCTCAATTTATAATTTTTCTTAAAACTTTGGCCAAATTTATAAAAATTTAAATTCTTTCTAATACATATATTAACATATTTGGAGTCAAGAAGCATAACACATATAATAATACATTTCTTATGATTTTGAGAATTCACGAAAAAAATAAAAAATTCTCAAAATGTTTTTAGAAATTAATAAATTTGGTCATAAATAAATTCATGGGCAAATTAGAATAAATAGATTTGGTGACATTAGTTATCAAATTATTTTGTTGGTGAAATTGATTTTCTGTTAAAAATTTGGTTAAATCTTAGTTAATTACACTATATAAATACAATCAATAATATATATTATATATATTTCAAATATTTTAATAATATAAATACCCTTAAAATATTTTAATATTTTAATATATTTAATATTGATTGGTTCAATAGTTTCAAGTTACTTTCAAATTTGACATAATCCCATGTAATTATTAGAAAAATTAATTCTTCTGCGGAAAAAAATTGCCTACCTCCTTCGTTTATGGAAGATTTCATAGAAATCTTAAATTGCCTACGGAAGAGTAAAAAAAAATTCAATCCTTTCCATTGATCAATCTTTCGAGTGATTTCCATGGAAAAAAAGAAAAAGAAAACTAGTTGTTTAATCTATGGGAGAGAGAGAGAGTGAGATCTTTTTTCAAAGGATAATTGCCTCCTCCATCTCTCATTTCATGGAAAAGAATATAGACATCTTCTTCTTCCTTTTTTGACTAAATCAGTACAAACAGAAATAAATGATTGATCAAGCAAAAAGATTAGAGGAATTATTTTTTTTCTTTTCTTCTTCTACGAGGGAAAAGAAGATGTCTATATTTATTTATGATGAAATCACCAACAAATAGAGATGAATGAGACAATTATTCTCGAAACAAATCTCACTCACTTTCTCTCACCCATAGATTAAACCATGAGTTTTTTTTTTCTTTTTCTCACCCATAGATTAAGAAGTTGGAAAAAAAAGTAACATGATATTTGTTGTTGTCACCAACAGTCCCTTCCTTTTTGTTGGACAAAAAAGAAAAAAGAAAGAAAGAAAAAAGGGAAAGGAATGTTGTCATGATTCCTAATTAGCCATCCTTAAGGAAAACAAATTGAACTTTAATTTTGCATTACTATATAAATCAATGGTCTCATTAACCTTCAAAAATTTTGTTGCTGCCTTCCTTCTTCCTCTATAGTGAAACAGAAAATGATGGAAGAAAATTAAGATGGGATCTCAGGGTTTTCAAGTGTCAGCTCAGGACTGCCTAATACGCCCTTCCAAAGCCCCAATCCCAAATCATCATCTCATTCGCTACACATACCAATGAACAACTTCTTGGCAATGCTTGTTTCTTTATATATATATATTATATATATATATATTAAGTGAATGTAGAAGAAAAATATAAAGAAAAAAAAGGAAGAAAAGTTAGAATTGATTGTGCAATATTTATATTAAAAGCATTATTTATTTATATTTTTGGTCTCTTGTTAGGAAGCTCTAGTCAACGACTATTTTAATTTTGATACTATTTTTTAAATACACTTTTGTCTCTATCACGAGGGTGCTTACCATCATAACAACATTTTTCTTCACTTATGGTATATGTACAAATATACCCCCACGGTGTATGTACAAATATACCCCCGCATCATAAAATATTCCGAACAACTTACATAAAACATATCACTATATCTAATCATTATATTATTGCAACATAAAATATCTAAAAAAAACCCATAACACATAAAGCCCGCGTTTTGTAGACAATGATAAATAAATACCTCTCTGAGATGAGAGAGGGAGGAGAACCAAAAAAAAGAGACCAAGAGTCAGAGAGAGAGAACCCCGAGAGAAAAAACACACCAAGAGCAGCGTAACATCTCCAAGAAAGAGCACATCAAGAACAACGAAGTACCTTCAAGAAAGACATATCTCAGGAGAAAGGAGGAACAAAGGAAAGGGAATTTAGGGTAGCCAGTCACGCCACATCATATTGGCGCCCACCGTGCTTTTTCATACGATTATATCTACGAAAAAGAACATGACAACCCATAGCCATGATTCTAAAAACCCAAATTCCCTTCCAGAAATTCCTGCCACATCCCTAGGCATCCCTCTTCTTGTCCCTGCCAGTAAACATCAACCTCTAGCAACCTCCTCTGCAATCGCTAACGATAACCAGCATCAACAATCCTTGTCAGCACACCCACTGCACCAACCCAAGGACGCCCCAGTCTCGTCCACATCGCACCGCCACACCAAGAAGCCCGATCGCCGATCACATTCTATTTCAATTCGGCAAGATCAACCGAACGTCAACGTGCCATATGACGATATTCTACAAAATTTAAGAAATATCGCCAATTAAGTGTGATCCAAATGATCAAGATCAAACCCAGAGTTAATAGACGATGCCACATCCGACTTTCCCGAAACCACCGGATCCTCAACCAACGTTTTGGCACTCCCAAAATGCCACCTTAAATATTTACCGATGAAACAACCCAATCACCCCGCCATCAAACCATCAAGGCAAGACAAACAACAGGAGCACAAACTCATATGTCCCGATACAAACATACACCAACAACCATTTTCACACCCTCAAATCAATATAGTCCCACCAGCTTCACCCGCTCCCCCAAAATAAACCCCGATTCCCTAGACACTTCTTGGTAATTTAGCACACCTAATGCTATACCAAAACCCTCCACAATAATTGCAAGCACCAACACACACATGGTATATCCCACCATAAAACCCCGGAACCCAAGAATTCCCCCAACCCCACCAAAACGACCAACAACCTGTCGCACCCGTCCCTGGACCCACACCCGCAAATGCACAATTCAGGAAGCTATGCGACCAGGTTCATATCCCCTCAACTAATACCAAATGACGACATCCTCCCCTGAAACACACTCGACAACAACCCTCTAGCTCCGGCATACGCCAAGTGTCCGTTACCACCAACGTTCCAGATTCCCACATTCATCCAATATACTGGATATTCTGATCCCAAAATTCACCTCAGACAATTCACAACAACAATGGTCATGCACGGAGCAGATGATTTCTTGTTATGCAGATGCTTCCCGATGATACTAGACAAACAAGCACAAGCATGGTTCGACAGCTTACCTGCCGGATCTATTTTCTCCTTCAGACAACTCGGCAACAGTTTTCTACAACACTTCAAAGCATTCCGGACAGACAAGAAAACACGTCTCAAACTCTTACAAATTCGCCAAAACATAGGGGAATCCCTGTCATCGTACCTTCAGCGGTTCAACAAAGAGGTATTACTCACTAAGACTACACATACTCCTTTTATGTAGAAGCATTCCGCAACGGCCTCATTAAAGGGGAGTATTTGCACCGATTAAACATCCAGGAACCACGGACCACACAAGAACTACTCACACAGATCGGAGCATGGATAAAAGCTGAAAAACTATCCTCCTCCATGGCACCCACTCAAGCAGAAGACGCTGCCAGTAACAACGCACTAACCACATCCAGATATCCCCATGCCATAAACACCCAACCTCCAACGCGATTTCCACATCCTGAATACAAAACACAAAGAAGTCGGACACACAACAGGAAACTGCTACGCTCTAAAACACGCAATCGAAGTAGCAATTCAAAAAGGACATTTACGAGAGTACATCCGGATGCCAAACACAACCACGCCAACTACTGATAATCTCCCACGTACCGACACACCCCTCCCTCACATCATCAACCTCATAGATGATAATAACCACCAATCTGGAAAACCACCACAAAAACGCATCAAATTTGCTGAATTCGATCAAAAAACCAATACCCCACTAATAATTTCTTTACACATCCAATCATACTTCGTCCGACGCATATTGGTAGACACGGGTAGTTCTGCTAACATCATGTACTACGAAACCTGGAAGAAAATGCACCTAAACGACAACCTCATACAATCATACTCTACACTAATAATAGATTTTTTTGGCACCACCACCCACCCTCGTGACATCACCAAGTTATTACTTCAATGGGGATCACCTTCCCATCTCCAAAAGCAAACAACCACTTTTGTCATCGTAGATTCACCAGCACCCTATAATATCATCCTTGGTGGCCCAACATTGAACATAATGCAAGCACAAATTCACACATTTTGCAACGATATGATCATATCTTTACCTTTCGGACCTTGGATAATTCTCAGAGACGAACCCACAGGACCCATCCATTCCACTAATTCTTCAAACCCCACAGACCTTTCAGAACTGTCAGACGAACCCTCTTGCCCACTAGCTAGAATCGTCTTGTCAAAAGAACTCATTCCCCCCCCCCCTTTTCTTTTTCTTTCTTCTTTCCTTCTTCTTTTCCTTCTTTCTTTTCTTTTCCTCTTTTTCCCCTAAAACCAGGCAATCATTTATCTTCTTTCCCTCATTTTCCCAAGCCCTAACCTAGAAAATGCAAAGCAACAGAACAACAAGTACTTGAAATTCATTGAGGAGCCATGTTTAGCACAGACAATCCAAGCACAATCACACAAAAGTAATAACACACAAACACTGCAGACACAACACAAAAACATGATACACCAGTTAAATCCACATCCAACACCGGTCACCACCCATGACAAAACCATAAACACACAGACATCACTGTCATACCCACCACAAAATCAAGAAGATTCACCCACATTTGTGCATTAAAATGAGCAACGATAATACAATAAACAAAATACTAACCTGGCAACTTAACACCACTGCAATCACCCTTTTCCGTCACTCCAAACACAATATGTGAACACCACCACAAACGACTGCACACGAAGAAACTTAAGCACACCTTACACCCGCAATGACAGACGAATTTTCTCAAAGAGCACGACGATAAACACAAGGAAACAACGAAAATTCAAACGTCTCCCTCCATATTCCTCCCTCTCTCTCTTATACATTTTTGAAAGAAGACATCACACCGGATCCCAAAATTCTCGCAAAACTGCAGTACATACATTTTCAAGTCCACACGCGCGCACGCTGTCCACACATCAAAGTCGAATAGTTGCCACACGCCATCTCATCTACGGAAGCGTCAGACGCGTCTTTTCACAGCCACGCACACACCAAAGGCCATCATTACAACCCGATACCCCAACTTCCCAAAACAACGAGTCGTTCCCAAAACCTACAATCCATAAAACTGTGCCACAACCATCTCCCCACCCGAAACCCCCGTTGTTTATTTCTCTCCATCATACGTTCACCCGAAACCCCATTTTTCCATTTTTTTCTTGTTCTTTCCTGCTTGGTCAATAACATTCGATCCCACCCATCATAACAAAACCGCACCCTCACACCTTCAATAACATCCATATAAGCATCCCGAACCCTCGATAAAAAAATGCTTATGGTATATGTACAAATATACCCCCACGGTGTATGTACAAATATACTCCCGCACCATAAAATATCCCGAACAACTCACATACAACATACCACCATATATAATCATTATATCATCGCAACATAAAATATCTAAAAAAACCCATAACACAAAAGCCCACGTCTTGTAGACAATGATAGATAAATACCTCTCTGAGATGAGAGAGGGAGGAGAACAAAAAAAAAGAGACCAAGAGCCAAAGAGAGAGAACCCCGAGAGAAAAAATACACCAAGAGCAGCGTAACATCTCCAAGAAAGAGCACATCAAGAACAACGAAGTACCTTCAAGAAAGACATATCCCAGGATAAAGGAGGAACAAAGGAAAGGGAATTTAGGCTAGCCAGAGTCAGGCCACATCAACTTAATTTTGATTTTTTGAGGGTACTGAAATTTATGTAAAATTTATACCATTAGTTATTATTGAATTATTTTTTCTTTTTTAAAAATCTTAAATCATTTTCCATAATTAAAAAATAAAAAAATAGAAAATAAAAATTACTTTTTTTAAAAAAATATTATTATTATTATTTGTTCAACAAAAATAAGGATTGGAGATAATTATTTTTTAAAGAAAAATATTATACTCAAAAAAATATAGAAAAATAATTAAATAAGAATTGATGACATGCATTTACTTATTTTATTATTGGTAATTATCTTAAAGTCAAAATTAAAATTAGAGAAATTAAAAAGTTTAATGCTTGAATTCAATCTTTTTTTTAATATATATATATATATACCATTGCAATTTTGTTAAATTTTGATTTTAAATTATGCAATTTTTAGTTATTTTGTGTATTGAAAGGAGAGTTGAAAATAATTGTCATTGAAAAATTATTTTATATATTATTTTTTTAAATAAATCATATAATAAATATTTAATAATATTTATAACAAATAATATTACTAATATCTATGGTTCACGTAAACATATTCTTTATATTAAAAGAAACATACAAAATAAAAAATTGCAATTATAATCTTTGACTAATGTCATATTTTCACATTTATTTGTTCTAGAAAACTAAATTTATTTTCCAATATCTTCTTGTAATTAATCTACACTTATTTATGTACATGTTATAAGTTAACTATTCGTAATTTACAAATATAACCTTACTAATATTCAAAATTTCAAATGTTATATTTGAAATTTAAAATTTATTCGAAATTATAATTTGTAATAAATAAGTTAAATTACCTTTTTAAAATAAGGAAAATAGAATCTGTATTACCAACATTCATAAATAATACTGTTTAACTACTTGTGATATGATGTAATAAACTAAATAATTTATAATATTAGTAACAAATTTTTAATATTATTATGTCTAATGATCCACAGAAATATTGTCTTTAAATTAAAAAAAATTGTCGGAAAAAAATAATTAGTATTTTTAACTAATGTCATATTTTTTCACATTTATTTGTCCTAAAAGAAGTTAATTTCCTTTTCTAATATCTCATTGTAGTTAATCTACATTGGTTTGTAAAACTCTTACAAGTCAACTATTCGTATTTTACAAATATAACCTTACTAATATTCAAAATTTCAAACATTATTCCAAATCATAACATGTAATAAATAAGTTAAATTTTATTTTTAAAACAAGAAAAATAGAATCTTTATTACCAATATTCATAAATAATGTTGTTTACGATATGATGTAATAAGCTAAATTATTTATATTTTGTATTTTTTTAAAAACAATATTTCTGAGAACTAAAATTATTATGTTTAAATTTGAAAAAAAAGTAAAAAAAAATAAAAATGAAAAAATGAAAGAAAAATCCTACACCTTTGTACTTGATTTTTTATCTTTTGATTGTTTAAATAAGTGAATTATCGCAATGATAACCCTAACACGTATATTCAAATATTAATCTTAACACTTATTTATGTTTCATAATTAATATGTGAAGAAGAAAAATCTTAGGAACTTACAAAGTTAGGCGATTTGAAAAGAGATTAGCATAAAGCCTATTGTGAGATTATTAGAGTTTTAAATTATAGGTGAGATATAGGAGATAAAAGTTTATAGAGAATCAGACATGCACACAAATCATGGAATAGAGAAGATAAAAAAATTTTTACTATTATTATTATTATTTATTTACTGACAAAATAATATTTTTTACAAAAATTAAAAACTTAAAATTTTCAAATTATTTAACAAAATAAAGATAGATTTTGTGATACACTTATATCTAATTTAAAGCCTAATCTTAAACTTATATTCAAATACTAATCTTAACACTTATCTATGTGTCATAATCAATAAAATTTGTGAGAACTTACAAAGTTAGGAGATTTGGAACGAGGGTAATATAAGGTTTAGGATGAGGTTGTTGGAATTTTAAATTATAAGAGAGAAAGAAATAAGAGATAAAAGAAGTAGCTAGTCGTATGCTAACTAATTTTACTTTTGGCAGTGTTTTAGTCAATGTATTTGTTCGTGCTGATTTTGGTTCGTCTGAAAACAAAATCAGAATAATTCAAACAGACTGTGGCGGTGAATTCTTGCCCAAAGAGTTCACCTAGTTTTGTAAAGATGAAGGTATTTAGTGGTACCTCATGACTACCTACACATTACAACAAAATGGTGTGGTAGAATGTCGTAATCGTATTGTGACGACAATGACAAGATATTTACTCAAAAGCATGCATGTACTTGCAAACTTCTAGGGAGAAACAATCAGGTATGCAACCTATTTGCTGAATCGCCTTCCAAACAAGGCATTAAGAGAATGCATGCATTTAAAGCTTGGACAAGAAGAAAATCAAATCTCACACACTTAGAAGTGTTTGGTTGCAAGACATACATGAAGAACACAACCTCTCATCTCAAGAAACTTGATGATAAAAGTACAACCATGATGTATTTAGGTGTGAAGGAAAGATGCAAGGCTCATCGCTTGTTTGATCCGAGTCGTGGAAAGCTACATGTAAGTAAAAATGCTATTTTTAGGATAATTTTGAATTGAGATGGAAAGCAAATTGTAGCAATGAAATGGAGCTACAAGAATTTTGAATTTTGGATGGAATCTACTGAGGTGACCAATGATATAGACATAGGAGGTATAAGAATTGTGGTAGATGTTGTAACAATTCCACCTTTACCAACATCTCCCACAACATCAAGTCAATCTACGCTATTGTCACATACCTGTGGTGATCCTCTAGCGTCATGAATCTTATTAAAATCAAACGATGGGTCATGTTACAAGTCTATCGCTAATATTTACGCCAATACAAAAGAAGTAGCCACTATTGATGAAGAGAATGAGGTGATGATGACAATATCTAAAGAACCAACTTGTTGGTATGAAGCAATGAAGAAGAGGTTGGAGTACATTGAGAAGAACAATACTTGGATACTAAGTTAACTCCCATCATACCACAAACCTATTATCCTAAAATAGGTGTTCAAATTGAAGAAAGATCCAAATGAAAAATAGTGAAGCACTAAGCAAGATTAGTGACTAAAGGCTATGTACAAAGACAAGATATTGACTTTGATAAGGTGTTTGCTTCAATTACTGGAGTTGACATTATTTTGTTATTCTTAAAATTGCTACAAATCGAAGTTGGGAAGTACACCATTTAGATGTAAAATCAACATTTTTAATCGCGGATTTAGAAGAGGAAGTATACGTCACATAACTGAAATGATTTGAAGTACTAAATCAGAAGACAAGGTATACAGATGGTTTAAAGATCTTTATGGACTATGACAGGCTTCAGAAACTTCGACATTTGATTGGATAGAAGTTTAAAAGAGCTCTTTTAATATACTCAAGAATATGCAGTCTACACCAAAGGGGAAGGAGATGCAAAGGTGATTGTTGGAGTATACGCTGATGATCTCATTGTGATAGAGAGTAACACTGAAGAAGTAAAGAAATTCAAGCAACCGATAATGCTTGAGTTTGACATGAGTGGTTTATATCTACTTTCCTACTACTTGGGGATTGAAGTAGAGCTACAAAAGCGGTGGATATTGCTAAACCAATCAACTTATGCCAAGAAAATCATGTCTCAATTTGAGATGACAAGTTGTAATGCTACAGAATATCTGATGGAGCCGAAAGCGCAGTGAAAGGATCTCAAGTTGAGGCCACATAATACAGAAGCATTGTTGGTTATCTTAGATACTTGTTGCATACACGACCAAATTTATCATATGCAGTTGGCATGGTAAGCATGTACATAGAAAGACTTATAGTTATGCAATGCAAGGCGGTCACGCAAATTTTTAAATATTTGAGAGGAACAATTCATTTTGAACTTTCTTATATGAAGGGGCAATAAGAAGTTAATATGTTTGGCTATTTGGACAGTGGTTTAGGAGGAGATCTAGATGAGAGAAAAAGTACTAGTGAAATCATTTTCTACTTCAATGAGAATTTGGTGATTGGAACTCTCAGAAACAATAGAAAACGGTGACACTCTCAACGTGTGAAGTTAAATTCATGATAGCCACAGTTATAATTTGTCCGACGTTGTAGTTGAGAAACCTTCTTAGCGAGTCAACTATAATTATTTAAACACACCATTTGCTTAATCTTAATTATTTTTAAGTTGTATATGATGGAAGATAGTTGTAATTTAGATTTTTTTTCTTTTGTTAGATAACACAACAATTTATTTTTAAAATGTCTTATCATTTAAAAACTTTTGACAAATTTTTCTTTTATTTTTTATCTGTATGGAATTTAAAATATAATTAAATGAACAGCTACTTTTCTACTCTTGATTAATATCTAGAGTAATCCCGATTTTTACCCAAAATAAGAAAATCCTGATTTTTACCAAGATAAAAAAGGAAAAACAAAAACAAATTCTGATATTTCTTTATAGAGTAATCTTGACTCATATCCAACACAGAGAAAAGTATAAAAAGCAATGTTTTGAGTTTGCTTTGGGCTGAAAAATTTATACAGAAAAAGAAAAGGGACGATGTATAGGTTTTCGGAACATTTGCCTCTCATATGATGATTTTCCAAATTCTTTAGTTGATAAAATTGACATGATTCTTTTCACGACTACAAATACAAATATTGAAGAAGAAAACCACAATGAAGAGATAGAATGTATAGCTTTTATAATGCAAATCGCTCTGAATTGCACAAAGGAATCATCAAGAGAGAGAAGCACAATGAAAGATGTTATTGTTGCCATGGAAACGATTAAGCTTCAACTATTGAAGCAACGACATGTATGTATGTTAGATTCATTTAGAAAAAGTTTAGTTTACTTATGTGTGTATTGTGTATTTGAAAGACTATCGTACTTAAGTTAGATTAGTAAAGACTATTATACTCGTGTTAATGAGTTTTTATGTATAAAAAATAAGTATGAGTCTTGGTGAGCATATCAAGTATGGTGAGTTCAAGTTGTCTATTGTTGTTTGAGCTAGAAAGGGTGTTATTTGTAGATGTGTTTAAGTTGACAGTATCAAGTGGAGTGGAGGTGGAAGAGTATAAATGGGAAGTATTATCTATAGTGTTATAGAACGAAGCTTGTTTAGGAAGGATGGAAAAATGGGTGGTGGTTTTGAGATCGGTGTGATGATGATTATCTAAGTTACTTGTTGGTTTGGAGTTTAAACTCCCAAGATCTTCAGATTGATAATGGCTGGCTGCTAGTTTCAAAAACATCTTTCATGGAAGTGTATGGATAGTCTAGTAAATTTGAATTGGTTTTTGGTAATAAGACAATTAGTGGAATTAATGGTGTTTAGAGGTTTATTTTGCGCAGAAGTCAAATCCGGTTTCAGTTTGGGTTTATTAAGGAGTTCAACAATTTTCATGGGCTTAGATTTAGTTTTATTTTATTTTTTTTAACAAGTAGCCAAGACCCATATTCAAAAGCTTCTGGGTTTTGGGAGTGGGATTTGGTGGGCGATGGTGCAACTAAATCTGGTTCAGGAGGTGGAGTGGTGTCAACAGGATGTTGAGTACACTGGAAGAATTTGTGGCCAAGTATCCCACACGAGAAACAAATTGCTGGAACGCCTTCATAGAGGATTTGTTGGCAGTGATTGCCTATGAATATATGTGTTAGAAGTGATTGATGGAGTTAAATTTGAACACAAAGTCGGGCATATTGTCCTCTTTTTTATCCAAAGGAGAAGCATCTATTTTTAACAAAGATCCAATAGCATAACCTATTTTTCTTAAGAGCTCTAAGTCTAGATATTCAGCAGGAAGTTCGGGGAGCCTCACCCATAAAGCTGTAACGGGTGAGGACGCTTGGGAGGCTCTAAACTTAGGCTCCCAATTTCTTAACATTAGAAAATAATTACCAATGAACCACAGTCCACCCTGAAGGGCTTTCAAATAGTTATCCTTGAACTGAAATTTAACTAAAAAATCGTCTTTCCCAAGGTTTATGATATGTAACTCTTCATTCATCTGCCAAATATCTTTAAGATGTGAAGATAGAAAAAGGAAGCCAACCGATTTGCCATCAACTTTAACTATCACCAAGGTTAGCCATGGTGAGTATAATCTGATTTTGTCACTTTCCGACAAGGAAATGAAAATACTAGATTGATTCGAAGCAGTTTCTTCTGGCTTCAGAGAATGAGAGAAGTTTTGGATCTTTTTAATGGTATGTATGGGGGGTTTTGCATAACATACCTCTGTAGGAATTACTTGGGGCTGTTGGAGCTTCAATGATCATATCATCTTGGATTTCCAAACTTGGTAGTGTATTTGGATCAGAGCTTTTGATTTTCTGGCATCTTCTTTGGAGTTGATCTGTTTCCCCTATTGAATCAGGCATTGTAGCCAATTCTAACGTTCTTTACCATCCTCTTTTTTTTTTTTTTTGTATTTGAATATTTGAAACTTTGGACTTTCCTTACATATGCATCGAACTTAAGTGAGTTAGATTTCTATTAGACCCCTTTTTGGTCAAAAAGAGGAAAGAAATTAATGTTGTAATTGATTTCTAATTAGGCATGTTTAAGGAAACACAAATTAAACTTTATTTCTGCATTACTACATAAATCAATAGTCTCATTAACCTTAATTTGCTCACCACATACGCCATCATTCAAAAAAATCGAATCAATGAACTTATCACTTGCTCCTCTCTTTATTGCCTGCCTCCCTTCCTTCTTCCTCCATAGTGAAACAGAAAATGATGGAAGAAAATTAAGATGGGATCTTAGAGTTTTCAAGTGTCAGCTCAAGAGAGCCTGTCTGCCTACTACGCCCTTCCAAAGCCCCAATCCTAAATCATCATCTCAACCGCTATGCATACCAATGAACAACTTCTTGGCAAGGTTTGTTTCTTTTATATATTAATTGAATGTAGAAGAAGAATATAAAGAAATAAAGAAGAAAGAAAAGTTACAATTGATTGTGCAATATTTATATTAAAAGCATTGCTTATTTATATTTTTTGTCCCATGTTAGGAAGCTCTGGTCAACTGCTACTTTAATTTTGAATCTTTTTAAAAAATACCTACATGACTTTTGTTTCTATCATAAGGGTGCTTACCATTAGAGCATCGTCTTTTTTTTTTACTTAATTTTGATTCTTCAAGGAACTGAAATTTATGTAAATTTGAGCATCCTGTATCTTTATTATTATTATTATTTAAAAATGTCAAATTTATACCATTAGTTATTACTGAATTATTTTTTAAAAAAACATAAATCGTTTTCCATAATTAAAAAATAAAAAAATAAAAAAATAAAAAATAAAAATTATTTTTTTTAAAAAAATGTATTATTATTATAATTGTTCAGCAAAAATAAGGATTCGAGATAATTGTTTTTTAAAGAAAAATTTCTACTCCAAAGAAAATATAGAGAAATAATTACATAAGAATTAATGGCATACATTTACTTATTTTATTATTTGTAATTGTCTTAAAAAGTTAAAATTAAAATCCGAAAAATTGAAAAATTTAATGCTTAAATTCAATCTTTATTTAATATTATATATATATATATATATATATATATATATATATATATATTGATTCGTCAAAAATGGTCTGATGCCACGTGTCAATGATCGACGTCGTTTGGTGGTCTCTCTCTGCAAAGTACCCGTATCTTGATTATCTACGTGTCGTAGAAGGATCGTTGTCTTGCAATGCTAGACCTGCAAAACAATAAAGTTTATCCGAAGGGTGGAAGGTCTCTGGTAAACCTTCCGATGCTTAAGTCAGTAACGTGACTATGAGAGTAGTCAGTGGTGTGATTGTGAGATGGATAATTTAGAGAGATGAGTAGAATAATCTGGCCTTACCCTCGTTACCTGTATGGGGGTGGTATTTATAGGGATTTTGCCCCCTTTGCTAGGTAGCTAGGGTGATTTAGTAGTAAGATCTGATGGTTACCGGATTTTGTGGGGAGATATAAGATCCCCCCTTTTTAGTGGGTTGTTAGAGGAATTTTTGACTGTGATTGAGTCATACGTTGACCATCAGAAATGCGGTTGATCAGTGAATTTGATCAGAGTAGTGAAGTGTAGTGACTTCGGCACGAGGCGAGGCGAAGTGACCATGCAGCCCATGATCTAGCTTGGCGTATGGCGAAGTGGGAGCTGCCATGTGGTGCCAGCTGGACTGACATGTGTTTCTGGTGGGTCCCGTATGCTTAGTGTACTGCCTTGTCAGCGTGAGGGTATTTTCATACCTCTCAATAGCCCCTCGTCGAAGTGGAAGAATGATCCTTCTTTCTCTTCGACGGTACTAGAAGTCCCTTGTTCTCCGGGCTGCTTGTTTTATCATTGATAGTTTCTTAACAGGTGTGAGCCGAGGGCGCGTAACCTGAGGAGGTGTAACCCGAGAGGGTGTAACTTGAGGAGGTGTAACCCGAGAGGGTGTAACCCGCAGTGAAAATGACCCAAGAGGGTGTGAGCAACCCGGAGTGGGCGTGAGCAACCCGAGTGGGTGCGTCCTAGCGAAGAGGTCCGACCTGGCGAAGTGGTGTAACACCCGAAGAAGTGTAACCTGGCGAAATGGTGTAACACCCGAAGAGGTGTAACCTGTCGAAGAGGTCCGACCTGGCGAGGTGGTGTAACACTTGAAGAGGTGTAACCTGGCGAAGCGGTGTAACACCTAGCAAGGATGTGTGACCTGGCGGAGTGTATTCATTGTGAGTCGAGCTGGGACATGTTGGTGGGGTAGCCGAAGTCTCTAGTGACGATTGCTTTTCTAGAGCAGGGTCGGATTCCTATGATGGAGGTTCAGTTACCGAGAGGGCGGCTAGCTATTTGAGTGTCCAGAGGTGGCGTTGTTCGCGTTTCCCCATGCACGTGTAATGATGGCTCCGCGTGTGTGTTGTCAAAGATGTGACCTCGACCCGGCGGTTTTTTCAAATTCTCCCTCCTTCTATAAATAGTTCATCCATTTTCTTTGGGAGGACTTTTGTTCTTCTTCCCAAACTTAGTCTGCGTGATTTTTGCCTTTCTTTCCTTTTCTTCTCTTGCGAAACCTTGTGCTGTTTTCTTCGTCAAACTTAAAAGCTCTGTGCATTTTCTTGTCAAACTTTTCCCATAAATTCTCCCATTTCCCTTACTTTGTTCTTACTGCCTTCTGCAAATTCTCCAAGTTTCCTCCATCTCCTACATTTCCGCAGGTAAGAGAAGGCAATGTCCTCCAGTTTTCTTCTGTGCGTTTGGTGTTTTTATTTTATATTTTTTGGTTTTGGGTGCTTCCGAGGGCTTTAGTGTGTTGAGGGAATGGCTTTTTTCTGGAAAAAGAGTGGTTATGGACGTTTTAGAGTGTTTTAAGGACGGGTTTTCGGGTAGGAGTTTTCTGGAATGATGAACTGGATGAAGGCGGAGTGAGCGGACTTTTACTTGTTGAAATGATGATCGGAGTGAATGGACTTTAGTTTCTGATAAGACTTTGTTTTGTGTTTGTAGATATGTCTGATTCAGAGAGTTCCGAGGTCCGCGTAGTCGATGTGGAGTCTAGCTCTTCCAACTCTACTTCGCAGACAAGCCCTGCCAACCATGAGAGCGCCAGTACTTCGTCCGAAGGGTCTGACGCCGACCCGAGTATCCCTGAGGCGATTCCCTTAGGTCCTAGGCACACGGGTGGTGGAGTCACAGTCGCGGGCTTATCGTCCGAAGATGTGTATGACTCCAGTGTCCTCAAAGGCGAGGATGCGGATTCTGGCTACTCTGAAGATCTTCCAAAAACCAAAAACCGGTTGGAGGGGGACTTCGCCCTTAAGAAAAATACCCTTAGCGTAGATTTCCCCCTTTTGTCCAGTGAGATTGACCGAAGTAAATTTAGGTTAATCTACCTTCAAGATTGCGGGGCTATGTCCAACTCTTACATTCACATCCCCTATGACCACTTCGTTTCTTGCCTCAGTTTACCTTTAGATCCCGCATTCTGCGACTTTTTGAACTTGGTTAGATGTCAACCCGCCCATGTCCATCCAAACGGAGTTAGGTACTTCGTCGCCCTTACAGTGTTGTGTCGAAGAATAGGTGTAGAGGTCTTTGAAAATTTGTTGAGGACTTTCTTCACCGTCCTCCGCATGAATAACCTTACGTTGTCACTTCGCCCACGTCCTAGCGTAGTCACCCTTTTTGAACCCCCTCCCAATAAGTTGAGTCAGTGGAGGGAGAAGTGGGTTTGTGTGGAGTCCAGAACGGGCTTCGCATTTTACCAGAAGTGTAGGTCACTTCGTCCTTGGTTTTCCCTAAAAAGGAACACCAAGTACTTCGATTCGGATCGGAGGTTTTTAGACTTTGTCCGGAGTGAGTTGGGAGATAGTCCCAAGACTCAGTCCAAAGTTTTCCTGACCAGCGAACTTATCGCTGATGAGAGTCGCCACGCCTGTGGGATAGGCGGGCCGGCGGCGGAGAGAGCTGGGGCTCGAGGATCTCTCGGAGTACCCTATGTGGAGGTTTCACCTGGGCAGGGGGTTTTCTTTTGAATGCTCGGAGTGCCAGAATCCTCGTAGTGCGGGCTGCCCAGTTGCAAAGGGTAGAATAGTTGTCGGATACATTTGACTTTGTGCTTTTCTCTTCCCTTTTTTTTTATTTCATCTTACTAACTCCTTTTATGTTTGATCGTGGCAGATATGAGGCTCAATTTCATGGCAATCCGCAAAGCAGCAGCCCAGGGTTCAGAGAGGCGGGGTGACGTGAACCCGCCCCGGGCTGTTGACCGTTCTACCATTACTCCGTCGGGGGCTTCGACTGCGGGCGTGGGCAGCTCGAATACTTCAACTCACTCCCTAGTTGCGAACTCGCCCCCCCCCCCCCCGGACCAAGGGGAAGGAGACACTCCGTCCTCCCCCGGCAAAGCGCGGACGTGACGAGGAGGAAGGGGGGCAGAGGCTCAGGACTTCGCGGCAGAGGCTGGCGGAGGTGGCTCCGGCTACGGCGGTCCTGCTGGCATCCCGAGGTGAACAAGGTGCCGGCCCCTCTGGGTCTTCGTCCTACTCATGGATCCAGGAGGGGTTTAAAACGCCGGAGTTAAGGCAGGAGCAGGAGTCCTTGGCCCGCGAGATTATTTGCTCTTCGCCTCCCCTGGTGAACCTGCCTCTGCATGATCGCCGGACTGGGAGGTTCTACGGGGGAGCAGTTATACACCGGGTCATGGACTTCGGCTTGAATCGGAGATTGGAGGAGTCTCCCGTCAGTCCGGAGAATGCGTTCGGGAAAATCGGGGCCGGGCTGTCTCAGGTACTTCTCTTTTTTTTGTTTTTTTCTTTTGACTTATCCCTTTATCGTTTGTCTCTCAGGTTACTGCCTTCATTGCCCACCTCTTCAAGCATGCTTCCGAGGGTTCAACTTCGCGGGCCGAGCTGGAAGACTTGGAGAAGAAGCTCTCTGCCAAGGATGCAGCTCTGGTGGCCGCAGAGGGAAAACTCCGCTCAGCGGAAGAGACCGTGGAGATGGTGGTCACAGAGAAGGACAAGCAGTCCTCTAGCCTGGATTCCCTTCGGCGGGCTAATGAGGATCTGAAGGTCAAGCTTCGCGACTTCGACAAGAGGCTGAAGGAGGAAAGCTCGAAGCGGCGGGCAGCGGAGTCGAGGGTGGAGTTCTTGGAGTCGGAGGACCACACTTCGCAAGTGGTGGAGGAGTTCCGCAACTCCGAGAGGTGCCAACGGGTTGTGTAGGAGCTGGTAAGCGGATATTACGACAGAGGATGCTCTCATGCACTTCGCTGTCTTTATCACCTCGTGCCTGACAAGATGTTGCTGTGCAGGATTTTTAAGGGCTCCTATGATAACCCTGAGTTCAGAAGCGGATGTGACTTCGTCCCGTTCAATGACAACGAACTGGCGGAGATCACTGAAGGTGATGAAAAGGAGGGAAGGCACTGGAGTCCGCCCGCACCAGTACATCCAAACCTGGACGAGCTGTGCCTCCAGCTGCGGAGTGATGCTGAGGAGGGTGAGGCTGCCGGGATCGATGCGACCCCGATTTCTATTACTGTCCCGGTCAACGTTGCTGAGGTCCCAGCGGAGACGCCTGAGGAGAGGGAGCCCGAAGTGGGGGATCGGGCTTTAGTAGTAGATGTTCCAGACGAAGTGGTTCCTCCTTCGTCCGAAGATCCCCCCACTGTATAATTTTTCTTTTGTTCTTTGTAAAATTTTTGTAAGTTAATGAACTCCGCCGTCTTTGTCTTCTTACTTCGAACTTTTACTTGCTCATTAAAATTCGAACTTATAATAACTTGAACTTATAATAAGCAACGATGACTCCGAGAAAACTTCAATAACTTGAAACCATAACTTGAAAACTTTAATACCCAGTAACTGTAATGACTTCGGATGACTTGAAACTATCATGCGGAAACTTTATTAACTTTAAAAAAACTTTGATGACTTCGAGAAGCTTTAATAACTTCGAGTGTGCTGACTCCAACTTGAAAACATAAATACTTTGGGGACCGCGTCGGGAACCTGGCTCGTGTCTGGTTTTGGCGGGGTACTTATCGGATGTGGTCTAGACTCCGCCAGAATCTTTCAGACGAAATATTTTTTCAAGTGATTGGCGTGCCAGGGTCTGGGAAGTATTGTTCCTTCTTGGTCCATGAGGCGGAATATTCCCCGGCGGACTTTGTCTTGAATCAAGTATGGGCCTTCCCAGTTCGGAGTGAGTTTGTTTGCTGTGATATGTCTTGTTGTTCCCTCTATCTTTCGGAGTACCCAGTCTCCGACTCCCAGTGGCCTGTTAACCAAGTTTTTGTCGTGGGTGAGTTTGATTGTCAATTTGAACTTGTCCGCTCTAAGGTGGGCGGTTATACGCTTCTCTTCTAACAAGTCCAGGTCTAAATAGTGTTGGCGTTTGTTGCTCTCTTCATCGTACGTAGAGATCCTGTATGATGGGAGTGCGAGTTCGGCTGGTGAGACTGCCTCTGAACCGTAAACCAGGGCGCAGGCTGTTTCTCCTGTGGGCCCCCTAGCCGAAGTCCGTACTGCCCATAATGCGGTTGGGAGTTCGTCGACCCACTTGTTGGACTTTCCCTCCAGATTATTTCTCAGTGCGGTAAGGATCAATTTGTTGGTTGCTTTGGCTTGTCTGTTTCCTTGCGGGTGTGCCACATATGACTTCCAGTGTTTGATCCCTAGGCGGTTGCACTCCGCCGTGAACTTAGTGGCGAACTGAGTACCGTGGTCAGACACGATGGCCCGTGGAACTCCGTATCGGCAGAGGACGAAGTCGTGGAGGAAGTTGAGTGTGTTTTCCTCCGTTGGGTCGGCCAATGGCTTCGCTTCGATTCATTTGGAGAAGTAGTCGACAACCACGATCAAATATTCGTGATGTCCGCGGGCTTTGGGGAACTTGCCCATAAGGTCGATTCCCCACATATCGAAGGGCCAAGCTGCCAGCACAGGGGTTTGCGGGACCGATGGTAGGCGGGGAACGCTGCTGAACATTTGGCACGTATCACAGTGCTTCACGTAGTTGGCTGCATCCCTCCGTAGTGTAGTCCAATAATATCCCTAGTTTATTACCTTCTCCGCCAAGGGCCTCGATCCGGGGTGTCCACCACAGATCCCTTCATGTAACTCCTCCAGAATTGTCTGGGTTAGGTCGGGCGATACACAGCGGAGAAGAAGCTTGGAGAAGGAGCGTCGGTACAGGATATCGTTGAGCATGGTGTATCGGGCCGCACGCTGGCAGATTTTCCTGGCTTTGGCTTTGTCTGCTGGCAGGATATCTGAGGTTATGAAGTTCTTCAGCTCGTCAATCTATGTGGGGGAGTCGGGTGTCGAAGTCAGAATCGGCGAGATATGTTCTGGGGTGGAGATTTGAATTATCGGGACGTCGAGGTCGTTGGGGGCTTCGCCGGATGCTATTTTTGCTAGTTTATCCGCCATTCCGTTGTCGTTGCGGTCAATCTTGGTAAGGACGAAGTGGCGGAACTGAGCGGCCAGCTAAGACACCTTTTCCGCATAGACTTTGAGGTTGTCGGAGTTGACCGCGAACTCATTATTGACCTGTCCTACCACAACTTGGGAGTCGCTGAATACTTCGAGTGATCTGACTCCTGAATCCAAAGCCCATTGCATTCAGATAAATAAGGCTTCGTAGTCTGCCTGGTTGTTGGATAAGGGGTAGTTGAGTCGGATGCATCGGACTTCCTTATGTTGCTCGGAGGGGGATTTAATGGTAGTCCCTACTCCGACTCCACTTGCGTTTACTGCTCCATCCACCATCATTGTCCACACTTCGTCAGCGGGGAGTGCGAGGAGTGTTTCTTCGTCGGAGGCGGCCTTAGAGAATGATAATTCGGCTAAGAAATCTGAGAGGGCTTGGGCCTTGATCGCAACGCGGGGTGCGAATGTGAGGTCCAAGCCGCATACTTCGATGGACCACCGAAGCATCCTCCCCTACTGGTCCAGTTTGTGAAAGATTTGTTTCAGGGGATGGTTGGTGTACACTACCACAGAGTGGGATTCGAAGTACGCCCGGAGTTTCCGTGTAGTGATGATCAAGGCGTAAGCCAGTTTCTCGATGTACGTGTAGCGTACTTCGGTATCCCTCAGTACTCGGCTGACGAAGTATACAGGAAGCTGCTGGCCGTTCGTCTCCCGGATTAGGGTCGTTGCGATGGCTTGTTGTGCTACTGATAGGTATAGGTACAGGACTTCGCCCGGAGTGGGAGCACTCAGCAATGGTGGGTCCGCCAGGTAGTTCATCAAGTCCTCCCAAGCCTTTGTGCATTCTTCGTCCCACCGAAAAGTCTTTCCAGCGGTTTTAAGGCCTTGAAGAATGGCATACATCTTTCAGCGGACTTCGACACAAACCTTCCCAGAGCGGCTATACAACCATTGAGGCGTTGTATATCCTTAACACATCAGGGTTCAGCCAGGTTCCGTATTGCCTCTATTTTTCGTGGATTAACTTCGATCCCTCGTTCGGACGTCATAAAGCCGAGGAATTTCCCTAATTTTACCCCAAACGTGCACTTCGCCGGGTTGAGCTTGAGTCCATACTCTGAAAGGGTGGTAAACGTTTCGCTCAAGTCATCTAAGTGAGAAAGACCCCGTTTGGTCTTGACGACCATGTCATCCACGTAGGTCTCGACATTCCGGCCTATGTGACTTCGCAGAATCTTGTTCATCATCCTTTAGTAGGTGGCACTTGCGTTCTTCAGTTCGAACGACATCATGTTGTAACAGTAGATAGCTCCGGCGGCTCGGAAGGATGTGTGGATTTGGTCCTCTGGTTTCATCCGGATTTGATGATAGATGGGAAAAAGCGTCCATGAAGTTGAGGAACTCGTACCCCGAGGTGGAGTTCACAAGTGCATCTATGCGAGGTAGCGGATAACAGTCTTTTGGACAAGCTTTGTTCAAGTCTGTGTAGTCCACACACATTCTCCACTTCCCGCTGACTTTCTTGACCATCACTACGTTGGCGAGCCACGTAGGGTATTCGACCTCGCGGATGAATTTCGAGTCCATGAGTTTTTGGACTTCGGATTGCATTCCCTCGTTTTTGTCATTTCCGAATTGTCTTGGCTTCTGCCTCACCGGTTTGAACGTGGGGTCGATGTTGAGTCTGTGTTCGGCGATGTCGGGAGAGATTCCGAGCATATCTTGTGTGCTCCAAGCGTAGTTGTCGAGGTGAGAGGAGAGGAAGTGGGTCATCTCCTCCTTCATCAATTGCGGCATCTCGCTCCCAATTTGGACCTTTTGGTCAGGATAGTCAGGGTGTATGGCGACTTCGTCGAACCCCTTTACCTCGGGAGCGTCTATATCTGGTAAGGGTGTCAACTGATCAGGGGCGGCGGCTTCCGCATGCTCTCTAGTCATTAGGACTAACCCGACCGTTGCCGGTGGTGGCTCGAGTTCGGAGTTCTGTCGGGATTTCATCATGTAGGCTAGTAGGCTCTTGGGGCTGCTTTTGACGTATCCCACTCCACCGCGGGTGGCGAACCGGACTTGCTGATGTAATGTGGAGATGACGAATTCGAAGGCGGCGTGCGAGTGCAGG
The DNA here is from genome assembly GCA_027405835.1 of Asclepias syriaca. NCBI lineage: Eukaryota > Viridiplantae > Streptophyta > Magnoliopsida > Gentianales > Apocynaceae > Asclepias > Asclepias syriaca. The sequence continues at coordinate 13,302,291 of CM049933.1, forward strand.
TGCCGGAGCCAAGAGTTACTTTGATCTTGACAGTTCCTTTGACGTTGATCTTATGAGCGGTGAAGCCCTCAAGGACCGTATTGCTGGGCTTCAGATGACTGTCATTCATCCCCATTTCTTTAAAACACTTGTGATAGAGGATGTTTTTGGTAGCTCCGGTGTCGATTAGTACTCTCCTGACTCGGCATCTGTCGATTCCTTGTCTCACAATGCCTACTTCAAGAACGATGGGGGAGATGCGGGCTTCTTCGTTCAACTCGAGGCCTTGGTCAGAGAAGATGATCGGCTCATGTGGAAATACGTCGAAGTTCAACTCCGGGGAAGGCTTACTCAAATTATAGATTTTCCATTTTATCTTTTTGATGGATTCATACCGAGGAGTTATGATTTCGATCACTCAGTCAGGCATTCCCCCGGCCGATTTGTCTGGCTCGCGGTCCTTCTGCTGCCCCTCACGTGCTAGTTTTTCAATCAACTTTTTGAACTGGTAACAGTCTTCGGTGGAGTTCCCGTAATCATGGTGGAAACCACAGAACTTCGTCTTGTCACTAGTAGATCGGCCGGCGGTTCGCGCCAATGGGGGCTCCCTTCCTCCGAGCTTCTCCCTGACGGTGGCAATGAGGTGTTCCTTGGACTTCGTCGGAGCGGCAGCTTCGGTTCTCCGCGTCCTGTTCTTGCTTCGACGGCCTTGGGGGGATAATTCTCTATGTTTTTCTTTTCTCCGGTAGTGTGACTCCGTTGAGTTCCTTTCGGCGAGGGCAACCTTCCGGGCAACATTGAATACTTCGCTGATGGTGTCTAGCTTGCGGAGTTGGAGCTCCGTGTACAATGATTTCGACCGGAAGCCGCTCTCGAAGCAGATGATGGCAGTGTCTTGGGAAATTTCGTCGATCTGGTCGTGCACCTTCTTGAAACGTTCTAGATACTCGAGCAGAGTTTCATCATCCCCCTATTTGACGTTGGCGAGGTCGCTACTGGTCTTGGGGATTATTCCCGTTGTACTGACTTTGTCCACAAAGGCTTTTTCGAGCATTTTCCAGGACTCTATTGAACCTGGTTTCAGGGAAGAATACCAGGTCATGGCTCTCTCACCGAGGGTGCTAGGGAAAGCTTTGCACAATATCGCCTTGTCAGTTGTTACGAGGTCTATGGATGATCTGTATCTGGTAATGTGTTCTTCGGGTTTGCTTTGACCGTTATACTGGGAAAATGTGGGGAGCTTCAGTTGTGGGTCCGCCATAGTGCGGTGGATCCACTCCGCGAAGGGTCCGACATAGGTTGCTCGGTTCTTCTTTGGTTCGTCCTTGCGTGTTGGCTCCGGACTTCGTTCCCGTCGATCCCGCTTCGATCGGTGTCCGTTTCGGTGTCGCTTCTCTTTACTCGGCTGGCTGGACGGCTGGCTCTCCCCAACTTCGCTCACTGCGCGCAGTGGTTTATTGATCCGGCCCCTGGCCCGCCGGCTCGTGCCGTTCCAGGATTGTTGGAGTCTGCTCTCGGCGGGATCTCGGTCGCCGTCGGAGGAGTGAGGAGGCGAAAGGCCTCGGCGCCGGTAAGCGGCGTGGAGTTGTTTCCATTATTTTGAAAGATCACGCTCTGCTCGGAGTCGATCAAGTTCCTTTCGTAAGTCCTCGACTTCCTCGGCCTGCCCGTTGTCCATAGCCCTCCTACCATTGAGGTGTTCGCGTAAGTCAGGCAATTTGCGGGGTGAGCCACGGGGGCCTAAGCGTTCCACGACTGATCGTGGCTGTGGTCGGTCGGGGACGGAGGATTGTGCCGTGCGCAGAGTCTCATGACGAGACGTGGGGACAGTGGTGTCAGGGCGGCTCCTCCGTTCACTTGAGTGTCGTGACATTCTGAGTTTCAGCAATAGGAATGTAAAATGATTTACGATTCCCGGTAACGGAACCAAACTGATTCGCAAAAAATGGTTTGATGCCACGTGTCAATGATCCGACGTCGTTTGGTGGTCTCTCTCTGCAAAGTACCCGTATCTTAATTATCTACGTATCGTAGAAGGATCGTTGTCTTGCAATGCTAGGCTTGCAAAACAATAAAGTTTATCCGGAGGGTGGAAGGTCTCTGGTAAACCCTCCGATGCTTAAGTCAGTGACGTGACTATGAGAGAAGTCAGTGGTGTGACTGTGAGATGGATAATTTAGAGAGATGAGTAGAATAATCTAGCCTTACCCTCGTTACCTGTATGGGGGTGGTATTTATAGGGATTTTGCCCCCTTTGCTAGGTAGCTAGGGTGATTTAGTAGTAAGATCTGATGGTTATCGGATTTTGTGGGGAGATATGAGATCCCCCCTTTTTAGTGGGTAGTTAGAGGAATTTTTGACTGTGATTGAATCAAACGTTGACCATCAGAAATGCGGTTGATCAGTGAATTTGATTAGAGTAGTGAAGTGTAGTGACTTCGGCACGAGGCGAGGCGAAGTGACCATGCAGCCCATGATCTAGCTTGGCGTATGGCGAAGTGGGAGGTGCCATGTGGTGCCAGCTGGACTGACATGTGTGTCTGGTGGGTCCCATATGCTTAGTGTACTTGCCTTGTCAGCGTGAAGGTATTTTCATACCTCTCAATATATATATATATATATATATATATATATATTGTAATTTATTAAATTTTGATTTTAAATCATGCAATTTTTAGTTATTTTGTGTATTAAAAGGGGACTTGGAAATAATTATCATTGAAAAAATTATGTTATATATATATAATTTTTTTAAAAAAATCATATAATAAATATTTAATAATAATGTCATATTTTCTCACATTTATTTGTCATAAAAAAAAAAACTAAACTTATTTTCTAATATCTCCTTGTAATTAATTCACACTTATTTTAAGTTAATTCAAAATAATCTAAACAAAAATGGGTGATGAATTCTTATCCAAGGAGTTCACCCAATTTTATGAAGATGAAGGTATTCAATGGCGTCTCACGACTCTCTACACACCATAACAAAATGGTGTGATATTGTTGTAACCGTACTATGATGGCAATCACTAGATATCTACTCGAAAGAATGAATGTGCTTGCAAAATTCTAGGAAGTTGACTATAATTATTTAAGCAACTATTTATTTAATATTAATTGTTTTTAGGTGATATATGATTGAATAAAGTAGTAATTTAGATTTTTTTAGATAACACAACAATTTATTTTTAAAATTTCTTAAAAATAATTAAATAATTAAATATTAATTTTATCATTTAAAACTTTTTTGACAAATTTTTGTTTTATTTTTTATCTATCTGGAATTTCAAATATAATTAAATGAACAGTTGCTTTATTATTCTTGATTAATATCCAGAGTAATCCTGAACTTTACCAAAAATAATTAATAATAATAATAATAATAATAAATCATGATATTTTATTTATAGAGTAAAATCTTGACTCATAACAACACAGATATATATAAAAGGCAAAGTTTTGAGTTTGAGTTTGGGCTGTAAAACTTATACAGAAAAAGAAAAGGGACTATGTACGGTTTTCGGAACATTTGCCTCTCCTATTGAGAGCCGACTCCAAAGATTCAGTGGAATATATACTCCAAGCCCTCTGGCGAACTCGCAACACTGGTCTTGATGCCACCGACCGTCAAATTCTCCGTCAAATCCTTCATCTTCAGACCGACAATGAACTTGATCCTGTCTGTTAAGTTCCCTCTCTCCTATTAATTTACAGATTCTTAATTATTGTATTGGGATTGTACTGAATAATTTGGTTTTATTATTGAGTGTTTTTCCTTGTTGCTGTGTGTGTAGCTTTTGGTCCGCCTTCGTATTTTAATTAGAAGGTGTGTTTACGAATGTGTTAGTAAGGATGAAATGCACAATCTATTTCCTGTTCAAGTCGTGTTGCCTGAATTGCAAAGGTTATTGACCCTTTTGCTGCAAAAATTCCTAAACGAGTGGCGCGAAGATGCACTACGAGACCAGGTAACAAATTCATGAGCGACAGTAGCTTGCTTTCTATCGTTTTTGGCTTTGTCACTGGAATCTGGAGAAGAATGATGAAGAGCATACCTTGATTTTTCAGGCCAAGTTACCAGAATCAAGACTAAGGAAGAGGAATTTGGCATCTCGGAACACAGAAGAGACGGATGCAGCAGCAGCCGTAGACACTGTTCTCAAGGTATAACAAGAACATTAAATATGGTTATAAAACTCAAAGCTGAACAATTACGGATTGAATATGAAGCTTTAATAGGCTTATTTTTAAAAGCTCTCCTCTGATTAGTTAATACTTGTCATACTTATACTCACATTGGATTAAATGTTTTGCAGAACATTGGATTGTTTCCATTTTATTGCCTTACTGTTAATAAATTGTTCTGCAGTCCCTTGTGTAAAGCTTAAGTTTGATACTGGTTTTATTTGGATAATTCCCCACCTTGTTGACCCTTTTAGAGCACATTTCATTTGAAGAAATGTCAGTACGTTTAGGGAAAGATGAAATGGAAACATGAATATCCTTCTACTTCTCTCAATAGGTACTTCATTTACAGTTGCATTTATCTAATTCCAATCCGTTGTAGTTTGAAAATGAAATTTGAGGAAGCATCATGGCTGGAATTGGAGATTTTATGAAGTCAACGAACATTCTTCATCTTTATTAGGGGGTTTTTGTGATCTATGGGTAGTGAATTTTGTTTATTCCTTATGGGTTTTTTTTTTTTTTTTTCATGCCTGGGGGTGGGTGGATATTAGTATATGATAGATAAAGTTGCTACTTTTCAACTTCCATTTTGAATATTTGCTTCGTATCATGAGGACGGATAATTGATTGGAAAAGCTTGTAGTCTAAATTGAATTCCTAATGGTTAATATAATACTGTCTTAAAGTGAAATTCATGTACATGTTGATTGTTTTAGGGTAAGTTCACTGCAGAATATAGAGTCTCAATATGTTGCAGTAATGATATAGATATCAAACCAAAAACAATGATTTGAAGAATAATTAGGACTGTGTTGCTATCCTATAGGTTTTAGTTTTATATTCACTCTGTTACTAACTTTTTCTTACTTGAAATGAACAGCTGGCCTAAATCCATGTAAAGATTGTATCTTTAGTTCTTGACATCCCAAACTTATTAATTATGGTTTGAGTTCATTGTTGAGCCCACTTTATTTCTTTTCAGCTATACAGTGATTCTGTGGGCATAAACTGGGGATTCTCTAGATGAAGGAAAAGGGTTTTGGAGCTTAAGAGGTGAGGCTGGAGAAATGGATAGTTGTGTTTTGGAGCAAGGGCTGAGTGGAATTGAGGATAGATTTGGTCGATGATAATTTCATGCTGAGGTAACAATTTTTTCATTCAGTTCACTTATTTTAGCAATTATTGATTGATCAAAGATGGTCTTCAAGCTGACTCATAAGATCAGTTATGAAGTTGATAACTTAATTGAGAAATCTCTAAAAGAAGCATTTGAGGATCTTGGTCACAAACTTCGACCCCCTTTTCCTCTAACAATTCCTACCCGAGAGGAATACTCAAAGATGAACAGTGCCATTCTATACGGGATACTGTGTGATCCCCATTTGGCTAAAGTTCATATTAAACACGTACACAGTATAATTACTGATGGTTATAGTTATTTTACATGCATGCTCATTGAAATTGTTAATGGGATTTATGCAAAACTTGTTGATTCTGCTAAAAGTCAGTTGATTTGGGTTACTCATGAGATCGTAAATGTCTTGGCTGTGGGATACGATGGTTTGCTGGTGGCACTTTTAAGGCAAATTATTGGAGGTGATTATTCTGAAGGAAACTTGTGGTTGTGTTTTGAGGTGGTTAGTCTTTTTTGGTCAAATTGGGATTGCTTACTTGATGATGAACCACTGCTTTTGACTAGTGGTTTGTATGTATTTCTTCGGCTTTTATCAGACCACTATAGGTTGCCAAATGATTCAAAGATTGTTGCCCTGAAGCAGATGGAAGTTCAGTTTTGTGTTAGAATGTTGAGGGAGAAATTTTATTTGTGTTATAGGATTGGCAGAGATTTGATTAAGCTTTTACAAGATCTGTTTCATATAGCAGAATTTCGAGCTATATGGAAAGACTTGCTACTGAATCCAAGAGAGTTTAAGATGACTGGTTTTTTTGATGTTTTGCAACTCTACCATCTGGAGACTTCAGCTAGCTACTTTTTACTTCGAATTAGTCCTGAAATGGAAAATCGCTTGAGGTTTTTGCTAGAGCATGTAAAGTTAGGCAACCAGAAAAGGTACCAGGTCTGGTTTATGAGAAAGTTTTTGAGCTCACCAGAGAGGGAGACACTTCTGATTGACATGGTTAGGTTTATATGTTGTGCACATCATCCATCTAATATGATAATTCAGTCTGAAATTATCCCAAGATGGGCTGTCATTGGATGGCTACTAAAATCATGCCGGAAAAATTATGTTGAAGCTAATGTTAAACTTGCTTTGTTTTATGATTGGCTTTTCTTTGATGAAAAAGTGAACAATATAATGAATATAGAGCCTGCAATTTTGTTGATGGCGCGCTCCATTCCTAAATACATTGATGTTACTCATTCTCTTCTCGAATTTCTCTTTATACTAGTGGAAAGCTATGACATTCAAAGGAAAGATAAAATTCTCAAAGGTGTTTTAACAGCTTTTAATGTGCTTGTAAGAAAAGGGGTTATTCATTCTCTAGACATTTTCATTCAATGTGATTTGCTTTCTCCTTTTCTGAAGGAAAGTCTCGAAAAGATGCTAGGTGAAATGCATTTGGGTCATCATAATGAGTTGGCCAAACAAACTCTCCCAGAAACTTCCGCCAAAGTTATGTGATCTTATAAATCTTACAGTGCAGCTTTGTAGCCTGACTACTTCACCCTACTTTTAAGTTGTCTGAGTGAACAGGTTCTGTCTAAGATCAGTTGATTACTCCTCCAAAACTGACAAATATAACATTGTCCAAGGTATCATTTTTGCTGAGCATAGCCACTAGGATGAAGTAGCAAAGAAATTTGTTGAGTTGTTAATGGATTCATATCCAACAATGCAGGATTGTATTTATACTATCCTGGAGATATCGAAATATGAGGTCTGTGTTTATTTCTTCTTTTTCTTGAATTTCATGCTTGGAAACTCCAATTTATGTGATGCTTGGAAACTCCAATTTATGTGCCAAGAATGAATTTTTGCTTCAGAGGCATCTATATTCTTTGGAGGGGATATAGTCAACTGTATCGTACTTTGAACTGATGATGGATGTATTATTGGTTCTTGGGATTACGTTTTTAATTTCTCGTAATGCATTGTGCACAAAGGTGAATTGATTATCCAAGCACTTATAATAATTGTAGATGACCTTGCCATTTAAAAGACTCTTGTCGAAGAAGATGCTTACATTAGTTTTATTCTTGCGATTTCTGGTTCCCACAGTTGATGGATTGGCGTGCAAAGGCAAGTTTTCTTGAAGGATTTGCATTTTTGAGGTGTGCATTTTACTGATATTCCTTGCCTGTTGTCAATCATGCTGTTTGATTATTGTGCATTGGATATTAAATTTTCGTATTTCTATTTCACCTTCATTGTTAACTCAATCTGTTGGCTTTTGTTTTTTTTATACAAGTATTATGTAATGTTTTGAAATTGTTTATTTGGTTTAGTTCTGAAAACCAAAATATATTTCATGTGCAAGATGAGATATCCAAGGACTTAAAGAGTGTCATATTTTAATTTTACATATTGTATAACTATTTGTGGTAATGTTTCGTAAGTTGTCATTTTTTATGTTTTTCTGGTACCAATCTCACTTCTTATTACTCTCTCAGTTTTATTTTATTTTAACTTGTTGGATAGAAATCAAGTTGTTTTTGTTGGTGTTTTCTATAATTAATGTTTTACAAATTTATATTATTAATGGTTCTTTATTTTTAAAAAAAAGAAAAAAAAATTAATTTAGAAGAATATTTTAGCTATTGAATATGGAAGTTTATTGAATGCCATTTATGAATAGTTTCCTTGTTACTTATTACCCACTTTTGATATGTGTTCTTGTAGAGTTCAAGTACAACAAATGCAGAGGAAAAGATAGGATGAAAAGAAGGGAAGATATGAATATGAGTTGTCAAGAGGAAAAGAAGAGGCCTAAGAGAATTCGAGTATCAAAGGTACTAAGTGGTTTTGCTTAGAGATTTTATTCTTTCAGTGTGTGTATTTATGCATTCACTGCATATTGTTATAGTGAAACAAATTTTCTTTATGAAAAAAAAAATGAAAATGAAAAGAAAAACCACTCAATTCTTTGTTTACAAAATTAGAGGATTTTTTTTATGTTTTATTTGATTAATTATAAGAATTTGTTAGTCTTCTTTTTGTTTGTCCAAAATAATACATGAGTTAAATTTTTTGTATGAATGGCTCAATTTGTAATTTTTCTTAAAACTTTGGCCAAATTTATAAAAATATAAATTCTTTCAAATACATATATTAACATATATGGAGTCAAGAAGGCATAACACAGATAATAATACATTTCTTATGATTTTGAGAAGTCAAAAAAAAAAAAAAAAAATCTCAATTTTTTTTAGATATTAATGAATTTGGTCATAAATAAATTTATGGGCAAATTAGCATAAATAGATTTGGTGACATTGGTTACAAAATTATTTTATTTTTATTTTTTGGTGAAATTAATTCTTTTAAAAATTTGGTTAAATTCTCGGTAAATACACTATATAAATAATATATATTATATATTTTCCAAATATTTTAATAATATAAATGCTCTTAAAATATTTTAATATATTTAATTATGATTAGATCAATACTTTAAAGTCTGACTTAATCTAATATAATTATTAGAAAAATTAATTCTTCTGCGGGAAAACATGCATGCCTCCTTCGTTTATGGAAGATTCCATAGAAATCTTAGATTACCTATGGAAGACTAAAAAAATTTATTCAGTCCTTTGGATTAATCAATTTTCTGAGGTGATTTTTAAGGAAAAAAAAAGAAAAAGAAAACTAGTTGTTTAATCTATGAGAGGGAGAGAGTGAGATTTTTTTTTTCAAAGGATAATTGCCCTCTCTATCCATCTCTGATTTCATCGGAAAAGAATATAGACATCTTCTTCCTTTTTCGACTAAGATGGGATCTCAAGGTTTTCAAGTGTCAGCTTAGGAGGGCATGTCTGTCTACTACGCCCTTCCAAAGCCCCAATTCCAAATCATTCGCTACGCATACCAATGAACAACTTCTTGGTAAGATTTGTTTCTTTATATATATATTAATTGAATGTAGAAGAAGAATGAATATAAAGAAATAAGGAAGGAAGAAAAGTTATAATTGATTGTGCAATATTTATATTAAAAGTATTGCTTATTTATATTTTTGGTCTCTTGTTTAGAAGCTCTGATTAACTGCTACTTTAATTTTGATCTTTTTTTAAAATATCTATATGACTTTTGTCTCTATCATGAAGGTGCTTACCATGAGAGCAACGCTTTTCTTGACTTAATTTTGATTCTTCAGGGCACTGAAATTTATGTAAATTTGAGCATCTTGTATTATTATTATTATTGTTATTATTATTATTATTATTATTTTAAAAATGTCAAATTTATACCATTAGTTATTATTGAATTATTGTTTCTTTTTAAAAAAACACAAATTCTTTTCCATAATTAAAAAAATAAGAAAATAGAAAATAGAAATTACTTTTTTTTAAAAATATATTATTATTATTATTATTTGCTCAACAAAAATAAGGATTTGAGATAATTATTTTTTAAAGAAAAAAATTCTACTCCAAAACAATATAGAGAAATAATTAAATAAGAATTGCTGACATGCATTTACTTATTTTATTATTTATAACTATCTTAAAAATTTAAAATTAAAATCAGAGAAATTGAAAAGTTTAATGCTTAAATTCAATCTTTTTTTAATATATTAAATAATATATATATATATATATATATATATATATATATATATATATATATATATAACTTTCTTGAAAATCCATTTTATTCTTTGATTGTTTTAAATTCTAAGGTTAATTTTTATAAACAAGATTTAAAACTTATGTTTTCAACAAAAAAAAAAATTATATATATATATATATATATATATATATATATAAAATTGAATATTCTCCTCTAATAAATCTAACGGAAGAAGGCTTACCTCTCCTTCTGACATTATGTTTGATAGAGAGTTGGGGATAACTTACCTCTAGGAAGGATGGAGTTGGTGGTAGAGGCATTTGGAGTTGAGGATAAGGAAAAAGTGTAATGTTTAGATGTTGATAAGTAGGGCCAGGCAACTCTAGAAGCTGTTGTTGTGGATGGTTCCACGGGTAAAGAAGGGGAACAATGGTGTCCATACATTCATAAGCTGTGTGTTTTGGGAAAGTGTCGGGTGGTCTAGCATTGTTTCCATACTCAATCGTAGTCCTTGAGAGATGATTTGTGCTATGAAGTCCGGGTCTTGAATGATGAATGAGTGAGTCTGGTTGTGAAGATGAAAGGAGATTACTAATGACTGACCTTGTAGTCCCTATTGAAGTCATGATAAGGGAGTTGGGTTCCCTGCTTGAGGAAGGACGATCTGGTATGGTGAGTTCAAGTTGTGCATTGTTGTTTGAATTCAAAGGGGTGTTATCTGTGGATGTGTTTGAGTTGACGGTATCAAGTGGAGTGGAGGTGGAAGAGTATAGATGGGAAGTGCTATCTATAGTGTTATGGAACAAAGCTTGTTTAGGAAAGAAGGAACAATGGGTAGTAGTTTTGAGATAGGTGTGATGATGATTATGTAATTTACTTGTTGGTTTGGAGTTTAAACTCCCAAGATCTTCAGATTGATAATTCTGCTGGTTGCTAGTTTCAGAAACGTCTTTCATGGAAGTGTCTGGATAGTCTAGTAATTTGAAGTAGTTTTTAGTAATAAGACAATTAGTGGAGTTAATGGTGTTTAGAGGTTTGTTTTCCGCATAAGTCAAATCCAGTTTAGTTTTGGGTTTATTAAGGAGTTCAACAATTTTCATGGGCTTAGATTGTATTTTTTTTATTATTATTTTTAACAAGTAGTCAAGGTCCATATTCAGAAGCTTCTGGGTTTTGGGAGTAAGATTTGGTGGGCGATGGTGCAGCCAAATCTAGTTCAGAAGATGGAGTGGTGTCAACAGGATGTTGAGTACACTGGAAGAATTTGTCGCCAAAGTTTTCCACACGAGAAACAAATAGCTGGAACACCTTCATAGAGGATTTGTTGGTAGGATTGCCTATGAACATGTGTTCGAAGTGGTTGATGGAAATTTGAACACAAAGTCGAGCATATTGTCCTCTTTTTTTATCCAAAGCAGAAGCATCTATTTTCAACAAAGATCCAATAGCAGAACCTATTTTCCTTAAGTGCTCTAAGTCTAGATATTCAGCTGGAAGCTCGGGGAGCCTCACCCATAAAGCTGTAACTGGTGAGGGTGCTTGGGAGGCTCTAAACTTAGGCTCCCAATTTCTTACCATTAGAAAATGATTACCAATGAACCACGGTCCAACATGAAGGGCTTTCAAATAGTTATCCTTGAACTGAAATTTAACAAAAAAATAGTCTTTCCCAATGTCAATGATACGTAATTCTTTATTCATCTGCCAAATATCTTTAACATGTGAAGATAGAAAACGAAAACCAACTGATTTGCCATAAACTTTAACTATCATCGAGGTTAGCCATGGTGAGTATAATCTGATTTTGTCACTTTCCGACAAGGGAATGAAAATACTAGATTGATTCGGAGCAGTTTCTTTTGGCTCCAGAGAATGATAGAAGTTTTGGGTCTCTTTAATGCTATGTAGGGGGCTTTTGCATAACAGACCTCTGTAGGAATTACTTGGGGCTGTTGGAGCTTCCATGATCATATCATCTTGGATTTCCAAACTTGGTGGTGTATTTGGATCAGAGCTTTTGATTTTCTTGCAGCTTCTTTTGAGTTGATTTGTTTCCTCTATTGAATCAGGCACTGTAGCCGATTCTAGAGCATTCTTTACGATCCTCTTTTTATGGTATTTGAATATTTGAAACTTTGGGCTTTCCTTAGATATGCATTGAACTTAACTGAGTTAGATTTCTATTAGACCCCTTTCCTTTTTCTTTTTTTGGTCAAAAAGAGGAAAGAAATTAATGTTGGAATTGATTCCTAATTAGGCATGTTTAAGGAAAACAAATTGAACTTTAATTCTGCATTACTACATAAATCAATAGTCTCATTAACTTTAATTTGTTCACCACATACGTCATCATTCAAAAAATTGAATTAATAAACTTATCACTTGCTCCTCTCTTTGTTGTCTGCCTTCTTTCCTTCTTCCTCCATAGTGAAACAAAAAATGATGGAAGAAAATTAAGATGGGATCTTAGGGTTTTCAAGTGTCTGCGCAGGACTGCCTACTACGCTCTTCCAAAGCCATAATCCCAAATCATCATCTCATCCACTACGCATACCAATGAACAACTTCTTGGCAATGTTTGTTTCTTTTATATATGTATATATATATATTAATTGAATGTAGAAGAAGAATATAAAGAAATAAAGATGGAAGAAAAGTTTTAATTGATTGTGCAATATTTATATTAAAAGCATTGCTTATTTATATTTTTGGTCCCTTGTTATGAAGATATGGTGAACTGCTACTTTAATTTTGATTCTTTTTTAAATACTTATATGACTTTTGTCTCTATTATGAGTATGTTTACCAGAGCAACGCCTTTCTTGACTTAATTTTGATTATGTAGGGCACTGAAATTTATGTAAATTTGAGCATCCTATATTATTATTATTATTATTTTAAAAATGCCAAATTTATACCATTAGTTATTATTCAATTATTTTATTCTTTTTTAAATACATAAATCCTTTTTTGTAATTAAAAATTAAAAAAATAGAAAATAGAAAATAGGTTTTTTAAAAAAAATATTATTATTATTATTATTTTCTCAACAAAAAATAAGAATTCGATATAATGGTTTTTTAAAGAAAATTATTCTACTCCAAAGAAAATATAAAGAAATAATTAAATAAGAATTAATGGCATACATTTTCTTATTTTATTATTTGTAACTATCTTAAAAAATTAAAATTAAAATCAAAGGAATTGAAAAGTTTAATGCTTAAATCCAATCTTTTTTTAATATGTGATATATATATATAAATCTTTTTGAAAATTCATTTTATTCTTAAATTTTAAAGTTAGTTTTTATAAACAAGATTTAAAACTTATGTTTTCAACTATATATATATATACATATATAATTATAATTTTATTAAATTTTTATTTTAAATCATGCAATTTTTAGATTTTTTTTTGTATTTAAAGGAGAGTTGGAAACAATTATCATTGAAAAAATTATGTTATATATTATTTTTTTAAAAAGAAAAAAATAATATTTCATATAATAAATATTTAAAATATTTTTAACAAATAATATTACTAATCTCTCATGGTCCACATAAATATTATCTTTATATTTTTATGCAAAATAAAAAATTACCATTAAAATCTTTGACTAATATCATATTTTCTCACATTTATTTGTCCTAAAAAAACTAAATTTATTTTCTAATATCTACTTGTAATTAATCTACACTTATTTGTAATTTACAAATATAACCTTACTAATATTCAAATTTTCAAATGTTATATTTGAAGTTTAAAATTTATTTGAAATTATAATTTGTAATAAATAAGTTAGATTACCTTTTTGAAATAAGGAAAATAGAATATGTATTACCAACATTCATAAATAATATTGTTTAACTACTTGTGATATGATGTAATAAACTAAATTATTTATAATATTAGTAACAAATTTATAATATTATTATCTCTAATATCCACAATATTGTCTTTACATTTTTTTTAAAAAAAATGTCTACAATAAAAAATTCACAATTAGTATCTTTGAATAAGGTCATATTTTTTTCACATTTTATTTGTCCTAAAAAAAGCTAAATCTTTTTTTTAATATCTCATTGTAGTTAATCTACACTGGTTTGTGACTTGTATTTTACCATTTACATTTCTTAGTTTACCTTAATTATATATAGTAATTGTAACTAGTCGTTAGGAATATTGTGTATTTATATTCTTGTTTATTTCAATGAGAAAATACAACCATTTTCTTCAATCATAATATGGTATCAGAGCCTCAAACAATGGAGACAAATGATTTTGAATTTTCATCCAAAACAGAACTTGATTTTAATTTCTCAGGTATGGCTTATCAACCAAGTGGTGCGACTCCTCTTGTCAACTTCGCAGGTATGACGTTAAATTTGCCCTTAAAATATGATAATTGAGTTGTAGATTCTGCTTGTACAGATCACATAACATATGATCCGAACACTTTAAATAATATAAAGACTCATACGGGTTCCCCTATATCATTACCGAATGGTGAAAGGGTGTCAATATCACATATTGGTTCAAGAAATATTATAAATGATCTAATCTTAAAAGATGTTTTATGTGCTCCTTCTTTTAAATTTAATTTATTATCTGTCAAGAAAATTACCAAGGATCTCAAATGTGTCGTTCAGTTTTTTTCTTCAAACTATTGTATATTTCAGAACCTACAAACGAAGAAAGTGATTGGAGTGGGTAGAGAATATAATGGTCTTTACTATCTCAATACTACTCCTGCACATGTTACCTCTCTTGCAACTATCTCTCATCATGTGGATTTATGGCATTGGCGTCTTGGTCATCCAAGTTCTAATACTTTATCTATATTTTTAAATTTAGATTCTAATATTTCATTTTCTAATAAAAATTCATGCACTATATGTCCTTTATCTAAACAATGTCGTTTACCTTTCTCTAATAGTAATACTAAATATAATGCTTGCTTTGATTTGGTTCTATATTGATGTTTAAGGACCTTTCTCCACACCTACAATTACTGGTGCACGATATTTTTTAACTATAGTAGATGATTTTTCTCGTGCTACATGGATATATTTAATGCAACAAAAATCTCAGGCCTTTTCATATCTTCAAAATTTCTTTTCAATGTTTAGAACTCAATTTGGTATTTCTATCAAGCAAGTACGTAGTGATAATGGTCTTGAATTTTTCAATACTATTAGTAATAAATTTTTTGCTTCTCTTGGTGTTATTCACCAGCATAGTTGTGCTCACACACCTCAACAAAATGGGGGTGGTGGAGCTCAAACATCATCATTTGCTTAATGTTGCCCGAACTCTTCGGTTTCAAGCTAAATTACCATTTTTGGGGTGAGTGCATTCTTACTGCAACTTATTTAATTAATCGAACTCCTTCTCAAATGCTCCAGGGAAAAATACCACTTGAGTTGTTATTTAACAAATTACCCACTTATCAACATTTGCGTGTTTTTGGTTGTTTATGTTATGCTCATAATACA
The DNA here is from genome assembly GCA_027405835.1 of Asclepias syriaca. Classification (NCBI taxonomy): domain Eukaryota; kingdom Viridiplantae; phylum Streptophyta; class Magnoliopsida; order Gentianales; family Apocynaceae; genus Asclepias; species Asclepias syriaca. The sequence goes on from CM049933.1 coordinate 13,317,712, forward strand.
CATGTTCAACATAAGTTTGATAGTCGAGCTCTACCTAGTCTTTTTATTGGATATCCATTTGCTCAAAAAGGTTATAAAATTTTTGATCTTCAAACACAAGATTTATGTAAGGCGTAATGTTATTTTTCATGAAAATATATTTCCTTCTAAAATTATTGATACCAATAATACTTCACCAATATCAATAGCCATCCAAGATTTTAACTTTTCTCCTCAAATAATTCAATCATCACCTGATGCCCAACCTAATACATCTTCTTCACCACCAATTTTTTTATTCTAACTCAATGACAGAACTTGCACATATTTCTCCAATTGATTCTATTTCTCCCCATGCTCAAACTAAGATTGGTAGTCCATAAAGGACTATAAGAAAACCTGGAAAATTTAATGATTATCATTGTTATAATACTCAAATATCTTCACCACATGCCAAATATTCTTTGCATAATTTTCTTTCTTATAGCAAATTTTCAAAATCTCATTATACTTTTCTCAGTTCCTTGTCTTCTATTGTGGAGCCTACTACTTTTTCTCAAGCTATACAGGTACCTAAATGGCAAAAGGCAATGGAAATTGAGCTTCAAGCATTGGAACACTCTAATACTTGGTCTTTAGTTCCTTTACCAACCAACCAAAGACCAATTGGTTGTAAATAGGTCTACAAGATTAAAAGACATTCAAATGGTAGTATTGAGAGCTATAAGGCCCGTCTCGTTGCTAAGGGATATACTTAAACTGAAGGCATTGATTATCATGAGACTTTTGCTCCTGTTGCTAAATTGGTAACTGTTTGAACTTTATTGCCAGTAGTTGCGGTTAAGACATGGCCATTATATCAATTTGATGTTCAAAATGCATTTTTACATGGTGATTTACAAGAAAATATATACATGTTATTACCTCTTGGACATCCACGAAAGGGGGAGAAAAACCTTGTTTGCAAACTTAACAAATCTCTTTATGGACTCAAACAAGCCCTTAGAAACTGGTTTGCCAAATTTTCCAATGCTTTAATTTCTATTACTTTCACTCAATCTCATGCTGACCACTCTCTTTTTATATTAAAACAAGGACATTTATCTCTTTTTACCTTGGTTTATGTTGATGACATTATTGTTACAGAAAATAATTCTATTGCAATTGTTGAGCTTAAGAGATTTCTCTTCAGTCAATTTCGGATTAAAGATTTGGGTCTCCTTAAATATTTCCTTGGAATTGAAGTTGGTCGTTCGCCAACAGGTATCTATTTAAGCCAGAGGAAATATGTGATTAATTTGCTCCATGATTGTGGTCTCACAAGTGCTCATATTGCTGACACTCCTATGGAACATCATCTCAAACTTAATACCAAAGATAGTGTCCTTCTAGAAGATCCTTCACTTTATAGACACCTTGTTGGTCGCCTCATCTATCTTACAATTACAAGACCCGTCATCACCTTTATAGTCAATATTTTAAGTCAATTTATGCATCAACCTCGCAATCTAGATGTTGTTTATCTCCTATTACGGTATCTCAAGAAAATACCAAGTCAAGGGATTCTTTTGCCTTCTAAGGGTTCTTTGCATCTTACAGCATATAGTGACTCTAATTGGGCAAGTTGTCCAATGACAAGACGCTCTACCACTGGTTTTTTTATCTTTCTTGGCTCTAGTCTCATATCATGGCGACGTAAGAAACAATCAACTGTCTCTCATTCCTCCACAGAAGCTGAATATCGTGCCTTGGCTATGACAACACGATAAATTGTATGGCTTCACAATTACTTCAAGATCTTGACATTGTCCTTACAACAAACACTACGCTCTATTGTGATAAACAGGCTGCTCGTCATATTGCTGCAAATCTAATTATTCACGAACGCACTAAATATATTGACATTGATTGTCACATTGTTCGTGAAAAGATTCAAAAAGGTCATCTCAAACTTCATCCTATATCCACTAATGATTAAATCGCTGATATCTTTACAAAAGCTTTAAGTAAAGATCAATTCCTTAAACTTCACACCAAGTTGGGCATTCTCAACTTACATGCTCCAACTTGAGGGGGAGTATTTATATATATATATATATATACATATCCCTTTAATTCCTCTTTGTATATATTTGTATATCCTTTGATTATTTTATTACCTTTTGAATTTGTATATTACCATTTATATTTCCTAGATTTACCTTAGTTATATATAGTAATTGTAACTAATCGTTAGGAATATTGTGTATTTATATTCTTGTTTATTTCAATGAGAAAATACAACTATTTTCTTCAATCATAATAAAGGGCCAAATATGAATACGAGTTGTTAAGAGGAAGAAGAGGCGTAAGAGAATTCGAGTATCAAAGGTATTAACTGGTTTTGCATTGAGATTTTATTCCTTCAGCGTGTGTATTTCTGCATTCACTACAAAAATAAAGATTAAAAATCACAATCAAATATTTTAAAGGAATATATATTATTATCTCACATTTGTTTTTATATGTGATTAATATTATTTTGAATGTAAAAAAAAACTATTATTTTGAAAATATTGTTTATAAATACCATACTAAAAATTGTTATAGTGAAAGAAATTTTCTTTATTAAAAACAAAAAAGAAAAACCACTCAATTCTTTGCTTACAATATTAGAGGATTTTTTATGTTTTACTTGAATAATTATAAGAATTTGTTTTTCTTCTTTTTCTTTGTCCGAAATAATACATGTATTAAATTTTTTGTATGAATGGCTCAATTTATAATTTTTCTTAAAACTTTGGCCAAATTTATAAAAATTTAAATTCTTTCTAATACATATATTAACATATTTGGAGTCAAGAAGCATAACACATATAATAATACATTTCTTATGATTTTGAGAATTCACGAAAAAAATAAAAAATTCTCAAAATGTTTTTAGAAATTAATGAATTTGGTCATAAATAAATTTATGGGCAAATTAGAATAAATAGATTTGGTGACATTAGTTACCAAATTATTTTGTTGGTGAAATTGATTTTATGTTAAAAATTTGGTTAAATCTTAGTTAATTACACTATATAAATACAATCAATAATATATATTATATATATTTCAAATATTTTAATAATATAAATACCCTTAAAATATTTTAATATTTTAATATATTTAATATTGATTGGTTCAATAGTTTCAAATTACTTTCAAATTTGACATAATCCCACGTAATTATTAGAAAATTAATTGTTCTGCGGAAAAAAATTGTCTGCCTCCTTCGTTTATGGATGATTTCATAGAAATCTTAAATTGCCTACGGAAGAGTAAAAAAAAATTCAATCCTTTTGGATTGATCAATCTTTTGAGTGATTTCCATGGAAAAAAAGAAAAAGAAAACTAGTTGTTTAATCTTTGGGAGAGAGAGTGAGTGAGATTTTTTTCAAAGGATAATTGCCTCCTCCATCTCTCATTTCATGGAAAAGAATATAGACATCTTCTTCTTCCTTTTTTGACTAAATCAGTACAAACAGAAAGAAATGATTGATCAAGCAAAAAGATTAGAGGAATTATTTTTTTCTTTTCTTCTTCTACGAGGGAAAAGAAGATGTCTATATTTATTTATGATGAAATCACCAACAAATAGAGATGAATGAGACAATTATCCTCGAAAAAAATCTCACTCACTTTCTCTCACCCATAGATTAAACCATGGTTTTTTTTTTCTTTTTCTCACCCATAAATTAAGAAGTTGGGGAAAAAAGTAACATGATATTTGTTGTTGCCACCAACAGTCCCTTCCTTTTTGTTGGACAAAAAAGAAAAAAGAATGAAAGAAAAAAGGGAAAGGAATGTTGTCATGATTCCTAATTAGCCATGCTTAAGGAAAACAAATTGAACTTTAATTTTGCATTACTATATAAATCGATGGTCTCATTAACCTTCAAAAATTTTGTTGCTGCCTTCCTTCTTCCTCCATAGTGAAACAGAAAATGATGGAAGAAAATTAAGATGGGATCTCAGGGTTTTCAAATGTCAGCTCAGGACTGCCTAATACGCCCTTCCAAAGCCCCAATCCCAAATCATCATCTCATCTGCTACGCATACCAATGAACAACTTCTTGGCAATGCTTGTTTCTTATATATATATATATATATATATATATATTAATTGAATGTAGAAGAAAAATATAAAGAAATAAAAAAGGAAGAAAAGTTAAAATTGATTGTGCAATATTTATATTAAAAGCATTATTTATTTATATTTTTGGTCTCTTGTTAGGAAGCTCTAGTCAACGACTATTTTAATTTTGATACTATTTTTTAAATACACTTTTGTCTCTATCACGAGGGTGCTTACTGTGAGCCCCTTTGTCCCGTTGGTGCGGGGCAGCTCTGGCGGAGGCCGGACAAGTGTGATAGCGGCCGAGCAAGTGTGCCACGGCCGAGACGGTGCGCAGTAGCGAATGGCTTTGGGGGTTGGCCGAGCGTCCCTTTTATAGAAGGAAGGCAGGCGTGGGCTGCGGAGTGCCGAGTGGGCTGAGGCCCAGACCCAGACCGTTGGAAACCCTAATGAGATCTGAATGGAAAGAGTCAAACCGAGAATGGAGGCTTAATCCGTGAGTCAAAGATGGAAAGAGTCAAACCAAGATTGTGGGCACGATTTGTGGATCGTGTGTTGACTGACTCTAAACCCTACCCATCCCTAGTGGGCTATAAATAGGGGCAGATGGGCAAGGGAGAAGGCAAGTTGAGCGAGAGCACAACAAAAGCTAGCGAGAGCAGCGATAGCAAGCGAGAGAGATAGAGAGATAGGCTAGGTTGATCTATCTTGTAGGCCATTGTGGCCGTGCAGCCTTGTGAACGGTTGCTTATACATTGTAATTCCTTACTATTTGTTCAATATAGAAAGGTTGGGTGAGTTACCCGTAATTACTGTGTCTATCTCAATACTTGTGATTTTTCCGTTGTGTGTGTGTGTGTACCTGTGCGTGCGCACGTACCCGCGCAAGTCGGGTTGAGTGCTTGAGAACTGGTGGCCGGGCCAGGAAGAGGCACTTCGTGACAAATTGGTATCAGAGCGCAGTCCGACCCTTGCGGAAATGTCTAGTTCGTCCGAAGATCTGCGGAGGACAGTACCGATCCGCCTCGACAGCACGCCGAATCCGCATGCCTCTACTGCGGATCGGTTGACAAGGCTGGAGACCTTGTTTTCGCATCATGTGCAGGCGATTGGTGTGTTAGAGCATGTACAGAATGCTCGTTCCTTAGTAGATCAGATCCAAGGACCGCCAGATGTGGTGGCGGATCTACACCAACTCCAAGATTGTCGACCATATGAAGGCAAGCATCGATGGATTGAAGGCTAGTGTTGCGACACTACAATCTAATACTGCGGGGACCAGTGTTAGACAACCATTGTTCAGGGTGCCTGAGCCTAGAACATATTCGGGTGTTCGGGATGCGACGGTGATCAGGAGTTTCTTGTGGGATCTGGAGAAGTATTTTGCGACGGCTAGGGTCCCGGAGAGCGAACAAGTGGCAATTACGTCATTGTTCCTCGTAGATACTGCCAAGTTATGGTGGCAGACAAGGGAAGCGGACCCCACGAAAGAGGTAGTCCGATCTTTCAGACATATGAAGGATGAATTGATGGAGCAATTCTTGCCAAAGAATTCTGCGTGGATGGCTCGTGAGAGTTTGAAGAGACTAGAACAGACGGGTACTGTTCGAGAGTATGTGAATCAATTCTGCAATCCTTCTGAATATACCTAACATGTCCGAGGAGGACAAGTTGTTCAACTTTTGTCAGGGTTGAAGAAGTGGGCTAGGATCGAGCTAATGAGGCAGAACCCTAAGGATGTGAGGGAGGCCTATTCAATGGCGGAAAGATTGACGGATTTGCAATCTTCAGCCCCCCTACCCCCGAGAGAAAGACTGTTCCATCGAAGAACAAGGGTAAGTCTTGGAATGACAACCCAAGAAGAGAGATGTTGCTGTTGGGAAAACTAAGGATTTCCGTGTCAAGTGCTTCAATTGTAAGGAGACTGGACACATGTCATATCAATGTCCAAAGCCGAGGAGGAATCAAAATTTGGCTGTTGTCCAAATTGAAGATGAGACCGAAAGGGATCCACCTGCTCGTGTGAATCCTATTCAGTTGTGCAATGCCATTCAAGTGTCGGAGCGACCACAACCAGTACGTGGGTTGATGTACGTGTCAGTGGTTGTGAATGGTGTGAAGCTGTGGGCAATGATAGACTCGGGTGCAACAAACAACTTTGTGGCTGATCGAGAAGCCACGCGCTTGCAGTTGGCACTGCAAGAGAGTTCCCATACCATCAAGACTGTCAATGCTGTGCAACAACGGGTGAAAGGCAGTGCCATGGTGTCATTAAAGATGGGAGCTTGGGAAGGCCAGTGCAAGGTGACGGCCGTTCCATTGGATGATTTCGATCTCATTCTAGGGATTGAATTCTTGGCTATGGCCAAGGTGGCGGTGATGCCACATTTGCGTGGACTGATGATTATGGACGAGGGGACACCAAACTTTGTACAATGTACGTACAAAGACTTGGATCAAAAGGATGCAAAGGGGATGTTGTCGGCGATGCAGTTGAAGGATGGGTTGAGACGGGGTGAACCAACCTTTGTTGCTGTCTTGTTGGAAAAGACCGATGGGGATCACTCAGAGTTGCCTGGATCCGTGTCCAAAGTGTTGGACGAGTTTGCTGATTTGATGCCCGACGAGTTGCCCAAGATGCTGCCCCCGAGCGTGCCATTGATCACCAGATTGAGTTGGTACCTGGAGCAGTACCACCCGCGCAAGCACCATATCGGATGGGACCAGCAGTTGTTGGAATTGAGGAAACAGCTGGGAGAATTGCTGGATGCGCAATTTATCAGACCCTCAAAGGCCCCTTATGGTGCCCCTGCCTTATTCCAGAGGAAGGCAGATGGCTCGATGCGATTCTGTGTGGATTACCGAGCCTTGAACAAGTTGACAGTGAAGAACAAGTATCCTATCCCAAATCAGTTGGATTTGTTCGATAGACTAGCGAAAGGAAGGTACTTCACTAAGATTGACCTGCGGTCAGGATATTGGCAAGTACGGATTGCCAATGGTGATGAAGCCAAAACCACGGTTGTGACAAGGTATGGCTCATTCGAGTTTTTAGTGATGCCGTTTGGCTTAACTAACGCCCCTGCAACATTTTGCAAATTGATGAATGATGTTCTGTATGAGTTTTGGATAAATTCGTAGTTGTCTATTTAGATGATATTGTTATCTATAGTGAGTGCTTAGAGGAGCATGTTAGACATCTAAGACTTGTGTTTGCAAAATTGAGGGAGTATGTACTCTATGTCAAGAGGGAGAAGTGTGAATTTTGTAAGGAGGAAATCAAGTTCCTCGGGCACATAATTAGCCATGGGTCAGTGAGAATGGATCCTCGAAAGGTGGAGGCTATTGAAAGTTGGTCTGCCCCGTTGACAGTGGCAGAGTTGAGATCTTTCTTGGGATTGGCCAATTATTATCGAAGATTCATTGGTGGGTATGCAAGTGTGGCAAGCCCCTTGACCGACCTCTTGAAGAAGGGAGTGATTGGAGTGGAAGTGGAGCAAGGAGTGTGTGGAGGCATTCCAGAAGCTCAAGAAGGCTATTGTGACAGCCCCTGTGCTACAGTTGCCTAATTTTGATGTGCCCTTCGAGGTGCACACGGACGCGTCTGATCGTGGAATTGGTGGTGTGCTGATGCAAGGCCAACACCCGGTAGCATTTGAGAGCCGCAAGATGAAGGATTGTGAGCAGCGTTATTCTGCCCATGAGAAGGAGATGACGGCTGTGATCCATTGCCTTACGATTTGGAGGCATTACTTGTTGGGCTCATCTTTCACAGTGGTGACAGACAATGTGGCGAACACATATTTTAAGACGCAGAAGAAGCTGTCCGCAAAGCAAGCTCGTTGGCAAGAATTCTTGGCAGAATTTGATTTCGAGTGGGTGCATAGAGCGGGCAAGGCAAACGTAGTGGCAGATGCATTGAGTCGGCGGACTGAGTGCATGACATTGTCGGCAGTTTCGATTGTGGAATCGGACTTTGTGGCGAAAATACGTGAGTATGCACCTAAAGACCCTGTCTATCAACAATTGATATCGTTAGTGCAGGATGGCACAGTGAGAAGATATTGGCTCGATGATGGCTTGTTGTATGCCAAAGGTGGGCGAGCCTATGTCCCAAGTGGAGAGTTGAGACGGATGTTGCTTAAGGAAGCACATGACTCGTTGTGGGCTGGTCATCCCGGCATCGAAAGAACCCGTTCTTTATTAGCAAGAAGATTCTTTTGGCCAAAGATGGAGGATGACATCGAAGCATACGTCCGAACGTGTTTGGTATGTCAACAAGACAAGGTGGAAAGGCGGAGGGAACCTGGTTTGCTACAACCTCTTCCCATTCCAGAGGGACCGTGGCAGAGTATTTCAATGGATTTCATCTCTGGACTGCCCAAGGTGAATGACCTGAGTTCTATCTTTGTAATAGTGGATAGATTCTCGAAGTATGCTGTATTTGTCCCAGCGCCATCGTCTTGTCCAGCTGATGTGGCAGCTGAATTGTTTTTCAAACATGTTGTAAAATACTTCGGTATTCCAAAGGACATAGTGAGTGACAGGGATGCCAGATTTACTGGTAGATTTTGGGTGGCGTTGTTCGGATTATTGGGATCTGAATTGAAGTTTTCGACTGCCAATCATCCTCAGACTGATGGTCAGACAGAGAGGATCAATGCCTTGTTGGAGGAGTACTTGAGGCATTATGTGACAGCAAGTCAGAAGAATTGGGTAAATCTTCTTGACTCGGCTCAGTTTTGTTACAATCTTCATCGATCTTCTGCAACGAAGATGAGTCCATTTGAGTTAGTAAATGGACAGCAGCCAACGACCCCACAGGATTTGGCAATGGTGGTGCCAAGTGTTGGGACGTGTCCAGCAGCCCAGAGATTTGCCAAGGCAAAGCAAGAGATGATTGCTGAAGCAAGAGACAGTTTGGAGATGGCTCAAAGAAGGATGAAGAAGTATGCTGATAAGCATCGACGTGACGTACAATTTGAGGTGGGTGACTTGGTGTTGCTGAAACTGACCCCTCAAATTTGGAAGAAGATCAGCCGGAAAGCTGTTCATCGTGGATTGATACCTCAGTATGATGGACCATTCGAGGTAATCAAAAGGGTAGGCAATGTTGCATATCGACTTAAGCTACCTGACAGATTTAAGATTCATCCTACTTTTCATGTGAGTTACTTGAAAAGTACAACAAGGATGAATTCGAAAGAGAAAGGCAGAAGTCTAGGAGGGCTCCACCTGTGATTCGGAAACAGTTTGACAAGCTGGTTGAGAAGATTTTGGACCATCGAACTATGGGCCAAAGTAAGAAGAATCGTAGGACGGACTTCCTTGTGCAATGGAAGGGGGAGGCCGAGATTGATGCCACGTGGGAAAGAGATGTGACCCTCTGGCAGTTTGAGGATCACATTGCTGACTATTGGAAGCAGCAAAGGTCGACGAGGACGTCGACAGCTTAAGTGGGGGTGGTCTGTGAGCCCCTTTGTCCCGTTGGTGCGGGGCAGCTCTGGCGGAGGCCGGACAAGTGTGATAGCGGCCGAGCAAGTGTGCCACGGCCGAGACGGTGCGCAGTAGCGAATGGCTTTGGGGGTTGGCCGAGCGTCCCTTTTATAGAAGGAAGGCAGGCGTGGGCTGCGGAGTGCCGAGTGGGCTGAGGCCCAGACCCAGACCGTTGGAAACCCTAATGAGATCTGAATGGAAAGAGTCAAACCGAGAATGGAGGCTTAATCCGTGAGTCAAAGATGGAAAGAGTCAAACCAAGATTGTGGGCACGATTTGTGGATCGTGTGTTGACTGACTCTAAACCCTACCCATCCCTAGTGGGCTATAAATAGGGGCAGATGGGCAAGGGAGAAGGCAAGTTGAGCGAGAGCACAACAAAAGCTAGCGAGAGCAGCGATAGCAAGCGAGAGAGATAGAGAGATAGGCTAGGTTGATCTATCTTGTAGGCCATTGTGGCCGTGCAGCCTTGTGAACGGTTGCTTATACATTGTAATTCCTTACTATTTGTTCAATATAGAAAGGTTGGGTGAGTTACCCGTAATTACTGTGTCTATCTCAATACTTGTGATTTTTCCGTTGTGTGTGTGTGTGTACCTGTGCGTGCGCACGTACCCGCGCAAGTCGGGTTGAGTGCTTGAGAACTGGTGGCCGGGCCAGGAAGAGGCACTTCGTGACACTTACCATCATAACAACATTTTTCTTCACTTATGGTATATGTACAAATATACCCCCGCATCATAAAATATCTCGAACAACTCACATACAACATATCACCATATCTAATCATTATATCATCGCAACATAAAATATCTAAAAAAACTCATAACACAAAAAGCCCACGTTTTGTAGACAATGATAGATAAATACCTCACTGAGACGAGAGAGGGAGGAGAACAAAAAAAAGAGACCAAGAGCCAGAGAGAGAGAACCCCGAGAGAAAAAACACACCAAGAGCAGCGTAACATCTCCAAGAAAGAGCACATCAAGAACAACGAAGTACCTTCAAGAAAGACATATCTCAGGAGAAAGGAGGAACAAAGGAAAGGGAATTTAGGGTAGCAAAAGTCAGGCCACATCATATTGGCGCCCACCGTGCTTTTTCATACGATTATATCTACGAAAAAGAGCATGACAACCCATAGCCATGATTCTAAAAACCCAAATACCCTTCCAGAAATTCCTGCCACATCCCTAGGCATTCCTCTTCCTGTCCCTGCCAGTAAACATCAACCTCTAGCAACCGCCTCTGCAATCGCTAACGACAACCAGCATCAACAATCCTTGTCAGCACACCCACTGCACCAACCCAAGGAAGCCCCAGTCCCGTCCACATCGCACCGCCACGCCAAGAAGCCCGATCGCCGATCACATTCTATTTCAATTTGGCAAGATCAACCGAACGTCAACGTGCCATATGACGATATTCTGCAGAATTTTAAAAATATCGCCAATTAAGTGTGATCCAAACGATCAAGATCAGACCCAAAGTTAATAGACGATGCCACATCCCACTTTCCCGAAACCACCGGATCCTCAACCAACGTTCTGGCACTCCCAAAATGCCACCGTAAATCTTTACCGATGAAATAACCCAATCACCCCGCCATCAAACCATCAAGGCAAGACAAACAACAGGAGCACAAACCCATATGTCTCGATACAAACATACACCAACAACCATTTTCACACCCTCAATTCAATATAGTCCCACCAGCTTCACCCGCTCCCCCAAAACAAACCCCGATTCCCTAGACACTTCTGGGTAATTTAGCACACCTAATGCTATACGAAAACCCTCCACAACAACTAAAAGCACCAACACACACATGGTATATCCCACCACAAAACCCTGGAACCCAAGAATTCCCCCAACCCCCACCAAAACAACCAACAACCTGCCGCACCAGTCCCTGGACCCACACCCGCAAATGCACAATTCAGGAAGCTATGCAACCAGGTTCAAATCAAACCCCCTCAACTAATACCAAATGAGGACATCCTCCCCTGAAACACACTCGACAACAACCCTCTAGCTCCGGCATACGCCAAGTGTCCGTTACCACCAACGTTCCAGATTCCCACATTCATCCAATATACCGGATATTCTGATCCCAAAATTCACCTCAGACAGTTCACAACAACAATGGTCATGCACGGAGCAAATGATTTCTTGTTATGCCGATGCTTCCCGATGACACTAGCCGAACAAGCACAAGCATGGTTCGACAGCTTACCTGCCGGATCTATTTTCTCCTTCAAACAACTCAGCAACAGTTTTCTACAACACTTCAAAGCATTCCGGACAGACAAAAAAACACGTCTCAAACTCTTACAAATTCGCCAAAACATAGGGGAATCCCTGTCATCGTACCTTCAGCTGTTCAACAAAGAGGTATTACTCACTAAAGACTGCACAGACTCCTTTTATGTTGAAGCATTCCGCAACGACCTCATTAAAGGGGAGTATTTACACCAATTAAACATCCAGGAACCACGGACCACACAAGAACTACTCACACAGATCGGAGCATGGATAAAAGCCGAAAAACTATCCTCCTCCATGGTACCCACTCAAGCACAAGACGCTGCCCGTAACAGCGCACTAACCACATCCAGATATCCCCAAGCCAAAAACACCCAACCTCCAACGCGATTTCCACATCCCGAATACAAAACCCAAACGACAACACCCAACACCGACCAACGGATGCCCCGTTACCCCAAATATAATACCCCCTAATTCACACCCTTGACTTCTGACAGTGCCACCATATGGCAAAATATAGAATTGTCAAGCATATTACAAACCCCACGCTCGATGCCATCACCAATTGAACACCGAAACCAATAACATTTTTGCACATTCCACAAAGAAGTCGGACACACAACAGGAAACTGCTACGCTCTAAAACACGCAATCGAAGTAGCAATTCAAAAAGGACATTTACGAGAGTACATCCGGATGCCAAACACAACCACGCCAACTACTGATAATCTCCCACGTATCGACACACCCCTCCCTCACATCATCAACCTCATAGATGATAATAACCACCAATCTGGAAAACCACCACAAAAACGCATCAAATTTGCCGAATTCGATCAAAAAACCAATACCCCACTAATAATTTCTTCACACATCCAATCATACTTCGTCCGACGCATATTGGTAGACACGGGTAGTTCTGCTAACATCATGTACTACGAAACCTAGAAGAAAATGCACCTAAACGACAACCTCATACAATCATACTCTACACCAATAATCGATTTTTTTGGCACCACCACCCACCCTCGTGACATCGTCAAGTTATTACTTCAATGGGGATCACCTTCCCATCTCCAAAAGCAAACAACCACTTTCGTCATCGTAGATTCACCATCACCCTATAATATCATCCTTGGTGGCCCAACATTGAACATAATGCAAGCACAAATTCGCACATTTCGCAACGATATGATCATATCTTTACCTTTCGGACCTTGGATAATTCTCGGAGACGAACCCACAGGACCCATCCATTCCACTAATTCTTCAAACCCCACAGACCTTTCAGAACTGTAAGACGAACCCTCTTGCCCACTAGCTAGAATTGTCTTGTCAGAAGAACTCATTCCCCCCCCCCCTTTTCTTTTTCTTTCTTCTTCCCTTCTTCTTTTTCTTCTTTCTTTTCTTTTCCTCTTTTTTCCCCTAAAACCAGGCAATCCTTCATCTTCTTTCCCTCATTTTCCCAAGCCCTAACCCAGAAAATGCAAAGCAACAGAACAACAAGTACCTGAAATTCATCGAGGAGCCATGTTTAGCACAGACAGTCCAAGCACAATCACACAAAAGCAATAGCACACAAACACTGCAGACACAACACAAAAACATGATACACCAATTAAATCCACATCCAACACCGGTCACCACCCATCACAAAACCATAAACACACAGACATCATTGTCATACCCACCACAAAATCAGGAAGATTCACCCACATTTGCGCATTAAAACGTGCAACGATAATACAATTTGTAACCTGACAACTTAACACCACTGCAATCACCCTTTTCCGTCACTCCAAACACAATATGTAAACACCACCACAAACGACTGCACACGAAGAAACTTAAGCACACCTTACACCCGCAATGACAGACGAATTTTCTCAGAGAGCACGGCGATAAACACAAGGAAACAACGAAAATTCAAACGTCTCCCTCTATATTCCTCCCTCTCTCTCTTATACATTTTTGAAAGAAGACATCACACCGGATCCCAAAATTCTCGCGAAACTGCAGTACATACATTTTCAAGTCCACACGCGCTCTCACGCACGCACGCTGTCCACACATCAAAGTCGAATGGTTGCCACGCGCCATCTCATCTACTGAAGCGTCAGACGCGTCTTTTCACAACCACGCACACACCAAAGGCCATCATTACAACCCCATACCCCAACTTCCCAAAACAACGAGTCGTTCCCAAAACCTACAATCCATAAAACTGTGCCACAACCATCTCCCCACCCGAAACCCCCGTTGTTTATTTCTCTCCATCATACGTTCACCCGAAACCCCATTTTTCCATTTTTTGCTTGTTCTTTCCTGCTTGATCAATAACATTCGGTCCCACCCATCATAACAAAACCGCACCCTCACACTTCAATAACATCCATATAAGCATCTCGAACCCTCGATAAAAAAAATGCTTATGGTATATGTACAAATATACCCCCACGGTGTATGTACAAATATACTCCCGCATCATAAAATATCCCGAACAACTCACATACAACATACCACCATATATAATCATTATATCATCGCAACATAAAATATCTAAAAAAACCCATAACACAAAAGCCCACGTCTTGTAGACAATGATAGATAAATACTTCTCTGAGATGAGAGAGGGAGGAGAACAAAAAAAAAGAGACCAAGAGCCAGAGAGAGAGAACCCCGAGAGAAAAAACACACCAAGAGCAGCGTAACATCTCCAAGAAAGAGTACATCAAGAACAACGAAGTACCTTCAAGAAAGACATATCCCAGGATAAAGGAGGAACAAATGAAAGGGAATTTAGGGTAGCCAAAGTCAGGCCACATCAACTTAATTTTGATTTTTGAGGGCATTGAAATTTATGTAAAATTTATACCATTAGTTATTATTGAATTAATTTTTCTTTCTTAAAAATCATAAATCATTTTCCATAATTAAAAATTTTAAAAATAGAAAATAAAAATTACTTTTTTAAAAAAATTATTATTATTATTATTTGTTCAACAAAAATAAGGATTCGAGATAATTATTTTTTAAAGAAAAATATTATACTAAAAAAAATATATAGAGAAATAATTAAATAAGAATTGATGACATGCATTTACTTATTTTATTATTGGTAATTATCTTAAAGTCAAAATTAAAATTAGAGAAATTAAAAAGTTTAATGCTTGAATTCAATCTTTTTTTAAAATATATATATATATATATACACCATTGCAATTTTGTTAAATTTTGATTTTAAATTATGCAATTTTTAGTTATTTTGTGTATTGAAAGGAGAGTTGAAAACAATTGTCATTGAAAAATTATTTTATATATTATTTTTTTAAATAAATCATATAATAAATATTTAATAATATTTATAACAAATAATATTACTAATATCTATGGTTCACGTAAACATATTCTTTATATTAAAAGAAACATACAAAATAAAAAATTGCAATTATAATCTTTGACTAATGTCATATTTTCACATTTATTTGTTCTAGAAAACTAAATTTATTTTCCAATATCTTCTTGTAATTAATCTACACTTATTTATGTACATGTTATAAGTTAACTATTCGTAATTTACAAATATAATCTTACTAATATTCAAATTTTAAAATGTTATATTTGAAATTTAAAATTTATTCAAAATTATAATTTGTAATAAATAAGTTAAATTACCTTTTTAAAATAAGGAAAATAGAATCTGTATTACCAACATTCATAAATAATACTGTTTAACTACTTGTGATATGATGTAATAAACTAAATATTTTATAATATTAGTAACAAATTTTTAATATTATTATGTCTAATGATCCACAGAAATATTGTCTTTAAACTAAAAAAAATTGTCGGAAAACAATTAGTATTTTTAACTAATGTCATATTTTTTCACATTTATTTGTCCTAAAAGAAGTTAATTTCCTTTTCTAATATCTCATTGTAGTTAATCTACATTGGTTTGTAAAACTCTTACAAGTCAACTATTCGTATTTTACAAATATAACCTTACTAATATTCAAAATTTCAAACATTATTCCAAATCATAACATGTAATAAATAAGTTAAACTTTATTTTTAAAACAAGAAAAATAGAATCTTTATTACCAATATTCATAAATAATGTTGTTTACGATATGATGTAATAAGCTAAATTATTTATATTTTGTATTTTTTTAAAAAAAATAATTCTGAGAACTAAAATTATTTTGTTTAAATTTGAAAAAAAAAGTAAAAAAAAAGAAAAAAGAAAAAATGAAAGAAAAATCCTACACCTTTGTACTTGATTTTTTATCTTTTGATTGTGAAAATAAGTGAATTATCGCAATGATAACCCTAACACGTATATTCAAATATTAATCTTAACACTTATTTATGTTTCATAATTAATATGTGAAGAAGAAAAATCTTAGGAACTTACAAAGTTAGGCGATTTGAAAAGAGATTAGCATAAAGCCTATTGTGAGATTATTAGAGTTTTAAATTATAGGTGAGATATAGGAGATAAAAGTTTATAGAGAATCAGACATGCACACAAATCATGGAATTGAGAAGACAAAAAAAAATTTACTATTATTATTATTATTTATTTACTGACAAAATAATATTTTTTACAAAAATTTAAAACTTAAAATTTTCAAATTATTTAACAAAATAAAGATAGATTTTGTGATACACTTATATCTAATTTAAAGCCTAATCTTAAACTTATATTCAAATACTAATCTTAACACTTATCTATGTGTCATAATCAATAAAATTTGTGAGAACTTACAAAGTTAGGAGATTTGGAACGAGGGTAATATAAGGTTTAGGATGAGGTTGTTGGAATTTTAAATTATAAGAGAGAAATAAGAGATAAAAGAAGTAGTTAGTCGTATGCTAACTAATTTTACTTTTGGCAGTGTTTTAGTCAATGTATTTGTTCGTGCTGATTTTGGTTCGTCTGAAAACAAAGTCAGAATAATTCAAACAGACCGTGGCGGTGAATTCTTGCCCAAGGAGTTCACCTAGTTTTGTAAAGATGAAGGTATTTAGTGGTACCTCACGACTACCTACACATTACAACAAAATGGTGTGGTAGAATGTCGTAATCGTATTGTGACGACAATGACGAGATATTTACTCAAAAGCATGCATGTACTTGCAAACTTCTAGGGAGAAACAATCAGGTATGCAACCTATTTGCTGAATAGCCTTCCAAACAAGGCATTAAGAGAATGCACGCATTTAAAGCTTGGAAAAGAAGAAAATCAAATCTCACACACTTAGAAGTGTTTGATTGCAAGACATACGTGAATAACACAACCTCTCATCTCAAGAAACTTGATGATAAAAGTACAACCATGATGTATTTGGGTGTGAAAGAAAGATGCAAGGCTCATCGCTTGTTTGATCCGAGTCGTGGAAAGCTACATGTAAGTAAAAATGCTATTTTTAGGATAATTTTGAATTGAGATGGAAAGCAAATTGTAGCAATGAAATGGAGCTACAAGAATTTTGAATTTTGGATGGAATCTACTGAGGCGACCAATGATATAGACATAGGAGGTATAAGAATTGTGGTAGATGTTGTAACAATTCCACCTTTACCAACATCTCCCACAACATCAAGTCCATCTACGCTATTGTCACATACATGTGGTGATCCTCTAGCGTCATGAATCTTATTAAAATCAAACGATGGGTCATGTTACAAGTTTATCGCTAATATTTACGCCAATACAAAAGAAGTAGCCACTATTGATGAAGAGAATGAGGTGATGATGACAATATCTAAAGAACCAACTTGTTGGTATGAAGCAATGAAGAAGAGGTTGGAGTACATTGAGAAGAACAATACTTGGATACTAAGTTAACTCCCATCATACCACAAACCTATTGTCCTAAAATAGGTGTTCAAATTGAAGAAAGATCCAAATGAAAAATAGTGAAGCACTAAGCAAGATTAGTGACTAAAGGCTATGTACAAAGACAAGATATTGACTTTGATAAGGTGTTTGCATCAATTACTAGAGTTGACATTATTTTGTTATTCTTAAAATTGCTACAAATCGAAGTTGGGAAGTACACCATTTAGATGTAAAATCAACATTTTTAATCGCGGATTTAGAAGAGTAAGTATACGTCACATAACTGAAATGATTTGAAGTGCTAAATCAGAAGACAAGGTATACAGATGGTTTAAAGATCTTTATGAACTATGACAGGCTTCACAAGCTTCGACATTTGATTGGATAGAAGTTTAAAAGAGCTCTTTTAATATACTCAAGAATATGCAGTCTACACCAAAGGGGAAGGAGATGCAAAGGTGATTGTTGGAGTATACGCTGATGATCTCATTGTGATAGAGAGTAACACTAAAGAAGTAAAGAAATTCAAGCAACAGATAATGCTTGAGTTTGACATGAGTGATTTAGATCTACTTTCCTACTACTTGGGGATTGAAGTAGAGCTACAAAAGCGGTGGATATTGCTAAACCAATCAACTTATGCCAAGAAAATCATGTCTCAATTTGAGATGACAAGTTGTAATGCTACAGAATATCTGATGGAGCCGAAAGCGCAGTGAAAGGATCTCAAGTTGAGGCCACATAATATAGAAGCATTGTTGGTTATCTTAGATACTTGTTGCATACACGACCAAATCTATCATATGCAGTTGGCATGGTAAGCATGTACATAGAAAGACTTATAGTTATGCAATACAAGGCGGTCACGCAAATTTTAAATATTTGAGAGGAAAAATTCATTTTGAACTTTCTTATATGAAGGGGCAATAAGAAGTTAATATGTTTGGCTATTTGGACAGTGGTTTAGGAGGAGATCTAGATGAGAGAAAAAGTACTAGTGAAATCATTTTCTACTTCAATGAGAATTTGGTGATTGGAACTCTCAGAAACAATAGAAAACGGTGACACTCTCAACGTGTGAAGTTAAATTCATGATAGCCACAGTTATAATTTGTCCTACGTTGTAGTTGAGAAACCTTCTTAGCGAGTCAACTGTAATTATTTAAACACACAATTTGTTTAATCTTAATTATTTTTAAGTTGTATATGATTGAAGATAGTTGTAATTTAGATTTTTTTCTTTTGTTAGATAACACAACAAATTATTTTTAAAATGTCTTATCATTTAAAAACTTTTGACAAATTTTTCTTTTATTTTTTATCTGTAAGGAATTTCAAATATAATTAAATGAACATGATGGGGATTCCGGTTGACGTACTAAATAGGTGTTATTTTACCCTATGTCGATTATGATTAATTAAGGACTGTGATTGACTAATTGTCACGTTTAGTCTTATGGTGTCACTTAATCAGCCAGAATCTAAGGCAGAGTACCTATCGTGTAGCTAGTCTATTGGAAAGTATCTACGATTTTACTAAGTTAATTATCGTACTCCCAGGGAAGTGGCAACGGCTTAGTAGTAACTAGCCTCTTATCCTAACTCTTATCTTATGATCCAGTTATGCAATCTTCATCAAATACTTTGATGAGAGGGTGATCCATTCTCCACTAGGTTCAAGTCTAATTAACCCTAGAAGTGTTTTAAAGATAAATTCTGATTCTATGTTATACTGTTCCTATATGTTGATTGACCTATATTCGATTATTTTAGATGCATCTTAGCCTGGATTGTAACTATGTTCTGTGTCTAAAGGCGTACCACATCCGAGGTCTCTAATAAACCGCCCTACCTTAATGACGGCCCTACTCACGGTTCGGGACGAAGGCATCCATGAAAGCCCTATGTCACTTCGGGGATCATACCGCTTGCCCTAGCCGCCGGCATAATCGGACTCAGCTCGACTCCTACCTAGACTACTTTAACAGGCAGGGTGTTCAACATGTTATTTTATCTAGCATGGCAGACACCAATACTAATTGATGCCTGTTAAACTAAACAGGTTATGATTAGACCGTGGTTAGGAATTGTCTATAACCCTAACTTTAGTTTAAAAGAGCACATTAAACATGCAGACATAGTGAATATTTAGCAGGTGGCTATTTCCGGAAAAATATAACAACTTCAACATATAAAACAACTATTCATAAAAATCATAATCAGATGTTCATAATAAGTATTTAGAGAAAAACAATAACAACATATAAGAGAGGGGTATGGGGACTGATGCCATAAAGAAATCACCCTTTACGTAGTCTCGCCGCAGAGCGTACTGCTGTATATGTTGTACTGCCTCCTCTGACTCTGCTCACCAGAACCTTCGGAGGACGCTTCCTCAGCCTAGTAACTGGGCTTTACCTTAATACCCAGCCCTGTGGACTGACTCTTCGAACGCCTAGAGCTCTCTTAGGGTCTCCTAACGAAACCCCGGGTATTCTATGAATACCGGAAACGAACCTATCTATAGAAACCTAAGATCTGAGACTATTTCTCAGAAACTAAAACAAACACTAATAAGAAAGAAAACTGAGATCCGAGTCTCTGAGTGAGTTGTGTACTGGAAAATTGTACACTGGAAACCACTTAATGACTCAGATCGAGTGGAGAGGGATGAATTCAACTGCTGGAGGCCTGGGGTATTTATAGCAGCTTCCCGGAGTGAAAATTCTGAAAAATTCGATGTGGGACAGCTTCTGGCGGCTCGGGACGCCCGTCCTGATTCGTTGACCAGGTTCGGGACGCCCGTCCCGGTTCAGGACGCCCGTCCTGGCGGTTTGACCGGGTCGGGACCCCGTCCCGGGTTCGGACGCCCGTCCCGGACCTTTGACCGGGTCAACATTTCCAAAAATTGCGTTTTTGCCCCAGAATTTGCTGTTTTCGTCTACTTTTCACCTGACACTTCCAAAATCATAAAAACCGTGAAATCAAGTAAATAGTAAACAATTAATGTCATTTACTCTCAATTTCACATTAAAACATACATAAAAACATGCTAAAAATGTGATACGATTTTGCGTATCAGATAACCCCACACTTAGCTTTTTGCTTGTCCTCAAGCAAAGTCTACATGGAGTTAGTGATTTTAAACCGTAGTGCAGTCACTTAAATTCCTAATCATGTTTTTATTCCAAAAATTCTTCAGACAATTCTTAACACAGGTCTGATGGTTAGGTTGCTATGACAAGGTCTCAATGTTTCTAGTAGTTTGTTATGATCAGGCAGAAAAAAATCAACAACTAGGTTGGACTTTTTTCTTAGTCACAGGGTCTTCCTGATGTGTAGTGTGTGTACTAGTCTAGACCAGATAGTCAACACAATGAACTCTTATCTTAACTGCTACCAGATAATACTTCGACCTATCGCTAGACATACTGACAACAGATAACTTTCTGAGTTCTGAGCTTTGGTGATCAGATTTTTAATGTTTTAGCACTTAGTTATTTTCTTTATAGATTCAGGGTATTTCGAGTTGCTTAGAACACGTCAACTTCAACTACCCATGTAGCGAGTCCCACTCCGATGACTCCCAGATCTACACGACCTTAGGGCATCAGGCTTTAAGTTCCCCGAAGGAGTGGTGCTCGAGTAGCGAAGGCCGCTGGCAAACTACCCTATTGTAATTAACTTCCTTAAGTTCTTTTCACTTTTAGCTCAGAGTCTCATCTAGTCATTCTAACTGCCAATATATCCACAACTGGTCTAATTTTATCTAGTTAGTCTCGAATGGCAATTGGTTGAGGTCTCTAATCCAGACAAGGTTGTGCTCAGTTATCAGGAATTCCCTATTCCTAATCAATTAGTCCAAGATAGCTATCGACTATCTCCCACTAACCATAACATACTACCTACATATCATAGACATAAGCAATTTGTTTAACCAAGCATACTGCATTTAGAAGTCTGAAAGACGGAAAAATTTTGAAAATTTTTTGGAAGGGTGTGAAAATACAGGGAAAACAAGCAAAAGCATGCGAAAATTTTTTTTTTCAAACTGCTACAGTGTACCGTGCACTGCTACCCCACACTTAAGTTTGGCACTGTCCTCAGTGTTCATGCATATCTACCCCACACTTATTTGAAAACAAGAAATAAAACACAATTAAAAGATTCTTACCCCACACTTATTCAACTAACTACGGGTAAGAAGGAACATAGAAATAACAAAAACAAGAAATAAAATGAAAAGATACTCCCTTAGTCTGTGAAGTCCACAATCTGCTCGGACGAGTCAAACGGCTCTGTAAATCTTTAGGCGTTGTCCGTTTACTTTTTGAATAATGCCGTCAGAATCCATGATGTCACATGCTCCGAAAGGTGATACTTTCGTATTGTGAACGGTCCTGACCAACTACGCAGCTTTCCTGGGAAAATTTTAAACGTGAGTTGTACAACAATACCTTATCGCTGGTTCAAATTTTTCTGGGCTCTGAGTCGTCTGTCATGCCGGAGTTTACTTGTCATTTTGAACTGATGTGAGTTCTCAGGCTTTGAGCCTCCACTCATCCAATTCGTTGAGTTGTAAAATCCGGTGTTCCTTAGTCAATTATCGTTAGATTGCATTTTTGCACTGCCCAGTAAGCTCTATGTTCAAGTTCAACCGGAAGGTGGCATGCTTTTCCGTAGACTAGTCGATAGGGTGAGAACCCGTAGTGGTCTTGTATGCTGTACGGAAGGCCCATAATGCATCCTCCAGTTTATTGGCCCAATCCTTACGGTTAACACCCACGGTCTTTTAGGATTCTCTTTATCCCCTATTGGTTACCTCAGCCTGCCCGTTGGTTTGAGGATGGTAGGCTGTGGAAATGCGATGCTGAATTCCGTATGCTGAGTACTTCTGCAATTGAGAGTTGCAGAAGTGCGTACCTCGATCACTGATTAGGGCTTTTGGACATCCAAACCTGGCGAAAATCTGCTTAAGGAATTGCATACGGCTCGAGCATCATTAGTAGGTAGGGCCTGTGCCTCAGGCCATTTTGAAAAATATTCTACAGCTACTAAGATGTACTTCATACCAAAAGAGGAAGGAAACGGACCCATGAAATCTATACCCCATATGTCAAATATTTCTACACTTTGAATTGCTGTTGGGGTAGACCATCTCGAGATGATATGGTTCCCGCTTTCTGACAGGCATCGCACGATCTGTAAATGCTGCGGCGTCTTTGAATATGGTGGCCAGTAAAAGCCTGCTTCTAACACTTTTCGGGCGGTATTGGTTGCAGCTAAGTGACCGCCGTTGGTCCGCAGTGACAATGTTCCAGAATTTGGAAACCTTCTTCTTGAGATACACATCTTCTGATCATCTGATCTGCACATATTTTAAATAGAAAAGGATCTTCCCAATAGTAATATTTCAGGTCAGCAAAGAATTTTCTTCTTTGTTGAGCAGTGATATCACTAGGGAGAGTCCGGGCTGCCAAGTAATTTGCTATATCTGCAAACCAAGGGGGTGAGAAATAGCAATAATGCACATAGATTCTCATCCGGAAATTTATCAGATATGATTGTCTCATCAATGGCTTCTAGGGTCGGATTTTCTAACCTAGACAAATGGTCTGCGGCTAAGTTTTCTGCCCCTTTCTTATCCCGGATTTCTATGTCAAATTCTTGAAGCAATAAAACCCATCTAATCAATCTTGGTTTTGCGTCGGTTTTATTGAACAAGTATTTTAGTGCCGAATGATCAGTATAAACAATAGTTTTAGACAGGACTAGATAGGATCGAAACTTATCAAATGCATATACTACTGCTAATAATTCCTTTTCTGTCGTAGTGTAATTTTCCTGAGCATCAGTTAAGGTTTTACTAGCATAATATATTACATGAAACTTCTTATCATGTCTTTGTCCTAAAACTACTCCTACTGCATAGTCACTAGCATCACACATAAGCTCAAAAGGTAGACTCCAATCAGGTGATGTCATGATAGGTGCAGTAGTTAAGAGTTCCTTAAGTCTATTAAAAGCTTTTAGACATTTCTCATCAAAGACAAATGGAACATCTTTTCCGAGTAAATTGGTCAACGGCCTGGCTATTAATGAAAAATCTTTTATGAACCTACGATAAAAGCCAGCGTGTCCCAAAAAACTCCTAACGGCTCTCACATTTTTGGGAGGAGGTAGTTTTGAAATTACTTCAATTTTTGCCTTATCTACTTCCATACCTAGTGTGAGATCTTATGTCCTAAAACGATTCCCTCTTTTACCATGAAGTGGCATTTTTCCCAATTTAAAACCAGGTTAGATTTTATACAACGTTTCAACATTAACTCCAAGTTCTTAGACAAACCTCAAATGTATTACCAAAAACAGAAAAGTCATCCATAAATACTTCCATAGATTTTCCTAACATGTCCTCAAAGATAGCAGTCATACAACGTTGAAATGTAGCAGGTGCATTACACAAACCAAAAGGCATCCTTCTATATGCAAATGTTCCAAAAGGGCATGTGAATGTGGTTTTATGCTGGTCCTCAGGGGAAATAGGAATTTGAAAATAACCAGAAAACCCATCAAGAAAGCAATAAAACATGTGTCCAGATAATCTTTCTAACATTTGGTCAATAAAAGGAAGGGGAAAGTGATCTTTTCGTGTGGCCGTATTTAATTTTCTATAGTCTATGCATACACGATGACCAGTTACAGTTCTTGTAGGGATTAGTTCATTATGCTCATTCCTAACAACTGTTATACCGCCTTTCTTAGGTACTACCTGCACCGGGCTTACCCACTCACTATCCGAGATAGGGTAGATAAGTCCTGCATCTAACAGTTTAATGACTTCTTTCTTAACAACATCACACACATTAGGATTCAACCTCCTTTGAGGTTGCACACATGGCTTATACTCATTTTCTAGAAGAATCTTATGCGAACAAAAGCTTGGATTAATACCTGGGATATCCGCAATTTTGTAGGCAAAGGCTCTTCTATGCTTTCTGCACATGTCCACAGTCAGCTTCCTTTGTTCTGCAGTCAGATCAGCTGCAAGAATAATGGGAAGTTTCTTGTTGTCATCTAGGAATTCGTAGCACAGATGAGTGGGTAGTTCCTTCAGTTCCAAGTCTGGTGGATCTTCAAACGAGGTTCGCTCTTTCTTCATCTCATCATCACCTATCTCAGTGAAACTATCAGAAGTAATTTCATTTTCAGAAGAGCTAAGTTCAGACTCCTCTAATTCTAGGGAGTCCTCACTTAGAATTTGATAGTTTGAGCATAGGTCTGTCACGTTAATTGCAATCAAGTGTTCCATGGCATCCACACAAAAACAAGTATCATCTAAATGCATGGGATACCTAAGGGTCATTTAGATCAAAAGTGATGTCATCATTTCCTACCCTTAACTTGATTTGACCATTACTGACGTCTATTAATGCTTTTGAGGTGGCTAGAAATGGTCGACCTAGGATCAGGGGCACTCCTCCTTCCCCATTCATGTCCATGACAACGAAATCCACAGGAAATACAAATTTTCCGACCTTTACTAAGAGGTCTTCAATTATTCCCTTGGGGATTTTGACTGTCCTGTCTGCAAGTTGTATGCACATCCTAGTCGTTTTCAAATCATGCAATCCTAATTTATCAATAAACTAGATGGCATAAGATTAATACTAGCTCCTAAGTCTGCTAATGCATGCATGTTAGTAATATTTCCAATTGTACATGGCAAGGTAAAACAACCAGGATCTTTCTGTTTAGACGGTAGTTTATTCAACAGAACCGCCGAACATTCTTCATTAAGAACCACCTTGTCCATGTCAAATTTTCTTTTATTACTAACAACTTCTTTTAAAAACTTAGCATACTTTGGCATTTCAGAAATAACATCAAGTAAAGGTAAATTAACATGAATCTGACTAAAATTCCTAAGAAACTTTTCAAATTGCTCCTTATCTTTATTGTGCATAAGTCTGGCAGGGTAAGGTACTTTTGGCCGGTACTCAGGAATAAACTCCGTCTTCCCTTTCCTTGCTACTTCGATCTCGACATCCGTCGGCGTTGGGTCCTTGGAGCCTTCTTCTGGTTCATTCAGTTTGAGGGTTGGTCTCAGTGTTGCTTGGTAGCGTTCCCTGGGACCTGTGAGAGAAATGGGTGGATAGTGACCCATCTGCCTCTCTAAAGTTTGTATAGCAGCTTGTGTGTTTCTGATTGTTTGCTCGGTCTGCTTCTGTCTATTCTCGTTCTGCTGGATTCTTTCTGCGTGAGCTTCCTGAATCTTTCTGTTGGACTCTATCATTTCCTTGTTGGAGTCGGAAATGCTCTTCAGCATGTCTCTAATTCTTGCATGGGATCAGCTGGAACGATGTAGTTCCTTGGTGCAGGCAGAGCAACTTGCTGGTTCTGCGGATATGGCAGCTGCTGAGGTACTCTTTTCTGGAAGTTAGTAGCCCCGGGATTGTTTCTCCAGCTAAATCCCGGATGGTTCTTCCAAGTGGGATTGTAGGTATTTCCTATAGGAGCAGAATTTACTGCGTCCACTTGTTCCATCTCTTCTGGGACAGTTAATATCCCATTACCATAACAATCCCCACTGAAGTGTGGTCCTTGGCAAAATTCGCAGACTTGGTATACCGACTGAATACCTTTCCCTTGTTGGAAAGCATTCAGCTGATTAGTAATGCTGGCCTTCAGTGCCTCAAATTGTTCATCAGTGGAGGTAACGACCGCATTCACTGGTTGCTTCTTAGCTCGGCCACTTGTGCGCCAATTCTTGCTGTTCCTGTAGAGTCTCTCCAGAGCGTTTCTAGCATCTACATCACTCATTCCATTGAAACCGCTCTGAGGATTGAGTCCATCGAGAATTTGCTTACCCATGTCTGACATTCCCCCGTAAAATTGCTGAATCAGCAATGCCTCGGTAAGTCCATGTTGGGGGCAGAGCCTGAGTAGCTCTTTGAATCTATCCCAAGCTTCGATCACTGTCTCATCAGCAGCTTGAGTGAAACTGGACAGAGCCCTTCGATATTCTAGGACTCTTGCTGCAGAGTAGTACTCTTCTAGGAAGGCTTTGCTTAACTCGTCCCAAGAGGTGATGGAGTTAGTAGGTAGCTGGGCCAACCATCTCTTAGCTCTGTCCCTAAGTGAGTAGGGAAAAAGGTTGAGTTTAGTTATTTCTGCAGTATGATCTCCCTTGAGGCCTTCGCAGAGAGAAGAGAAATCAGATAGGTGTTCCAGCGGATTCTCGGCTGCAGTTCCTCCAAACTGAACTCGGTTTATAATCAGCTGGATCACGTTCGGTTTAAGATCATAGCGCGGGTTCCCAGGGATTCGGATGGCAGATGAGACTGGGATCGTCTGTGGCTGGATGTAGGATTCAAGGGTAGGTCTTTCAGCAGCCATTTCTGTTCTTCGCCTATTAGCTGTGCGAATGATTCGTTCAGGATTTTCAACTGGTGTTTCAAGGTTAGCTTCTGAAGATCGAGTCATGCAACTACAGAGAAGAACACGTTTTAGCCTGAGCAAACTGGTTAGTGGGGTTACAGGGAGAGTGAAAACTAAAGAAAAACTTGGAAGAAAGAGAAAACAAAACAAAACAACTATTCACAAAGAGGAAACACAAAAGATAGGGAAAAGAGAATAACTTACCATTAAACAAGAAAAAGTACAATTTTTTTCGGATTTTTGGATTTTAAAATTTTTTTTCTTTTAATATTTTAAATTCCCTCAATATGGTTCTAGAATAATTTTCTAGAATTTGATTATCCTAAGTGTCTTAATTCCAGATAACATCTAGAATTAATTAGTTATGATAACCCTATATTCAGGAAAGTGATTGTCTAACTAGTGTAAGATAAGTGTTTGGTTAAGGTCTAGGTTACTACCGTTACCAATCATAAGTCTCTAGAATTTTGATCAGGAATCCTAAATTCATTATGATATTTCCCCGGCAACGGCGCCAAAAATCTGATGGGGATTCCGGTTGACGTACTAAATAGGTGTTATTTTACCCTATGTCGATTATGATTAATTAAGGACTGTGATTGACTAATTGTCACGTTTAGTCTTATGGTGTCACTTAATCAGCCAGAATCTAAGGCAGAGTACCTATCGTGTAGCTAGTCTATTGGAAAGTATCTACGATTTTACTAAGTTAATTATCGTACTCCCAGGGAAGTGGCAACGGCTTAGTAGTAACTAGCCTCTTATCCTAACTCTTATCTTATGATCCAGTTATGCAATCTTCATCAAATACTTTGATGAGAGGGTGATCCATTCTCCACTAGGTTCAAGTCTAATTAACCCTAGAAGTGTTTTAAAGATAAATTCTGATTCTATGTTATACTGTTCCAATATGTTGATTGACCTATATTCGATTATTTTAGATGCATCTTAGCCTGGATTGCAACTATGTTCTGTGTCTAAAGGCGTACCACATCCGAGGTCTCTAATAAACCGCCCTACCTTAATGACGGCCCTACTCACGGTTCGGGACGAAGGCATCCATGAAAGCCCTATGTCACTTCGGGGATCATACCGCTTGCCCTAGCCGCCGGCATAATCGGACTCAGCTCGACTCCTACCTAGACTACTTTAACAGGCAGGGTGTTCAACATGTTATTTTATCTAGCATGGCAGACACCAATACTAATTGATGCCTGTTAACTAAACAGGTTATGATTAGACCGTGGTTAGGAATTGTCTATAACCCTAACTTTAGTTTAAAAGAGCACATTAAACATGCAGACATAGTGAATATTTAGCAGGTGGCTATTTCCGGAAAAATATAACAACTTCAACATATAAAACAACTATTCATAAAAATCATAATCAGATGTTCATAATAAGTATTTAGAGAAAAACAATAACAACATATAAGAGAGGGGTATGGGGACTGATGCCATAAAGAAGTCACCCTTTACGTAGTCTCGCCGCAGAGCGTACTGCTGTATATGTTGTACTGCCTCCTCTGACTCTGCTCACCAGAACCTTCGGAGGACGCTTCCTCAGCCTAGTAACTGGGCTTTACCTTAATACCCAGCCCTGTGGACTGACTCTTCGAACGCCTAGAGCTCTCTTAGGGTCTCCTAACGAAACCCCGGGTATTCTATGAATACCGGAAACGAACCTATCTATAGAAACCTAAGATCTGAGACTATTTCTCAGAAACTAAAACAAAACACTAATAAGAAGGAAAACTGAGATCCGAGTCTTTGAGTGAGTTGTGTACTGGAAAATTGTACACTGGAAACCACTTAATGACTCAGATCGAGTGGAGAGGGATGAATTCAACTGCTGGAGGCCTGGGGTATTTATAGCAGCTTCCCGGAGTGAAAAATTCTGAAAAATTCGATGTGGGACAGCTTCTGGCGGCTCAGGAAGCCCGTCCCGGTTCGGGACGCCCGTCCTGATTCGTTGACCAGGTTCGGGACGCCCGTCCCGGTTCAGGACGCCCGTCCTGGCGGTTTGACCGGGTCGGGACGCCCGTCCCGGACCTTTGACCGGGTCAACGTTTCCAACAATTGCGTTTTTGCCCCAGAATTTGCTGTTTTCGTCTACTTTTCACCTGACACTTCCAAAATCATAAAAACCGTGAAATCAAGTAAATAGTAAACAATTAATGTCCATTTACTCTCAATTTCACATTAAAACATACATAAAAACATGCTAAAAATGTGATACGATTTTAGCGTATCAGAACAGCTGCTTTTCTACTCTTGATTAATATCTAGAGTAATCCTGATTTTTACCCAAAACAAGAAAATCCTGATTTTTACCAAGATAAAAAAGGAAAAACAAAAAAAAATTCTGATATTTCTTTATAGAGTAATCTTGACTCATATCTGATACGCGAAAATCGTATCACATTTTTAGCATGTTTTTATATATGATTTAGGGTAAAATTGAGGGTAAATTGATCTTAATTGTTCATTATTTACTTAATTTCACAGTTTTTATGATTTTGGAAGTGTCAGGTGAAAAGTAGACGAAAACAACAAATTTTGGGGCAAAAACGCAATTTTTGGAAATGTTAACTTGGTCAAAGGGTCAGGACGGGCGTCCCGACCCAGTCAAACCGCCGGGACGGGCGTCCAGGACTTAGGACGGGCGTCCCGACCTGGTCAATAGATCAGGACGGGCATCCCAATCCGGGACGGGCGTCCCGAACCCACAGAACCAGTCCCACATCGAATTTTTGATGAAAAATCACCCCGGGAAGCTGCTATAAATACCCCTGGCCTCCAACAGTTGAAATCATTCCTCTCCACTCGATTTGAGTCATTAAGTGGTTTTCAGTGTACACTTCTCTAGTACACAACTCACTCAGAGACTCGGATCTCAGTTTCTTTCTTATTAGTGTTTTGTTTTAGTTTCTGAGAAATAGTCTCAGATCTTAGGCTCCTATAGATAGGTTCGTTTCTGGTATTCATAGAATACCCGGGATTTCGTTAGGAGATCCTAAGAGGGCTCTAGGTGTTCGAAGAGTCAGTCCACATGGCTGGGCTTAAGCTGGGTATTAAGGTAAAGCCCAGTTACTAGGCTGAGGAAGCGTCCTCCGAAGGTTCTAGCGAGCAGAGTCAGGGCGAGCAATACGACATATACAGCAGTACGCTCTGTCGGCGAGACTACGTAATGGGTGATTTCTTTATGGCACCAGTCCCCATGTCCCTCTCTTATATGTTGTTATTGTTTTGTTCTAAATACCTATTATGAATACGAGATTACAATTTTTATGAATAGTTGTTTTATATGTTGACGTTATTATATTTTTCCGGAAATAGCGACCTGCTTAACATTCACTATGTCTGCATGTCTAATGTGCTCTTTTAAACTAAAGTTAGGGTTATAGACAATTCATAACCACGGTCTAATCATAACCTGTTTAGTTTAACAGGCATCAATTAGTATTGGTGTCTGCCATGCTAGATAAAATAACCTGCTGAACACCCTGTTTGTTAGAGTAGTCTAGGGTAAGCCGGGCCGAGTCCGATTATGCCGGCGGCTAGGGCAAGCTGTATGATCCCCGAAGTGACATAGGGCTTTCATGGATGCCTTCGTCCCGAACCGTGAGTAGGGCCATCATTAAGGTAGGGCGGTTTATTAGAAACCTCGGATGTGGTACGCCTTTAGACACAGAACATAGTTGCAATCCAGGCTAAGACATGTCTAAAATATTCGAATTTAGGTCATTCAACATATAGGAACAGTATAACATAGAATCAGGACTCATCTATAAAACACTTCTAGGATTAATTAGACTTAAACCTAGTGGAGAATGAATCACCCTCTCATCAAAGTATTTGATGAAGATTGCATAAATGGACCATAAGATAGGAGTTAGGATAAAAGGCTAGTTACTCCTGGGAGTACGATATTTAACTTAATAAAATCGTAGATACTTTCCAACAGACTAGCTACACGATAGGTACTCTACCTTAGGTTCTGGCTGATTAAGTGACACCATAGAGACTAAATGTGACAATTAGTCAATCACAGTCCTTAATTATTCATAATCAATATAGGGTAAAATAACACCTATTTAGCACGTCAACCGGAATCCCATCAGATTTTTGGCGCCGTTGTCGGGGAAATATCATAATGAATTTAGGATTCCTGATCAAAATTCTAGAGGCTTATGATAGGTAACGGTAGTAACCTAGACCTTAGACCTACATTTATCTTACACTAGTTAGACAATCACTTTCCAAAATATAGGGTTACCATAACTAACTAATTTTAGACATGATCTAAAATTAAGACATTTAGGATAATCAAATTTTAGAAAATCATTCTAAAACCATATTGAGGGAATTTAAGTGCTTTCGAAATATATAAAAAGAAAAAAAATTTTAAAAATTCAAAATCCGAAAAAAATTGTATTTTTCCTGCTCAATGGTAAGTTGTTCTTTTCCCTATCTCTTGTTCTTTCTTAGTTGTTTTCTTAGTTGTACATTTTTGCTCTTTTTTGTTTTCTATTTTTCGGAGAAATAAAAATGGAAATGAGGATAAAATATATTTTCTTCTGAGTTGTAAAATTTTGGCCTAGATTTTTATTGGGAAGAAACTCCATTTTAGAATTTTCTTAGAGTCATGCCGGCTTTATTAGGATGAGTTATGAAATAATTTTTCCTTAATAGCCAGACCTTTGAATGTTCTATTTAAAAAAAGGATGTTCCTTTTGTTTTGCTGATAATTGCATGAGAACTTTTAAACCAAAAGGAATTACTGCACCCATTATGACATCACCTAATTGGAATTTGCTTTGTGAATTAATATGTGATGCTAGTGACCATGTAGTAATGATTGTTTTAGGAAATAGGCATGATTAGAACTTCATATTATACACTATGCAAGTAAGACCTTTTACTGATGCCTAGTAGAATCTTACCACCACTGAAAAGGGATTACTAGTTATTGCATATGCCTATGATACATTCGTGCCATGTCTAGTCTAAACAATAGTATACACTGATTACTTTACTCTAAGATATCTGTTCAATAAAACTAATGATGAACCAAGATTGATTAGTTAAGTTCTATTGAATTTGATATAGAAAGACGGGATAAGAAAAAGGGCTAAAAATTTAGAAAGCAAACCTTTGGTCGAGATTAGAAAACCTCGAGTTAGAAGCTATTGACGAGACAGTAGTATCTGATAAACTTCTGAATGAGAAATTATTTGCTATGAATAATGATTCTCCTCCGTAGTTTACTGATATTACTAATTATCTAGTTGCTAATTATTCCCAAGTGATATGACTTATCAACAAAAGAAGAAATTCTTTGTTGATTTGGAATGTTACTACTAGGGAGATCCATTTTTCTATTTTGAATCATTGCAGGGTAAGTGATCAGAAGACGAAGGACACAAGATTTTGGAGCATTGCCCTAAAGAATCTACGGGAGACCAATTGACTACTATCAACACTGTCCGGAAAGTGTTGAAAGCAGGATCTTGTTGACCCACCATATTCAAGGACTTTTGTATCTCTGATACAGTCCTGCGATGCTTGCCAAATAACAGGTAACACATCTTCCAAAGATCATCTACCCCAGTGACGTACACAGAATGTTGCAACTGTTGATATTAGGGGTATTTCGAATCCTTTTCCTTTCTTCCTTTGACACTAAATACATCATAGTAGTCGTGGAACACTTTTTCAAAATGGCCTGAAGCACAGGCATTACCTACTAATGATGTTAAAGTCGTGTGCAGATTCTAGTTGTTTTCCAGATTCAGAGTGCCGATGTCTTAGGAAGAAATGTTCAACCTGTGTATGAAATCTGTGAAGTCTGCTAAGTACCACACTTTAGCAGGGATTGCTATGGGAATGACTGACCATTCCAAAAGAGGTAGGAGTAGGTTACTGCAGAATGCTGCTCCAATGGGAGACGCATACAATCCCAACTAGAGGAATCGTAAGGAATTTAGCTGAGGAGTAATTCGGAAGCTGGAAACTTTTAGAAGACACCACCACAGCAAAACCCACACTCGCAGAATCAATGGATGAGATACTGGCCACAATTAAAGCCAGACTAGTGCAAGCAAGTGATCTACCAAGAGGTAACGAACGGTTGACAGATATAGAGGAATTTGGCGTTGTATCAGGAGCATAGCAATGGAGGAGCTTGCATTCCCTGCATACCAATCAGCTGTGAGAAACTTCCCCGAGGAAGTCTCAAATACTTGGGCCCAGATCTACACAACTGGAGCCCCCTACCACCACAGCTTCAACAAAACTTCAGGTATCTTTTCTTCCATTCGAGACTTGCATGCAATACCTTTACTAACATTGGCAAGAAGGCACACAAATCCCAAGAAGTCTCATTCCTAGACACGTTCCCCCTGGACACATTGCTATGATTATGAGAAATCTTACAAATGATTCGAGGAAGCAGTCCGTGGGGCTCGAGCCATTCATCAAATGAATAGGCCACTACCTGGAGCTCGACAATGAAGGATCGGAGGTGACGTCATCCGTTCCAATATCTAGAGCTTACAGAGTCAAGAGCAACTCAGCAATAGCACATGGCTAAGGTGAAGAGCCAATTGATAGCCTAGAGAAAACCCTTCTGCTCGAGGCAAGAAGGGAGTTTTTCTAACCCTCATCTTCCTTTTATTTTCTTCATTTCGTGTTTTGTTATTTGTTATTTACTTCGTTACTTCATTTTCCTTCTTACCCTTAGTCAGTCAAATAAGTGTGGGGTAAGAAATTTCTGTTTTGTTTTTGTTTCTCCTTGTTTTCAAATAAGTGTGGGGTAATTAGATATGCATGAACACTGAGGACAGTGCCAGAATTAAGTGTGGGGTAGCAGTGCACGGTGCACTGTAGCAAAATTTTTCGCATGCTTTTGCTTGTTTTCCCCGTATTTTCAAACCCTTCCAAAAAATTTTCAAAATTTTTCCGTCTTTCAGACTTCTAAATGCAGTATGCTTGGTTAAACAATTGCTTATGTCTATGATATGTAGGTAGTATGTTATGGTCAGTAGGAGATAATTGATGACTACTGCTGAACTAATTGATTAGGAATAGGGAAATCCTGATAACTGAGCACAACTTTGTCTGAATTAGAGACCTCAGCCAATTGCCTGTTCGAGACTTAACTAGATAAAATTAGACCAGTTGTGGATATATTGGTAGTTAGAATGACTAGATGAGACTTTGAGCTAAAAGTGAAAAGAAACAAACGAGAGTTAATCAAATAAGGGTAGTTTGCCAGCGGCCTTCGCTACTCGAGCACCACTCCTTCGGGGAATTTAAAGCCTGATGCCCTAGGGTCGAAGTGTTATCTGGTAGTAGTTAAGACAAGAGTACATTGGGTTGACTATCTGGTCTAGACTAGTACACACACTACACATCAGGAAGACCCTGTGACTAAGAAAAAAAGTCCAACCTAGTTGTTGATTTGTTTTCTACCTGATCATAACAACCTACTAAAAACATCTTAGACCTTGTCATAGCAACCTAACCAGTCAGACCTGTGTTAAGACTTGTCTGAAGAATTTTTGGAATAAAAACATGACTAGGAACTTAAGTGACTGCACTACGGTTTAGAATCACTAACTTCAGGTAGACTTTGCTTGAGGACAAGCAAAAAGCTAAGTGTGGGGTTATCTGATACGCGAAAATTGTATCACATTTTTAGCATGTTTTTATATATGATTTAGGGTGAAATTGAGGGTAAATTGATCTTAATTGTTCATTATTTACTTAATTTCACAGTTTTTATGATTTTGGAAGTGTCAGGTGAAAAGTAGACGAAAACAGCATATTTTGGGGCAAAAATGCAATTTTTGGAAATGTTGACTTGGTCAAAGGGTCAGGACGAGCGTCCCGAACCCGGGACGGGCGTCCAGGACTCGGGACAGGCGTCCCGACCTTGTCAACAGATCAGGACGGGCATCCCGAACCCCCACATCCAGTCCCACATCAAATATTTGATGAAAAATCACCCCGGGAAGCTGCTATAAATACCCCAGGCCTGCAGCAGTTGAAATCATTCCTCTCCACTCGATCTGAGTCATTAAGTGGTTTTCAATGTACACTTCTCTAGTACACAACTCACTCAGAGACTCGGATCTTAGTTTCTTTCTTATTAGTGTTTTATTTTAGTTTCTGAGAAATAGTCTCAGATCTTAGGCTCCTATAGATAGGTTCTTTTCTGGTATTCATAGAATACCCAGGATTTCGTTAGGAGATCCTAAGAGGGCTCTAGGTGTTCGAAGAGTCAGTCCACAGGGCTGGGCTTAAGCTGGGTATTAAGGTAAAGCCCAGTTACTAGGCTGAGGAAGCGTCCTCCGAAGGTTCTAGCGAGCAGAGTCAGGGCGAGCAATACGACATATACAGCAGTACGCTCCGTCGGCGAGACTACGTAAAGGGTGATTTCTTTATGGCATCAGTCCCCATGTCCCTCTCTTATATGTTGTTATTGTTTTGTTCTAAATACCTATTATGAATACGAGATTACGATTTTTATGAATAGTTGTTTTATATGTTGATGTTATTATATTTTTCCGGAAATAGCGACCTGCTTAACATTCACTATGTCTGCATGTCTAATGTGCTCTTTTAAACTAAAGTTAGGGTTATAGACAATTCATAACCACGGTCTAATCATAACCTGTTTAGTTTAACAGGCATCAATTAGTATTGGTGTCTGCCATGCTAGATAAAATAACCTGCTGAACACCCTGTTTGTTAGAGTAGTCTAGGGTAAGCCGGGCCGAGTCCGATTATGCCAGCGGCTAGGGCAAGCGGTATGATCCCCGAAGTGACATAGGGCTTTCATGGATGCCTTCGTCCTGAACCGTGAGTAGGGCTGTCATTAAGGTAGGGCGGTTTATTAGAAACCTCGGATGTGGTACGCCTTTAGACACAGAACATAGTTGCAATCCAAGCTAAGACATGTCTAAAATATTCGAATTTAGGTCATTCAACATATAGGAACAGTATAACATAGAATCAGGACTCATCTATAAAACACTTCTAGGATTAATTAGACTTAAACCTAGTGGAGAATGAATCACCCTCTCATCAAAGTATTTGATGAAGATTGCCTAACTGGACCATAAAATAGGAGTTAGGATAAAAGGCTAGTTACTACTAAGCCGTTGCCACTTCCCTGGGAGTACGATATTTAACTTAATAAAATCGTAGATACTTTCCAACAGACTAGCTACACGATAGGTACTCTGCCTTAGGTTCTGGCTGATTAAGTGACACCATAGAGACTAAATGTGACAATTAGTCAATCACAGTCCTTAATTATTCATAATCAACATAGGGTAAAATAACACCTATTTAGCACGTCAACCGGAATCCCATCAATATCCAACACAGAGAAAAGTATAAAAAGCAATGTTTTGAGTTTGCTTTGGGCTGCAAAATTTATACAGAAAAAGAAAAGGGACGATGTATAGGTTTTCGGAACATTTGCCTCTCATATGACGATTTTCCAAATTCTTTAGTTGATAAAATTGACATGATTCTTTTCACGACTACAAATACAAATATTGAAGAAGAAAACCACAATAAAGAGATCGAATGTATAGCTTTTATAATGCAAATCGCTCTGAATTGCACAAAGGAATCATCAAGAGAGAGAAGCACAATGAAAGATGTTATTGTTGCCATGGAAAAGATTAGGCTTCAACTATTGAAGCAACGACATGTATGTATGTTAGATTCATTTAGAAAAAGTTTAGTTTACTTATGTGTGTATTGTGTATTTGAAAGACTATCGTACTTAAGTTAGATTAGTAAAGACTATTATACTCGTGTTAATGAGTTTTTATGAATAAAAAATAAGTATGAGTCTTGGTGAGCATATCAAGTATGGTGAGTTCAAGTTGTCTATTGTTGTTTGAGCTAGAAAGGGTGTTATTTGTAGATGTGTTTAAGTTGACAGTATCAAGTGGAGTGGAGGTGGAAGAGTATAAATGGGAAGTATTATCTATAGTGTTATAGAACGAAGCTTGTTTAGGAAGGAAGGAAAAATGGGTGGTGGTTTTGAGATCGGTGTGATGATGATTATCTAAGTTACTTGTTGGTTTGGAGTTTAAACTCCCAAGATCTTCAAATTGATAATGGCTGGTTGCTAGTTTCAAAAACATCTTTCATGGAAGTGTATGGATAGTCTAGTAAATTTGAATTGGTTTTTGGTAATAAGACAATTAGTGGAATTAATGGTGTTTAGAGGTTTATTTTGCGCAGAAGTCAAATCCGGTTTCAGTTTGGGTTTATTAAGGAGTTCAACAATTTTCATGGGCTTAGATTTAGTTTTATTTTATTTTTTTTAACAAGTAGCCAAGACCCATATTCAAAAGCTTCTGGGTTTTGGGAGTGGGATTTGGTGGGCGATGGTGCAACCAAATCTGGTTCAGGAGGTGGAGTGGTGTCAACAGGATGTTGAGTACACTGGAAGAATTTGTGGCCAAGTATCCCACACGAGAAACAAATTGTTGGAACGCCTTCATAGAGGATTTGTTGGCAGTGATTGCCTATGAATATATGTGTTAGCAGTGATTGATGGAGTTAAATTTGAACACAAAGTCGGGCATATTGGCCTCTTTTTTTATCCAAAGCAGAAGCATCTATTTTTAACAAAGATCCAATAGCAGAACCTATTTTTCTTAAGAGCTCTAAGTCTAGATATTTAGCAGGAAGTTCGGGGAGCCTCACCCATAAAGCTGTAACGGGTGAGGACGCTTGGGAGGCTCTAAACTTAGGCTCCCAATTTCTTAACATTAGAAAATAATTACCAATGAACCACAGTCCACCCTGAAGGGCTTTCAAATAGTTATCCTTGAACTGAAATTTAACTAAAAAATCGTCTTTCCCAAGGTTTATGATATGTAACTCTTCATTCATCTGCCAAATATCTTTAAGATGTGAAGATAGAAAAAGGAAGCCAACCGATTTGCCATCAACTTTAACTATCACCAAGGTTAGCCATGGTGAGTATAATCTGATTTTGTCACTTTCCGACAAGGAAATGAAAATACTAGATTGATTCGAAGCAGTTTCTTCTGGCTTCAGAGAATGAGAGAAGTTTTGGATCTTTTTAATGGTATGTATGTGAGGTTTTGCATAACATACCTCTGTAGGAATTACCTGGGGCTGTTGGAGCTTCAATGATCATATCATCTTGGATTTCCAAACTTGGTGGTGTATTTGGATCAGAGCTTTTGATTTTCTGGCATCTTCTTTGGAGTTGATCTGTTTCCCCTATTGAATCAGGCATTGTATCCGATTCTAGAACGTTCTTTACCATCCTCTTTTTTTTTGTATTTGAATATTTGAAAATTTGGACTTTCCTTACATATGCATCGAACTTAAGTGAGTTAGATATCTATTAGACCCCTTTTTGGTCAAAAAGAGGAAAGAAATTAATGTTGTGATTGATTTCTAATTAGGCATGTTTAAGGAAAACAAATTAAACTTTATTTCTGCATTACTACATAAATCAATAGTCTCATTAACCTTAATTTGCTCACCACATACGCCATCATTCAAAAAAATCGACTCAATGAACTTATCACTTGCTCCTCTCTTTATTGCCTGCCTTCCTTCCTTCTTCCTCCATAGTGAAACAGAAAATGATGGAAGAAAATTAAGATGGGATCTTAGAGTTTTCAAGTGTCAGCTCAAGAGAGCCTGTCTGCCTACTACGCCCTTCCAAAGCCCCAATCCTAAATCATCATCTCAACCGCTATGCATACCAATGAATAACTTCTTGGCAAGGTTTGTTTCTTTTATATATTAATTGAATGTAGAAGAAGAATATAAAGAAATAAAGAAGAAAGAAAAGTTACAATTGATTGTGCAATATTTATATTAAAAGCATTGCTTATTTATATTTTTTGTCCCATGTTAGGAAGCTCTGGTCAACTGCTACTTTAATTTTGAATCTTTTTAAAAAATACCGATATGGCTTTTGTTTCTATCATAAGGGTGCTTACCATTAGAGCATCGTCTTTTTTTTACTTAATTTTGATTCTTCAAGGAACTGAAATTTATGTAAATTTGAGCATCCTGTATCTTTATTATTATTATTATTTAAAAATGTCAAATTTATTAGTTATTACTGAATTATTTTTTAAAAAAAAACATAAATCGTTTTCCATAATTAAAAATAAAAAAATAAAAAATAAAAATTATTTTTAAAAAAAAATGTATTATTATTATAATTGTTCAACAAAAATAAGGATTCGAGATAATTGATTTTTAAAGAAAAATTTCTACTCCAAAGAAAATATAGAGAAATAATTACATAAGAATTAATTGCATAGCTTTACTTATTTTATTATTTGTAATTATCTTAAAAAGTTATAATTAAAATCAGAAAAATTGAAAAGTTTAATACTTAAATTCAATCTTTATTTAATATTATATATATATATATATATATTGATTCGTCAAAAAATGGTCTGATGCCACGTGTCAATGATCCGACGTCGTTTGGTGGTCTCTCTCTGCAAAGTACCCGTATCTTGATTATCTACGTGTCGTAGAAGGATCGTTGTCTTGCAATGCTAGGCCTGCAAAACAATAAAGTTTATTCGAAGGGTGGAAGGTCTCCGGTAAACCCTCCGATGCTTAAGTCAGTGACGTGACTATGAGAGAAGTCAGTGGTGTGACTGTGAGATGGATAATTTAGAGAGATGAGTAGAATAATCTGGCCTTACCCTCGTTACCTGTATGGGGGTGGTATTTATAGGGATTTTGCCCCCTTTGCTAGGTAGCTAGGGTGATTTAGTAGTAAGATCTGATGGTTACCGGATTTTGTGGAGAAATATGAGATCCCCCCTTTTTAGTGGGTTGTTAGAGGAATTTTTGACTGTGATTGAGTCAAACATTGACCATCAGAAATGCGGTTGATCAGTGAATTTGAACAGAGTAGTGAAGTGTAGTGACTTCGGCACGAGGCGAGGCGAAGTGACCATGCAGCCCATGATCTAGCTTGGCGTATGGCGAAGTGGGAGCTGCCATGTGGTGCCAGCTGGACTGACACGTGTGTCTGGTGGGTCCCGTATGCTTAGTGTACTTGCCTTGTCAGCATGAGGGTATTTTCATACCTCTCAGTGGTCCCTCGTCGAAGTGGAAGAATGATCCTTCTTTCTCTTCGACGGTACTAGAAATCCCTTGTTCTCCGGGCTGCTTGTTTTGTCATTGATAGTTTCTTAACAGGTGTGAGCCGAGGGCGCGTAACCTGAGGAGGTGTAACCCGAGAGGGTGTAACCTGAGGAGGTGTAACCTGAGGAGGTGTAACCCGAGAGGGTGTAACCCGCAGTGAAAATGACTCGAGAGGGTGTGAGCAACCCGGAGTGGGCATGAGCAACCCGGAGTGGGCGTGAGCAACCCGGAGTAGGCGTGAGCAACCCGGAGTGGGCGTGAGCAACCCGGAGTGGGCGTGAGCAACCCGAGTGGGTGCATCCTAGCGAAGAGGTCCGACCTGGCGAAGAGGTCCCAAACTTAGTCTGCGTGATTTTTGCCTTTCTTTCCTTTTCTTCTCTTGCGAAACCTTGTGCTGTTTTCTTCGTCAAACTTAAAAGCTCTCTGCATTTTCTTGTCAAACGTTTCCCAGAAAGTCTCCCTTTTCCCTTACTTTGTTCTTACTGCCTTCTGCAATTTCTCCAAGTTTCCTCTATCTCCTACATTTCTGCAGGTAAGAGAAGGCAATGTCTTCAGTTTTCTTTTGTGCGTTTGGTGTTTTTATTTTTTATTTTTTGGTTTTGGGTGCTTCTGAGGGCTTTAGTGTGTTGAGGGAATGGCTTTTTTCTGGAAAAAGAGTGGTTATGGACGTTTTGGAGTGTTTTAAGGATGGGTTTTCGGGTAGGAGTTTTCTGGAATGATGTACTGGATGAAGGCGGAGTGAGCAGACTTTTAGTTGTTGAAATGATGATCGGAGTGAATGGACTTTAGTTTCTGATAGGACTTTGTTTTGTGTTTGTAGATATGTCTGATTCAGAGAGTTTCGAGGTCCGCGTAGTCGATGTGGAGTCTAGCTCTTCCAGCTCCACTTCGCAGACAAGCCCTGCCAACCATGAGAGCGTCAGTTCTTCGTCCGAAGGGTCTGACGCCGGCCCGAGTATCCCTGAGGCGATTCCCTTAGGTCCTAGGCACACGGGTGATGGAGTCACAGTCGCGGGCTTATCGTCTGAAGATGTGTATGACTCCAGTGTCCTCGAAGGAGAGGATGCGGACTCCGGCTACTCTGAAGATCTTCCGAAAACCAAAAACCGGTTGGAGGGGGACTTCACCCTTAAGAAAAACACCCTTAGCGTAGATTTCCCCCTTTTGTCCAGTGAGATTGACCGAAGTAGATTTAGGTTAATCTACCTTCAAGATTGCGGGGCTATGTCCAACTCTTACATTCACATCCCCTATGACCACTTCGTTTCTGGCCTCAGTTTGCCTTTAGATCCCGCATTCTGTGACTTTTTGAACTTGGTTAGATGTCAACCCGCCCATGTCCATCCAAACGGAGTTTGGTACTTCGTCGCCCTTACAGTGTTGTGTCAAAGAATAGGTGTAGAGGTCTCTGAAAATTTGTTGAGGACTTTCTTCATCGTCCTCCGCATGAATAACCTTACGTTGTCACTTCGCCCACGTCCTAGCGTAGTCACCCTTTTTGAACCCCTTCCCAATAAGTTGAGTCAGTGGAGGGAGAAGTGGGTTTGTGTGGAGTCCAAAATGGGCTTCGCATTTTACCCGAAGTGTAGGTCACTTCGTCCTTGGTTTTCCCTAAAAAGGAACACCAAGTACTCCGATTCGGATTAGAGGTTTTTAGACTTTGTCCGGAGTGAGTTGGGAGATAGTCCCAAGACTCAGTCCAAAGTTTTCCTGACCAGCGAACTTATCGCTGATGAGAGTCGCCACGCCTGTGGGATAGGCGGGCTGGCGGCGGATGAGCGGCGGAGAGAGCTGGGGCTCGAGGATCTCTCGGAGTACCCTATGTGGAGGTTGCACCCGGGCAGGGGGTTTTCTTTTGAATGCTCGGCGTGCCAGAATCCTCGTAGTGCGGGCTGCCTAGTTGCAAAGGGTAGAATAGTTGTCAGAGTCGTTTGACTTTGTGCTTTTCTCTTCCCTTTTTTTTATTTCATCTTACTAACTCCATTTATGTTTGATCGTGGCAGATATGAGGCTCAATTTCATGGCAATCCGCAAGGCAGCAGCCCAGGGTTCAGAGAGGCAGGGGACGTGAACCCGCCCCTGGCTGTTGACCGTTCTACCATTACTCCGCCGGGGTCTTCGACTGCGGGCGTGGGCAGCCTGAATACTTCAACTCACTCCCCAGCTGCGAACTCGCCTCCCCCCCCCCCCGGACCAAGGGGAAGGAAACACTCCGTCCTCCCCCGGCAAAGCGCGGACGTGACGAGGAGGAAGGGGGGTAGAGGCTCAAGACTTTGCGGCAGAGGCTGGCGGAGGTGGCTCCTGCTACGGCGGTCCGGCTGGCATCCCGAGGACAAGGTGCCGGCCCCTCTGGGTCTTCGTCCTACTCATGGATCCAGGAGGGGTTTAAAGCGCCGTAGTCAAGGCAGGAGCAGGAGTCCTTGGCCCGCGAGAATATTTGCGCTTCGCCTCCCCTGGTGAACCTGCCTCTGCATGATCGCCGGACTGGGAGGTTCTACGGGGGAGTGGTTATACACCGGGCCATGGACTTAGGCTTGAATCGGAGATTGGAGGAGTCTCCCGTCAGTCCGGAGAATACGTTCGGGAAAATCGGGGCCGGCCTATCTCAAGTAGTTCATCAAGCCGAAGTATTTGTACTTCTCTTTTTTTTCTTTTTTTCTTTTGACTTATCCCTTTGTCGTTTGTCTCTGAGGTTACTGCCTTCATTGCCCACCTCTTCAAGCATGCTTCCGAGGGTTCGGCTTCGCGGGCCGAGCTGGAAGACTTGGAGAAGAAGCATGTGGAGTTGGAGAACCAGCTCTCCGCCAAGGATGCAGCTCTGGTGGCTGCAGAGGGAAAACTCAGCTCAGCCGAAGAGACCGTGGAGATGGTGGTCGCGGAGAAGGACAAGCAGTCCTCTAGCCTGGATTCCCTTCGGCGGGCTAATGAGGATCTGAAGGTCAAGCTTCATGACTTCGACAAGAGGCTGAAGGAGGAAAGCTCGAAGCGGCGGGCAGCGGAGTCGAGGGTGGAGTTCTTGGAGTTCCGCAACTCTGAGAGGTGCCAACGGGAAGTGTATGAGCTGGTAAGTGGATATTACGACAGAGGATGCGCTCATGCACTTCGCTGTCTTCATCACCTCGTGCTTGACAAGATGTTGCTGTGCAGGATTTTTAAGGGCTCCTATGACAACCCCGAGTTCAGAAGCGGATGTGACTTCGTCTCGTTCAATGACAACGAACTGGTGGAGATCACTGAAGGTGATGAAAAGGAGGGAAGGCAATGGAGTCCGCCCGCACCAGTACATCCAAACCTAGACGAGCTGTGCCTTTAGCTGCGGAGTGATGCTGAGGAGGGCGAGGTTGCCGGGATCGATGCGACCCTGATTTCTATTGCTGTCTCGGTCAATGTTGCTGAGGTCCCAGCGGAGACGCCTAAGGAGAGGGAGCCCGAAGTGGGGGATCGGGCTTTAGTAGTAGATATTCCAGACGAAGTGGTTCCTCCTTCGTCCGAAGATCCCCCCACTGTATAATTTTTCTTTTGTTCTTTGTAAAATTTTTGTAAGTTAATGAACTCCGTCGTCTTTGTCTTCTTACTTCGAACTTTTACTTGCTCATTAAAATTCGAACTTATAATAACTTGAACTTATAATAAGTAACGATGACTCCGAGAAAACTTCAATAACTTGAAACCATAACTTGAAAACTTTAATACCATGTAACTGTAATGACTTCGGATGACTTGAAACTATCATCCGGAAACTTTATTGACTTTAAAAAAACTTTGATGACTTCGAGAAGCTTTAATAACTTCGAGTGTGCTAACTCCAACTGGAAAACATAAATACTTTGGGGACCGCGTCGGGAACCTGGCTCGTGTCTGGTTCTGGCGGGGTACTTATCAGATGTGGTCTAGACTCCGCCAGAATCTTTCAGACGAAATATTTTTTCAAGTGATTGGCGTGCCAGGGTCTGGGAAGTATTGTTCCTTCTTGGTCCATGAGGCGGAATATTCCCCGGCGGACTTCGTCTTTAATCAAGTATGGGCCTTCCCAGTTCGGAGTGAGTTTGTTTGCTGTGATATGTCTTGCTGTTCC
This sequence comes from Asclepias syriaca, assembly GCA_027405835.1. Lineage (NCBI taxonomy): Eukaryota > Viridiplantae > Streptophyta > Magnoliopsida > Gentianales > Apocynaceae > Asclepias > Asclepias syriaca. Next base: position 13,362,113 of record CM049933.1, read on the forward strand.
GTCTATCTTTCGGAGTACCCAGTCTCCGACTCCCAGTAGCCTGTTAACCAAGTTTTTGTCGTGGGTGAGTTTGGTTGTCAATTTGAACTTGTCCGCTCTAAGGCGGGCGGTTATATGCTTCTCTTCTAACAAGTCCAGGTCTAAACAGCGTTGGCGTTTGTTGCTCTCTTCATCGTACATAGAGATCCTGTATGATGGGAGTGCGAGTTCGGCTGGTGAGATTGCCTCTGAACCGCAAACCAGGGCGTAGGCTGTTTCTCCTGTGGGCCCCCTAGCCGAAGTCCTTACTGCCCATAATGCGGCTGGGAGTTCGTCGACCCACTTGTTGGACTTTCCCTCCAGATTTTTTCTCAGTGCGGTAAGGATCAATTTGTTGGCTGCTTTGGCTTGTCCGTTTCCTTGCGGGTGTGCCACAAATGACTTCCAGTGATTGATCCCTAGGCGGTTGCACTCCGCCGTGAACTTAGTGGTGAACTGAGTACCGTGGTCGGACACGATGGCCCGTGGAACTCCGTATCGGCAGAGGACGAAGTCATGGAGGAAGTTGAGTGTGTTTTCCTCCGTTGGGGCGGCTAATGGCTTCGCTTCGATCCATTTGGAGAAGTAGTCGACAACCACGATCAAATATTCGTGATGTCCGCGGGCTTTGAGGAACTTGCCCATAAGGTCGATTCCCCACATATCAAAGGGCCAAGCTACCAGCACAGGGGTTTGCGGGACCGATGGCAGGCGGGGAACGCTGCTGAACTTTTGGCACGTATCACAGTGCTTCACGTAGTTCGCTACATCCCTCCGTAGTGTAGTCCAATAATATCCTTGGTTTATTACCTTCTCCGCCAAGGGCCTCGATACGGGGTGTCCACCACAGATCCCTTCATGTAACTCCTCCAGAATTGTCTGGGTTAGGTCGGGCGATACACAGCGGAGAAGCGGCTTGGAGAAGGAGCATCGGTACAGGATATCGTTGAGCACGGTGTATCGGGCTGCGCGCTGGCTGATTTACCTGGCTTTAGCTTTGTTTGCTGGCAGGATGTCTGAGGTTATGAAGTTCTTCAGCTCGTCAATCCATGTGGGGGAGTCGGGTGTCAAAGTCAGAATCGGTGAGATATGTTCTGGGATGGAGATTTGAATTATCAGGATGTCGAGGTCGTTGGGGGCTTCGCCGGATGCTATTTTTGCCAGTTTATCCGCCATTCCGTTGTCGTTGCGGTCAATCTTGGTAAGGACGAAGTGGCGGAACTGAGCGGCCAGCTAAGACACCTTTTCCGCATAGACTTTGAGGTTGTTGGAGTTGACCGCGAACTCATTATTGACCTGTCCTACCACAACTTGGGAGTCGCTGAATACTTCGAGTGATCTGACTCCTGAATCCAAAGCCCATTGCATTCCGATAACTAAGGCTTCGTACTCTTCCTGGTTGTTGGATAATGGGTAGTTGAGTCGGATGCATCGGACTTCCTTGTGTTCCTCAGAGGGGGATTTAATGGTGGTCCCTACTCCGACTCCACTTGCGTTTACTGCTTCGTCCACCATCATTGTCCACACTTCGTCAGCGGGGAGTGCGACGAGTGTTTCTTCGTCGGAGGCGGCCTCAGAGAATGATAACTCGGCTAAGAAATCTGAGGGGGCTTGGGCCTTGATCGCAGCGCGGGGTGCGAAGGTGAGGTCCAAGCCGCATACTTCGATGGACCACCGAAGCATCCTCCCCGACTGGTCCAGTTTGTGAAAGATTTGTTTCAGGGGATGGTTGGTGTACACTACCACAGAGTGGGATTCGAAGTACGCCCGGAGTTTCCGTGTAGTGATGATCAAGGCGTAAGCCAGTTTCTCGATGTACGTGTAGCGTACTTCGGCATCCCTCAGTACTCGGCTGACGAAGTGTACAGGAAGCTGCTGGCCGTTCATCTCTCGGATTAGGGCCGTTGTGATGGCTTGTTGTGCGGCTGATAGGTATAGGTACAGGACTTCGCCCGGAGTGGGAGCACTCAGCAATGGTGGGTCCGCCAGGTAGTTCATCAAGTCCTCCCAAGCCTTTGTGCATTCTTTGTCCCACCGAAAAGTCTCTCCAGCGGTTTTTAAGGCCTTGAAGAATGGCATACATCTCTCAACGGACTTCGACACAAACCTTCCCAGAGCGGCTATGCAGCCGTTGAGGCGTTGTATATCCTTAACACACCAAGGTTCAGCCAGGTTCCGTATTGCCTCTATTTTTCGTGGATTAGCTTCGATCCCTCGTTCGGATGTCATAAAGCCGAGGAATTTCCCTGATTTTACCCCAAACGTGCACTTCGCCGGGTTGAGCTTTAGTCCATACTCTGAAAGGGTGGTAAACATTTCGCTCAGGTCATATAAGTGAGAAAGACCCCGTTTGGTCTTGACGACTATGTCATCCTTTGGTAGGTGGCACTTGCGTTCTTCAGTCCGAACGGCATCATGTTGTAACAGTAGATAGCTCCGGCGGCTCGGAAGGATGTGTGGATTTGGTCCTCTGGTTTCATCCGGATTTGATGATAGCCGGAAAAAGCGTCCATGAAGCTGAGGAACTCGTACCCCGAGGTGGAGTCCACAAGGGCGTCTATGCGAGGTAGCGGATAACATTCTTTTGGACAAGCTTTGTTCAAGTCTGTGTAGTCCACACACATTCTCCACTTCCCGCTGGCTTTCTTGACCATCACTACGTTGGCGAGCCACGTAGGGTATTCGACCTCGCGGATGAATTTCGAGTCCAGGAGTTTTTGGACTTCGGATTGCATTCCCTCGTTTTTGTCATTTCCGAATTGTCTTGGCTTCTATGTCACCGGTTTGAATGTGGGGTCGATGTTGAGTCTGTGTTCGGCGATGTCGGGAGAGATTCCGAGCATATCTTGTGTGCTCCAGGCGAAGTTGTCGAGGTGAGAGGAGAGGAAGTGGGTCATCTCCTCCTTCATCAATTGCGGCATCTCGCTCCCAATTTGGACCTTTTGGTCAGGATAGTTAGGGTGTATGGTGACTTCGTCGAACTCCTTTACCTCGGGAGTGTCTATATCCGGTAAGGGTGTCAACTGATCAGGGGCGGCAGCTTCCGCATGCTCTCTGGTCGTTAGGACTGACCCGACCATTGCCGGTGGTGGCTCGAGTTCAGAGTTCTGTCGGGATTTTATCATGTAGGCAAGTAGGCTCCTGGGGCTGCTTTTGATGTACCCCACTCCGCCGCGGGTGGCGAACCAGACTTGTTGATGTGATGTGGAGATGACGAGTTCGAAGGCGGCGTGCGCCGGAGTTCCGAGAATGGCGTTGTAGGGGGAGTCGATGTCCACCATGTGGAACTTGATCTCCTCTTCGCGAGTGCAGGTGCCGGAGCCAAGAGTAACTTTGATCTTGATAGTTCCTTTGACGTTGATCTTATGAGCGGTGAAGCCCTCAAGGACCGTATTGCTGGGCTTCAGATGACTGTCATTCATCCCCATTTCTTTAAAACACTTTGGTAGCTCCGGTGTCGATTAGTACTCTCCTGACTCGGTATCTATCGATTCCTTGTCTCACCATGCCTACTTCGAGAACGATGGGGGAGATGCGGGCTTCTTCATTCAACTCGAGGCCTTGGTCAGAGAAGATGATCGGCTCATGTGGAAATGCATCGAAGTTCAACTCCGGGGAAGGCTTACTCAAATTATAGATTTTCCGTTTTATCTTTTTGATGGATTCATACCGAGGAGTTATGACTTCGATCACTCGGTTAGGCCTTCCCCCGACCGGTTTGTCTGGCTCGCGGTCCTTCTACTGCCCCTCACGTGCTAGTTTTTCAATCAACTTTTTGAACTGGTAACAGTCTTCGGTGGAGTGCCCGTAGTCCTGGTGGAAGCCACAGAACTTCGTCTTGTCACGAGTAGATCGGCCGGCGGTTCGCGCCAATGGGGGCTCACTTCCTCCGAGCTTCTCCCTGACGGTGGCGATGAGGTGTTCCTTGGACTTCGTCGGAGCGGCAGCTTCGGTTCTCCGCGTCCTGTTCTTGCTTCGACGGCCTTGGGGGGATAATTCTCTATGTTTTTCTTTTCTCCGGTAGTGTGACTCCGTTGAGTTCCTTTCGGCGAGGGCAGCCTTCCGGGCAACATTGAATACTTCGCCGATGGTGTCTAGCTTGCGGAGTTGGAGCTCCGTGTACAATGATTTTGACCGGAAGCCGCTCTCGAAGCAGATGATGGCAGTGTCTTGGGAAATTCCGTCAATCTGGTCGTGTACCTTCTTGAAACGTTCTAGATACTCGAGCAGAGTTTCATCATCCCCCTGTTTGATGTTGGCGAGGTCGCTACTGGTCTTGGGGATTATTCCCGTTGTACTGACTTTGTCCACAAAGGCTTTTTCGAGCATTTTCCAGGACTCTATTGAACCTGGTTTCAGGGAAGAATACCAGGTCATGGCTCTCTCACCGAGGGTGCTGGGGAAAGCTTTGCACAGTATCGCCTCGTCAGTTGTTACGAGGTCTATGGATGATCTGTATCTGGTAATGTGTTCTTCGGGTTTGCTTTGACCGGTATACTCAGAAAATGTGGGGAGCTTCAGTTGTGGGTCCGCCATAGTGCGGTGGATCCACTCCGCGAAGGGTCCGACATAGGTTGCTTGGTTCTTCTTTGGTTAGTCCTTGCTTGTTGGCTCCGGACTTCGTTCCCGTCGATCCCGCTTCGACCGGTGTCCGTTACGGTGTCGCTTCTCTTTACTCGGCTGGCTGGACGGCTGGCTCTCCCCAACTTCGCTCATGGCGCGCATTGGTTTATTGATCGGGCCCCTGGCCCGCCGGCTCACGCTATTCCGAGATCGTTGGAGTCGGAGGAGTGAGGAGGCAAAAGGCCTCGGCGCCGGTAAGCGGCGCGGAGTTGTTTCCATTGTTTCGAAAGATCACGCTCTGCTCGGAGTCAATCAAGTTCCTTTCGTAAGTCATCGACTTCCTCGGCCTGCCCGTTGTCCATAGCCCTCCTACCATTGAGGTGTTCACGTAAGTCAGGCGATTTGCGGGGTGAGCCACGGGGGCCTAAGCGTTCCACGACTGATCGTAGCTATGGTCGGTCGGGGACGGAGGATTGTGTCGCGCGCAGAGTCTCATGACGAGACATGGGGACAGTGGTGTCAGGGCGGCTCCTCCGTTCACTTGATTGTCGTGACATTCTGAGTTTCAGCAATAGGAATGTAAAATGATTTACGATTCCCAGTAATGGAACCAAACTGATTCGTCAAAAAATGGTCTGATGCCACGTGTCAATGATCCGACGTCGTTCGGTGGTCTCTCTCTGCAAAGTACCCGTATCTTGATTATCTACGTGTCGTAGAAGGATCGTTGTCTTGCAATGCTAGGCCTGCAAAACAATAAAGTTTATCCGGAGGGTGGAAGGTCTCCGGTAAACCCTCCAATGCTTAAGTCAGTGACGTGACTATGAGAGAAGTCAGTGGTGTGACTGTGAGATGGATAATTTAGAGAGATGAGTAGAATAATCTGGCCTTACCCTCGTTACCTGTATGGGGGTGGTATTTATAGGGATTTTGCCCCCTTTGCTAGGTAGCTAGGGTGATTTAGTAGTAAGATCTGATGGTTACCGGATTTTGTGGGGAAATATGAGATCCCCCCTTTTTAGTGGGTTGTTAGAGGAATTTTTGACTGTGATTGAGTCAAACGTTGACCATCAGAAATGCGGTTGATCAGTGAATTTGATCAGAGTAGTGAAGTGTAGTGACTTCGGCACGAGGCGAGGCGAAGTGACCATGCAACCCATGATCTAGCTTGGCGTATGGCGAAGTGGGAGCTGCCATGTGGTGCCAGCTGGACTGACATGTGTGTCTGGTAGGTCCCGTATGCTTAGTGTACTTGCCTTGTCAGCGTGAGGGTATTTTCACACCTCTCAATATATATATATATTGTAATTTTATTAAATTTTGATTTTAAATCATGCAATTTTTAGTTATTTTGTGTATTAAAAGGAGACTTGGAAACAATTATCATTGAAAAACTTATGTTATATATATATATTTAAAAAAAATCATATAATAAATATTTAAAAATAATGTCATATTTTCTCACATTTCTTTGTCATAAAAAAAAGCTAAACTTATTTTCTAATATCTCCTTGTTATTAATTCACACTTATTTAAGTTAATTTTTTTTCTAATATCTCATTGTAGTTAAATCTACACGGCTTTGTGAAACTCTTATAAGTCAACTATTCATAATTTACAAATATAACCTTACTAATATTCAAATTTTCAAACATTATTATTCCAAATCATAATATATAATAAATACGTTAGATTTTATTTTTAGAACAAGAAAAATAGAATCTTTATTACCAACCTTCATAAATAATGTTGTTTAAGATATAATGTAATAAACTAAATTATTTATATTTTGTATTTTGTTTATAAAAATTATTTATGAGAACTAAAACTATTATGTTTAAATTTGAAAAAAAGAAATAAAAATTATACACCTTTGTACTTGATTTTTTAATCTTTTGATTGTGAAAATAAGTGAATTATCTCAGCAATAACCCTAACATTTATATTCAAACATTAATCTTAACATTTATTTATGTTTCATAATTAATATGTGAAGAAGAAAAATCTTAGAAACTTACAAAGTTAGGCGATTTGAAAAGAAAGTAGCATAAAGTTATTGGAGTTTTAAATTATAGGTGAGATATAGGAGATAAAAGTTCATAGAGAAGCAGACATGCACACAAATCATGGAATTGAGAAGACAAAAAAAAAATTACTATTATTATTATTTATTTGTTCACAAAACAATATTTTTTACAAAAGTTAAAAACTTAAAATTTTTAAATTATTTGACAAAATAAAGATAGATTTTGTGATACATTTATATCTAATTTAAACCCTAATCCTAAACTTATATTCAAATACTAATCTTAACACTTATCTACATTCCATAATCAATAAAATTTGTCAGAACTTACAAAGTTAGGAGATTTGAAACGAGGGTAATATCAGGCTTATGATGAGATTATTGGAGTTTTATGTTATATGAGAGAAATATGAGATAAAAGTTGACAGAGAAATCTATGAATTATGTGATTGAGGAGATAAATAAAGTAAAGTCTCAATCACAGTTATTATTATTATTTTTATTTATTATCTGGCAAAACAATTTATTTTTTAAAAATTAATAACTTAAAATTTTTAATTTTTTTATCATAATACTCATATTCAAACACTAATTTTAACACTTATCTATGTTTCATGATCAACTTGTAAAGAAATGTTTTTTATGGGAACTTACAGAGTTAGGATATTTGAAAAGAGGATAGCATAAGGCTTAAGGTAAGATATTGAATATTTAAATTATAAGAAGAAATAGGGGAAAAAATTGATAGAGAAGCAAACATCATGAGATTGGGGAGACGGATAAAAACATATAAATAGTTATTCATAGAATCTTAACCACAATTACTATCATTATTATTTATTGTCTAATAAAATAATTTAAAATAAATAATTTAAGGTTTGATTTTTAATGATAAGATTACATTTATAATTTCTAATAAAATGATTTTGTCCAATAACAACAACTAGTACTCAATAACTTATTATATATGCTTTTTCTTTGATTTCGAAAATGAGGGAGTCTGATTTCGAAAATGTAAAATCTGCACCTTACAATTAAAAATTAAAAGAAAATAATTTAATTTCATAAAACAGAAATAAAAACTAAGTTTGGCGTTAATGTTTTGAATTCAATTATTATTTTTATACTCCCTCCTAATCTTGACATGACTCTAAATTTTAGATAGCAAGTATCTAGTGCATGACAACTAACTTTATTTTTTTTTACAGTGATTTAGATAGTACATTTGTTTGTTGTTTTTGATTGTTAAACTAAATTAAAATTTGTCCATTTTCAACACATTTTTTGATAAAATGAAACCTTATATGGATCTATGTGTTTGCCATGATTATGAAACACCGCATATTTCATGAGTGCTTTGACATATTTGTTATCAACGAATAAAGTTAATAATTTTGGTACGTCTGAACACAAATTCAAAATAATCTAAACAAAAAGGGGTGATGAATTCTTATCCAAGGAGTTCACCCAATTTTATGAAGATGAAGGTATTCAATGGCGCCTCACGACTCCCTACACACCATAACAAAATGGTGTGATAGTGTTGTAACCGTACCATGATGGCAATCACTAGATATCTACTCGAAAGAATGAATGTGCTTGCAAAGTTCTAGGGAGAAACAGGCAGGTTAACCTAATTGCTAAATCACTTTTCAACCAAGGCATTGGGAGAATGCACACCATTTAAAGCTTGGGTGTGAAGAAAATCATATTTCACACACTTGGGAGTGTTTGGAAATTTGATGACAGAAGTACAACAATGGTGTATTTAAGTGTGTGGAAGAAGGATGCAAGACTCATCGCTTGTTTGATCCGAGCCACAGTAAGCTACATGTTAATTGAAATGTCAGTTATAGGAAACTTTTGAATGGAGATGGAAAGCAAACCATAACAATAAAGGGGAGCTACAAGAATTTGGAATTTTAGATAGAATCTACTTGAACGAAGTAACTACTCAAACAGACATATGAGGTATAAGAACTGCAATAGATGTTGTGACAATTCCACCTCCACTAACATCTCCCACAACATCAAGTCTATCTACACCATTGTCATATACCCGTGTTGATCCTCTAGTGTCAACCTCACCGGAATCAAATGATGAGTCAGTCCATTACAAGTCTATCACTGATATTTATGTCAATACTAGAGGGGAAGAAGATGCAAAGTTGATTGTTGGAGTATATGTTGATGATCCCATTATGATAAAGAGTAACACCAAAGAAGTAAATAAATTCAAGCAACATATAATGTCTAACTTTGACATGAGTGATTTGGATCTACTTTCCTACTACTTGGGTTGAGACAGCATGCTGTAATGCTACAATATATCTAATGGAGCCGAAGGTGTAGGGGAAGAATCTCAAGTTGATGCCATAGAATACAGAAGCATCGTTGGATTTCTTAGACTTGTTGCACACACAACTAGATCTATCATATGCAATTGGCATGGCAAGCATGTATATGGAAAGACCTATAATCATGTAATACAAGGGAGACAAACAAATTCTTAGATATTTGAGAGGAACAATTCATTTTGAACTTTCTTATGTGAATGAGCAATATGAAGTTAATATTTTTGGCTATTTAGATAACAGAACAATTTATTTTTAAAATTTCTTAAAAATAATTAAATAATTAAATATTAATTTTATCATTTAAATCTTTTTTGACAAATTTTTGTTTTATTTTTTATCTATCTGGAATTTCAAATATAATTAAATGAACAGTTGCTTTATTATTCTTGATTAATATCCAGAGTAATCCTGAACTTTACCAAAAAAAAAAAATAATAATAATAATAAATCCTGATATTTTATTTATAGAGTAAAATCTTGACTCATAACAACACAGATATATAAAAGGCAAAGTTTTGAGTTTGAGTTTGGGCTGTAAAATTTATACAGAAAAAGAAAAGGGACTATGTACGGTTTTCGGAACATTTTCCTCTCCTATTGAGAGCCGACTCCAAAGATTCAGTGGAATATATACTCCAAGCCCTCTGGCGAACTCGCAACACTGGTCTTGATGCCACCGACCGTCAAATCCTTCATCTTCAGACCGACAATGAACTTGATCTTGTCTGTTAATTTCTTTCTCTCTTATTAATTACAGATTCTTAATTATTGTATTGGGATTGTACTGAATAATTAGGTTTTATTCTTGTGTAAAGCTTAAGTTTGATACTGGTTTTATTTGGATAATTCCCCCCTTATTGACCCTTTTAGAGCATATTTCATTTGAAGAAATGTCAGTACGTTTAGGGAAAGATGAAATGGAAACATGAATATCCCTCTCTACTTCTCTCAACAGGTACTTCATTTGCAGTTGCATTTATCTAATTCCAATCCGCTGTAGTTTGAAAATGAAATTTGAGGAGGCATCATGGCTGGAATTGGAGATTTTATGAAGTCAACGAACATTCTTCATCTTTATTAGGAGGTTTTTGTGATCTATGGGTAGTGAATTTTGTTTATTCCTTTTGAGTTTTTTTTAAAATTTTTTCATGCCTGGGCGTGGGTGGATATTAGTAAATGATAGATAAAGTTGCTACTTTTTGATACGCGAAAATCGTATCACCTTTTTAGCATGTTTTTATGTATGAATTTGGGTGAAATCAAGGGCAATTTGATCTTGATTGTGCATTATTCACTTAATTTCACAGTTTTTATGATTTTGGAAGTGTCAGGTGCAAAGTAGACGAAAACAGCAAATTTTGGGGCAAAAACGCAATTTTTGGAAATGTTGACTCGGTCAAAGGTCCGGGAAGGGGGTCCCGAACCAGGGACGGGCGTCCCGACCAAGCCAAGCCAGAGGGACGGGCGTCCAGCACCAGGGACGGGCATCCCGACCTGGTCAACAGACCAGGACGGGCGTCCCAATCCGGGACGGGCGTCCCGAGCCGCCAAAAGCTGTCCCACATCGAAGTTTTCAGAGATTTTCACTCCGGGAAGCTGCTATAAATACCCCAGGCCTCCAGCAGTTGAATTCATTCCTCTCCACTCGATCTGAGTCATTCAGTGGTGTCTAGTGTACAATTCTCTAGTACACAACTCACTCAGAGACTCGGATCTCAGTTTCTTTCTTATTAGTGTTTTGTTTTAGTTTCTGAGAAATAGTCTCAGATCTTAGGTTTCTATAGATAGGTTCGTTTCCGGTGTTCATAGAATACCCGGGATTTCGTTAGGAGATCCTAAGAGGGCTCTAGGCGTTCGAAGAGTCAGTCCACAGGGTTGGGCTTAAGCTGGGTATTAAGGTAAAGCCCAGTTACTAGGCTGAGGAAGCGTCCTCCGAAGGTTCTGGTGAGCAGAGTCAGAGGAAGCAGTACGACATATACAGCAGTACGCTCTGCGGCGAGACTACGTAAAGGGTGATTTCTTTATGGCATCAGTCCCCATACCCCTCTCTTATATTGTTATTGTTTTTACTCTAAATACTTATTATGAACATCAGATTACGATTTTTATGAATAGTTGTTTTATATGTTGAAGTTGTTACGTTTTTCCGGAAATAGCCACCTGCTAAATATTCACTATGTCTGCATGTTTAATGTGCTCTTTTAAACTAAAGTTAGGGTTATAGACAATTCCTAACCACGGTCTAATCATAACCTGTTTAGTTTAACAGGCATCAATTAGTATTGGTGTCTGCCATGCTAGATAAAATAACATGTTGAACACTCTGCCTGTTAAAGTAGTCTAGGTAGGGGCCGAGCTGAGTCCGATTATGCCGGCGGCTAGGGCAAGCGGTATGATCCCCGAAGTGACATAGGGCTTTCATGGATGCCTTCGTCCCGAACCGTGAGTAGGGCCGTCATTAAGGTAGGGCGGTTTATTAGAGACCTCGGATGTGGTACGCCTTTAGACACAGAACATAGTTGCAATCCAGGCTAAGATATATCTAAAATACTCGAATATAGGTCAATCAACATATAGGAACAGTATAACATGGAATCAGGACTCATCTATAAAACACTTCTAGGTTTAATTAGACTGAAACCTAGTGGAGAATGAATCACCCTCTCATCAAAGTATTTGATGAAGATTGCATAACTGGATTATAAGATAGGAGTTAGGATAAAAGGCTAGTTACTACTAAGCCGTTGCCACTTCCCTGGGAGTACGATATTTATTTAATAAAATCGTAGATACTTTCCAACAGACTAGCTACACGATAGGTACTCTGCCTTAGGTTCTGGCTGATTAAGTGACACAATAGAGACTAAATGTGACAATTAGTCAATCACAGTCCTTAATTATTCATAATCAACATAGGGTTAATAACACCTATTTAGCACATCGGTCGGAAACCCATCAGATTTTTGGCGCCGTTGCCGGGGAAATATCATAATGAATGTAGGATTATTGGCCACAATTCTAGAAACTTATGATAGGTAGCGGTAGTAACCTAGACTTTTGACTTACACTTATCTTATACTAGTTAGACAATCACTTTCCTAAATATAGGATTATCATAACTAATTAATTCTAGATGTTATCTGGAATTAAGACATTTAGGATAATCAAATTTTAGAAAATTATTCTAAAACCATATTAAGGAAATTTACCTGCTTTCTAAATAAATCAAAATCCATAAAAATATTTTTCTTGCTTTCTTGTTTCACTTTCCTACTTTTGTTATTTGTTATTTCTCACCAGACTTTGCACTCAGAAATGAAGGGAACAAGATCCCAGGATATTCTGGACGAAGTAGAACATAACACTTCCCCAGAAATCCAAACAATTCCTTCTTCTCCCGAATACACTCCTGCTTCTCCCGAATATACTCCTAAATCTCCCGAGTACACCCCGAAATCTCCTGAATATACTCCTGCATCCCCCGCACCTAACGACCAACCACCTTCATCAGAGGATAGCACTGACAGTTCTCAATCAGCCTTGGCTGCCCGGGTAGATGCTATATCTCATAGGATAAGCGCTATGACTCAGACAATACCGGGCGGACTAAGACGATCATATCAGGCTGTTCTAACCTTGAGTTCTAAAGTAACCCAACTCAGAACCACAATAGAACGCCAAAATGTGCAATTACTCCGAGAGATGATGGAAATCTTGAAGGAACAAAGGAACCAGCAGGAGGAAATGCGCAACATACAAGCAGAACTGCAAGAAATGCGAAGCATTCGAACAGAACTACAGGAGATCAGAGATAGGATTCGTTAAAAAGGGAAGATTCTTTTACTTTCAGCAAATAATTCGTTTGAACTGAAACTTGAATAATTGACTTTTATTTTTCTATTTTTTTCAACATTTTTAAAGGGTCCTTTATATTCAACAATTTTCTTCAGACATTTTATTTCGAATTTCTATGAAAAACAAGAGTTTTGCAAATACAGTTTATTTTCCACTAATTACATTGCACAAACTCAGTTTTATTTTTCTGAAATTCTTGCTGAATTTAAGTTAGGATAAAATTAGGGTAGTCACAATTTTCGAAAAGAGACTGAGAATTTTTGCATAGAGTTTTTAACAACTTCTGAATTTCATTGGATAAACATGAAGCCTTGTTAAGAATTATGATTATTTTTGGTATCTTGAGATGTTAAGGGAATTACGAAGAAAAAAAAAATTTTCCCCGGAATTGGCACGCGTCCCGATGCAACCCGGGACGGGCGTCCCGAAGGCCGCCCCTTCTATAAAAATTCAATTTTTTTTTTCATTTTCTCTCAAATCTACAACCAAAAATTCATCTCTCTAAAAACATTTCTCTCTAGCCTCTCTCTACAAATTTTTGGCAAACTCCTCAAAGTTTAAAAATTCAAATTTCCCTCCAAAATTTGAATTTTAAACTTCACCCAAAAATTCGAATTTCCCTCCAAAATTCGATTTTCCCGCCAAAAATTCAAAATCTGTCCCTAACCTAATTTCATCCTTCTGAATTCAAATTCACCTCCAGAATTTGAGTTTAAAGCTTTCTTCCCCACCTACACTCTCTCATACGTTTTAAATGGCTCCCAAGCGTGCTCGTACCACATCTACCATGACAGTTACCTCAGTGACACATCCTTTTATGCTGTTTCCCTCCAGCACAGCATACCAAGAGAGATGCACTGGGTACATCGGGCGTACGATACTAACGGGCAGAACGCTGGATTGGGCAGCAGTACAGACACTGGGAGTAGAGCCGGAAGTCAGACGCATACTCGACGTGCCACCCTACAGTCGAATATTCATCGTCACCGAGCCCACATACCTGGAGCTGGTATGTGAGTTCTATGCGTCTTTTACCTGCCACCAGGAGCAGATCACATTCCGTTTAGGCGGAATAGATCGATCGATGAGCATGGCCGAGTTCGGCATCGCCCTAGGCATCTGGCAGAGAGATGAGCTGGATACGCCCGCATACACCACAGCAGTTCGAGACTTCACGTCTGTAGACGTCTCCACTGCTTGGGCTCAGATCTGCATGACGGGTGTCCCATACCAGCATGGCTTTGCAAAAGCCACAGGTATTTATCCTACTCTTCGTTACCTGCATGCTATAATTGCACACACATTGTCAGGACGATTGACAGCGACCGGAACTGTCACCCGGATGGAGACGTTCCTTCTAGCCAAGATGCACATGGGATCTACAGTAGAGATGGCTAGACTCATAGCGGTCGTCATGCGAGGATTCGCTACAGACACTAGGAAACAGTGTCTGGGACTCGGACCATACATCACCAGGCTAGCCCGCTACCTGGAGTTGGACATAGAGGGCTCGGAGCTTACTCTGGTCGCCCCAACCACTATTCCCACAGACGTTACCATTCTACGGAACATGGGAATGGTTGTACGGGATGCGAATGGCCGCGACACCATCCACACAGAGCAGATAGGACAGGCATCGGCATCGGAAGCATTTCCAGCACATATCCCTCCATCCGAGACGTTCGTGCCACGTACTGCCTTCGAACGACACATGTCGCACGGATTGGCAGAACTATCGGCCCGATATAGTCGAGACATGGACAGGATTGACAGACGGCTGACAATGATGGAGGACAGGATTGACAGACGGTTGGCGATGATAGATGATAGGATCGCCATGAACACCAGCAGGATTGAGGAGATACATCAGCAGACTTCCCGAGTGGCGAAGAACTTCGAGTTTGACTTTACAGCAGAACTCGGTCCACTGGACGACGATCCGCCGGGTTCTTAGTCTCTCTCTCTCTCCTTCTTTCCTTTTCTTTCCTTTCTTTTGCTTTTGTTTTTCTTGTTCTATGTGTATAAGCATGTCTGGGCTGTATGACGTATGAATCTATGTAAAAAATTGATTTATATGAAATACAGAATTATGTGCATTATTTTATGTCTTACTTACCAATACAGAATCCTTTCTTTTCTGTTTTACTTCTTATTTTCAAATAAGTGTAGGGTAAGAATCTTTTCTGTTTTATTTCTTATCTTCAAATAACTGTGGGGTAGCTAGATATGCATGAACACTGAGGACAGTGCCAGCCTTAAGTGTGGGGTGATGCGGTTCCGGTTGACGTTGCTAAATAGGTGTTATTTTACCCTATGTTGATTATGAATAATTAAGGACTGTGATTGACTAATTGTCACGTTTAGTCTTATGGTGTCACTTAATCAGCCAGAACCTAAGGCAGAGTACCTATCGTGTAGCTAGTCTATTGGAAAGTATCTACGATTTTATTTAATTAATTATCGTACACCCAGGGAAGTGGCAACGGCTTAGTAGTAATTAGCCTTCTATCCTAACTCCTATCTTATGATCCAGTTATGCAATCTTCATCAAATATTTTGATGAGAGGATGATCCATTCTCCACTAGGTTCAAGTCTAATTAATCCTAGAAGTGTTTTATAGATGAGATCCTGATTTTATGTTATACTGTTCCTATACGTTGATTGACCTATATTCGAGTGTTTTAGACATGTCTTGGCCTGGATTGCAATTATGTTCTGTGTCTAAAGGCTACCACATCTGAGTTCCTATGCTACCGCCCCATCGTTAAGGGTAACGGCCCTACTCACGGCTCGGACTAAAGTCAGCAATGAACGGTACCCTATGTCACTTCGGTATCATGCTGCTCGTCGCATAACCGCCGGCATAAAACTCTAAGCTCTCTACCTAGACTACTTTCAACCAACGGGGTGTTCCGCAGATTATTTTATCTAGTATGGCAGACACCAATACTAATTGATGCCTGTTAAACTAAACAGGTTATGAATAGACCGTGGTTAGGAATTGTCTATAACCCTAATTTCAGTTTAAAAGAACGACAATAGACATGCAGACATAATGAATATTTAAGCAGGTGGCCATTTCCGGAAAATCATAACAACTTCAACATATAAAACAGATATTCATAAGAATCGTAATCTGATATTCAAATTAATATTTAGATAAAACAATTCGTAAACATACAGAACCTCGTCTAGGGGACCCACTGTCATAAAGTAATCACCACTCTATGCAGGTCCAGCCGGCGCTGCAGCTCCTGTATGCTCCTGACTGCTCGATCCTACTCTGCTCGGCAGAGCCTTCGGAGAACGCTCCTCAGACCTAGTAGCAATTGCTTTACCTTACATCCCGAGCTTAAGCAAATTGCCCTAATCTGACTAAGAACACGCACCCTATCTCTCTCTTAGGATCTCCTAACGAAATCCCGGTATTCTATGAATACCAAAAACGAACCTATCTATCGAACCCTAGGATCTGAGACTATTTCTCAGAAACTAAGAAAAACGAAAACAAAAAGGAAAGAAAGAAAACTTCTACTGAAATCTGAGTCTCTGAGTGATTTGTGTACTAGAGAATTGTACACTGGAGACCACTTAATGACTCAGATCGAGTGGAGAGGGATGAATTCAACTACTGGAGGCCTGGGGTATTTATAGTAGCTCCCCGGGGTGATTTTTCATCAAAAATTCGATGTGGTACAGCTTCTGGTGCTTCGGGACGCCCGTCCTGAATTGGGACGCCCGTCCTGGTGGTTTGACTGGGTCGGGACGCCCGTCCCGAATTCGGGACGCCCGTCCCGGACCGTTGACCAAGTCAGCATTTCCAAAAATTGCATTTTTACCCCAAAATTTGCTGTTTTCATCCAATTTGCTCCTGAAACTTCCACAATCGAAATTTAAGCAATTTTATGTCAATTTGATTCAATTAAGATCAAATACATTCAAATAGGACGCCCGTCCTGATTCGGGATGCCCTCCCCGAAGTCCGAACTTCCGAAAAATTGCATTTTTGCCCCGAAATTTGCCGTTTTCTTCTACTTTTCACCTGACACTTCCAAAATCATAAAAAATGTGAAATTGAGTAAATAACAATCAATTAAGATCGATTTCTTATCAATTTCACCCTAAATCATACATAAAAACATGCTAAAAAGGGTATACGATTTGTGCACATCAAATAACCCCACACTTAGCTTTTTGCTTGTCCTCAAGCAAAGTCTACCTGAAGTTAGTGATACTAAATCATATGTGCAGTCACTTAAATTTCCTAGTCATGTTTTTATTCCAAAAATTCTTCAGACAATTCTTAACACAGGTCTGACTGGTTAGGTTGCTATGACAAGGTCTCAAATGTCTCTAGTAGTTTGTTAGGGTTGAGCAGAAAACAATTTAACAACTAGGTTGAACTCTTCTCTTAGTCATAAGGTCTTCCTGATGTGTAGTGTGTGTACTAGTCCAGACCAGATAATCAACACAATGTACTCTTGTCTTAACTATTACCAGATAACACTTCGACCTGTCGCTAGACATACTGACAACAGATAACTTTCTGAGCTCTGAGCTTTGGTGATCAGATTCTATTATTTAGCATTTATTGAATTTTTTATAGAATTTCGGGTATTTTGAGTCTGCTTAGAACACGTCAACTTCAACTACCCATGTAGCGAGTCCCACTCCGATGACTCCCAGATCTACACGACCTTAGGGCATCGGGCTTTAAGTTCCCCGAAGGAGTGGTGCTCGAGTAGCGAAGGCCGCTGGCAAACTACCCTATTTAATTAGCTCATTCATTCTTTTTTTTTTCTTTTTCACTTTTAGCTCAGAGGCTCATCTAGTTATTCCAATTGTCAATGCATCCTACAACTGGTCTAATTTTATCTAGTTAAGTCTTGAGAGGGTAATTGGTTGAGGTTTCTAATCCAGACTAAATTGTGCTCAGTTATCAGGAATTCCCTATTCCTAATCAATTAGTTCAAAACAGTCATCACATTGTCTCCTACTAACCATAACATACTACCTACATATCATAGACATAAGCAATTGTTTAACCAATCATAATGCATTTAGAAGTCTGAAAGACGGAAAAATTTTGAAATTTTTTTTGGAATGTGTGAAAATATGTGAAAAAACAAACAAAATCATGCAAAAATTTTCAAACTGCTACAGTGCACCGTGCACTGCTACCCCACACTTAAGACTGACACTGTCCTCAGTGTTCATGCATAGCTAATTACCCCACACTTATTTGAAAACAAGAAACAAAAACAAAACAAAAAAAAACTCTTACCCCACACTTATTCGACTAACTAAGGGTAAGAAGGGGAATAAAGCAATGAAAATAACAAATAACAAAACACAAAATAAAAGAGATACTCCCTTTACTCGTTAAGCAGAAGGACTTGCTCAGATCTATCCATTGGCTCTAGGTATGGCTTTAAACGTTGCCCGTTTACTTTCTGAGAGATGTTATCTTGATCCACGATAACGACTGCTCCAAATGGCGACACCTCTGTAATTGTAAACGGACCTGACCAATAGCTTTTTAGTTTTCCTGGAAACAATTTCAAACGTGAGTTGTATAATAACACTTTATCGCCTGGTTCAAAATTTTTCTGGGATCTAAGTCTGTTATCATGTCGAATTTTACTCTTCATTTTAAATTGGAGAGAATTCTCATATGCATTAAACCTCCACTCATCCAATTCATTGAGTTGTAACATCCTATTTTCCTTAGACAAATTATCATCTAGATTGCATTTCTGCAAAGCCCAAAATGCTTTATGCTCTAGTTCAACAGGCAAATGGCATGCTTTTCCGTAAACCAATTTGTAAGGTGAAAATCCTGTAGAGGTCCTATACGCCGTACGAAAGGCCCATAAGGCATCATCTAATTTTATGGCCCAATCTTTACGGTTAACTCCTACAGTTTTTTCTAAAATTCTTTTGATACCTCTATTGGTTACCTCAACCTGCCCATTGGTCTGTGGGTGATAGGCCGTGGAAAAGTGATGATGAACTCCATATTGCTTGAGTGCTTTCTTCAATTGTGAGTTGCAGAAGTGCGCACCTCTGTCGCTTATGAGGGCTTTGGGACATCCAAATCTGGAAAACAATTTCTTAAGGAATCTGCACACAGCTTTAGCATCATTAGTAGGTAATGCCTGTGCTTCAGGCCATTTTGAAAAATAGTCTACCTACTATGATGTAATTATTTCCAAAGGAAGAAGGAAAAGGACCCATGAAGTCAATACCCCAGATATCAAATATTTCGACACTTTGTATCACCTGCTGGGGTAGACCGTCTCTAGAAGAAATATTACCTGTTCTCTGGCAAGCATCACAGGACTGAATGTATGCTGCTGCATCCTTGAAAATAGTAGGCCAATAGAATCCTGCTTCCAACACTTTCCTGGTAGTGTTGGTGGCAGCCAGATGGCCTCCAGTAGGTCCACAATGACAATGCTCCAGGATCTTATATCCTTCTTCTTCTGAAACGCACCTTCTGATCATCTGATCTTTACAAATTCGAAATAGAAAAGGATCTTCCCAATAGTAATTTTTCAATTCAGCAAAGAATTTCTTTCTTTGCTGCTTATCCATATTACTTGGGAGGGAGTGAGCAACTAAGTAATTGGCAATGTCAGCAAACCACGGAGGAGAAAGGATAGTAGATAATGCAAATAAGTTCTCATCCGGAAATTTATCTGATATTACTGTTTCATCTATTGCTCCTAATCCAGGGTTTTCTAATCTAGACAGATGATCTGCAGCTAAATTTTCAGCCCCTTTCTTATCTCTTATTTCTATATCAAATTCCTGTAGCAATAAAACCCATCTAATCAATCTTGGTTTTGCATCAGTTTTATTGAACAGGTATTTCAAAGCAGAATGATCAGTGTAAACTATTGTTTTAGACAAGATTAGATAAGATCTAAATTTATCAAAAGCATATACTACAGCTAGTAATTCCTTTTCGGTAGTTGTGTAATTCTCCTGAGCATCAGTTAAGGTTTTACTAGCATAGTAAATTACATGAAATTTCTTATCACGTCTTTGTCCTAAAACAACTCCTATTGCATAATCACTAGCATCACACATCAATTCGAAGGGCAAACTCCAATCAGGTGATGTCATAATAGGTGCAGTAGTTAATAGTTCCTTAAGTTTATTAAATGATTTCATGCATTTCTCATCAAAAACGAAAGGAACATCTTTACCCAATAAGTTTGTCAAAGGTCTGGCTATTACTGAAAAATCTTTTATGAAACGCCTATAAAAGCCAGCATGACCTAAGAAACTTCTCACAGATCTTACAGATTTAGGCGGAGGTAGTTTTGAGATCACTTCAATTTTAGCTTTATCTACCTCCATACCTCTCTGCGAAATCTTATGTCCTAAAACAATTCCTTCTTTAACCATGAAATGACATTTCTCCCAGTTTAGAACCAAATTAGATTTTATACAACGTTTAAGCATAGATTCCAGGTTATTCAAACAGATAACAAATGAGTCACCGAACACTGAGAAATCATCCATAAATACTTCCATAGACTCTCCTAACATGTCATCAAAAATAGAGGTCATGCAACGCTGAAATGTAGCAGGGGCATTACATAATCCAAAAGGCATCCTTCTATATGCAAATGTTCCAAAAGGGCAAGTAAACGTAGTTTTATGCTGATCTTCAGGAAATAGGAATTTGAAAATAACCAGAAAATCCATCAAGAAAGCAATAAAACATGTGTCCCGATAACCTTTCTAACATTTGGTCAATAAAAGGAAGGGGAAGTGATCTTTTCGTGTGGCAGTGTTTAGTTTCCTATAATCAATGCATACACGATGACCAGTGACAGTTCTAGTAGGAATTAGTTCATCATTTTCATTCCTAATAACTGTTATTCCTCCCTTTTTGGGTACTACTTGCACTGGGCTAACCCATTCACTATCAGAAATAGGATAGATTAGTCCGGCATCTAGTAATTTAATTACCTCTTTCTTCACCACATCACACACATTAGGATTCAACCTCCTTTGAGGTTGCACACAAGGCTTATACTCATTTTCTAAAAGGATCTTATGCGAACAAAAACTAGGATTTATACCTGGTATATCCGCAATTTTGTATGCAAAGGCTCTTTTATTCCTTCTGAGTATGTCCAGTGTTGACTTCTTTTGTTCTGCAGTCAGGTCTGCTGCAAGAATAATGGGAAGCTTTTGTTCAGCGTCTAGGAAGTCGTAACACAGATGGCTTGGTAATTCCTTCAATTCCACTTCTGGGGGCTCTTCTAAAGAGATCTTTTCTAATCCCAACTCATGAGCACCTATCTCAACGAAATCGTTAGTACTGGTTTCATAATCAGAAGTGTCAAAGTCAGGTTTTTCCAGGGCCAAAGAGTCTATATTTAAGACTGGATAATCGGAGATTAAGTCCAACAGGTTAGTTCCAATCAAATGGTCAAATGCATCCACAGAATAACAATCATCATCTAAATGCATAGGATACTTAAGGGTTTCATTCAAGTTGAAAGTCATATCTTCATTTTCTACCCTTAGTTTATTTGACCATTGTTGACGTCAATCAATGCCTTAGAGGTAGCTAGAAAAGGTCGACCTAGAATCAAGGGTACATCACTTTCACCATTCATATCCATGACAACAAAATCCACAGGAAAGACAAATTTTCCAACCTTTACTAAGAGATCTTCAATTATCCCCCTAGGAATTTTTACTGTCCTATCAGCAAGTTGTATGCACATTCTAGTCGTTTTCAAATCATGCAGACCTAATTTATCAAATAAACTAGATGGCATTACATTTATGCTAGCTCCTAAGTCTGCTAACGCATGCATATTAGTAATATTACCTATTGTACATGGCAAAGTGAAACAACCTGGATCTTTCTTTTTGGAAGGCAATTTGTTCAAGAGAACTGCCGAACATCCTTCATTAAGAATTACTTTGTCCATGTCAATCTTTCTTTTTACTAATAATATCCTTCAGAAATTTAGCATATTTAGGCATTTCAGAAATAACATCAAGAAAAGGTAAATTAACCTGAATTTTACCAAAAGTTTTGAAAAACCTCTCGAGTTGCTCCTTATCTTTATTCTGCATTAGTCTTGTAGGGTAAGGTACTCTTGGCCGGTACTCAAGGATGGACTCTTTCTTCTCTTTCTCTGCTACTTTGTTTTCAACTACTGACGGTGTTAATTCCTCAGAGCTATCTTCTTTTTCCTGTACAAAAGTAGAAGTGTGAGAAGATTTTGGGAAAGAAGGATTTAGAGTTTTACCAGATCTCAGAGTTAAGGTCTTGCAATCATTTAATGGGCTGGTCCCAGTGTTGCTAGGTAGCTTTCCTTGTGATCGATGAGGTAGGTGGGTCGATAACTGTCTCATTTGTCTTTCTAATATCTGCAAGGAGGCTTGTGTGTCCCTGACTATCTGCTCAATCTGCGTCTGCCTATTCTCATTTTGTTGAATTCTTTCTGCATGAGCTTCCTGGACCTTCCTGTTTGACTCTATCATCTCCTTGTTAGAGTCGGCAATGCCTTTCAGTATGTCCCTGAATTCTTGCATGGGGTCGATTGGAACGATGTAATTCCTTGGTGCGGGCAGAGCGACTTGATATACTGGCTGAACGCTTTTCCCTTGTTGAAAGCATTCAATTGATTAGTAATGCTGGCCTTCAGTGCCTCAAATTGATCATCAGTGGAGGCGATGGCCGCATTTACTAGTTGCTTCTTAGCTCGATCACTTGTCCGCCAGTTCTTGCTATTCCTATATAGCTCTCCAGAGCGTTTCTAGCATCTACATCACTCATTCCATTGAAACCGCTCTGGGGATTGAGTCCATCAAGAACTTGCTTGCCCATGTCCGTCATACCCCCGTAGAATTGCTGGATCAGCAGGCTTCGGTAAGTCCATGTTGGGGGCAGAGCCTGAGTAGCTCCTTGAATCTGTCCCAAGCTTCGATCACTGTCTCATCAGCAGCTTGAGTAAAACTGGACAGAGCCCTTCGATATTCTAGGACCTTGCTGCAGAGTAGTACTCTTCTAGGAAGGCTTTGCTTAACTCGTCCCAAGAGGTGATGGAGTTAGTAGGTAGCTGGGCCAACCATCTCTTAGCTCTGTCCCTCAGTGAGTAGGGAAAAAGGTTGAGTTTTACTTCTGCAGTATGATCTCCCTTGAGGCCTTCGCAGAGAGAAGAGAAATCAGATAGGTGTTCCAGCGGATTCTCGGTTGCAGTTCCTCCAAACTGAACCGATTTATAACTGGATCCATTCGGTTTAAGATCATAGCGAGGGTTCCCAGGGATTCGGATGGCGGATGAGACTGGGATAGTCTGTGGCTGGATGTAGGATTCAAGGGTAGGTCTTTCAGCAGCCATTTCTGTTCTTCGCCTATTAGCTGTGCGAATGATTCGTTCAGGAATTTCAACTGGTGTTTCAAGGTTAGCTTCTGAAGATCGAGTCATGCAACTACAGAGAAGAACACGTTTTAGCCTGAGCAAACTGGTTAGTGAAGTTACAGGGAGAGTGAAAACTAAAGAAAAATTTGGAAGAAAGAGAAAACAAAACAAAACAACTATTCACAGGGAGAAAACACAAAAGATAGGGAGAAGAGAATAACTTACCGTTAAACAAGAAAAAGTACAATTTTTTTCGGATTTTTAGATTTAAAATTTTTTTTTCTTTTAATATTTTGAAAGCAATTAAATTCCCTCAATATGGTTTTAGAATGATTTTCTAAAATTTGATTATCCTAAATGTCTTAATTCCAGATAACATCTAAAATTAATTAGTTATGATAATCCTATATTTCGGAAACTGATTGTCTAACTGGTAAGACAAGTGTTGGGTTTAAGGTCTAGGTTACTACCGTTACCTATCATAAATATCTAGAATTTTGATCAGGAATCCTAAATTCATTATGATATTTCCCCGGCAACGGCGCCAAAAATCTGATGCGGTTCCGGTTGACGTTGCTAAATAGGTGTTATTTTACCCTATGTTGATTATGAATAATTAAGGACTGTGATTGACTAATTGTCACGTTTAGTCTTATGGTGTCACTTAATCAGCCAGAACCTAAGGCAGAGTACCTATCGTGTAGCTAGTCTATTGGAAAGTATCTACGATTTTATTTAATTAATTATCGTACACCCAGGGAAGTGGCAACGGCTTAGTAGTAATTAGCCTTCTATCCTAACTCCTATCTTATGATCCAGTTATGCAATCTTCATCAAATATTTTGATGAGAGGATGATCCATTCTCCACTAGGTTCAAGTCTAATTAATCCTAGAAGTGTTTTATAGATGAGATCCTGATTTTATGTTATACTGTTCCTATACGTTGATTGACCTATATTCGAGTGTTTTAGACATGTCTTGGCCTGGATTGCAATTATGTTCTGTGTCTAAAGGCTACCACATCTGAGTTCCTATGCTACCACCGCCCCATCGTTAAGGGTAACGGCCCTACTCACGGCTCGGACTAAAGTCAGCAATGAACGGTACCCTATGTCACTTCTGGTATCATGCTGCTCGTCGCATAACCGCCGGCATAAAACTCTACTCAGCCTACCTAGACTACTTTCAACCAACGGGGTGTTCCGCAGATTATTTTATCTAGTATGGCAGACACCAATACTAATTGATGCCTGTTAACTAAACAGGTTATGAATAGACCATGGTTAGGAATTGTCTATAACCCTAATTTCAGTTTAAAAGAACGACAATAGACTGCAGACATAATGAATATTTAAGCAGGTGGCCATTTCCGGAAAATCATAACAACTTCAACATATAAAACAGATATTCATAAGAATCGTAATCTGATATTCAAATTAATATTTAGATAAAACAATTCGTAAACATACAGAACCTCGTCTAGGGACCCACTGTCATAAAGTAATCACCACTCTATGCAGGTCCAGCCGGCGCTGCAGCTCCTGTATGCTCCTGACTGCTCGATCCTACTCTGCTCGGCAGAGCCTTCGGAGAACGCTCCTCAGACCTAGTAGCAATTGCTTTACCTTACATCCCGAGCTTAAGCAAATTGCCCTAATCTGACTAAGAACACGCACCCTATCTCTCTCTTAGGATCTCCTAACGAAATCCCGGTATTCTATGAATACCAAAAACGAACCTATCTATCGAACCCTAGGATCTGAGACTATTTCTCAGAAACTAAGAAAAACGAAAACAAAAAGGAAAGAAAGAAAACTTCTACTGAAATCTGAGTCTCTGAGTGATTTGTGTACTAGAGAATTGTACACTGGAGACCACTTAATGACTCAGATCGAGTGGAGAGGGATGAATTCAACTACTGGAGGCCTGGGGTATTTATAGTAGCTCCCCGGGGTGATTTTTCATCAAAAATTCGATGTGGTACAGCTTCTGGTGCTTCGGGACGCCCGTCCTGAATTGGGACGCCCGTCCTGGTGGTTTGACTGGGTCGGGACGCCCGTCCCGGACCGTTGACCAAGTCAGCATTTCCAAAAATTGCATTTTTACCCCAAAATTTGCTGTTTTCATCCAATTTGCTCCTGAAACTTCCACAATCGAAATTTAAGCAATTTTATGTCAATTTGATTCAATTAAGATCAAATACATTCAAATAGGACGCCCGTCCTGATTCGGGATGCCCTCCCCGAAGTCCGAACTTCCGAAAAATTGCATTTTTGCCCCGAAATTTGCCGTTTTCTTCTACTTTTCACCTGACACTTCCAAAATCATAAAAAATGTGAAATTGAGTAAATAACAATCAATTAAGATCGATTTCTTATCAATTTCACCCTAAATCATACATAAAAACATGCTAAAAAGGGTATACGATTTGTGCACATCATGGGGTAGCAGTGCACGGTGCACTGTAGCAGTTTTTTATGCTTTTGCTTGTTTTCCCCGTATTTTCACACTCTTCCAAAAAAAAAATTCAAACTTTTTCCGTCTTTCAGACTTCTAAATGCAGTATGATTGGTTAAACAATTGCTTATGTCTATGATATGTAGGTAGTATGCTATGGTTAGTAGGAGATAGTTGATAGCTATCTTGGACTAATTGATTAGGAATAGGGAATTCCTGATAACTGAGCACAACTTTGTCTGGATTAGAGACCTCAACCAATTACCTTTTCAAGACTGAACTAGATGAAATTAGACCAGTTGTGGATGTTTTGACAATTAGAATAATAGGATGAGGCTCTGAGCTAAAAGTGAAAGGAAACAAAAGATAGTTAATCAAATAAGGGTAGTTTGCCAGCGGCCTTCGCTACTCGAGCACCACTCCTTCGGGGAATTTAAAGCCGGATGCCCTAAGGTCGTGTAGATCTGGGAGTCATCGGAGTGGGACTCGCTACATGGGTAGTTGAAGTTGACGTGTTCTAAGCAGACTCAAAATACCCTAAATCTATAAAGAAAATAACTAAATGCTAAAACATAAAAAATCTGATCACCAAAGCTCAGAACTCAAAAAGTTGTCTGTTGTTAATATGTCTAGCGATAGGTCAAAGTGTTATCTGGTAGTAGTTAAGATAAGAGTACATTGTGTTGACTATTTGGTCTAGACTAGTACACACACTACACATCAGGAAGACCCTACGACTAAGAAAAAAGTCCAACCTAGTTGTTGATTTGTTTTCTGCCGGATCATAACAAGCTACTAAAAACATCTGAGACCTTGTCATAGCAACCAAACCAGACAGACCTGTATTAAGACTTGTCTGAAGAATTTTTGGAATAAAAACATGACTAGGAATTTAAGTAACTTCAGGTAGACTTTGCTTGAGGACAAGCAAAAGGCTAAGTGTGGGGTTATCTGATACGCGAAAATCGTATCACCTTTTTAGCATATTTTTAAGTATGAATTTGGGTGAAATCAAGGGCAATTTGATCTTGATTGTGCATTATTCACTTAATTTCACAGTTTTTATGATTTTGGAAGTGTCAGGTGCAAAGTAGACGAAAACAGCAAATTTTGGGGCAAAAACGCAATTTTTGGAAATGTTGACTCGGTCAAAGGTCCGGGACGGGCGTCCCGACCAAGCCAAGCCAGAGGGACGGGCGTCCAGCACCAGGGACGGGCTTCCCGACCTGGTCAACAGACCAGGACGGGCGTCCCGAGCTGCCAGAAGCTGTCCCACATCGAATTTTTCAGAGATTTTCACTCCGGGAAGCTGCTATAAATACCCCAGGCCTCCAGCAGTTGAATTCATTCCTCTCCACTCGATCTGAGTCATTTAGTGGTGTCTAGTGTACAATTCTCTAGTACACAACTCACTCAGAGACTCGGATCTCAGTTTCTTTCTTATTAGTGTTTTGTTTTAGTTTATGAGAAATAGTCTCAGATCTTAGGTTTCTATAGATAGGTTCGTTTCCGGTGTTCATAGAATACCCAGGATTTCGTTAGGAGATCCTAAGAGGGCTCTAGGCGTTCGAAGAGTCAGTCCACAGGGCTGGGCTTAAGCTGGGTATTAAGGTAAAGCCCAGTTACTAGGCTGAGGAAGCGTCCTCCGAAGGTTCTGGTGAGCAGAGTCAGAGGAAGCAGTACGCTCTGCGGCGAGACTACGTAAAGGGTGATTTCTTTATGGCATCAGTCCCCATACCCCTCTCTTATATGTTGTTATTGTTTTTACTCTAAATACTTATTATGAACATCAGATTACGATTTTTATGAATAGTTGTTTTATATGTTGAAGTTGTTACATTTTTCCGGAAATAGCCACCTGCTAAATATTCACTATGTCTGCATGTTTAATGTGCTCTTTTAAACTAAAGTTAGGGTTATAGACAATTCCTAACCACGGTCTAATCATAACCTGTTTAGTTTAACAGGCATCAATTAGTATTGGTGTCTGTCATGCTAGATAAAATAACATGTTGAACACCCTGCCTGTTAAAGTAGTCTAGGTAGGGGCCGAGCTGAGTCCGATTATGCCGGCGGCTAGGGCAAGTGGTATGATCCCCGAAGTGACATAGGGCTTTCATGGATGCCTTCGTCCCGAACCGTGAGTAGGGCCGTCATTAAGGTAGGGCGGTTTATTAGAGACCTCGGATGTGGTACGCCTTTAGACACAGAACATAGTTGCAATCCAGGCTAAGATATATCTAAAATACTCGAATATAGGTCAATCAACATATAGGAACAGTATAACATGGAATCAGGACTCATCTATAAAACACTTCTAGGTTTAATTAGACTGAAACCTAGTGGAGAATGAATCACCCTCTCATCAAAGTATTTGATGAAGATTGCATAACTGGATTATAAGATAGGAGTTAGGATAAAAGGCTAGTTACTACTAAGCCGTTGCCACTTCCCTGTGAGTACGATATTTATTTAATAAAATCGTAGATACTTTCCAATAGACTAGCTACACGATAGGTACTCTGCCTTAGGTTCTGGCTGATTAAGTGACACAATAGAGACTAAATGTGACAATTAGTCAATCACAGTCCTTAATTATTCATAATCAACATAGGGTAAATAACACCTATTTAGAACATCGGTCGGAAACCCATCACTTTTCAACTTCCATTTTGAATATTTGCTTCGTGTCATGAGGTATCATGAGGACAGATAATTGATTGGAAAAGCTTGTAGTCTAAATTGAATTCCTAATGGTTAATATAATACTCTCTTAAAGTGAAATTCATGTACATGTTGATTGTTTTAGGGTACGTTCACTGCAGAATATAGAGTCTCAATATGTTGCAGTAATGATATAGATATCAAACCAAAAATAATGATTTGAAGAATAATTAGGACTGTGTTACTATCCTATAGGTTTTAGTTTTATATTCACTCTGTTACTAACTTTTTCTTACTTGAAATGAACAGCTGGCCTAAATCCATGTAAAAATTGTATCTTTAGTTCTTGACATCCCAAACTTATTAATTATGGTTTGAGTTCATTGTTGAGCCCACTTTATTTCTTTTCAGCTATACAGTGATTCTGTGGGCATAAACTGGGGATTCTCTAGATGAAGGAAAAGGGTTTTGGAGCTTAAGAGGTGAGGCTGGAGAAATGGGTAGTTGTGTTTTGGAGCAAGGGCTGAGTGGAATTGAGGATAGATTTGGTCGATGATAATTTCATGCTGAGGTAACAATTTTTTCATTCAGTTCAATTATTTTAGCAATTATTGATTGATCAAAGATGGTCTTGAAGTTGACTCATAAGATCAGTTATGAAGTTGATAACTTAATTGAGAAATCTCTAAAAGAAGCATTTGAGGATCTTGGTCACAATCTTCGACCCCCTTTTCCTCTAACAATTACTACCCGAGAGGAATACTCAAAGCTGAACAGTGCCATTCTATACGGGATACTGTGTGAACCTCATTTGGCTAAAGTTCATATTAAACACTTACACAGTATAATTACTAATGGTTATAGTTATTTTACATGCATGCTCATTGAAATTGTTAATGGGATTTATGCAAAACTTGTTGATTCTGCTAAAAGTCAGTTGATTTGGGTTACTCATGAGATGGTAAATATCTTGGCTTTGGGGTACGATGGTTTGCTGGTGGCACTTTTAAGGCAAATTATTGGAGGTGATTATTCTGAAGGAAACTTGTGGTTGTGTTTTGAGGTGGTTAGTCTTTTTTGGTCAAATTGGGATTGCTTACTTGATGATGAACCACTGCTTTTGACTAGTGGTTTGTATGTATTTCTTCGGCTTTTATCAGACCACTATAGGTTGCCAAATGATTCAAAGATTGTTGCCCTGAAGCAGATGGAAGTTCAGTTTTGTTTTAGAATGTTGAGGGAGAAATTTTATTTGTGTTATAAGATTGGCAGAGATTTGATTAGGCTTTTACAAGATCTGTTTCATATAGCAGAATTTCGAGCTATATGGAAAGACTTGCTACTGAATCCAAGAGAGTTTAAGATGACTGGTTTTTTTTTATGTTTTGCAACTCTACCATCTGGAGACTCCAGCTAGCTACTTTTTACTTCGAATTAGTCCTGAAATGGAAAATCGCTTGAGGTTTTTGCTAGAGCATGTAAAGTTAGGCAACCAGAAAAGGTACCAGGTCTGGTTTATGAGAAAGTTTTTGAGCTCACCAGAGAGGGAGACACTTCTGATTGACATGGTCAGGTTTATATGTTGTGCACATCATCCATCTAATATGATAATTCAGTCTGAAATTATCCCAAGATGGGCTGTCATTGGATGGCTACTAAAATCATGCCGGAAAAATTATGTTGAAGCTAATGTTAAACTTGCTTTGTTTTATGATTGGCTTTTCTTTGATGAAAAGTGAACAATATAATGAATATAGAGCCTGCAATTTTGTTGATGGCGCGCTCCATTCCTAAATACATTGATGTTACTCATTCTCTTCTCGAATTTCTCTTATACTAGTGGAAAACTATGACATTCAAAGGAAAGATAAAATTCTCAAAGGTTTTAACAGCTTTTAATGTGCTTGTAAGATTTTTTTTTTCTTCAAAGGATACTTGCCCTCTCTATCCGTCTCTGATTTCTTCGAAAATGAATATAACATCTTCTTCTTCTTTTTCACGACTAATCATTACAAATAGATAGAATGATTGATCAATATAAAAAATTAGAGAAATTGATTTTTCTTTTTCTTTTTCTATGAGGGAGAATAAGATGTCAATATTTATTTCCGATGAAATCACCAACAAACAAAGACGAATGAGACAATTATCCTCAGAAAAAATCTCACTCTCTTTCTCTCACCCATAGATTAAACCACGAGTTTTTTTTTCTTTTTCTTTCTCTCACCCATAGATTAAACCACGAGTTTTTTTTCTTTTTCTTTTTCTCACCCATAGATTAAGAAGTGAGAAAAAAAAATAGCATGATTTTTGTTGTTGCCACCAACAGTACCTTCCTTTTTGTTGGACAAAAAAGAAAAAAAGAAAGAAAAAAAGGGAAAGGAATGTTGTCATTGATTCCTAATTAGCCATGCTTAAGGAAAACAAATTGGACTTTAATTCTGCATTACTACATAAATCAATGGTCTCATTATTAACCTTCAAAAAATCTTCATCATCTTTCTTCAATCCCTCACCCTCTCTTTGTTGCTTGCCTTCCTTCCTTCTTCCTCCATAGTGAAATAGAAAATGATGGAAGAAAATTAAGATGGGATCTCAGGGTTTTCAAGTGTCAGCTCAGGACTGCCTAATACGCCCTTCCAAAGCCCCAATTCCAAATCATCCGCTATGCATACCAATGAACAACTTCTTGGTAAGGTTTGTTTCTTTATATATATATATATATTAATTGAATGTAGAAGAATATAAAGAAATAAGGAAGGAAGAAAAGTTATAATTGATTGTACAATATTTATCTTAAAAGTATTGCTTATTTATATTTTTGGTCTCTTGTTTAGGAGCTCTGATTAACTGCTACTTTAATTTTGATATTTTTTTAAAATATTTATATGACTTTTGTCTCTATCATGAAGGTGCTTACCATGAGAGCAACGCCTTTCTTGACTTAATTTTGATTCTTTAAGGCACTGAAATTTATGTAAATTTGAGCATCCTGTATCATTATTATTATTATTATCTAAAATTTCAAATTTATACCATTAGTTATTATTGAATTATTTTTTCTTTTTTAAAAAACACAAATTCTTTTCCATAATTAAAAAATAAGAAAATACTTTTTTTAAAAAATATATTATTATTATTATTACTATTATTATTATTATTATTATTATTATTTGCTCAACAAAAATAAGGATTTGAGATAATTGTTTTTTAAAGAAAAACATTCTACTCCAAAAAACATATAGAGAAATAATTAAATAAGAATTGATGGCATGCATTTACTTATTTTATTATTTATAACTATCTTAAAAGGTTAAATTTAAAATCAGAGAAATTGAAAAGTTTAATGCTTAAATTCAATCTTTTTTAATATATTAATATTATATATATATATATATATATATATATATATATAATTGAATATTCTCCTCTAATAGTTCTAAGGGAAGAAGGCTTACCTCTCCTTCTGACATTATTTTTGATAGAGAGCTGGGGATAACTTACCTCTAGGAATGATGGAGTTGGTGGTAGAGGCATTTGGAGTTGAGGATAAGGAAAAAGTGGAATGTTTAGATGCTGATAAGTAGGGTCAAGCAACTCTAGAAGCTGTTGTTGTGGATGGTTCCACGGGTAAAGAAGGGGAACAGTGGCGTCCATACATTCATAAGCTGTGTATTTTGGGAAAGTGTCGGGTGGTCTAGCATTGTTTCCATACTCAATCGTAGTCCTTGGGAGATGATTTGTGCTATGAAGTCCGGGTCTTGAATGATGAATGAGTGAGTCTGGTTGTGAAGCTGAAAGGAGATTACTAATGACTGACCTTGTAGTCCCTATTGAAGTCATGATAAGGGAGTTGGGTTCGCTGCTTGAGGAAGGACGATCTAGTATGATGAGTTCAAGTTGTCCATTGTTGTTTGAATTCAAAGGGGTGTTATCTGTGGATGTGTTTGAGTTGACGGTATCAAGTGGAGTGGAGGTGGAAGAGTATAGATGGGAAGTATTATCTATAGTGTTATGGAACAAAGCTTGTTTAGGAAAGAGGGAACAATGGGTAGTAGTTTTGAGATAGGTGTGATGATGATTATCTAATTTACTTGTTGGTTTGGAGGTTAAACTCCCAAAATCTTCAGATTGATAATTTTGCTAGTTGTTAGTTTCAGAAATGTCTTTCATGGAAGTGTCTGGATAGTCTAGTAATTTGAATTAGTTTTTGGTAATAAGACAATTAGTGGAGTTAATGGTGTTTAGAGGTTTGTTTTCCGCAGAAGTCAAATCCAGTTTAGTTGTGGGTTTATTAAGGACTTCAACAATTTTCATGGGCTTAGATTTTATTTTTTTATTATTGTTTTTAACAAGTAGCCAAGGTCCATATTCAGAAGCTTCTGAGTTTTGGGAGTGGGATTTGGTGGGCGATGGTGTAGCCATATCTAGTTCAGAAGGTGGAGTGGTGTCAACAGGATGTTGAGTACACTGGAAGAATTTGTCGCCAAAGTTTCCCACACGAGAAACAAATAGCTGGAACACATTCATAGAGGATTTGTTGGTAGGATTGCCTATGAACATGTGTTCGAAGTGGTTGATGGAGCTGAATTTGAACACAAAGTTGAGCATATTGTCCTCTTTTTTTTATCCAAAGCAGAAGCATCTATTTTCAACAAAGATCCAATAGCAGAACCTATTTTCCTTAAGTGCTCTAAGTCTAGATATTCAGCTGGAAGCTCGGGGAGCCTCACCCATAAAGCTGTAACTGGTGAGGATGCTTGGGAGGCTCTAAACTTAGGCTCCCAATTTCTTACCATTAGAAAATGATTACTAATGAACCACGGTCCAGCATGAAGGGCTTTCAAATAGTTATCCTTGAACTGAAATTTAACAAAAAAAATAGTCTTTCCCAATGTCAATGATACGTAATTCTTTATTCATCTACCAAATATCTTTAAGATGTGAAGATAGAAAACGAAAACCAACTGATTTGCCATAAACTTTAACTATCATCGAGGTTAGCCATGGTGAGTATAATCTGATTTTGTCACTTTCCGACAAGGGAATGAAAATACTAGATTGATTCGGAGCAGTTTCTTTTGGCTCCAGAGAATGATAGAAGTTTTGGGTCTCTTTAATGCTATGTAGGGGGGTTTTGCATAACATACCTCTGTAGGAATTACTTGGGGCTGTTGGAGCTTCCATGATCATATCATCTTGGATTTCCAAACTTCGTGGTGTATTTGGATCAGAGATTTTGATTTTCTTGCAGGTTCTTTTGAGTTGATTTGTTTCCTCTATTGAATCAGGCACTGTAGCCGATTCTAGAGCGTTCTTTACGATCCTCTTTTTTTGGTATTTGAATATTTGAAACTTTGGGCTTTCCTTACATATGCATTGAACTTAACTGAGTTAGATTTCTATTAGACCCCGTTCCTTTTTCTTTTTTTGGTCAAAAAGAGGAAAGAAATTAATGTTGGAATTGATTCCTAATTAGGCATGTTTAAGGAAAACAAATTGAACTTTAATTCTGCATTACTACATAAATCAATAGTCTCATTAACTTTAATTTGTTCACCACATACGTCATCATTCAAAAAATTGAATTAATAAACTTATCACTTGCTCCTCTCTTTGTTGTCTACCTTCTTTCCTTCTTCCTCCATAGTGAAACAAAAAATGATGGAAGAAAATTAAGATGGGATCTTAGGGTTTTCAAGTGTCTGCTCAGGACTGCCTACTACGCTCTTCCAAAGCCCCAATCCCAAATCATCATCTCATCCACTACGCATACCAATGAACAACTTCTTGGCAATGTTTGTTTCTTTTATATATGTATATATATATTAATTGAATGTAGAAGAAGAATATAAAGAAATAAAGATGGAAGCAAAGTTTTAATTGATTGTGCAATATTTATATTAAAAGCATTGCTTATTTATATTTTTGGTCCCTTGTTATGAAGCTCTGGTCAACTATTACTTTAATTTTGATTCTTTTTTAAAATACTTATATGACTTCTGTCTCTATCATGAGTATGTTTACCATCAGAGCAATGCCTTTCTTGACTTAATTTTGATTATGTAGGGCACTGAAATTTATGTAAATTTGAGCATCCTATATTATTATTATTATTAATTTAAAAATGTCAAATTTATACCATTAGTTATTATTCAATTATTTTTTTTCTTTTTAAAAATACATAAATCCTTTTATGTAATTAAAATTTTTTAAAAAATAGAAAATAGAAAAATAGAAAATACTTTTAAAAAAAAAAATTATTATTATTATTATTTTCTCAACAAAAAATAAGGATTCGATATAATTGTTTTTTAAAGAAAATTATTCTACTCCAAAGAAAATATAAAGAAATAATTAAATAAGAATTAATGGCATACATTTCCTTATTTTATTATTTGTAACTATCTTAAAAAATTAAAATTAAAATCAAAGGAATTGAAAAGTTTAATGCTTAAATCCAATCTTTTTTTAATATATTAAATAAATAAATAAATATATAAATATATATATATTATATATAATTATAATTTTGTTAAATTTTGATTTTAAATCATGCAATTTTTAGTTTTTTGTGTATTTAAAGGAGAGTTAGAAACAATTATCATTGAAAAAATTATGTTATATATTATTTTTTTAAAAAGAAAAAGATAATATTTCATATAATAAATATTTAAAATATTTTTAACAAATAATATTACTAATCTCTCATATTATCTTTATATTAAAAAAATGCAAAATAAAAATTACCATTAAAATCTTTGACTAATATCATATTTTCTCACATTTATTTGTCCTAAAAAAACTAAATTTATTTTCTAATATCTCCTTGTAATTAATATGAACTTATTTGTAATTTACAAATACAACCTTACTAATATTCAAATTTTCAAATGTTATATTTAAAATTTAAAATTTATTTGAAATTATAATTTGTAATAAAAAAGTTAGATTACCTTTTTAAAATAAGGAAAATAGAATCTATATTACCAACATTCATAAATAATACTGTTTAACTACTTGTGATATGATGTAATAAATTAAATTATTTATAATACTAGTAACAAATTTATAATATTATTATCTCTAATGATCCACAATATTGTCTTTACATTTAAAAAAAAAATGTCTACAAAAAACAATTTTGACAATTAGTATCTTTGAATAATGTCATATTTTTTCACATTTTATTTGTCCTAAAAAAAGCTAAATCTTTTTTTTTTAAATATCTCATTGTAATTAATCTACACTGGTTTGTGGAACTCTTATAAGTCAACTATTCGTAATTTACAAATATAACCTTACTAATATTCAAATTTTCAAACATTATTCGAAATTATTATATGTAATAAATAAGTTAGATTATCTTTTTAAAACAAGGAAAATAGAATCTTTATTACCAACATTCATAAATAATGTTGTTTAAGATATAATGTAATAAACTAAATTATTTATATTTTGTATTTTTTTTATAAAAATTATTTCTGAGAACTAAAATTATTATGTTTAAATTTAAAAAAAAAAGTAAAAAAAAAAAAGAAGAAGATGCTTACATCAGTTTTATTCTTGCGGTTTCTGGATCCCACAGTTGATGGATTGACGAGTTTTCTTGAAGGATTTACATTTTTGAGGTGTGCATTTTAACATGTCTGAAGTTCCTTGCTTGTTGTCAATCATGTTGTTTGATTATTGTGCATTGGATATTAAATTTCCGTATTTCTATTTCACCTCCGTTGTTAACTCAATCTGTTGGCTTTTAATTTTATGCAAGTATTATGTAATGTTTTGAAATTGTTTATTTTCTTTAGTTCTGAAAACTAAAATATACTTCATGTTCAAGATGAGATATCCAAGGACTTAAAAAGTGTCATATTTTAATTTTACATATGCTATAACTATTTGTGGTAATGTTGAATCCTTAAGTTGTCATTTTTATGCTTTTCTGGTACCAATCTCACTTCTTATTACTCTCTCAATTTTATTTTATTTTAACTTCTTAAGTTTTTTTTTTGGTGGTTTCTATAATTAATGTTTTACAATTTAATTATTAATGGTTCTTTTTTCAAAAACATAAATTTAGAAGAAATTTTAGCTATTAAATATGGAAGTTCATTGAATGCCATTTATGAATAGTTTCCTTGTTACATATTGCCCTGTTTTGATAGGTTGTTCTGTAAGAGTTCAAGTACAACAAATGCAGAGAAAAAGATAGGATGAAAAGAAGGGTAGTAGCATATATATATAATATATATATATATATATTTATTATTTACATATTCCTTTAATCACTCCTTGTATATATTTGTATATCTTTGATTATTTTATTACCTTTTCAACTTGTATATTACCATTTACATTTCTAGATTACCTTAATTATATAGTAATTGTAACAGTCATTAGAAATATTAGTATTTATATTCTTGTTTATTTCAATGAGAAAATACACCATTTTCTTCAATCATAATATGGTATCAAGAGCCTCCAACAATGGAGACAAATGATTCGAATTTTCATCCAAAACAGAACCTGATTTTAACTTCTCAGAGCCTCCAACAATGGAGACACATGATTCTGAATTTTCTTCCAAAACAGAACTTGAATTTAACTTCTCAGGTATGGCTTGTCAACCAAGTGTTGCTACTCCTCTTGTCAACTTCACAGGTATGACTTTAAATTTTCCTTTAAATATGATAATTGAGTTGTAGATTCTGCATGTACAGATCACATAACATATGATTTGAACCTTTAAATAATATAACGACTCATATGGGTTCCCCTATAACATTACCGAATGGTGAAAGGGTCAATATCACATATTGATTCAGAAACATTACAAATGATCTAATCTAAAAAGATGTTTTATGTGTTCCTTCTTTTAAAATAAAATTTATTATCTGTCAAGAAAATTATCAAGGATCTCAATGTGTCGTTCAGTTTTTTTTTTTCAAACTATTAATTTTCAGAAACCTACAAACGAGAAAGTGATTAGAGTGGGTAGAATATAATGGTCTTTACTATCTCAATACTACTCCTGCACATGTTACCTCTCTTGCTACTATCTCTCATCATGTGGATTTATGGCATTGGCGTCTTGGTCATCCAAGTTTCTAATACTTTATCTATGTTTTTAAATTTAGATTCTAATATTTCATTTTCTAATAAAAATTCATGCACTATATGTCCTTTATCTAAACAATGTCGTTTACCTTTCTCTAATGGTAATCTAAATATAATGCTTGCTTTGATTTGGTTCTATATTGATATTTGGGAACCTTTCTCCACACCACATTACTGGTGCATGATATTTTTAACTATAGTAGATGATTTTTCTTGTGCTGCATGGATATATTTAATGCAACAAAAATCTCAGGCCTTCCATATCTTCAAAATTTCTTTTCAATGGTTAGAACTCAATTTGGTGTTTCTATCAAGCAAGTTCGTAGTGATAATGGTCTTGAATTTTTCAATACTATTAGTAATAATTTTTTTGCTTCTCTTGGTGTTATTCATCAGCATAGTTGTGCTCACACACCTCAACAAAATGGGGTGGAGGAGCTCAAACATCGTCATTTGCTTAATGTTGCCCAAACTCTTTGATTTCAAGCTAAATTACCATTAAATTTTTGGGGTGAGTGCATTCTTACTGCAGTTCATTTAATTAATTGTACCCCTTCTCAAATGCTCCATGCAAAAACACCACACGAGTTTTTATTTAACAAATTACCCACTTATTAACTTTTGCGTGTTTTTGGTTGTTTATGTTATGCTCATAATACACATGTTCAACATAAGTTTGATAGTCGAGCTCTACCTGGTCTTTTTATTGGATATCCATTTGCTCAAAAAGGTTATAAAAGTTTTGATTTTCAAACACAAAAGATTTATTGATGGGAATTCTGACCGACGTACTAAATAGGTGTTATTTTACCCTATATTGATTATGAATAATTAAGGACTGTGATTGACTAATTGTCACATTTAGTCTTATGGTGTCACTTAATCAGCCAGAACCTAAGGCAGAGTACCTATCGTGTAGCTAGTCTGTTGGAAAGTATCTACGATTTTACTAAGTTAATTATCGTACTCCCAGGGAAGTGGCAACGGCTTAGTAGTAACTAGCCTCTTATCCTAACTCTTATCTTATGATCCAGTTATGCAATCTTCATCAAATACTTTGATGAGAGGGTGATCCATTCTCCACTAGGTTCAAGTCTAATTAACCCTAAAAGTGTTTTAAAGATGAGTTCTGATTCTATGTTATCTGTTCCTATATGTTGATTGACCTACATTCGAGTGTTTTAGATATATCTTAGCCTGGAATGCAACTATGTTCTGTGTCTAAAGGTTTACCACATCTGAGTCTCTATGCTACCGCCCCCTAGCATTAAGGTAGACGGCCCTACTCACGGTACGAACAAGACAGTTATGAAGGCCCTATGTCACTTTCGGGGATCACTCTGAAGGCTCGTAATCGCTGGCATAACGCTCTACTCAGCCTACCTAGACTACTCTAACAAGC
Organism: Asclepias syriaca; assembly: GCA_027405835.1. Lineage (NCBI taxonomy): Eukaryota > Viridiplantae > Streptophyta > Magnoliopsida > Gentianales > Apocynaceae > Asclepias > Asclepias syriaca. The sequence continues at coordinate 13,400,977 of CM049933.1, forward strand.
CAGGTGTTCAGCATGTTATTTTATCTAGTATGGCAGACACCAATACTAATTGATGCCTGTTAAATAAACAGGTTATGAATAGACCGTGGTTAGGAATTGTCTATAACCCTAATTCAGTTTAAAAGAAACTACATTAGACATGCAGACATAATGATTATTTAGCAGGTGGCTATTTCCGGAAAAACATAATAACTTCAACATACAAAACAACTATTCATAGAATCATAATCTGATATTCATAATTGATGTTTAGGACAAAGCAATAAAACATATAAGAGAGGGGTATGGGGACTGATGCCATAAAGAAATCACCCTTTACTTAGTCTCGCCTACAGAGCGTACTGCTGTATACGTCGTATTGCCCGCCCTGACTCTGCTCGCCAGAACCTTCGGAGGACGCTTCCTCAGCCTAGTAGCTAGACTTTACCTTACGTCCTGGGCTTAAGCCTAGCCCTGTGGACTGACTTCGAACGCCTAGAGCTCTCTTAGGGTCTCCTAACGAAACCCCGGGTATTCTATGAATACCGGAAACGAACTATCTATAGAAACCTAAGATCTGAGACTATTTCTCAGAAACTAAAACAAACACTAAAAAGAAAGAAAACTGAGATCCGAGTCTCTGAGTGAGTTGTGTACTGGAAAACTGTACACTGGAAACCACTAAATGACTCAGATCGAGTGGAGAGGGATGATTTCAACTGTTGGAGGCCTGGGGTATTTATAGCAGCTTTCTGGAGTGAAAAATTCCAAAAAATTCGATGTGGGACAGCTTCTGGCGGTTCGGGACGCCCGTCCCGGTTCGGGACGCCCGTCCTGATTCGTTGACCAGGTTCGGGACGCCCGTCCCGGTTCAGGACGCCCGTCCTGGCGGTTTGACTGGGTCGGGACGCCCGTCCCGGGTTCGGGACGCCCGTCCCGGACCTTTGACCGAGTCAACATTTCCAAAAATTGCGTTTTTGCCCCAAAATTTGCTGTTTTCGTCTACTTTTCACCTGACACTTCCAAAATCATAAAAACCGTGAAATCAAGTAAATAATAAACAATTAATGTCAATTTACTCTGATTTCACATTAAAACATACATAAAAACATGCTAAAAATGTGATACGATTTTCGCGTATCAGATAACCCCACACTTAGCTTTTTGCTTGTCCTCAAGCAAAGTCTACATGGAGTTAGTGAATCTAAACCGTAGTGCAGTCACTTAAATTCCTAGTCATGTTTTTATTCCACAAATTCTTCAGACAATTCTTAACAGAGGTCTGATTGGTTAGGTTGCTATGACAAGGTCTCAAATGTCTCTAGTAGTTTGTTATGATCAGGCAGAAAACAGATCAAAACTAGGTTGGACTTTTTTTCTTAGTCACAGGGTCTTCCTGATGTGTAGTGTGTGTACTAGTCTAGACCAGATAGTCAAACAATGAACTCTTATCTTTAACTGCTACTAGATAATACTTCGACCTATCGCTAGACACACTGACAACAGATAACTTTCTGAGTTCTGAGCTTTGGTGATAAGATTTTTAATGTCTTAGCACTTAGTTATTTTCTTTATGGATTCAGGTATTCGAGTCTCTTAGACACGTCAACTTCAACTACCCATGTAGCGAGTCCCACTCCGATGACTCCCAGATCTACACGACCTTAGGGCATCAGGCTTTAAGTTCCCCGAAGGAGTGGTGCTCGAGTAGCGAAGGCCGCTGGCAAACTACCCTATTGTAATTAACTTCCTTAAGTTCTTTTCACTTTTAGCTCAGAGTCTCATCTAGTCATTCTAACTGCCAATATATCCACAACTGGTCTAATTTTATCTAGTTAAGTCTCGAATAGGTAATTGGTTGAGGTCTCTAATCCAGACAAAGTTGTGCTCAGTTATCAGGAATTCCCTATTCCTAGTCAATTAGTCCAAGATAGCTATCAATTATCGCCTACTAACCATAACATACTACCTACATATCATAGACATAAGCAATTTGTTTAACCAAGCATACTGCATTTAGAAGTCTGAAAGACGGAAAGATTTTGAAAAATTTTGGGAGGTTGTGAAAATACGGGGAAAACAAGCAAAATCATGCAAAATTTTTTTTTTTTCAAACTGCTACAGTGCACCGTGCACTGCTACCCCACACTTAAGTCTGGCACTGTCCTCAGTGTTCATTCATATCTAATTACCCCACACTTATTTGAAAAAAAAAAAACACAACAGGCAAAAAATAAAATGATGCAAAAATGCTGTATGTCATATAAATCAAATTTGTACATAGATTCATAGTCATACAGCCCAGACATGTTATACACATAGAACAAGAAAAACAACAGCAAAAAGAAAAGAAAGGAAAGGAAAGAAGGAGAGAGAGACTAGGAACCCGGCGGATCATCGTCCAGTGGACCTAAGGTTGTCAAGTCAAACTCGAAGTTCTCCGCTACTCGGGAAGTCTGCTGTTGTATCTCCTCAATCCTACTGGTGATAATGGCGATCCTGTCATCCATCACCGCCAGTCGTCTGTCAACTCTGTCATCCATCATGGCCAGCCGTCTGTCAATCCGGTCCATGTCTCGACTGTATCGTGCCGATAGTTCTGCCAATCCGTGCGACATGTGTCGTTCGAAGGCAGTACGTGGCACAAACGTCTCGGATGGAGGGATAGGCGGTGGAGCTGCTTCTGATGCCGAGGCCTGTCCTGGCTGCTCTGCGTGGATGGTGTAGCGGCCGCTCACATCTCGGACAACCATTCCCATGTTCCGTAGGATGGTAAAATCAGTGGGAACGGTGGTCGGGGCGACCAGAGTAAGCTCCGAGCTCTCGATATCTAGCTCCAGGTGGTGGGCTATCCTGGTGATGAATGGTCCGAGCCCCAGACACTGTTTCCGAGTGTCCGTAGCAAAACCTCGCATGATGACCGTGATAAGTCGAGCCATCTCTACTGTGGATCCCATATGCATGTTGGCCAGAAGGAATGTCTCCATCTAGGTGACAGTTCCGGGAGCCGTCCTTCGTCCTGACAGTGTATGTGCAATGATAGCGTGCAGGTAACGAAGAGTAGGATAGATACCTGTGGCTTTCGAGGAACCGTGCTGGTATGGGGCACCCGTCATACAAATCTGAGCCCAAGCAGCGGGGACGTCCGCAGTCGTGAAGTCTCGCACTGCTGTGGTGTATGCGGGCGTATCCAGCTCATCTCTCTGCCAGATACCCATGGCGACGCCGAACTCGGCCATGCTCATCGATCGATCCATTCCGCCTAAGCGGAATGTGATCTGCTCCTGATGGCATGCAAAGGACGCATAGAACTCACATACCAGCTCCAGGTACGTGGGCTCTGTGACGATGAATACTCGACTGTAAGGTGGTACGTCGAGTATGCGTCTGATCTCCGTCTCTACTCCCAGTGTCTGTACTGCTGCCCAATCCAGCGTTCTGCCCGTCAATATCGTGCGCCCGATGAATCCGTGACATCTCTCCTGATATGCTGTGCTGGAGGGAAAGAGCATAAAAGGATGTGCCACTGAGGTGACTGTCATGGTGGACGAGGTACGAGCACGTTTGGCAGCCATTTGGTTTGAAAGTGTTCGAGAGATTTTGGGAGTTTAGGTAGGAAGGAAGATTCGAATTCGAATTCTGGAGGTGAATTTGAATTCAGAAGGATCAAATTAGGCTAGGGAAAGATTTTGAAATTTTTGGCGGGAAATTCGAATTCTGGAGGGAAATTCGAATTTGGAAGGAAATTTAAAATTTAAATTTTGGAGGGAAATTTGAAATTTTAAATTTGAAAAGTTTGCCAAAGGAAAAGAGAGAGAGTTATTTGAGAGAGGTGGATTTTTGGAAGTGAATTTTGAGGGAAAAATGAAAAAATTGAAATTTTATAGAAGGGGCGGCCTTCGGGACGCCCGTCCCGGAGGCAGGACTCCCGTCCCGCTGGACGCCCGTCCAGAATCGGGACGCCCGTCCCGGGTTGCATCGGGACGCGTGCCAATTCCGAAAAAAAATATATATTATTATTTTTTTTTCGTAATTCCCTGAAAATCTCAAAATACCAAAAATAATTATAATTTTTAACAATGCTTCATGTTTATCCAATCAAGTTCAGAAGTTGTTAAAAACTCTATGCAGAAATTTCTCAATCTCACTTTTTCGAAAATCATAACTACCCTAATTTAAATTCAGCGAGAAAAACAAAAAAAATATGAGTTTATACAATTTAGTTAATGAAAAATAAACTGTACTTGCAAAATTTTCGTTTTTCATAGAAATAAATTGTCTGAAGAAAATTGTTAAAAATAAAGGACCCCCTTAAAAATGGTTGAAAATAGAAAAATATGGGTCAATTATTCAAGTTTCAGTTCAAACTTATTATTTGCTGAAAATAAAAGAAAAAGAATCTTCCCTTTTTAACGATTTCTATCTCTGATCTCTTGTAGTTCTGTTCGAATGCTTCGCATTTCTATGCGTATTGCTCTCATCTCCTCCCTCTGCCTGCCTTGCTCACTGCGTAAATCAGCCATCTCCCGGAGGAGTTGTGCACCTTGATTCTCCTGGGAATTGACCGTGGCTCTGAGACGGTCTACGTTAGCTGTGATATTCAGACTGAGTTGGTCTAAATGACACAATCTGCTGGCAATGCCTTGGTCCATTTCATACACCCTTTGATTCAACGTATCTATCTGCGTGGACAACATTGAATAATAACCATTAGTACTTCCTGCAGATGAAGGGGTGCGCTCATTAGGTGTTGGGGTGTATGCAGGAGAGGTTGGTGAATTTTGTGTTTGGTCAGTAGGGGGTGGATTTATAGGAACTCTCTGGGCAGGAGGGAGATTTGGAGATCTCTGGGGTTCCTCTCTAGGAGGGAAGGTATCCTCAGAAGGATCTTCTTCCGTGGGACTATGCTCACGGGTGTTCAAGAATCGTCTCACTAGTTCACTGGCATCAGGGCTTGAGTTTACTTCCACTGGTTGTGAAGGAAGAGTCCCTCGGGGTACTTCTGGTGCAGGCCTAGAGGGGCCCTCTGGCTTTGTCTTCTTCGGCCCTGGAGTATCAGGGTTTTCGGTTTTCTTTGCCTGGTTAGCAGCTGCTCTTGTTCTTTTCATCTCTGAGTGCAAAGTCTGGTTAGAAATATCAAATAACAAAAACAGGAAAGTAAAATGAGAAAGCAAGAAAAACATTTTTATGGATTTTGATTTTTATTTAGAAAGCAGGTAAATTTCCTTAATATGGTTTTAGAATAATTTTCTAAAATTTGATTATCCTAAGTGTCTTAATTTCAGATAACATCTAAAATTAATTAATTATGATAATCCTATATTCAGGAAAGTGATTGCCTAACTGGTATAGCATAAGTGTTAATCAAAAGTCTAGGTTACTACCGTTACCTATCATAAGTCTCTAGAATTGTGGCCAATAATCCTAAATTCATTATGATGTTTCCCCGGCAACGGCGCCAAAAATCTGATGGGAATTCCGACCGACGTACTAAATAGGTGTTATTTTACCCTATATTGATTATGAATAATTAAGGACTGTGATTGACTAATTGTCACATTTAGTCTTATGGTGTCACTTAATCAGCCAGAACCTAAGGCAGAGTACCTATCGTGTAGCTAGTCTGTTGGAAAGTATCTACGATTTTACTAAGTTAATTATCGTACTCCCAGGGAAGTGGCAACGGCTTAGTAGTAACTAGCCTCTTATCCTAACTCTTATCTTATGATCCAGTTATGCAATCTTCATCAAATACTTTGATGAGAGGGTGATCCATTCTCCACTAGGTTCAAGTCTAATTAACCCTAAAAGTGTTTTAAAGATGAGTTCTGATTCTATGTTATACTGTTCCTATATGTTGATTGACCTACATTCGAGTGTTTTAGATATATCTTAGCCTGGAATGCAACTATGTTCTGTGTCTAAAGGTTTACCACATCTGAGTCTCTATGCTACCGCCCCCTAGCATTAAGGTAGACGGCCCTACTCACGGTACGAACAGAGACAGTTATGAAGGCCCTATGTCACTTTCGGGGATCACTCTGAATGCTCGTAATCGCTGGCATAACGCTCTACTCAGCCTACCTAGACTACTCTAACAAGCCAGGTGTTCAGCATGTTATTTTATCTAGTATGGCAGACACCAATACTAATTGATGCCTGTTAAACTAAACAGGTTATGAATAGACCGTGGTTAGGAATTGTCTATAACCCTAATTCAGTTTAAAAGAAACTACATTAGACATGCAGACATAATGATTATTTAGCAGGTGGCTATTTCCGGAAAAACATAATAACTTCAACATACAAAACAACTATTCATAGAATCATAATCTGATATTCATAATTGATGTTTAGGACAAAGCAATAAAACATATAAGAGAGGGGTATGGGGACTGATGCCATAAAGAAATCACCCTTTACTTAGTCTCGCCTACAGAGCGTACTGCTGTATACGTCGTATTGCCCGCCCTGACTCTGCTCGCCAGAACCTTCGGAGGACGCTTCCTCAGCCTAGTAGCTAGACTTTACCTTACGTCCTGGGCTTAAGCCTAGCCCTGTGGACTGACTCTTCGAACGCCTAGAGCTCTCTTAGGGTCTCCTAACGAAACCCCGGGTATTCTATGAATACCGGAAACGAACCTATCTATAGAAACCTAAGATCTGAGACTATTTCTCAGAAACTAAAACAAAACACTAAAAAGAAAGAAAACTGAGATCCGAGTCTCTGAGTGAGTTGTGTACTGGAAAACTGTACACTGGAAACCACTAAATGACTCAGATCGAGTGGAGAGGGATGATTTCAACTGTTGGAGGCCTGGGGTATTTATAGCAGCTTTCTGGAGTGAAAAATTCCAAAAAATTCGATGTGGGACAGCTTCTGGCGGTTCGGGACGCCCGTCCCGGTTCGGGACGCCCGTCCTGATTCGTTGACCAGGTTCGGGACGCCCGTCCCGGTTCAGGACGCCCGTCCTGGCGGTTTGACTGGGTCGGGACGCCCGTCCCGGGTTCGGGACGCCCGTCCCGGACCTTTGACCGAGTCAACATTTCCAAAAATTGCGTTTTTGCCCCAAAATTTGCTGTTTTCGTCTACTTTTCACCTGACACTTCCAAAATCATAAAAACCGTGAAATCAAGTAAATAATAAACAATTAATGTCAATTTACTCTGATTTCACATTAAAACATACATAAAAACATGCTAAAAATGTGATACGATTTTCGCGTATCATTTATGTAAGGCGTAATGTTATTTTTCATGAAAATATCTTTCCTTCTAAAATAATTGATGCCAATAATACTTCACCAATACCAATAGCCATCCAAGATTTTAACTTTTCTCCTCAAATAATTCAATCACCACGTGATGCCCAACCTAATACATCTTTTTCACTCCCAATTTTTATTTCTAACTCAATTACAAAACTTGCACATATTTCTCCAATTGATTCTATTTCTCTCCATGCTCAAACTAAGATTGGTCGCCCACAAAGGACTTTAAGAAAACCTGGAAAATTTAATGATTATCATTGTTTTAATGCTCAAACATCTTCACCACATGCCAAATATATTTTGCATAATTTTCTTTCTTATAGCAAATTTTCAAAATCTCATTATACTTTTCTCAATTCCTTATCTTCTATTGTGGAGCCTACTACTTTTTCTCAAGCTGTACAAGTTCCTGAATGGCAAAAGACAATGAAAATTGTGCTTCAAGCATTGGAACACTCTAATACTTGGTCTTTAGTTCCTTTACCAGCCAACCAAAGACCAATTGGTTGTAAATGAATCTACAAGATTAAAAGACATTCATATGGTAGTATTGAGCGCTATAAGGCCCGTCTCGTTGCTAAGGGATATACTCAAACTGAAGGCATTGATTATCATGAGACTTTTGCTCATGTTGCTAAATTGGTAATAGTTCGAACTTTATTGCCAGTAGTTGCGGTTAAGACATGGCCACTATATCAATTTGATGTTCAAAATGTATTTTTACATGGTGATTTACAAGAAAATATATACATGTTATTACCTCTTGGACATCCACGAAAGGGGGAAAAAATCTTGTTTGCAAACTTAACAAATCTTTTTATGGACTCAAACAAGCCCCTAGAAACTGGTTTTCCAAAATTTTCAATGCTTTAATTTCTATTGGTTTCACTCAATCTCATGTTGACCACTCTCTTTTTATATTAAAACAAGGACATTTATCTCTTTTTATCTTGGTTTATGTTGATGACATTATTGTTACAGAAAATAATTCTAATGCAATTGTTGAGCTTAAGAGATTTGTCTTCACTCAATTTCGAATTAAAGATTTGGATCTCCTTAAATATTTCCTTGGAATTGAAGTTGTTCTTTCGCCAACAGGTATCTATTTAAGCCAGAGGAAATATGCGATTGATTTGCTTCATGATTGTGGTCTCACATGTGCTCATATTGCTGACACTCCTATGGAACAACATCTCAAACTTAATACCAAAGATGGTGTCCTTCTAGAAGATCCTTCACTTTATAGACGCCTTGTTGGTCGCCTCATCTATCTTACAATTACAAGACCCGACATCACCTTTACAATCAATATTTTAAATCAATTTATGCATCAACCTCGCAAACCCCATCTGGATGTTGTTTATCGCCTATTACGGTATCTCAAGAAAATACAAAGTCAAGGGATTCTTTTGCCTTCTAATGGTTCTTTGCATCTTACAACTTATAGTGACTCTAATTGGGCAAGTTATCCAATGACAAGACGCTCTGCCACTAGATTTTGTATCTGTCTTGGCTCTAGTCTCATATCATGGCGACGTAAGAAACAATCAACTGTCTCTCATTCCTCCGCAGAAGCTGAATATCGTGCCATGGCTATGACAACATGAAAAATTGTATGGCTTCACACATTACTTCAAGATCTTGACATTGTCATTACAACAAACACTACGCTCTATTGTGATAACCAGATTGCTCATCATATTGCTGCAAATCCAGTTTTTCACGAACGCACTAAACATATTGACATTGATTGTCACATTGTTCATGAAAAGATTCAAAAAGGTCAGCTTAAACTTCATCCTATCTCCACTAATGATCAAATCGCTGATATCTTTACGAAAGCTTTAAGTAAAGATCAATTCCTTAAACTTCACACCATGTTGCGCATTCTCAACATACATGCTCAACCTTAAGGGGTTAGCTATATATATTTACATATCCCTTTAATCAGTCTTTGTATATATTTGTATATCCTTTGATTATTTTATTACCTTTTCAACTTGTATATTACCATTTACATTTCCTAGATTTACCTTAATTATATATAGTAATTGTAATTAGCCGTTAGGAATATTGTGTATTTATATTCTTGTTTATTTCAATGAGAAAATACAACTATTTTCTTCAATCATAACAAAGAGCAAATATGAATGAGTTGTTAAGATGGATGAGACAATTATCCTCGGAAAAAATCTCACTCTCTTTCTCTCACCCATAGATTAAACCACGAGTTTTTTTTTCTTTTTCTCACCTATAGATTAAGAAGTAGGAAAAAAAGTAGTATGATTTTTGTTTTTGCTCCCTTTCTTTTTGTTGGACAAAAAAAAAAGGGAAAGGAATGTTTTCATTGATTCCTAATTAGGCATGTTTAAGGAAAACAAATTGAACTTTAAATATGCATTACTACATAAATCAATGGCCTCATTATTAACCTTCAAAAAATCTTCATCATCTTCTTCAATCCCTCACTCCTCTCTCTTTGTTGTCTGCCTTCCTTCCTTCTTCCTCCATAGTGAAATAGAAAATGATTGAAGAAAATTAAGATTGGGATCTCAGAGTTTTCAAGTTGTCAGCTCAGGAGGGCATGTCTGTTGGGCCCAAATGATCCCACAAGATTGGGCTTCCACCACTTAACTCCACATTAGTATGATGTTGTCCGCTTTGGGTCTAAACCCTCACGGTTTTGTTCTTGGGAAACTTCCCAAAAGGACTCTTACTAATGAAGTTAGTGGTATTCTTATAAGCTAGTCACCCTAGCATTTATCTTCAGATGTGGAACATGGGTTGACACCCTAATAATGTCCGCCTACTAGGACCTTCCAAAGCTCCAATCCCAAATCATCAATCTCATCTGCTACGCATACCAATGATCAATGTTTTTAGCAAGGTTTGTTCCTTATATATATATATATATATATATATATATATATATATATATATATATATATATATATATAAATTGAATGTAGAAGAAGAATATAAAGAAATAAAGAAGGAAGAAAAGTTATAATTGATTGTGCAATATTTATATTAAAAGTATTGCTTATTATATTTTGGTCCCTTGTTAGGAAGCTCTGGTCAACTGCTACTTAATTTTCATGTTTTTTAAAATACCTATATGACTTGTATATCTATCATGAGAGTGCTTACCATCATTAGACCAATGTCTTTCTTGACTTAATTTTGATTCTTGAGGGCACTGAAATTTATGTAAATTTGAGCATCCTATATCATATTATTATTTATTATTTTATAAATGTCAAATTTATACCATTATTTATTATTGATTTTTTTAAAAAAAACACAAATTCTTTTCCATAATTAAAAATTAAAAAATAGAAAATAAAATTTACCTTTTTTTTAAAAACTTTATTATTATTATTATTTTGCTCAACAAAAATAAGGATTCGATATAATTGTTTTTTAAAGAAAAAAATTCTACTCCAAAAAAATATAGAGAAATAATTAAATAAGAATTGATGGCATGCATTTACTTATTTTATTATTTGTAACTATCTTAAAAAGTTAAAATTAAAATGAGTGAAATTGAAAAGTTTAATGCTTACATTCAATCTTTTTTCAATATATATATATATATATATATATATATATATATATACATTCTTAAAAATCCATTGTATTCTTTCATTGTTTTGAGCAGAAGTCAAATTCGGTTTTAGTTTGAGTTTATTAAGGAGTTCAACAATTTTTATGGGCTTAGATTTGATTTTATTTTTATTATTTTAACAAGTAGCCAATACCCATATTCAGAAGCTTCTGGGTTTTGAGAGTGAGATTTGGTGGGCCATAGTGCAACCAAATCTGGTTTAGGAGTTGGAGTGGTGTCAATAGGATGTTGAGTATATTGGAAGAATTTGTGGCTAGGTTTCCCACAAGAGAAACAAATTGCTGGAACACCTTCATATAGGATTTGTTGGCAGTGATTGCCTATGAATATATGTGTTAAGTGATTGATGAAGTTGAATTTGAACACAAAGTCGGGCATATTGTCCTCTATTTTTATCCAAAGCAGAAGCATTTATTTTCAACAAAGATCCAATAGCAGAACCTATTTTCCTTAAGAGCTCTAAGTCTAGATATTTAGTAGGAAGCTCAGGGAGCCTCACCAATAAAGCTGTAACTGGTGAGGACGCTTGAAAGGCTCTAAACTTAGGCTCCCAAGTTCTTACCATTAGAAAATGATTATCAATGAACTATGGTCCACCATGAAGGTCTTTCAAATAGTTATCCTTGAACTGAAATTTAACTAAAAAATAGTCTTTCTCAAGGTCAATGATATGTAATTCTTCATTCATCTGCCAAATATCTTTAAGATGTGAAGATAGAAAACGAAAACCAACTAATTTGCCATAAAATTTAACTATCACCGAGGTTAGCCATGGTGAGTATAATATGATTTTGTCACTTTCCAACAAGGGAATGAAAATACTAGATTGATTCGGAGCAGTTTCTTCTGGCTTCAGAGAATGAGAGAAATTTTGGGTCTCTTTAATAGTATGTAGGGGGGTTTTGCATAACATACCTCTGTAGGAATTACCTGGGGCTGTTGGAGCTTCAATGATCATATCATCTCGGATTTCCAAACTCGGTGGTGTATTTGGATCAAAGCTTTTGATTTTCTTGCAGCTTCTTTGGAGTTGATCTGTTTCCTCTATTGAATCAGACACTGTAGCCGATTCTAGAGCGTTCTTTACCATTCTCTTTTTTTGGTATTTGAATATTTGAAACTTTGGGCTTCTTTACATATGCATCGAACTAGACTTAGCTAGATTTCTATTAGACCCCTTTTTGGTCAAAAAGAGGAAATAAATTAATGTTGTGATTGATTTCTAATTAGGCATGTTTAAGGAAAATAAATTGAACTTTAATTCTGCATTACTACATAAACCAATAGTCTCATTAACCTTAATTTGCTCACCATATAAGCTGTGAGACCCTTTGTCCCGATGGTGCGGGGTAGCTCCGGCAGCAGCTGCGCAAGTGTGTGAGCAACAAGTGATTTAGGGTTTAGCTGTGTGCCCCCTTTTATAGAGGATTGGTGTGCATGGGCCGAGGCATTGTAGGGTGGGCCGAGGCACCAGACCGAGAATGTTGGGAACCCTAAGGGTGCCCTAGTGGCATGGGTCGTGGCCCATGGGATGACTCTAAACCTACCCATCCCTAGATGACTATAAATAGGGATAGATGGGCAGGGGAGAAAAAGGCAGCGAGTTAGCGAGGCAGCCAGAGAGATAGAGTAATTAAGGGTAGCATAGATAGACTAGGGTTGTTCTATCTTGTAAGCCTGTGTGGCCGCGCAGCTTTGTGCATAGTTGCGAATCCATTGTAATTCCTTATTATTGAATGATATAGAAAGGTTGGGCGAGTTGCCTGTAATTATTGTTGGCGTACCCCTTTACTTGTGATTATCTGTCCGCTGTGTGTACTTGCGCTTGCACACGTGCGCGCGCAAGTTGGGTTGAGTGTCATGAACTGGTGGCCGTACCAGGAAGAGGCACTTCGTGACATACGCCATTACTCAAAAAATTGAATTAATAAATTTATCACTCGCTCCTCTCTTTGTTGCATGCCTTCCTTCCTTCTTCATTCATAGTGAAACATAAAATGATGGAAGAAAATTAAGATGGGATCTCAGGGCATGTCTGCCTACTACGCCCTTCCAAAGCCCCAATCCCAAATCATCATCTCATCCGCTATGCTTACCAATGAACAACTTCTTGGCAAGGTTTGTTTCTTTTTTTTTATATATATATATTAATTGAATGTAGAAGAAGAATATAAAGAAATAAAGAATGAAGAAAAGTTATAATTGATTGTGCAATATTTATATTAAAAGCATTACTTATTTATATTTTTGGTCCCTTGTTAGGAAGCTCTGGTCAACTATTACTTTAATTTTGATTCTTTTTTTAAAATACGTTATATGACTTTTGTCTCCATTACGAGGGTCCTTACTATCACAGCAATGTCTTTCTTGACTTAATTTTGATTCTTCGTGACATTAAAATTTATGTAAATTTGAGCATCTTGTATCATTATTATTATTATTTTAAAAATCTCAAATTTATACCATTAGTTATTATTCAATTATATTTTCTTTTTTAAAAAACACAAATCCTTTTCCATAATTAAAAATAAGGATTCGAGATAATTGTTTTTTAAAGAAACAAATTCTACACCAAAAAATAATATAGAGAAATAATTATATCAGAATTGATGACATAAATTTATTTATTTTATTATTTGTAACTATCTTAAAAAGTTAAAATGAAATTCAGAGAAATTAATGAACTTTTTGTTTATCTTTCCCTTGTAATTAATGTACTAGTTTTCAAAAAGTTTAATGTTTAAATTCAAAATTTTTAATACATTAAATAATTTTTTAAACTTTTTTTAACTTTCTTGAACTCCATTTATTCTTGATGTTGTTTTAAATTTAAGGTAGTTTTTATAAACAAGATTTAAAACTTATGTTTTCAACAATATGATATATATATAATATATATATATATATATATATATATATATAATATATTGAACATCTAGAAAAAATACATCAGGGGCAAAACAGTAATTTTATCACGTAATAAATGCCCCTGACCTCACCGGACGTTATAAGTCCAAATTCATGGGCCTCATAAAGAGCAGACGTTACCACTCTTTAAAGGCCATATTTAAAGCCCGTTATCTATAACGGTCAAAACGGCCCAAAACTCCAACGGGAAGCTCACGAATAAATGACACCTTCAAACAAACTCCTATAAAACAAAGATCTAAACAAAAGGTAAGACAGATTCTAGATATCCAAAATACTCACATAGTACTCTACAGACTTAAGCATCGGAGAGTTCACGGGGAACAAACTCCCCATCGAACTTATTTGTTTTGTAGGTACTCGGAATCGCGAAGTACAGTCATCCAAGCGCCGCTCCACGAAGTGCTGCTTCCCGAATTGTAACTCGTCAAGGGGCCACTACCCGAAGTACCCATTTCATTGACTTTGACCAATTCAAAATCTCCTAAAGCCCAATCCATTCAAACGTTCCCTGAATTCCCGTCCTTTCAAATTATCTTTTTACCCCTGACAGATTTTTGCAGAATCAGTTTGGTTCCGTTACCGGGAACTTCAGTCAGGATATTCATCTTTCTTTCACAAATAAAAAATGTCTAGGCATTTAGGAGAGGGACGCACTATCCGACAACCATCATTCCGAGGAACTGGGACAAGGATATCACACTCTTCGTCCTCACCCAGCTGCAGTCGCCGTCTAGTCTCAGAAAGATTGGGACCGCAGCTAGAAGTTTCCAGACGTTCTCAAGATTTGAGAGAACAACTCAATTCAAAGAGAATTTAGGATACAGAAAAAGAGTTGTAGAGGTTGCAAAGAGAAAATGAACAATTAAAACAGGATCAAGAGCTTTAACGACAATGGTTAAAGTTGAGGGCTGAGTTTCGGAAAGCCGGCGCGGATCTGCCCTCTCCAAGATTCCCGGGGGGATCCTTCGGACATTCCACAACGAACACCAACAGCCACCAAAAGAGATGAAAGGCGTGGAACACGAACTGGCAGAGAACAAATGGTCAGTGAAGTAGGGGAAAGTCATCATTCCTCGAAACCTATTCATAAAAGAGGGGCCAGAAAGTGTTTCCTCGAATATAGTCCAGAGAAAGGAAAGAACACGACTAAAGTTCATAAATCAAGGTCGATTGAATTAGGACCTTTCGCCAAGTGGATCCAAAATGTCTCCCCCGATCCAAGCCTCAAAGTTCTGCAGTTCGTCCTATATTCAGGGCTATCTCGACCTCTCGAGCACGTGTGCCGCTACAAATCAGCCATGGGGCTAGTCACAAATGACGAAGCCATCCTATGCAAAGCATTCCCGAGCACTCTGTCCGACAAAGCTCTGACCTGGTTCACATCTCTAAAAGCAGGTACCATTGATTCTTGGCATACCTTGGAGAAAGTGTTCCTGAACAAATTCAGTACTGTAGGAACTATATCGAAAACGAGAGGGGACTTGGCTAACATCAAACAATGAGAAGACGAAACTCTACTCTCCTTCTTGGAGCGATTCAAGAAGACTTACGATGACATCGAAGGAATTAGCCAAGACACTGTCATCACCTGTTTCGAAGGAGGATTTAGATCTAGGATGCTATACACCGAACTTCAGCTGAGAAAGCCGGAAACCATCGGTGAAATGTTCAGCGTTGCTAGAAAAGTAGCATTAGCAGAAAGCAGTGCGCTTGAATCCACCTCAAAAAGAAAGGATAAGCAACATGAGCATCCAAAGGATATCGCCTCGAGCTTCTTAGAACGAAGAGACAAAAATTGAGGTAAGAAATTCGAAACTTTCACGCCTTTGAATGTTCCAAAGGAAAGTTTGATAACAGTAATCAAAGAGAAATACATAATAAGGGATCTGGCCCCGATGAAGTCGCATTCTTTCTCCACACGGGACAAGACCAAGTTCTGTGGATTCCACAGAGACTACAGTCACACCACGGATGAATGCTTCCAATTGAAAAGAGCAATTGAAAGGCTCATCCAAGAAGGATGTTTGAAAGAATATATTGCCGGTATGCAGCAGCAGAAGGATAAAGGGGAGAAGGTGATCAATATGATTAACCCAGAGTTGTCCTCTGTTAAGAAAATCAAGAAGAGGATATACAATCTTACCAAATCATACCTCGTTCTGAAGTATGAGTTTGAACAGATGAAAGTCATCACCTTCACGAACGAGGAATTAGAGAACAATGAGGAGGCCAAAGTCACTCCTATTATCCTAGAAATGTGCATGACACGAGAAGGAATCGACAAATGCATAGTGAAAAGAGTTCTGGTTGACACTGGAGCTACAGAAAACATTATGTACTTGCGATGTTTCGAAGAAATGAGCTTGAAAGAAGAACATCTCAAGACTAGTAGAATGGTACTGGAGGGGTTCACGCCACATAAGGTACCAGTTAAAGGAATAGTAAGGATACAGGTCAACCTCGGTGAAGGGGACAAAGCATGGACAGAGGAGATCAAGTTCTATCTTGTGGACTTGGAATCCCCCTACAATGTCATAGTGGGGACACCTTCCCACGTAGCCTTTGACTTAGTAATCTCTACATCCCACCAACAAGTGAAGTTCAATACTTCGCGAGGTGTTGGTTTTGTGAAAAGCAGCCCACTAAGTCTGCTAGGGTAAATCATGAAGATAAAAAAGTATCACGAGAGAGCAAGTTTGACGAAGTAGCAATAAATCCGAACTATCCTCAACAACTTGTCAAAATTGGAAGGGAGATGCCGGATCAACTCCGGTAAGACATCATCAAGTTCTTAAAAAATCATCAACACAGCTTCGCCTGGTGTACAGAGGATATGCCACGTATTGACACTTCCATTACCGAGCACGCACTGAACATAAGCCCGACGTGCCGCCCAATAAAACAAAAATCCAGACAATTTGGAGAGGAGAAAATACAAGGCATGAAGGAAGAGGTAGATAAACTTTTGAAAGGAGAATTCATACGCGAGGTAAAGTACCCCACATGGCTGGCTAACGTAGTAATGGTCAAAAAATCCACGGGAAAATGGAGGATGTGCGTAGCTTATACCGACCTCAACAAGGCCTGTACTAAAGACTGCTACCCGCTGCCTCGAATTGACGCACTGGTAGATTCAATAGCAGGATACGAGTTTCTAAGTTTCATGGACGCCTTTTCAGGATACCATCAAATAAAAATGAAGCCAAGTGATCATGTACACACTTCGTTCCGAGCTGCTGGGGCCATATATTGCTACAATGTTATGCCATTCTGATTGAAGAATGCAGGGGCCACATACCAACGAATGACGAATCACATCCTTCGAAGCCAAATTGGAAGGAACATAGAAGCATATGTCGATGATATGGTTGTCAAAACCAAACATGGCACTTCGCACCTAGAAGATCTAGAAGAAACCTTTTCCAACCTGGCGAAGTTCAACCTCAAGCTCAACCCGACGAAGTGCACTTTTGGAGTGAAGTCTGGCAAATTTCTGGGTTTTATGACATCTGAGCGAGGAATCCAAGCCAATCCAGAGAAATTAGAGGCTATAGCACGGCTCACCGAGCCCTGATGTGTCAAAGACATCCAAAGGCTAAACGGATGTATTGCGGCATTAGGATGCTTCATTTCAAAATCGGCAGAAAAGTGTCTTCCATTCTTCAAAGCCTTGAAAAATTCGAAGAATGATTTTTTGTGGACTCAAGAATGTAGCCATTCTTGGAAAAGTCTGAAGGACCATCTGTTAGATCTTCCCCTGCTGCGACCTCCAAGCACAGGGGAAACACTCTTCCCGGAACCTCGGGAGTGGCCTCCCTACGAGACTCGGGGGCAGAGTAGGGAGTCCTACCTCTCACTCCCCCATCCTTTGCTCGACGAAGACTTCTACTTTGCCCAGACGGACTAGCAGAGGATGGATAAGTAAGAGGGGTATCCCCCGCTGCACCCCGATCTATCAAACGGGGAGGAAACTGGGGTAAGAAGTCCAAGTGTGATTGGCGGACATCCCTACCCTCCACACGGTTTCCCCAAGCTTTGCTAAACATAGTGGGACCTGCGACAAAATAACCAAGTTAGAATCTTTACGAAGTACAAAAAAAAATTCTATCTTACCCCAGCCATTTCTACACACACGGGTAGTAGAAATGCATAAGTCACATTGAAAAGAAAAAACACCCCCGGGGTGTATAGTCTAGTCCCGGTTCGGTCTCTCCTCCGCAAAACCCAACTCTTTCTTCCGCTCAGATAAACCAGCCCCTATGCCGCACCACTTCAAACTGGACTCACTAAGTAAGTCGGCAGAGGAGTATACCCGAGATTGGTTCTGGCGACTATCTCCTAAATCCCGGGTAATAGTTTCTAGGAAGGCTTTTTCAGAATGGCTGAGGGAAGAAAGATTTTGGATTTGGGACCACTGGTAGTCCTCACTAACACATGGACGGAAAGGGAAACTTATTCGGGACTCTACTATTAACCACCTCCCTTTGAAGTCTATCTTATTGGGTGGAGAGTCAAAAAGGAGAACTTTGTTTCGGTGCGGACAAAGTGAAAGAGTGTTGTCCTACATCCGAAGTGAAGAAATAAAACATCCTAAGTATATTGGAGGACAACTCAAAACCTAATCTACGGCAAAGGTAAATCAAACAAAAAATGGTACGAACAGGGGGCAAAAACTAAGAAGTCTACAAATGCGGGGTCCATGGGAAGTCGAAGTCCCACCTCAAAATGAGCTAAAGGAAGGGGGATGTTGTGGATTGACATTTTTCCTACCACGGGAGCTACAAAAACCCTATAAGTCCTAGGATCTACACTATACCTACGGGCAAAGAACTCCGCCTGCTCACAGGTAATCCTACTTCGCCCCAAAGCAAAATCTGAGGCAGGAGGTGCAGGCATGGGCAGTTGGAAGGGAACACCCTCAAGAACCTCACCCTGGCCTTCCCTAACCGCCACAGTAACCTCTGGTTGGGCAGGCTGAGGATCACCAAAACCCTCAGTCATGAGTTCCTCAACCTCCCTTTCATCTTCTCTCTGGGCAGCCATTTCCTACTTGCGAACGGAAGTTCAACATTTAGAACTCCATTCAAACAAAAAGCTACCCAGTAAGAGAAACCTAAATCATGTCTAAGCCCTAGCCCTAAAGAACACATGATACTACCACTACTACCTCACAGAAAAATAGAACAAAAAACACCATTCACAGAATAAAACAGAGGAAGCATAGAAAACAGTCGAAGGTGGCATATCAACAATGGTGGAATAAACAAAAACCAGTCATCAAAAAAAAGACAAAACATACCTTTTTAAGTATCTGAATCTGAGATGGAAGTCTGAAAAATATGACTGAACTCACGACGAAAATAAAGGCTAAGGAATCTTCAGAAGATGTTAATGGCAGAAAGTTATAAAGCAAGGAGGCGAAAGTAAGAAAAAAGGGTGTATGTGGAAAAAGGACTATTAAATAGCCGAAAAGAAGCTTTTTGCAGAATGATTACTTGCCAGAACCAATGCATCGGGGAAGGTGAAGGGGCGGTTCTGTTGGCTGACATTCTGCCATTAATGACAGAGGCAGAAGACGAAAAGACAGTTGGTCACAATCAAAGACCCTAATTTCAGCCACAAGTCAAAGTACTCAAGATGCAACTATTCCGCCCGAAGCCCCCATACTTCGTCATGTGGCACTTCGACGAGGGGCCACTGAACATCCAGAAAAATACCTTAGGGGCAAAACAGTAATTTTATCACGTAATAAATGCCCTTGACCTCACCGGATGTTATAAGTCCAAATTTATGGACCTCATAAAGAGCAGACGTTACCACTCTTTAAAGGCCATATTTAAAGCCCGTTATCTACAACGGCTAAAACGGCCCAAAACTCCAACGGGAAGCTCACGAATAAATGACACCATCAAATAAACTCCTATAAAAGAAAGATCTGAACAAAAGGTAAGACAGATTCCAAATATCCAAAATACTCACATAGTACTCTACTGACTTAAGCATCGGAGAGTTCACGGTGAACAAACTCCTCATCGAACTTATTTGTTTTGTAGGTACTCGGCATCGCGAAGTACAGTCATCCAAGCGCCGCTCCACGAAGTGCCGCTTTCCGAATTGTAACTCGTCAAGGGGCCACTACCCGAAGTACCCATTTCATTGACTTTGACCAATTCAAAATCTCCTAAAGACCAATCCATTCAAATGTTCCCTGAATTTCCGTCCTTTCAAATTACCTTTTTACCCCTGACAGATTTTTGCCGAATCAATATATATATATATATATATATTTTTTTTTATAGATACATATAAAATTTTAATTTTGTTAAATTTTTATTTTAAATCATACATATTTTAGTTGTTTTGTTTATTAAAAGGAGAGTTGGAAACAATTGTCATTGAAAAAATTATGTTATAATTATTTTTTTAAAAAAGTAATATTTCATATAATAAATATTTAATAATATTACTAATCTCTGATGGTCCACATAAACATTGTCTTTATATTAAAAAAACATACAAAATAAAAAATTACAATTAGAATCTTTGACTAATATCATATTTTATTTCATTTATTTGTCCTAAAAAAAGCTAAATTTGTTTTCTCTAATATCTCATTGTAGTTAATCTATACTGGTTTGTGAAACTCTTATAAGTCAACTATTCGTAATTTACAAATATAACCTTAGTAATATTCAAAATTTCAAATATTATTCGAAATTATAATATGTAATAAATAAGTTTGATTATCTTTCTAAAACAAGGAAAATTGAATCTTTATTACCAACATTCATAAATAATGTTGTTTAAGATATAATGTAATAAAATAAATTATTTATATTTTGTATTTTTTATAAAAATTATTTATGAGAATTAAAATTATTATGTTTAAATTTGAAAAAGGTAAAAATAGAAAAAAAGAAGACGCTTACATCAATTTTATTCTTGTGATTTTTGGTTCCCACCGTTGATGGATTGGCGTGCAAAGGAAAGCTTTCTTAAAGGATTTGCATTTTTGAGGTGTGCATTTTACTGGTATTCCTTGCATGTTGTCAATCATGCTGTTTGATTAGTGTGCAGCGAGGGTTCTTACCATCTAAGCAACACCCCTTGACTACTTATATAATTTAAATATATAATTAAATTTAAATGCCTACAATAATCTAGGAAAAGGATGATTTATATGAAAATAAAATTACTTGTATAAATCATATTTTGTATGTCCATAACTCCCCCTCCTTCCACTATCTCCATGTAACTTTCACCACCTCCATATAACTTCCACTACCTCCATATAACTTATACTACCGCAATATAACCTCCATGTAACCTCCATGAAGTTATATTTGTCACATATGTATACATTTACATTAGTATGCATATGGGTATGTAGGTACACATATGTATACCTATAAATATATGGTAGTTTTGTATGTTTTGTTAAAAGAAAAATATATACACAAGTTTACACTATTTTGATTTCTATTTCATTAGTATTGTTTCATTATTGTTATAGATATTTTATAATACGTTATCAACACGAGTTTGCTCTTCGGAAGAGAATCATTTCGTGATTTTTTTCTATTAAGGTACGCTTTTATCTATCATGTCGAATCTCTCAAAACTCGAATTTGTTGCTCTTGATATTTCTAGAAAGAATTATTTGTCATGGATACTAGATGCTGAAATTCATCTTGATGCTATGGGTCTTGGAGACACCATAAAAGAAGGAAATATAGCATCAATGCAAGATCGCACTAAGGCGATGATATTCCTCTGTCATCATCTTCATGAAGGACTAAAGTTCGAATATCTAACGGTAAATGATCCACTTGTTCTTTTGAAAAATCTAAAAGAAAGGCATGATCACCAAAAAGCAGTTATTCTTCCAAAAGCTTGTTATGAATGGCTGCATTTGCAATTACAAGATTTTAAATTTGTTATTGAGTATAACTCCGCTATGTTTCGTATAAGTTCTAAACTAAAATTATGCGTAGAAAATGTAAGTGAAAATGATATGTTAGAGAAAACATTTTCTACTTTTCATGCCTCAAATGTGCTCCTGCAGCAGCAGCAATATCGATAAAAAGGTTTTACAAAATACTCACAATTAATCTATTGTCTTCTTGTAGCTGAACAAAATAACGAGTTATTGTTAAAAAATCATTAAGCTAGTCCCACTGGTTCCGTTCTATTCCCTGAAGTCCATTGCCGGAAGTGAATGTGACTATGATGAATAATAATGGAAGAGGACGAGGACGTGGTTATGGTCGAGGACGATGTCGTGATCGTGGTCGTGGTCGTAGTCGTGGTCATAATAATAAATATTTGTCTACTTACCACCAGAAGTGGTATAATAAAGAGGACAAACAAGAAGACAAAAGTGGACAGAAAAAAGTTGTAAAAAATCTGAAATTTTGTGTTTCCGTTGTGGAATGAAAGGGCATTAGACACGTACTTGTCATATTGCAAAAATCTTGTTGATCTTTATGAAGCCTCTGTAAAAGAAAAAGGAAAGGTTGTAGATACAAATTTTTTTGATGATATTGACAATGATCCTATTGACACCACACACTTGGATATGTCAGATTGTTTTGCTAACCCGCAAGAAAATAATGAGATCATCGGTGAAGGAGAAAATATAAAGCAATTGCCCTAGTATGATTTTTCAAAACATTTTGTTTAATTTCTAAGTATTGTTATTATTCAAGAATAAATGTTGTTTAGTTTTTTTAAGTATTGTAATTTTGTTAATTTTTATGAATTGTACTTTTGTTCTCTTATTAAATTTTACATTTTATGTGAAGATTTACTTATAATTATATTAAAATTTATATAAATAAATAAATAATATATATATATATATATAATATGTGCATAATATATATTTAATTACTAATTAAATAGTACATAAAAACATATATAACCTCTATGTACTTAAATATATATTAAATTCTCTTAAAATAATTGTTATATTATTTTAATGATATATACAATATGTATGTATATATATTTGTTTTGGATAAAAAGAATATATATTATATATATATATATATATAATATTGTTTTGGATACACATATAATATGTACGTACATATGAATACATATATATATTTATGTATTTCGTCATTGTATTACTGTTTATATATATATATGTGTGTGTGTGTGTGTGTGTGTGTGTGTTATAGGGATATATATAAATTTACTAATTTTTTATGAATATTATATTTGGTTACTGGTTTACTAGTTATTTATATATATATGAATATTTTATATAGTTTTTAGATATATATATAGTGCATCTTCCTATATATTTTAGTATTCTTTTTAGTATCCTTTATTGTTTAGGACTTAGATAAAAATAAATGATATGGGGGCTTTTGAACCTATTGACAAGAAGAAAAGAAGAGAATTTCTGAACTATTTTTTTATATATATCATGGTTGAACAAAAATACAATATATATATATATATATATATATATAGGCAATAATACTAATTAAATTCCTTGATTCTAGACTAATCAAATCCCTTAATCATATTCTAACCAAATCCCTTAATTATAGTCTAACCAAATCTCCTAAATACACAATAAGGATAGAAAATATTCCCTAAACACACAATAAGGATAGAAAATATCTTGACACCCCCCTCAAATTGATGTTGGTAAGTCTATGAGCATCAATTTACTGTTGAGAAATTTGTGTCTTTGTTGGGTTGAGGCCTTTGTAAAGACATTAGCCACCTGAAGAGAAGTAGTAAGATGAGGAAGAGTGATAACACATCGAGTAAAGGCTTCCCTGATGTAATGACAATCCACATCTATGTGTTTTGTGCATTTATGATATATGGGATTTGCAGCAATGTGAATAGCACTGGTATTATCACCATGAAGTGGAGTAGGAGCACGTGAAGGAAATCCAAGTTTGGAAAGAATGCCACGTAACCACACAATTTCTAAACACGCATCAGACATGGCTCTATACTCAGCCTCAGTAGAAGATTTAGACACACTGTCCTTCTTCTTGCATTTCCAAGAAATTAAAGTATCTCCAAGAAAAATACACCATTCCGTGGTAGACTTCCTAGTATCGGGGCAGCCAGCCCAATCTGCATCACTATATGCTGTCAAATAAAGATCAGAAATTGAGGGAAAAAATAACCCACGAGTAGAGGACCCAATTAAGTATCGAATGATACAATGAACTGCAGCAAGATGGAGATGTCGGGGTGATTGCATAAATCTGCTAACTATATGAACAACGTAGGAAATATAGGGCCTTGTAATTGTTAGATAGATAAGACTACCAACAAGTTGTCTATACAACAAAGGATCTGGCAAAAGTTGGCCTTCATCTTTTCGGTATTTCATATTTACCTCCATGGGTGTATCAACAGCAGTAGTACCCTTTAAGCCAGCGAGTTCTGTAAGATCTTGGATATATTTATGTTGATTTAAGAACAAACCTTGATCTCCAGTGTGAACTTCCAGTCCTAAAAAATAATTGAGACCACCGAGATCTTTCATTTTAAAAGTACTATGCAACATATTTTGAAGCTTAGTGATCATCTCTTTATCATTACCAGTAATGATAATATCATCAACATACACCAAGAGAAAAACCATACCAGTGGTTGTCTTGTGAAAGAAAAGTGAAGAATCATATTGACTTTGTGTGAATGAAAAAAGTAAGAAGAGTGTGGCGAAACTTCTCAAACCAGACTCTAGGTGCTTGCTTTAACTCATACAAAGAACATCTTAGTTTGCAAACCTCATGAGCATTCGTCATTGACATACTTAGCGGAAGTTTCATGTAAATCTCTTCCTTAAGATCCCCATTCAGAAAGGCATTTTTTACATCCATCTGATGTAAAGCCCAAGACTGAGAGGATGCAATAGCAAGTATGGTTCTCACGGTAGTCATGTTAGCAACTGGAGCAAACGTTTCTTCATAGTTGAACCAGATTCTTGTTTATTCCCAAGAGCAACCAATCGAGCTTTATAGAGATCTAAGGAGCCATCAGACTTCAGTTTCACATTATAGACCCTCTTACTACCAATGGGCTTAACATGTGGAGGACATGAAATAATGTCCCAAGTGTGATTTTCTTCAAGTGCTTGAGGTTCTGCTTCCATTGCTTGTTGCCAACACTGATGTTTCATAGCATCTTTATAACAAGTAGGGATGGAGATAGAAGATAAAACAGTGGTCATAGCCACAGGAGGTGGAAAACCATACCTTTCAACAGATTTGTGAGGTCTAGAGCTTCTACGAAGTGGAGGAGGATCACTGGAAATAGGATCAACTGTCGCAGGTGAATGGGAAGGGACCATAGGAAGACCATTAGATGCAGGAGAAATGCGTCTATGGTAAACATAACCAGGTTTAAATCTTTGTATAGGTGTTGGTGAGGCAGAAAAATGTGGTAAAGTAGATAAAGAAGAAAGTTCTAGAGGCATTTGTATGCTAAAAAAATGCTAATGTTAAAAAAATGACATTTCTAGAGACACGAGTGCGACGTGCATGAGGATCACAGCAAAGAAATCCTTTTTGGTTTACAGCATATCCTAAGAAAGCACACTTAACAGATTGTGCACTAAGTTTATTCCTCTCATGGGCAGGAAGATGTACAAAACAAACACAACAAAAAACATGAAGATTAGAATAATTTGGTGCATCTCCAAATAAATAAAAATAGGGTGAATTATTGTTCAAGTTGGGAGATGGTAATCTATTTATTAAATAGACTGCAGTAGCTAAAGCTTCACACAAAAAATGAGAAGGAACACAAGATTCAATTAGAAGAGTGTGAACAACATCAAGAAGATGAAGATTCTTTCTTTCAGCCACACCATTTTGTTGTGGAGTGAAAGGACAAGAACGCTGAGAAATGATCCCATGACTTTGAAGAAATTATTGAAATTCATTTGACATATATTCCCCACCTGAATTAGATTGTAAGATTTTGGTTTTGGCAAAAAATTGTGTTTCAATTAAAGCAAGAAAGACTTTGAACACTGAGAAAACTTCACTTTTAGATCTAAGAAAATATATCCAAGTAAAATGAGTGAAGTCACCAATAAATGTAACAAAATATTTATAATGTTCATGAGAAATCACAAGAGCAATACCCCAAACATCAGTATGTACTAGTTCAAAAGGTTTGGTGGTACTAGGTTGATGTAAAGGAAAAAGAAGTGTTTTACTCTTACCAAGTTAACAAGATGCACAATCAACAATATCATTATTAGAAGAAGAATTTTTATTTCCAAGTAAACCAGATTTAAGCAAGACTCGAGGTATATGAGAATTAGGATGTCCTAAATGTTTATGCCACACCTGATTATTACATTGGACAACATTATAAGTACCATGGTTCGAAACTGGAAAAGGAGGAAAAACCAAAGGAAAAAGACGTCCTATTTTAGGTCCCTTCGCAATCATTTTCCCGGACACTTGATCCTGCACAAGACAACTAGAATTTAAAAAATGAATGGTACAATTATTGTCAACTAACATATATAAGATTAGTAGACAACTTAGGAGACACAAACACATTATTTAAGGAGGCTGAAATATCACCAACAACTGTGATAGGTAAAGAATTGCCATCTGTTGTACGAATTTGAAGATTTCCAGTATATTTGTGAACATTAGTTAAGGGAAAAGTAGTGTTGGTCATGTGATTAGATGCACTCGAATCAAAATACCAAAACTTAGAATTATAAATTTTTTATACCTGAAAATCCTAAAGTGGAAAGAGCAGAAACTATCATTTGTTGAACCATTTCAGGAGTAATAGCAGACTGACCAGTATTAGAGACATTTGAAGAACCAACTGAGGCATTGTAAGCAGATTCAGATCTCTATGGAGGCTGAATGGAACAATCGTTGATGATATGCCCTATTTTCTTACAGTAATTGTAGAATGTTTTAGTACAATTAGTGGAAATATGACCAAATTCTTTACAACTATAGCACAGGACTTTTGTTATATCTCTGCCTCCTTTAGATCTCCCTTGAATAGCGTATGCAACAGAAATTGGAGTAGAATTTTAAGTTTTTTGCTCCAAGACAGCCTGTGTAATGAGTCGTTATTCTTCCCTAAGAAGCTCTCCTACGCAAACATCCAACAAAGGAACTGGCTCTTTATTCATTAGGTTAGATCTGATTGCTTCAAACTCACCTCTTAACTTCATTAAGAACTGATCACGTTTGCTGATTTCATGGATAGTTTGTACAACAAAGAGTCTTTCAGGAGGAACATTTACATGTACATCAGTATTCTCAGCCCAAAGATTTTCAAAGGAAGAATACAACTCTTGGACTGACATAGTCTCTTGATTGAGTTGACTCAACTCAAGTTTCAATTGGAACCTTTGTGCTGTGTTTCTTTGGTTGTAAACTTTCTTCAGGTAGCCCCACATTTCTCTAGAATTCTTATAAGGCCTGAGGTTGAGAAGTATGGAGGGTTCCACACTTCCAATGATCCAAGACATAATCTGAGCATCTTTCACCTCTCATTTCAAGTATTTTTCTTTCTCATTACTTCTAATAGGAGCAGGAGCAGTCCCATCAATATGACCCCATAATTCTTTTCCCTTGACAAATACCTCAAATTGGAATGACCAAGCAGAATAATTCTTACCATTGAATAGAACAAAAAATTGTTCAGATCGTTCCAAAGACATGATTCAATCAGAGAACAAGTCCAAGAAAACAAGAGTAATACAAGAAATACAAGATCTTCGAGGAAGACAAGAAACTGGATACGAGAAATACAAGATCAAAACACTAAGATCTTGGAGGATGAAAAACAAATTGGACACAAGATGATTTCAGTATTTTGGCTCTGATACCATGACAAGAAAAAAAAGAAGAGAATTTCTGAAGTATTTTTTTATATATATCATGGCTGAACAAAAATACAATATATAAGGACAATAATACTAATCAAATCCCTTGATTCTAGACTAACCAAATCCCTTAATTATAGTCTAATTAAATCTCCTAATACACAATAATGATAGAAAATATCCCCTAAATACACAATAAGGATAGAAAATATCTTGACACCTATGACCTATATATGTTTGGAAAGAATAAATTATTCTACACCCCACTTAAATAAGAGTGTATATTTTTGTTAGATGAATGCTATTTAATTCAAAGTTTGCGAATGTCATTATTATTATTATTATTATTTTATTTCTTTTAATTATAATATTTTTTTATTTGCTTGAAGAATATGGATGAAGATATATGTCTTGTCGATAGTGCAACTACTCACACTATTCTTAAAAATAAAAACTATTTCATTGCAATAAAGACGAATGAGACATATGTCACTACAATTTCGAGCGGTACAAAAATAATTAAAGGTTTCAAAAGAGCCATTATAATGTTACCCAATGGAACAAAATTGAATATAAACTATGATTTATTTTCATCTAAGTCTCAAAGAATTTTTTTAAGTTTCAAAGATATTCGTCTTAATGGATATCATGTGGAGACTATAAGTGAAGGAAATGATGAGTACCTTCATATTACAAGCATTTTTTTGAATCAGAAAATTGTATTAGAAATATTGAATATGTTTTCTTCGGGTTTGTAGTACACAAGAATAAATACAATTGAAATACATTCAATAAACCAGAAGTGTATTGATTCAAAAACATTCATTATTTGGCATCACTGATTGGGGTATCCCGGTTCAAGCATGATGCGAAATATTACTGAAAATTCACATGGACACTCATTGAAAACCTGAAGATTTTTAAATCAAAAGAATTTTCTTCTGCTGTTTGTTCTCAAGGAAAATTGATTATTAAGCCATCACCAGATAATGTTGGAATTGAATCTCTAACATTTTAGAAGGAATTCAGGGTGACATATGTGGACCAATTCACCGTTCATGTGGGCCATTTTGATATTTTATGGTTCTAATAGACGCATCTAGCAGATGGTCTCAAGTTAGCTTACTATTAACTCGCAACCTGGCATTTGCAAAAGTGCTTGCTCAGATTATTAGATTACGAGCACAATTTCCAAATTATACAATTAAATAAATATGTCTGGATAATGCTAGTGAGTTCTCAACTCAAGCCTTCAATGATTATTGTAAGTCTATTGGTATAAGTGTTGAACATCTTGTAGCTCATGTTCATACACAAAATGGGTTAGCTGAATCGTTCATTAAAATACTTCAATTGATAGCTAGACCTATACTTATGAGAACTAAATTACCCATCTCAGCTTGGGGTCATGCAGTTTTGCATGCAGCAGCACTTGTACGTGTTATCATAAATATTCTCCATTGCAATTGGCTTATGATCGGGAGCCAAATATTTCCCATTTTAAAATATTTAGATGTGCGATATATGTTCCTATTGCTCCACCACAACGCACAAAAATGGGTCCTCAAAGAAGATTAGAGATATATGTTTGTTTTGATTCTCCTTCTATTATAAGATATCTTGAACCAATGACATCAGATATTTTTACGGCATGATTTACTAATTGTCATTTTGATGAATTGATGTTCTCGGGATTAGGAGGGAGAAAAAGAAAAACAACTTGGTAAAAATATTACATGGAATACTTTGCAACATCTTGATACTTGTACAAATTAGTGTGAACTTGAAGTTCAAAAGATAATTCATTTACAAAGTATAGCAAATCAACTGTCAGATGCATTTACCGACCTAATGAGAGTGACTAAGTCACATATACCAGCTGAAAATGCTCCTATACGGATTGATGTTCCAACAGGACAATCTATAAATGAAATAGCAAATTAGTCTATAGCACGCCAAAACCGTGATAGACCAATTGGTTCAGAAGATAAAAATCCTCATAAAAAGAAGGGAGCAAATGTTAATAATAAACCAGGGCTTAATACTCCAGAAGAGTCAAGAGACATAATAAATGAAATAACTCCAGAAGAAGTTTAGATACCTAAAGATATTGAAAATATTGAAAAAATATATATAATGATGAGATCTCGATAAAATATGTTTCAACGAGGAAACGATTGAATCGAGAAGAAATAACTATCGATAGTATTTTTGTATACAATATAATATCATCTATTATAAATGAAAATGATTATAATAAGCCTACATCCATTGATGAATGTCGACGTAGAAGTGATTAACTGAAATGGAAAGCTGCAATTCAAGTAGAATTAAACTCACTTGCAAAACGTGATATTTTTTGACCCATAGCCCGAACACCTAAAGATATCATCCCCGCAGGGTACGAATGAGTATTTGTAGGGGAAAGAAATGAGAAAAAATGAAATTGTGAGATATAAAGCACGTCTTGTTGCACAAGGTTTTTCTCAAAGACCAGGAATTGGCTATGAGGTCACTTATTTTCCTGTGGTGGATGCAATTACTTTTCGTTATCTCCTTAGTTTAGCAACTAATGAGAAACTTGATATACGTCTTATGGATGTAGTTACAGTCTATTTATATGACTCACTTGATAGGGATATCTATATGAAAATCCCTAAAGGATTTAAAATGTCTGAAGCATATAAATCAGATTCTCAAGAATTATATTCAATAAAATTACAAAGATTTTTGTATGGTTGAAAACAGTCTTGATGAATGCGGTATAATCATCTTAGTGAATATTTATTTAAAGAAGGTTATCAAAATAACCAAATTTGTCCATGTGTATTTATCAAGAAAGAAAATTCACGGTTTACTATAATAGTTGTATATGTTGATGATTTAAATATCATTGGAACTCCTGAAAAAAAATTAAAAGCAGTAGATTCTTTGAAGAAATAATTTGAGATGAAAGATCTTGGAAAAATAAAGTTTTCTCTCGACCTGCAAATCGAGCATTTAAAAGATGAAATTAGAATGTTTGTTCATCAATCAAATTATATTGAAAAGGTCCTTAAAAAATTCTAAATGGACAATACACATCCATTGAGTACCCCAATGGTTGTTCGATCACTTGATGTGAAGAAGGACATTTTTCGACCTCGTGAGGATAATGAAAAAGTTCTTGGTCCAGAAGTACCATATCTTAATGCAATAGGTGTACTAATGCATCTTGTTAATAATACAAGACCTGATATTGCTTTTGCTATTAACCTGTTAGCGAGGTTTAGTTCATGTCCAACTAGAAGACATTGGAATGGAATTAAACATGTCTTCCGGTACCTTCGAGGTAAAATTGATATGGGATTATTATATCATCATAGTTCTAAACCACAACTTGTTGGTTATGCTGATACTAGTACTTGTCTGATCCACATAAAGCCAGATCTGAAACAGGCTATGTTTTTACATGTGGAGGAACTTTTGTTTCATGGTGTTCTACAAAGCAAACGTTAGCTGCTACTTCTTCGAATCATGCAGAAATTATAGCAATCCATGAAGCAAGTCGTGAATGTGTTTGGTTAAAATCCATGTCTCAACACATTCAAGAGACATGTGGTTTATCTTCAGGCAAAGAACTTCCAACAATAATTTAGGAAGATAACACTGCATGTATAGCTCAATTACAGGAACGATATATCAAACAAGATCGCACAAAGGATATTTCACCAAAAAATTTCTTTACACATGATCTTCAAAAAAATGGTGATATTGATGTACAATAGATCTGTTCAAGTGATAATTTGGCAGACTTGTTCATAAAAGCATTACCAACTTCAACATTTGAAAGACTGGTCCATAATATTAGAATGCGACGATACAAAAATATTATGTAATGATCAGGGGGAGTGTACAAAGAACTATGTACTCTTTTTCCTTAACTAGGGTTTTTATCACACTGGGTTTTTCTCTAGTAAGGTTTTAATGAGGGATATTCTTTGTACAATGGACATCCAAAAGGGAAAGTTTTATAAATCATATTTTGTATGTCCATAACTCTCACTACTTCCACTATCTCCATATAACTTTCACTACCTCTATATAACTTCTACTACCTCCATATAACCTCCATAAAGTTATATTTGTAACATATGCATACATTTATATTAGTATGTATATGGGTCTGTAGGTTACACATATGTATACCTATAAATATGTGGTAGTTTTGTATGTTTTGTTACAAGAAAAATATATACACAAGTTTACACTATTTTGATTTCTATTTCTTTAGTATTGTTTCATTATTATTATTATTATAGATATTTTATAATAATTACAAAATAATTAAGTTTTTTCATTAAATTTCTTTTCATTAAAAAATTTAAAAAATTAAAATAAAAATGAAAGGATCAAAGTAAAAATAAAATGTAAATCAAAAGTTACAATTATAAATTAATAATAATACAAATTGATATAGGAGTGAAAGCAAAAACAAAATGATCATTTTGCTTTCAAATTTAGAACATTTTTCTTTTGACAGATTCGAAATTACTTCAGACGCTAAAGTTGAAGTAAATTTAATTGTTTGATCCCAATTGTACATATTCATCCCATGACTTCCTCTATGGTATATATTCCTATTGCTCCACTACAACGCACAAAAATCGGTCTTCAAAGAAGATTGAAGATATATGTTGGTTTTGATTCTCCTTCTATTATAAGATATCTTGAACCTTTGACAATAGATCTTTATACGACACGATTTGCCAATTGTCATTTTTATGAATCAATGTTTCCGAGATTAGAGGGAGAAAAAGAAAAATAGCTTGGTAAAAATATTACATGAATACTTTGCAACATCTTGATACTCGTACAAACTAGTGTGAACTTGAAGTTCAAAAGATAATACATTTCCAAAGTATAGCAAATCAACTATCAAATGTATTTACCGACCTAAAGAGAGTGACTAAGTCACATATACCGGCTCAAAATGCTCCTATATAGATTGATGTCCCAGAAGGGCAATCTGTAAATGAAATAGCAAATCAGTCTATAGCACGCCAGAAGCATGGTAAACTAATTGGTTCAAAAGATAAAAATTCCCGTAAAAAGAAGGGAGCAAATGTCAATAATGAACCCAGGCTTAGGTACCTAAAAAAGAAGTTTAGGTACCTAAAAATACTGAAAATATCGAAGAAATACATAATAATGATATCTCAATAAATTATATCTCAACGGGGAAACGATTGAACCGAAAAGAAATAACTATCGATAATGTTTTTGTATATAATGTAACATCAACTATTATAAATGAAAATGATTATAATGAACCTACATCTGCTGATGAATGTCGACATATAAGTGATTGGCTGAAATGGAAAGATGCGATTCAAGAAGAATTAAACTTACTTGTAAAACATGAAATTTTTAGACACATATCCTGGACACCTGAAGATGTTATACCTGTAGGGTACAAATAGGTATTTGTATGAAAAAGAAATGAGAAAAATGAAATTATGAGATATAAAGCATGTCTTGTTGCACAAAGTTTTTTTCTAAAGACCGAGAATTGACTATGAGGTTACTTATTCTCCAATGGTGGATGCAATTACTTTTCATTATCTCCTTAGTGTGACAGCTAATAAGAAACTTGATATGCGTCTTATGGATGTAGTTACAATCTATTTATATGGCTCACTTGATAGTGATTTCTATATAAAAATCCTTGAAGGATTTAAAATGTCTGAAGCGTATAAATCAGATTCTCGATAATTATATTTAATAAAAGTACAAAATTCTCTATATGGTTTTAAATATTTTGGACGAATGTGGTACAATCATCTTAGTGAATATTTATTGAAAGAATGTTATCAAAATAACCATATTTGTCCATGTGTATTTATTAAGAAAGAAAAATCTGGATTTGTCCATGTGTATTTATCAAAATAACCATATGCTGATAATTTAAATATTATCAGAATCCCTGAATAAATTTAAAAAATAGTAGAGTCTTTGAAGAAAAAATTTGAGATGAAAGATCTCGAAAAAATAAAGTTTTATCTCAACATGCACATTGAGCATTTAAAATATGAAACTGAAATTTTTGTTCATCAATCAAATTATAATGAAAAGGTTCTTAAGAGATTCTACATGGACAAGGCACATCCATTGAATACCCCAATTGTTGTTTGATCATTTGATGTGAAAAAGGATATTTTTCGACCTCGTGAGGATAATGATGAAGTTCTTGGTCCAGAAGTACCATATCTTAGTGCAATAGGTGCACTAATATATCTTGTTAATAATATAAGACCTGATATAACTTTTGCTATTAATCTGTTAGCAAGTTTTAGTTCACATGATCTTCAGAAAACTGGTGATATTGTTGTACAACAGATCCGTTCAAGTGATAATTTGGCAAATTTGTTCACAAAATCATTACCAACTTCAACATTTGAAAGACTGGTCCATAATATTGGAATGCAACAGTACAAAGATATTATGTAATGATCAGGGAGAGTGTACAAGAAACGATGTACTCTTTTTCCTTCACAAGAGTTTTTTTTCCTATTGGATTTTTCTCTAGTAAGGTTTTAATAAGACATATTCCTTGTACAATGGACATCCAAAAATGGATGTTTTATAAATCATATTATTTTGTATGTTTATAATTTATTATAATATCTCACTACTTCCACTACCTTCATATAACTTTCATTACCTCCATATAACTTCACTAGCTCCATATAACTTTCACTAGCTCCATATAACCTCCATGAAAATAAATTTGTAACATATGTATACATTTATATTTGTATGTATATTATATGTAGGCTACACATATTTATGCCTATAAATATGGGGTAGCTTGTATGTTTTGGAAGAACATCAAGAGATATACAAGTTATACTTTTTTGATTTCTCTAATTTTAGTCTTATTATTTTATCATCGTTATTATTATATAATATTATTAACTCATAATTTCTCAAGTGCTACACATTGAGTTACTATATATGCATACATTTTTTTAAAATAAAATAAAACAAAATTTTATAATTCTAAACATACCTAAACTTCTGGGGACATCGAAAAGGTCTCATGATCGTTGAGGACTCAACAAGTACAACTCCGACCTCTACCAAAAGCATCAATATAAATATATAGATATAATATATGTATATATTAATTTTAATTAAATTATAAATTACTTGCAAATGTTGTATGGTTGTTTTATAATTTCAGTGAATGTTCATATAATAATATGTAAATTAGTAAATATTTATTTTCTTTCGAGATTAATTATCATGATATTAGTTATTTGTGATTTTTTTTTTACTTTTTGTGAAGACATGTTGAATTATCAAAATAA
Organism: Asclepias syriaca; assembly: GCA_027405835.1. Taxonomy (NCBI): domain Eukaryota; kingdom Viridiplantae; phylum Streptophyta; class Magnoliopsida; order Gentianales; family Apocynaceae; genus Asclepias; species Asclepias syriaca. Next base: position 13,435,993 of record CM049933.1, read on the forward strand.
TTTCAATAATATTCTATATATTTCTCTACTTTAGGGTAAACTATCTTAGTTGCACTTCTTAGATCTCACAATCCATCTTTTGCACTTCAATTGTTTTTGTACTTATAGTGTCATTGAGGTTTCAAAACGTCTCACTACATGCACTTCTATTAAGTCAAACCATTAGGTCTTGAATTTTACCTTTAGTCAATATTTTTTACTGTTTTGCACTGTATTTTTGTCCAATCTGTCCAAAATAAAATGAAATTTTTTTTTTCATTTTCCTTAAAAAAGTTTCTCTCTCCTCCTTCTTCATCTTTTCTCTCTCTTCCTTCTTTCTCTCTCCCTGATTCAAATTTTTTTCTCTCTCTTTTTTCTTCCTCCTTTCTCTCTCTTTCTTCTTTCTCTCCCTCTCAAAATTTATTTTATTTTTTTCTCTCTTTCTTCTTCCTCTTTCTCTCTCTTTGAAAATTTAATTTATTTTTCTCTTTCTTCCTTCTTCCTCCTTTCTCTCTCGGAAAATTTAATTTGTTTTTCTTTCTCTTTCTTCTTCCTCCTTTCTAGTTTTTTCTAATTTTCATTTCTCTTCCACTGCCCCATGAGATAAGACTTCCACGTCTATCTGTTACCCTTTCTGTCCTTTTTTTTCTTTTTCATGTTCGTTGATTTTTTTTCTTTTTACTTCAGTACATTCGCCGGAAAAAGTAAAAACAATTTTATACTATTTCTTTCTTTCTTCCTTCTTCTTATTTTCTCTGTGCATGTAAAAATTCATCCTTAGTATTCTCCATTTTAGTTTAATTTTATCCACTTTTTTTTACGTAGTTGTTGATTTAATCATCCTGTGAGAAAAGGAGTTGGAATTCGATAAATTTAAAGGAGAGTTTGAAGAAATAATTTCAATGTCCCTGAACAAAGAATTGACTTATACTTTTAATTTTTGATTTTTTAATTTCTGAGTTGTTGTTTCCGTTGATTTTTAGAGAAATTAGAAAAGTAAAACATAGAAGAAAGGGAATTGAATAGTACAGACAGAATTGTACACAAATGGTTGAAAACGCTGCGGACGAAACGATGGACATGCTTTATTTATGTTCAGATTCAGAAATTACGGATGAAGGATGAATCCTAGTCGGATGATTAAAATAATAAAAATTGAAAAAAATTAAATTACCAGAGAGAGAAAGAAGGAAGAGATAGAAAAGTGGAAGAAGAAGGAGAGAGAAAGAAGGAAGACAAAGAGAGACAAAGGAAGAAAAAGAGAGAAAAAGAAGGAAGAAAAGAGAGAGAAAAAAAATTAAATTCCAGGAGAGATGAGAGAGAAAGAAGGAAGAGAAAGAAAAGAGGAAGGAGAAGGAGAGAGACAAAATTTACATTTTATTTTGAGCAAATTAGACAAAAATGTCAAACAATTACATTTTATTGCTCCACTACAACATACAAAAATAGGTCCTCAAAGAAAATTGAAGATATATGTTGGTTTTGATTCTCCTTCTATTATAAGATATCTTGAACCGATGACAGGAGATCTTCATAAGGCACGATTTGTCGATTGTCATTTTAATGAATCAATATTTCTGATATTAGAGGGAGAAAAAGAAAAACAGCTTGGTAAAAATATTACATGAATACTTTACAACATCTTGATACTCGTACAAACTAGTGTGAACTTGAAGTTCAAAAGATAATACATTTCCAAAGTATAGCAAATCAACTACCAGATGCATTTACCGACCTAAAGAGAGTGACTAAGTCACATATACAGGCTAAAAATGCTCCTATACAGATTGATGTCCCAGAAGAGAAATTTGTAAATGAAATAGCAAATCAGTCTACAGTAGGCTAGAAGCATGGCAAATCAATTGGTTCAAAAGATAAAAATTCTCGTAAAAAGAAGGGAGCAAATGTCAATAATTAACTCGGGTTTAATACTCCAGAAGAGTCAAGAGACATAATACATGAAATAACTCCAGAAGAAGTTTAGCACCTAAAAATATTGAAAATATCGAAAAATATTTGAAAATAATGATATCTCAATAAATATCTGAACGGGGAAACGATGGAACTGAAGAAAAAAAAACTATCGATAATGTTTTTGAATATAATGTAGCATGAGCTATTATAAATGAAAATGATTATAATGAGCCTACATCTGTTCATGAATGTCGACATAAAAGTAATTGGCTGAAATGGAAAGATGCAATTCAAGAAGAATTAAACTCACTTGCAAAATGTGAAATTTTTAGACCCATATCTTGGACACCTGAAGATTTCATACTTGTAGGGTACAAATAGGTATTTGTACGGAAAAAAATGAGAAAAATGAAATTATGAGATATAAAGCATGTCTTGTTGCACAAAGTGTTTTCTAAAGACCGGGAATTGACTATGAGGTTACTTATTCTCCAATGGTGGATGTAATTACTTTTCATTATCTCCTTAGTGTGACAACTAATGAGAAACTTGATATGCGTCTTATGGATGTAGTTACAGTCTATTTATATGGCTCACTTGATAGTGATATATATATAAAAATCCTTGAAGGATTTAAAATGTCTGAAGCCTTTAAATCAGATTCTCGATAATTATATTTAATAAAAGTACAAAAATCTTTATATGGTTTAAAACATTTCGGACAAATGTGGTACAATCATCTTAGTGAATATTTATTGAAAGAATGTTATCAAAATAACCATATTTGTCCATGTGTATTTATTAGGAAAGAAAAATCTGGATTTTCTATAATAATTTGTATATGTTGATGATTTAAATATTATTAGAACCCAGGAAGAAATTTTAAAAATAGTAGATTCTTTGAAGGAAGAATTTGAGATGAAAGATCGTAGAAAAATAAAGTTTTGTCTCGACATGCACATTGAGCATTTAAAAGATAAAACTCGAATTTTTATTTATCAATCAAATTATACTGAAAAGGTCCTTAAGAGATTCTACATGGACAAGGCACATCCATTGAGTACCCCAATGGTTGTTTGATCATTTGGTGTGAAAAAGGACATTTTTCGACCTCGTGAGAATAATGATGAAGTTCTTGGTCCAGAAGTACCATATCTTAGTGCAATAGGTGCACTAATATATCTTGCTAATAATATAAGACCTGATATAACTTTTGCTATTAATATGTTATAAAGGTTTAGTTCACATGATCTTCAGAAAAATGATGATATTGTTGTACAATAGATCCGTTCAAGTAATAACTTGGCAGACTTGTTCACAAAATCATTACCAACTTCAACATTTGAAAGATTGGTCCATATTATTGGAATGCAACGGTACAAAGATATTATGTAATGATCAGGGGGAGTGTACAAGAAACGATGTACTCTTTTTCCTTCACTAGAGTTTTTTTTCCTATTGGATTTTTCTCTAGTGAGGTTTTAATAAGACATGTTCCTTGTACAATGGACATCCAAAAATGGATGTTTTATAAATCATATTATTCTGTATGTTTATAATTTATTATAATATCTCACTACTTCCACTACCTTCATATAACTTCCACTACCTCCATATAACTTCCACTACCTCCATATAACCTCCATGAAAATAAATTTGTAACATATGTATACATTTATATTTGTGTGTATATTGTATGTAGGCTACACATATTTATGCCTATAAATGTGGGGTAGCTTGTATGTTTTGGAAGAACATCAAGAGATATACAAGTTATACTTTTTTTATTTCTCTAATTTTAGTCTTATTATTTTATTATCATTATTATTATATAATATTATTAACTCATAATTTCTCAGGTGCTACAAATTGAATTACTATATATGCATACATTTTTTAAAATAAAATAAAATAAAATTTTATCATTCTAAACATACCCAAAACTTTTGGGAACAGCGAAAAGATCTCGTGATCATTGAGGACTCAACAAGTAAAACTCCGACCTCTACCAAAAGCATCGATATAATATATGTATATATTAATTTTAATAAAATTATAAATTACTTGCAAATGTTGTATGGTTGTTTTATAATTTTAGTGAATGTTCATATAATAATATGTAAATTAGTAAATATATATTTTATTTTGAGATTAATTATCATGATATTAGTTATTCATGATTTTGTGTTTTACTTTTTGCGAAGACATACTGAATTATCAAAATAATTTCAATAATATTCTATATATTTCTCTATTATTTTATATTGTTGTTGGTTTGTTTATACAATATCTGTGTGATAATATCGAATATTTAGAAATAAAAATTATAAGAAAAACTCTATAATTTTATATAATCAAATAAGTAATAGCATAAAAATCGACTATAAAAGAAAAAAATACAAAATAATTAAAATTTTAATTTTTTTCTCTTAATGAACTTTTAGTTAAAAAATAAAACAATACAAATCAAAATAAAAAGATAACAAAGTAAAACAAAAAGTCACAAGTATATATAAAAATAATAGTAATGATGCATACATTTTTATTTTACGGTCAATTTAAGGCTAAACAAGCCCCAAAAGTTGCATTAAATTTAATTTTATCTTACCAATCATATATATCCATATGATCATGATATGGATTTGTTATCTCTACATCAACAAGTTCAGTGACATTCTTATCACTAACATAGTAAAGAATGAATTTTCCGGTCATTGATATCACCAGTTTTAATTTCTTTTCATTGTTGCAGCAAATGATATGAGTGAAATGGAATTTAAGATACCCGTCATTACTAATCATTGAAGGATAAGAGATAGTTAATGGATTAAGATTAATAGATAGCTTTTAGAACCATTCAAAATAGTCTTTCTCCATCAAGTAAACATTGAATATCATTTGTTCAAAATATTTTGTCTCAATAGCACACAAACAATCCCCACTCTCAACAAAATAATAATAATCACTATCATCAATCGTCTCTGGTTCAAAGGTTGGAAGAGAAGGCACAGACAAGTTAAATGATTCCATATTCAAATTAAAGCACAAAACAAATCCCCAATCATAGAGCCAATGAAGATTGTCATTCCAAAATATACCATCTTGAATACAATCACATTCAGACATGGAGATCTCCATTACGGATTCAATCTATTTCCAAATTCCTGTTTCAAAAGAATAGATGTAAAAATAGTATTCATCGTCTTCTTCATCCATGCATATGAAAACAAGCTTGTAATGATCAGACTTCAGAGGATTGAAACAAATATATATACGAGATGAAAATTTAGAGCTATCTTCAACAATTGTGCATTTTGGAATATGTCTATAGCTATTAGTAGTCAGGTTGCACACAATAAACTCCTCGTCACCATTCAAACGAAAATGAATGCAGAACAACCCATTTCTAGAATTCAATGCCAAGTTTTCCCAAAAAAATGACTGCTCAATTGGGTGGTTATAATAGAATCCATTGTCTTTACGTTTTGCCCACTAAAAGAAATAAATTTAACCTCAAACTTACTCGATTCAAAGAAAAATAACAGGGCATCAAATTCAAGTGACAAGCAGCAGGTGTAAGAAGTCCTACAGTGAAGGCGATGGAAATCAGAATATGAAATTACCGAGTGTCATTGCTTCAAAACGCATTGGAATCGGAGGAAGGACTTTGGACGCAAACAGAGAAGAGGGCATTGGGGACAATTGATCCGAAGAAATTTTAAAAATTTCTTCATTTGAAACAAAGGTTTGTGTAGAAGAAGTAGATGTGATTTCTCTTGTACCAATTATGTGCTTGAATATTGGCAATTTTGGTGTTTCTTCTGAACTTGAATCATTCCCGGCCACGGCTTATCAGCAATCAACCTCAATTGATTTTCTAGGTCTTTTCTCTTCTTTCTGTTCTTTTTATTTCACGGCCATGGCTTATTAGCAATCAACCTCAATTGATTTTCTAGGTTCCTTATACTCAGCAAAATCGTATGTTAAATACATAAAATGATCAATAAAATAAAAAGCAAAATTATTTATCATTAATTATTTTACTTTTTATAATTATATATATATATATTGAGAGGTCGTAAAAACCTCGGTCTGACTCAGCAGTGACGTGGCTTCATGGGTCCGCCCATGAAGCCCACTAAGTCTCCATCACTCCGAAGAACTTGGACGAAGTACGGGATCTTTCCTCTGATCTTGAGGCGCAAATATTTCAATTATCAGTTGATCCGGATTCTTCAAATATCTTCCACAGAATATCTTGTGATCGACAGTCCGATGTCCCACTTCGCCTCCGGATAAAGAGTAACTTTAAGGGACTTTCCAGAATATTCTCCTCCGAAATATCTATTAACTGAAACATTTCTTGATTAAGAAATATCTGACGAAATATCCCTACAATAGTGGGATATTTCGGGGTTAGACAAATATCAAACCTCTCATCACAGGGTCACTCGACTCTATAAATACCATTCCTCACAAGGCAGAAGGTAAGTCCAGATATCCTTACAGTAGTCTCAGTTCATTTCTCTCTACTCTCTCACCGAGTTCTGAGTCACTGACTTGACCGTCGGAGGGTTCACCGGAGGTCCCTCACCCTCCGATTGAACTTCTCTCTCTTGCAGGTTATCTTGACCACTTCGACCCGCAGAGTTAGCAGAGGATTTCCACCACATCCACGATTTTCTTGACATTCGATATCAGACCAAATTCTGACTAATCAGTTTGGTTCCGTTACCGAGAACGAAAACATTTCTTTCATCTCCCAAGATCACGAATGGCTGGGCCATCGACGGAACGTGGACTTCGCTTCGATACCCCTACCTTGGAGCCTCGCCCAGAGGAGTATCGAGCTATGTCGGCTCCCGAAAAACCCCGATATCACTCTGCTTTCGAGCGCCTTGGCCCTCGGGCGGCCTCGCGCGAAGTCCCCACCCCGCGGGGAACGACACATGGCAGAGCATACAGTCACGCTGAATGTTGCAGAGAAATCGACGACCTACGGAAGGTGGTCGAACAACTTCGTAGAGAAAAGGATCTCTCACGGCTACAGACGAGACACCAGATAGAGCTTGGAAGACCGGATTTGGCCCCATAGGCTATCCCGGCCATAGACGCAGGACGTTACCAACCATTGTCGGCCAAATCTCCCTTGGCGACAAGCAAACATCCAGGAAAGCGAGACCCCCTCGCCAGGAAGACACCACCCCAACCCGCCAGCGAAGTGGCGGAGAGTCAGCCAAAGGATAAACAAGCGAAGAACAAAGATCAGCCTGAGCATCCATCCAAGAAACCCAGAAAGGAGCCTTGTATAGATAAAACGCCCGAGAACCAAAGTCAGGAAGACCACTTAATGGAGACCGGTCCTTTCATCGAATGGATTCACGCTACTATTCCCCAAAAGGCGCTGAAACTCCCGCAATTGATCCTGTATTCAGGAACAACTAAGCCTCAGGAACACATCTGCTGATTTAGATACGCTATGGCCTTAGTGACCAATAGCGAGGCCGTCCTTTTCAAAGCCTTCCCTAGTACCTTATCAGAAAAAACCTTGACCTGGTTCTCATCACTCAAGCCCGGCACCATCAATTCATGGCGCGACTTAGAGAAATCCTTCCTGGACAAGTTCAGCATAGCCAGCAGAATTCCGAAGACAAGGGGGGATCTCGCCAACATCAAACAAAGAGAAAATGAACCCCTCCTCGCATACTTAGAGCGATTCAAGCGCACATACTATGAGATCGAAGATATCAGCCAAGATACGGTGATCACATATTTCGAGGCAGGATTCTACTCCAAGATGCTGTAAACGGAATTGCAACTCAGAAAGTTGGACACTATTGGCGAAGTATTCAATGTAGTACGTAAGGTGGCACTAGCCGAAGACAGCACCAGTTTTTCATGGAATGTGAAGAGAGAAATATATCGTGAAGACTCCCCGCATGATCGAAAAGGAAAAGGCAGTGCCAGAAAGACTGAATCGACCACATCGAACGCTCCCAAGGAAAAATTCGTCGCTATTGTTAAGCAGAAGTACAGGACTCAGAGTGCCCCGCCCACGCAGACACAGAACACATCCACCAGATATAAGTCGAAGTACTGCGACTTCCACAAAGACTGCGGCCACACAATCGAAGATTGTTTCCAGCTGAAACGTACAATTGAGAAATTGGCACGAGAAGGACACCTGAAGGAGTATCTCACGGAGCCACCCAAGGAGAAAGGAAAAAAGGTGATCGAAGTAATAACACCTCAGTTCGCTTCTATCAAGCAAATAAAGAGGAAAATCCATAACCTGAACAAACCGGTGCCGATGTGCAACTTCGACAGGCTCTCCTTAGAGCCCATAACATTTTCCGACCAGGACTTGGAGCTAAATGAAGAAGCATGGGTAACTCCTATCATATTGGAAGTCTGCATGACAGCAAAGGATATTGATAGGTGCCGAGTGAGGAGAGTGTTGATCGATACTGGCGCAACTAAAAATATATTATACTACAAGTGCTTCAGAGAAATGGGCATGAATGATACGGTTCTGAAGCCTAGCAACATGGTGCTAGAAGGGTTCACGACGCACAAAATCGGAGTCAAGGGAACAGTGAAAATTAACGTAACTTTGGGATCCGATCTCTGTTACCGCTGCGAGGAAATCAAGTTCTACGTGGTAGATGTCGATTCACCGTACAACGCCATTTTAGGGACTCTGGCACACTCCGCTTTTGAGTTAATAATATCAACATCTCATCAACAAGTACGGTTCACCACCAAGAATGGGATCGGTCACGTAAGAAGCAATCCTAAAAGTCTTCTTGCTCATGTCTTCAAATCCCGATAGCAACAGGCTACTTCGACAACTACTTCGGTGCCCATATTAGCCATGACTGAAGCAAGACCGAAAGACACTTCGACACGGATGCATTGCGTTGACAAAATAAAACCTGAGTCAGAGGAGTACGACGAAGTTTCTATCAACCCCGACTATCCTGAACAGAAGGTACGAGTTGGAAGACATTTGCCTACACCTATGAAGGAGCAGGTAGTACAATTCCTATCGGAGCACCTCACCAACTTCGCCTGGAAATTTGAGGACATGCAGGGAGTGTTGCCAGACATCGCAGAACATAAGCTTAACGTCGATCCCAAGGCTAAACCCATTAGACAAAAAGTAAGACAGTTCGGCGAAGAGAAGGTCAACAGCATGCTAGACGAAGTGCAGAAGTTGTTATCATCCAACTTCATAAGAGAAGTAGAGTACCCTTCCTGGTTAGCAAATGTGGTCATGGTGAAGAAAGCGAATGGGAAGTGGAGAATGTGTGTAGATTACACGGATCTGAATAGGGCATGCCCAAAGGACTGTTACCCTCTTCCTCGCATTGACGCTCTCGTAGATTCAACTTCGGGGTATGAATTTCTCAGCCTTATGGATGCTTTCTCGGGGTATCACCAGATCAAAATGAGGCTGCAGGACCAAATCCACACTTCGTTTCGAGCTACTGGAGGAACTTATTGTTACAACGTGATGCCTTTCGGACTCAAAAATGCCGGAGCAACGTATCAAAGGATGATGAATAAGGTTCTACAACAGCAAATAGGGAGGAGCGTGGAAACATATGTGGATGACATGGTTATCAAGACCAAACACGGACACTCCCACCTCGAAGATTTGAAGGAGACATTCACCACTTTATCGAAGTACCGGTTAATGCTTAACCCTACGAAGTGCAGCTTCGGAGTAAAGGCCGGTAAATTCCTTGCTTTATGATGTCAGAACGGGGCATCGAGGCGAACCTGTACTAGCACTTACCGAACCTCGATGCATCAAGGATATTCAACGCTTGAACGGATGTATAGCTGCCTTGGGGCGATTCATTTCTAAGTCCGCCGAGAAGTGTATGCCTTTCTTCAAAACCGCGGGAAGAACGTTTTTGTGTGGACTAAAGAGTGTGTTAAAGCCTGGGAAGACTTGAGGAATTACCTGGCGAAGTTACCCTTACTCAGTGCGCCTGTAACGGGTGAGGTATTGTACATGTACCTCTCCGTCTCACAGCTGGCGATAGCTTCGGTATTAGTAAGGAATACGCAGGGTAAGCAAACACCGGTCTACTTCGTCAGTCGAATCTTGCGGGATGCCGAGGTACGCTATTCAAACATCGAAAAACTTGCTTTCACTTTAGTGATCAGTACTCGTAAGCTTCACGCTTACTTCGAATCCCATACCGTGGTCGTCTATACCAACCACCCACTAAAACAAGTTTTTCACAAGTTGGACCAATCCGGGAGATTGTTACGGTGGTCCATTGTGCTATGTGGGTATGATCTTGAGTTCAAGCCGAGAACTGTAATTAAGGCACAAGCTTTATCAGACTTCCTAGCCGAACTCTCCTTCACGGAGTTATCACCCCACGAGAACATCACACCGACATCCGGGCCAGAGAACACTTGGACAATGATGGTAGATAGAGCAGTCAACTCTCAAGGGGCCGGAGTCGGTATTATATTAAAGTCACCTTCGGGACAGTACGAGGAAGTCCGAAGCGTAAGGCTCGACTACGTGTTATCTAACAATCAAGCCGAATACGAGGCACTTGTCCTCGGTCTACTATGGGCTTTGGAAGTCGGAGTAGAAGCTCTTGAGGTATTTAGCGACTCCTAAGTCGTAGTGGAACAGGTAAATCAAGAGTATTCGGTAAATTCCGATAATTTAAAGGGATATGTTGAAAAGGTGGAGCGATTAGTTCCTCGGTTCCACCATTTCTCGCTCAAGAAAATATGCCGAAGTAAGAACGAGTTGATACGCGAAAATCATATACCTTTTTTAGCATGTTTTTATGTATGATTTAGGGTGAAATTGATAGGAAATCGATCTTAATTGATTGTTATTTACTCAATTTCACAGTTTTTATGATTTTGGAAGTGTCAGGTGAAAAGTAGACGAAAACAGCAAATTTTGGGGCAAAAATGCAATTTTTGGAAATGCTGACCTGGTCAACAGACCAGGACGGGTGTCCCAATCCGGGACGGGCGTCCCGAACCCCCATATCAAGTCCCACATCGAATGTTTGATGAAAAATCACCCCGGGAAGCTGCTATAAATACCCCAGGCCTCCAGCAGTTGAAATCATCCCTCTCCACTCGATCTGAGTCATTCAGAGACTTCCAGTGTACAATTCTCGAGTACACAAGTCACTAAGAGACTCGGGTTTCAGTTTCAGTTTTCTTTCTTTCTTTAGTGTTTCGTTTTCTTAGTTTCTGAGAAATAGTCTCAGAGCATAGGCTTCGATAGATAGGTTCATTTTTTGTATTCATAGAATACCGGGATTTCGTTAGGAGATCCTAAGAGAGAGATAGGGTGCGTGTTCTTAGTCAGATTAGGGCAATTTGCTTAAGCCCGGGATGTAAGGTAAAGCAATTGCTACTAGGTCTGAGGAGCGTTCTCCGAAGGCTCTGTCGAGCAGAGTTGAATCGAGCAGTCAGGAGCATACAGGAGCTGCAGCGCCGGCTGGACCTACATAGAGTGGTGATTACTTTATGATAGTGGGTCCCCTAGACGAGGTTCTGTATGTTTACGAATTGTTTTATCTAAATATTAATTTGAATATCAGATTACGATTCTTATGAATATCTGTTTTATATGTTGAAGTTGTTATGATTTTCCGGAAATAGCCACCTGCTAAATATTCACTATGTCTGCATGTCTAATGTCGTTCTTTTAAACTGAAATTAGGGTTATAGACAATTCCTAACCACGGTCTATTCATAACCTGTTTAGTTTAACAAGCATCAATTAGTATTGGTGTCTGCCATACTAGATAAAATAATCTGCGGAACACCCTATTGGTTGAAAGTAGTCTAGGTAGGCTGAGTAGAGTGTTATGCTGGCGGTTATGAGACGAGCAGTATGATCCCCGAAGTAACATAGGGCGTTCATTGTTGACTTTTGTCCGAGCCGTGAGTAGGGTCGTTACCCTTAACGATGGGGCGGTAGCGTAGAGACTCAGATGTGGTACACCTTTAGACTCAGAACATAGTTGCAATCCAGGCCAAGACATGTCTAAAATACTCGAATATAGGTCAATCAACGTATAGTAACAGTACAACATAAAATTAGGATCTCATCTATAAAATACTTTTGGGATTAATTAGACTTAAACCTAGTGGAGAATGGATCACCCTCTCATCAAAGTTATTGATGAAGATTGCATAACTGGATCATAAGATAAGAGTTAGAATAAAAGGCTAGTTACTACTAAGCCGTTACCACTTCCCTGGGAGTACGATATTTAACTTAATAAAATCGTAGATACTTTCCAACAAACTAGCTACACGATAAGTACTCTGCCTTAGGTTCTGATTGATTAAGTGACAATAATTGAATGCTAAGTGACAGTTAGTAAGACTCAATCCTTAATTACTCATAATCGACATAGGTAAATAAAAGCCTATTTTTTAGCATACCAATCGGAACGCATCATATTTTTGGTGCCGTTGCCGGGGAAATATCATAATGAATTTAGGATTCCTGATCAAAATTCTAGAGACTTATGATAGGTAACGGTAGTAACCTAGACCTTAGACCTACACTTATCTTATACTAGTTAGACAATCAATTTCCGAAATATAGGGTTATCATAACTAATTGATTTTAGATATTATCTGGAATTAAGACACTTAGGATAACCCAATTTTAGAAAATTATTCTAAAACCATATTGAGGGAATTTAATGGCTTTCGAAATTAAACATAAAAAGAAAAAAAATGTTAAAAATTTAAAATCCAAAAAGAATGTATTTTTCTTGCTCAACGGTAAGTTGTTCTTCTTCCCTATCTCTTGTTCTTTCTTAGTTGTTTTTTTTTCGTACATTTGTTTCTCTTTTTCGTTTTTTTCCTATTACTTAATTTCGAAAAAAATAAAAATGGAAATGAGGATAGAATATTTTTCTGAGTTGTCAATTTTTGGCTCAGGTTTTAATTTGGAAGAAATATCATTGTGGAATTCTCTTAGGTCATGCTTAGTCTATTAGACAGAATCATGAAATGAAATTTTCTTTAAATAGACAAACCTCTGAGTATTCTAATGAGAAAGGATGTTCCTTTTGTTTGATGATAAATGCATGAGATTGTTTAAACCAAAAGGAATTACTGCACCCATTATGACATCACCTAATTGGAATTTGCTTTGTGAATTAATATGTGATGCTAGTGACCATGTAGTAATGATTGTTTTAGGAAATAGGCATGATTAGAACTTCATATTATACACTATGCAAGTAAGACCTTTTACTGATGCCTAGTAGAACCTTACCACCACTGAAAAAGGGATTACTAGTTATTGCATATGCCTATGATACATTGATACGCGAAAATCGTATCACATTTTTAGCATGTTTTTATGTATGATTTCGGGTGAAATTGAGGGTAAATTGATCTTAATTGTTTGTTATTTACTCAATTTCACAGTTTTTATGATTTTGGAAGTGTCAGGTGAAAAGTAGACGAAAACAGCAAATTTTGGGGCAAAACGCAATTTTTGGAAATGTTGACTTGGTCAAAGGGTCAGGACGGGCGTCCCGACCCAGTCAAACCGCCGGGACGGGCGTCCAGGACTCGGGACGGGCGTCCCGACCTGGTCAACAGATCAGGATGGGCGTCCCAATCCGGGACGGGCGTCCCGAACCCCCAGATCTAGTCCCACATCGAATTTTTGATGAAAAATCACCTCGGGAAGCTGCTATAAATACCCCAAGCCTGCAGCAGTTGAATTCATTCCTCTCCACTCGATCTGAGTCATTTAGTGGTTTCCAGTGTACACTTCTCTAGTACACAACTCACTGAGAGACTCGGATCTCAGTTTCTTTCTTATTAGTGTTTTGTTTTAGTTTCTGAGAAATAGTCTCAGATCTTAGGCTTCTATAGATAGGTTCGTTTCTGGTATTCATAGAATACCTGGGATTTCGTTAGGAGATCCTAAGAGGGCTCTAGGTGTTCGAAGAGTCAGTCCACAGGGCTGGGCTTAAGCCGGGTTGTTAAGTAAAGCCCAGCTACTAGGCTGAGGAAGCGTCCTCCGAAAGTTCTGACGAGCAGAGTCGGGTCAAGTAGTACGACATATATAGCAGTACGCTCCAATGGCGTGACTACGTAAAGGGTGATTTCTTTATGGCATCAGTCCCCCATGTCCCTCTCTTTATATGTTGTTACTGTGTTTGTCCAAATACTGATTTGAATACAAGATTATGATTACTATGAATATTTGTTATATTTGTTGAAGTTATTATGTTTTTACGGAAATAGCCACTTGCTTAAATATTCATTATGTCTGCATGTCTAATGTAGTTTCTTTTAAACTAAAATTAGGGTTATAGACAATTCCTAACCACGGTCTATTCATAACATGTTTAGTTTAACAGGCATCAATTAGTATTGGTGTCTGCCATACTAGATAAAATAACCTGCGGAACACCCTGTTTGTTAGAGTAGTCTAGGTAGGCTGAGTAGAGCGTTATGCCGGCGGTTATGGGCAAGCGGCATGATTCCCGAAGTGACATAGGGCTTTCATAGCTGTCTTTAGTAGTAGCCGTGAGTAGGGCCGTTTACCTTGGCGATGGGGCGGTAGCATAGAGACTCAGATGTGGTACACCTTTAGACACAGAACATAGTTGCAATCCAGGCTAAGATATATCTAAAGCACTCGAATATAGGTCAATCAACATATAGGAACAATATAACATAGAATCAGGACTCATCTATAAAACACTTCTAGGATTAATTAGACTTAAACCTAGTGGAGAACGAATCACCATCTCATCAAAGTTATTGATGAAGATTGCATAACTGGATTATAAGATAAGAGTTAGGAATAAAGGCTAGTTACTACTAAGCCGTTACCACTTCCCTGGGAGTACGATAATTATTTAATAAAATCGTAGATACTTTCCAACAGACTAGCTACACGATAGGTACTCTGCCTTAGGTTCTGGCTGATTAAGTGACACCATAGAGACTAAATGTGACAATTAGTCAATCACAGTCCTTAATTACTCATAATCAACATAGGGTAAAACAACACCTATTTAGCACGTCAACCGGAAACCCATCAGATTTTTGGCGCCGTTGCCGGGGAAATATCATAATGAATTTAGGATTAAAGGCCACAATTCTAGAGACTTATGATAGGTAACGGTAGTAACCCAGCAAATTATCATAACTAATTGATTTTAGATATTATCTAAAATTAAGACATTTAGGATAATCAAATTTTAGAAAATCATTCTAAAACCATATTAAGGAAATTTAACTGCTTTCGAAAAAAAAAAAGAAAAAAAAATTTAAAATTAAAAAACCGAAAAAATGTATTTTTCTTGCTCAATGGTAAGTTGTTCTTTTCCCCATCTCTTGTTCTTTCTTAATTGTTTTCTTAGTTGCTCTTTTTCGTGTTTTTCTTCTATTATTTAATTTCGAATAAAAATGGAAATGAGGATAAAATATGTTTTCTTCTGAGTTGTAAAATTTTGGCTTAGATTTTTATTTGGGAAGAAACTCCATTTTAGAATTTTCTTAGAGTCATATCGGCTTTATTAGGACGAGTTATGAAATAATTTTTCCTTAATAGCTAGACCTTTGAATGTTCTATTGAAAAAAAAAGGATGTTCCTTTTGTTATGTTGATAATTGCATGAGATCTTTTAAACCAAAAGGAATTACTGCACCCATTAGGGCATCACCTGATTGAAATATGCTTTTTGAATGAATATGTGATGTAATGATGTAGTAAGAAGTGTTTTAGGACAGAAAGATGATAAGAAAGTTCATGTATGATAAATCCTGATCTTATCTAGTCTTGTCTAAAACAATAGGTTACACTGATCACTCTGAGATATCTGTGTTCAATAAAACTGATGCTGAACCATAATTGATTAAGTTAGGCTTTATTGTTACTTGAATTTGATGTAGAATGAAGGGATAAGAAAAAGGGTTAAGAATCTAGAAAGAAAACCTTTGGTCTAGATTAGGAAACCATGAGGTAGAGGCTATTGACGAGATACTAGTATCTGATAAACTTCTGAATGAGAAATTATTTGCTATGAATAATGATTCTCCTCCGTAGTTTACTGATATTACTAATTATCTAGTTGCTAATTATTCCCCAGTGATATGACTTATCAACAAAAGAAGAAATTCTTTGTTGATTTGGAATGTTACTACTAGGGAGATCCGTTTTTCTATTTTGAATCATTGCAGGGTAAGTGATCAGAAGACGTATCTCAGAAGACGAAGGACACAAGATTTTGGAGCATTGCCCTAAAGAATCTACGTGAGACCAATTGACTACTATCAACACTGTCCGGAAAGTGTTGAAAGTAGGATCTTGTTGACCCACCATATTCAAGGATTTTGTATCTCGATATAGTCCTGCGATGCTTGCCAAATAACAGGTAACACATCTGCTAGAGATCATCTACCCCAGCGACGTACACAGAATGTTGCAACCGTTGATATCAGGGGTATTTCGAATCCTTTTCTCTTTCTTCCGTTGAACATAATTACATCATAGTAGTCGTGGAACACTTTTCAAAATGGCATGAACCACAGGCATTACCTACTAATGATGTTAAAGTCATGTGCAGATTCTAGTTGTTTTCCAGATTCAGAGTGCTGATGTCTTAGGAAGAAATGTTCAGCCTGTGTATCAAATCTGTGAAGTCTGCTAAGTACCACACTTTAGCAGGGATTGCTATGGGAATGACTGACCATTCCAAAAGATGTAGGAGTAGGTTACTGCAGAATGCTGCTCCAATGGGAAATGCATACAATCCCAACTAGAGGAATCATACGGGATTTAGCTGAGGAATAATTCGGAAGCTGGAAACTTTCAGAAGATATCACCACAGCAAAACCCCTACCCACAGAATCAACAGATGAGATACTGGTAACAATTAAAGCCAGACCAGTGCAAGCAAGTGATCTACCAAGAGGTAACGAAGGGTCGAAGGATATAGAGGAATTTGGCGTTGTATCAGGAGCATAACAATGGAGGAGCTTGCATTCCCTGTATACCAATCAGCTGTGAGAAACTTCCCTGAGGAAGTCTCAAATACTTGGGCCCAGATCTACACAACTGGAGCCCCCTACCACCACAGCTTCGCCAAAACTTCAGGTATCTTTTCTTCCATTCGAGACTTGCATGCAATACCTTTACTAACATTGGCAAGAAGGCACACAAATCCCAAGAAGTCTCATTCCTAGAAACGTTCCTCCTAGACACGTTGCTATGAACGTGAGAAATCTTACAAATGATTCGAGGAAGCAGTCCGTGGGGCTCGAGCCATTCATCAAATGAATAGGCCACTACCTGGAGCTCGATAATGAAGGATCGGAGGTGACGTCATCCGTTCCAATATCTAGAGCTTACAGAGTCAAGAGCGCCTCAGCAATAGCACATGGCTAAGGTGAAGAGCCAATTGATAGCCTAGAGAAAACCCTTCTGCTCGAGGCAAGAAGGGAGTTTTTCTAACCCTCATCTTCCTTTACATTTATTTTCTTCATTTTTGTGTCTTGTTTTGTTGGTTGTTTTATTTTCTATCTTACCCTTAGTTAGTCAAATAAGTGTGGGGTAAGAGTTTTCTATTTTGTTTTCATTTCTTCTTGTCGTCAAATAAGTGTGGGGTAATTAGATATGCATGAACACTGAGGACAGTGCCAGACTTAAGTGTGGGGTAGCAGTGCACGGTGCACTGTAGCAGTTTGCAAAATTTTTCGCATGCTTTTGCTTGTTTTCCCCGTACTTTCAAACCCTTCCAAAATGTTTTCAAAATTTTTCCGTATTTCAGACTTCTAATTGCAGTATGCTTGGTTAAACAATTGCTTACGTCTATGATATGTAGGTAGTATGTTATGGCTAGTAGGAGATAATTGATGACTACTGCTGAACTAATTGATTAGGAATAGGGAATTCCTGATAACTGAGCACAACTTTGTCTAGGATTAGAGACCTTAGCCAATTGCATGTTCGAGACTTAACTAGATAAAATTAGACCAGTTGTAGATATATTGGCAGTTAGAATGACTATATGAGACTCTAAGCTAAAAGTGAAAAGAAACAAAAGAAAGTTAATCAAATGAGGGTAGTTTGCCAGCGGCCTTCGCTACTCGAGCACCACTCCTTCAGGGAATTTAAAGCCTGATGCCCTAAGGTCGTGTAGGTCTGGGAGTCATCGGAGTGGGACTCGCTACATGGGTAGTTGAAGTTGACGTGTTCTAAGCAGACTCAAAATACCCTGAATCTATAAAGAAAATAACTAAATGCTAAAACATTAAAAATCTGATCACCGAAGCTCAGAACTCAAAAAGTTGTCTGTTGTTAGTATGTCTAGCGATGCGTCGAAGTGTTATCTGGTAGTAGTTAAGACAAAAGTACATTATGTTGACTATCTGGTCTAGACTAGTACACACACTACACATCAGGAAGACCCTGTGACTAAGAAAAAGTTCAACCTAGTTGTTGATTTATTTTCTGCCTGACCCTAACAAACTACTAGAGACATTTGAGACCTTGTCATAGAAACCTAACCAGTCAGACCTGTGTTAAGAATTGTCTGAAGAATTTTTGGAATAAAAACATGACTAGGAATGCACATATGGTTTAGAATCACTAACTTCAGGTGGACTTTGCTTGAGGACAAGCAAAAAGCTAAGTGTGGGGTTATATAATACGCGAAAATCGTATCACATTTTTAGCATGTTTTTATGTATGATTTCGGGTGAAATTGATCTTAATTGTTTGTTATTTACTCAATTTCACAGTTTTTATGATTTTGGAAGTGTCAGGTGAAAAGTAGACGAAAACAGCAAATTTTGGGGCAAAAACGCAATTTTTGGAAATGTTGACTTGGTCAAAGGGTCAGGACGGGCGTCCCGAACCCAGTCAAACCGCCGGGACGGGCGTCCCGACCTGGTCAACAGATCAGGACGGGCGTCCCGAACCCCCACATCCAGTCCCACATCAAATATTTGATGAAAAATCACCCCGGGAAGCTGCTATAAATACCCCAGGCCTGCAGCAGTTGAATTCATTCCTCTCCACTCGATCTGAGTCATTTAGTGGTTTCCAGTGTACACTTCTCTAGTACACAACTCACTGAGAGACTCGGATCTCAGTTTCTTTCTTATTAGTGTTTTGTTTTAGTTTCTGAGAAATAGTCTCAGATCTTAGGCTTCTATAGATAGGTTCGTTTCTGGTATTCATAGAATACCCGGGATTTCGTTAGGAGATCCTAAGAGGGCTCTAGGTGTTCGAAGAGTCAGTCCATAGGGTTGGGCTTAAGCCGGGTTGTTAAGTAAAGCCCAGCTACTAGGCTGAGGAAGCGTCCTCCGAAGGTTCTAACGAGCAGAGTCGGGTCAAGCAGTACGGCATATATAGGAGTACGCTCCAACGACGTGACTACGTAAAGGGTGATTTCTTTATGGCATCAGTCCCCCCCCCCCACCCCCCCCCCCCCCCCCCCCGTCCCTCTCTTTATATGTTATTACTGTGTTTGTCCAAATACTGATTTGAATACAAGATTATGATTACTATGAATATTTGTTATATTTGTTGAAGTTATTTTTTTTACGGAAATAGCCACCTGCTTAAATATTCATTAGTGCTGCATGTCTAATGTAGTTCTTTTAAACTAAAATTAGGGTTATAGACAATCCTAACCACGGTTTATTCATAATGTTTAGTTAACAGGCATCAATTAGTATTGGTGTCTGCCATACTACATAAAATAACCTGCGGAACACCCTGTTTGTTAGAGTAGTCTAGGTAGGCTAAGTAGAGCGTTATGTCGGCGGTTATGGGCAAGCGGCATGATTCCCGAAGTGACATAGGGCTTTCATAGATGTCTTTAGTAGTAGCCGTGAGTAGGGCCGTTTACCTTGGCGATGGGGCGGTAGCATAGAGACTCAGATGTGGTACACCTTTAGACACAGAACATAGTTGCAATCCAGGCTAAGATATATCTAAAGCACTCGAATATAGGTCAATCAACATATAGGAACAATATAACATAGAATCAGGACTCATCTATAAAACACTTCTAGGATTAATTAGACTTAAACCTAGTGGAGAACGAATCACCATCTCATCAAAGTTATTGATGAAGATTGCATAACTGGATTATAAGATAAGAGTTAGGAATAAAGGCTAGTTACTACTAAGCCGTTACCACTTCCCTGGGAGTACGATAATTATTTAATAAAATTGTAGATACTTTCCAACAGACTAGCTACACGATAGGTACTCTGCCTTAGGTTCTGCCTGATTAAGTGACACCATAGAGACTAAATGTGACAATTAGTCAATCACAGTCCTTAATTACTCATAATCAACATAGGGTAAAACAACACCTATTTAGCACATCAACCGGAAACCCATCATACAATCATGCCATGCCTAGTCTAAACAATAGTATACACTGATTACTTTACTCTAAGATATCTGTTCAATAAAACTAATGATGAACCAAGATTGATTAGTTAAGTTCTATTGAATTTGATATAGAAAGACGGGATAAGAAAAAGGGCTAAAAATCTAGAAAGCAAACCTTTGGTCTAGATTAGAAAACCCCGAGTTAGAAGCTATTGACGAGACAGTAGTATCTGATAAACTTCTGAATGAGAAATTATTGCTATGAATAATGATTCTCCTCCGTAGTTACTGATATTACTAATTATTAGTTGCTAATTATTCCCAAGTGATATGATTATCAACAAAAGAAGAAATTCTGTTTGATTTGGAATGTACTACTAGGGAGATCCGTTTTTCTATTTTGAATTATGCAGGGTAAGTGATCAGAAGACGTATCTCAGAAGACGAAGGACACAAGATTTTGGAGCATTGCCCTAAAGAATCTACGGGAGACCAATTGACTACTATCAACATTGTCCGGAAAGTGTTGAAAGCAGGATCTGTTGACCCACCATATTCAAGGATTTTGTATCTCTAATACAGTCATGTGATGCTTGGCCAAATAATAGGTAACACATCTTCCAGAGACGTCTACCCCAGCAACGTACACAGAATGTTGCAACCTTGATATCAGGGGTATTTCGAATCCTTTTCCTTTCTTCCTTTGACACTAATTACATCATAGTAGTCATGGAACACTTTTTCAAAATGGCCTGAAGCACAGTCATTACCTACTAATGATGTAAAGTCATGCAGATTCTATGAGAAGTTGTTTTCTAGATTCAGAGTGCCAATGTCTTAGGAAGAAACGTCAGCCTGTGTATCAAATCTGTGAAGTCTGCTAAGTACCACACTTTAGCAGGGATTTGCTATGGGGACTGACCATTCCAAAAGAGGTAGGAGTAGGTTACTGCAGAATGCTGCTCCAATGGGAGACGCATACAATCCCCGCTAGAGGAATCATACGGGATTAGCTGAGGAGTAATTCGGAAGTTGGAAACTTTCAGAAGACACCACCACAGCAAAACCCACACTCGCAGAATCAATAGATGAGGATACTGGCAACAATTAAAGCCAGACCAGTGCAAGCAAGTGATCTACCAAGAGGGTAACGAAACGGTCGACAGATATAGAGGAATTTGGCATTGTATTAGGAGCATAGCAATGGAGGAGCTTGCATTCCCTGCATACCAATCAGCTGTGAGAAACTTCCGAGGAAGTCTCAAATACTTGGGCCCAGAATACACAACTGGAGCCCCTACCACCACAGCTTCGCCAAAACTTTAGGTTCTTTTCTTCCATTCGAGACTTGCATGCAATACCTTTACTAACATGGGCAGGAAGGCACACAAATCCCAAGAAATCTCATTCCAGAACGTTCCTCCTGGACACGTTGCTGATGTGAGAGAATCTTACACAGAGTCGAGGAAGCAGTCGTGGGGCTCGAGCATTCAATGAATAGGCCATACCTAGAGCCGACAATGAAGGATCGAAGCTGACGTCATCCATTCCAGTATCTAGAGCTTACAGAGTCGAGAATGCTCAGCAATAGACATGGCTAAGGTGAAGAGCTAATTGGACAGATCAGAGAAAACCCTTCTGCTCGAGGCAAGAAGGGAGTTTTTTAATCTCATCTTCCTTTACTTTTATTTTCTTCATTTTTGTGTCTTGTTTGTTGGTTGTTTATTTTCTCTCTACCTAGTAGTCAAATAAGTGTGGGGTAAGAGTTTTCTATTTGTTTTCATTTCTTCTTGTTTGCAAATAAGTGTGGGGTAGTTTAGCTATGCATGAACACTGAGGACAGTGTCAGACTTAAGTGTGGGGTAGCAGTGCACGGTGCACTGTAGCAGTTGGCAAAATTTTTGCATGATTTTTCTTGTTTTCCCCCTATTTTCACACCCTTCCAAAATTTTTTCAAAATTTTTCCGTCTTTCAGACTTCTAAATGCAGTATGCTTGGTTAAACAATTGCTTATGTCTATGATATGTAGGTAGAATGTTATGGTTAGTAGGAGATAATTGATGACTATTTTTGAACTTATTGATTAGGAATAGGGAATTCCTGATAATTAAGCACAACTTAGTTTGGGTTAGAGACCTCAACCAATTACCTTTTCAAGACTTAACTAGATAAAATTAGACCAGTTGTAGGATGCATTGACAATTAGAATGACTAGATGAGACTCTGAGCTAAAAGTGAAAAGAAAAGAAAAAAATGATGATGAAAAAAAATAGGGTAGTTTGCCAGTGGCCTTCGCTACTCGAGCACCACTCCTTCGGGGAACTTAAAGCCTGATGCCCTAAGGTAGTGTAGGTCTGGGAGTCATCGGAGTGGGACTCGCTACATGGGTAGTTGAAGTTGACGTGTTCAAAGCAGACTCAAAATACCCTGAAGCTATAAACGAAAGAAATCAATAAGAGCTAAATAATTAAAATCTGATCACCAAGGCTCAGAACTCAGAAAGTTATATGTTGTCAGTGTGTCTAGTGACAGGTCGAAGTGTTATCTGGTAATAGTTAAGACAAGAGTTTATTGTGTTGACTATCTGGTCTGGACTAGTGCACACACTACACATCAGGAAGACCTTATGACTAAGAGAAGAGTTCAACCTAGTTGTTAAATTGTTTTCTGCTCAATCCTAACAATCTACTAGAGACATTTGAGACCTTGTCATAGCAACCTAACCAGTCAGACCTGTGTTAAGAATTATCTGAATAATTTTTGGAATAAAAACATGACTAGAAATTTAAGTGACTGCACATATGATTTAGAATCACTAACTTCAGGTAGACTTTGCTTGAGGACAAGCAAAAAGCTAAGTGTGGGGTTATCTGATACGCGAAAATCATATACCTTTTTTAGCATGTTTTTATGTATGATTTAGGGTGAAATTGATAGGAAATCGGTCTTAATTGATTGTTATTTACTCAATTTCAAAGTTTTAATGATTTTGGAAGTGTCAGGTGAAAAGTAGACGAAAACAGCAAATTTTGGGGCAAAAACGCATTTTTTGGAAATGCTGACCTGGTCAACAGACCAGGACGGGCGTCCCGAACCCACAGATCAAGTCCCACATTGAATTTTTGATGAAAAATCACCCCGGGAAGCTGCTATAAATACCCCAGGCCTCCAGCAGTTGAAATCATCCCTCTCCACTCGATCTCAGTCATTCAGAGACTTCCAGTGTACAATTCTTGAGTACACAAGTCACTGAGAGACTCGGGTTTCAGTTTAAGTTTTCTTTCTTTCTTTAGTGTTTCGTTTTCTTAGTTTTTGAGAAATAGTCTCAGAGCTTAGGCTTCGATAGATAGGTTCATTTTTGGTATTCATAGAATACCAGGATTTCGTTAGGAGACCCTAAGAGAGAGATAGGGTGCGTGTTCTTAGTCAGATTAAGGCAATTTGCTTAAGCCCGGGATGTAAGGTAAAGCAATTGCTACTAGGTCTGAGGAGCGTTCTCCGAAGGCTCTACCGAGCAGAGTAGGATCGAGCAGTCATGAGCATACAGGAGCTGCAACGCCGGCTGGACCTGCATAGAGTGGTGATTACTTTATGACAATGGGTCCCCTAGACGAGGTTCTGTATGTTTACGAATTGTTTTATCTAAATATTAATTTGAATATCAGATTATGATTCTTATGAATATCTGTTTTATATGTTGAAGTTGTTATGATTTTCCGGAAATAGCCACCTGCTAAATATTCACTATGTCTGTATGTCTAATGTCGTTCTTTTAAACTGAAATTAGGGTTATAGACAATTCCTAATCACGGTCTATTCATAACCTATTTAGTTTAACATGCATCAATTAGTATTGGTGTCTGCCATACTAGATAAAATAATCTGCGGAACACCTTGTTGGTTGAAAGTAGTCTAGGTAGGCTGAGTAGAGTGTTATACCGGCGGTTATGAGACGAGCAGTATGATCCCCAAAGTAACATAGGGCGTTCATTGCTGACTTTTGTCCGAGCCGTGAGTAGGGCCGTTACCCTTAACGATGGGGTGGTAGCGTAGAGACTCAGATGTGGTACACCTTTAGACTCAGAACATAGTTACAATCCAGGCCAAGACAAGTCTAAAATACTCGAATATAGGTCAATCAACGTATAGTAACAGTACAACATAAAATCAGGATCTCATCTATAAAACACTTTTGGGATTAATTAGACTTAAACCTAGTGGAGAATGGATCACCCTCTCATCAAAGTTATTGATGAAGATTGCATAACTGGATCATAAGATAAGAGTTAGGATAAAAGGCTAGTTACTACTAAGCCGTTGCCACTTCCCTGGGAGTACGATATTTAACTTAATAAAATCGTAGATACTTTCCAGCAGACTAGCTACACGATAGGTACTCTGCCTTAGGTTCTGATTGATTAAGTGACAATAATTGAATGCTAAGTGACAGTTAGTAAGACTCAGTCCTTAATTACTCATAATCGACATAGGTAAATAAAAGCCTATCTTTTAGCATACCAATCGGAACACATCACGAGTCAGCTGACAAGTTGGCGAAGATAGCATCTGGAGAAACCCCCAACACTCTGGGAGTAATGGTAGAACTTGTCACAACTCCAGAAGTCGTCCTTCCCTTGAGACAATCAACCAAAGCACCCACTTGGATCGACAAACTGCGCGATTACATAACTTCAGACATTTTGCCCGAAGATAAGACTAATGCTAGACAGATACGGCAACGAGCTGCCCGGTACACAGTAATCAACGACATTCTATATCGTCGTTCGTTCACCAGGCCCCTACTTTGCTATATCCCACCGAATCTCACTCAGTCCATACTAGAGGAAATGCATGAAGGCATATGTGGCGGGCATCTCGGGTTTAGACCTCTTTTAAAAAAGATCTTAAATCAAGGATTTTATTGGGTGACATTACGAAAAGACTCGGAGGACTTCGTCAGACGGTGCGAAGTATGTCAGAAGTTCGGCAAGATACTTCGATTACCCTCTATACCTCAAACCCCGGTTTTGGCTGCTTGGCCTTTTGACATGTGGGGAGTTGACCAAATGGGCAAGTTTTCAAAGTCCAGAGGAAGTGAATATCTGGTGGTGGCCGTGGACTATTTTTCTAGATGGATTGAGGCAAAGGCTCTTGCAGCTCCCACTGAGGAAAATGTTCTAAAATTCCTGCATGACTTTGTGCTGTGCAGGTACGGAGCACCTCACGCGGTGGTAATCGACCATGGTACTCAGTTCGGGGTAAAATTAACAGCAGAATGTACCCGCCTGGGAATCAAGCACTGGAAGTCGTCAGTCGCACATCCCCAAGGCAATGGTCAAGCAGAGGCAGCAAACAAATTAGTACTGACGGCGTTAAAAAAGAACTTAGAAGGAAAATCCAACAAATGGGTTGACGAACTACCAGCAACTCTTTGGGTAGTCCGGACTTTGGCTAGGGGCCCCACTGGTGAAACACCATATGCCTTACTATTTGGATCAGAAGCCATATCTCCAGCCGAACTCGCACTCCCGTCATACAGAGTTTCCGTCTACAATGCCGAAAGTAACAAGCGACAGCGACGTCTAGATTTAGATCTACTGGAAGAAAGGAGGATAGCAGCACGGTTAAAAATGGAAGTTTTTAAACAGAAAACCAAGCAATCTCATGACAAAAATTTGACAAAAAGACCACTCTGCATTGGCGACTGGGTGTTAAGAAAGATTGAGGGGACAGCTAGGCAGATCACCACCAATAAGCTGTCACCGAACTGGGAAGGCCCTTACTTAATCAAGGACGAAGTGCACCCAGGAACATACCACCTCATGGATCAAGAAGGGAAAATACTATCCCATCCATGCCATGCTAATCATTTGAAGAAGTACTTCGTATGAATACTTAGAAAGTTAAATACTATATTCCAAGTCTAATAAAAGCATCTTGTTGATCTCAAGATTCATCATAACTACTTCGAGTTCACCTCGAAATTGAAAATTAGACAAGTCCCTCTTATCGTCGAGCTCGCCTCGAAAGCGGACTTTACCGAATCTATAATTACTTCGAGCTCATCTCGAAATTGGGTACCCAAATTAAAAGTGTCCATCCTCACTTCAAACTCACCTCAGAATTGGACATCATAAAATCCATAATTACTTCGAGCCCGCCTCGAAATTGGATTTCAAGATACGCTCCTCACTTCGAGCCCGCCTCGAAACTGGATCTCACAGTCCACAGACTTCGAGTTCACCTCGAAATAGGAGTTTAAGCGGATAAGCCATATTCGCTTCAAAGTAAAATTGGAATAGAACTCCAAACCATCTAAAAGTTTATTTTGACTAAGTGGATTAAAATCACAGAAATAAACACTACCAGATGATCTATTAACTTATACTTAATCAAAGACATTGCTTCGCATCAAAGAAAAAATTCTTATTCAAAAAAGCAAAACCTAATCTATTACATGTGCAGGTACTTCGTTCGAAGGAGGAGCACCCTCCGCCGAAGTACCCTCACTTGGTGGGACCTCATCTACTATCACGGCAGGACCACTATCCGCCACCTCTGTCTCCGGCGACGGCTCAACAGCTCTCAGCGGCTCCACTTGTATGGGCTCGGACTCTTTGGGCTGCTCAGCATATTGATCGCACAGCTCCAACAAGTTTGGATGCACTGGAGCCGGCGGAGTCCACTCCCTTCCCGCTTTACGATCCGCCGTTGCTATCTCCGCCAGTTCACTCTCGGTGAACGGGATGAAGTCACAGCCATCCCTGAAGTCGGGGTTAGTGTACGACCCTTCAAAGATTCGGCACAACAATGCCTTGCCTGAAACAAAAGGGTGGAGTTGACGAAGCACGTGAGCACACCCCCGGTCAAAAAATCCATCGCATCTGCGGAACAGTTCATCTCCGAACTCAGGGGTAGTGCGGTAAGCATCCATCACTTTGGCCGTGTAGTCAGCGGACTCATAGTACTTCACCTTGGAGTCCGAATCCTGGCACCTTGACTCCGCTTCTTTCAGCCGCCGATCGAAGTCTCGCAATTTGACCTTGAGCTCTTCATTAGCCTTCTCGAAGTCCAACATCGTTGAAGATTGTCTATCCTTCTCCGCTACAACCAGGGCTACATTTTCTTCGGCTAACCGAAGTCTTTCTTCAACAGAGTCAAGGGCCTTGCTCTTGTCCGATAGCTGGCTTTCCAAATCAGCCCACTTTTTCTGAGAAGTGATTGCAGAAGCCGCCATTATACCAATGTGTCCAATTAAGGCTCCAATCTGGTCAAAAAACGAAGTCAGAAGTAAATTCAGAAAAAAGAATAAGGGGAAGTGGAGTGTTTACCTGTGAGAAGTGAGCTCCAATGTGGCCCAACGAGTTGTTCATGCCCATCGAAGCATCACGAGCGTTATTCAGCATGTCGTGGTCCATCATCCGGTGTAACACTGTCTTACCAAAATACCTCCCCACCCGAGGGTCTGACAATTGTAAGTTTGACAAGGGTGGAGAAGCCCGCTGCACTTCAAGTGCAAGGTTCTCCAAGTTCTTCTTATCCGTAGAAAGAACGAACCCTTCCTTCAGCCAGGAGTTCCCCGAAGAGCTCTCTCCGTGTGAAGGACCTCGGGCAGCAGAGCGAGCATATATGGGAACTTCGTCCTCCGGATCGGCGGAGTCATACGTTTGGGAAGGTCTCTTTCGAAGTGGCTCTGTTTCATTCTCATCTCGACCCCGCTTCGACGAAGTTTTGGCTGGTCCCTTCCCCTTGTCTCTGTCCAAAGGCCTTGGAGGTAAAGGGTTTTTTTGTGCAGGAGGTGCAGGTGAAGGAGAGGTTGTTCCCTCCGACGAAGTCCCGGCCGCAGCGGAAAGCGAGGCTCGTTCAATTGCCTTGGCCGGAGTAAGGCCAGCGTTCTTAAAGGCCAACCTTCGGGCACGCCTTTCCTGCTCGCGTCTCTCTCTGTATCCCTCAGCCATGTCTGCAAGACGAAGAAAACACGGTTAGCATTGAAGTAGCATAAAAAGTTTCAGATAAGACAATAATTGCCCTAGTCTACCCTTTGCCACAGGACATCCCGCGCTCTCTGGATTCGTACACACCGGGAACTCATCAAAGAATACTCTTCCTGGATGAAGCTTCCACACGGGGTATTCATTATTATCCTCCATGCCGAGTTCCCACCGACGATCATTCACTTCGAGTCCGCCGATCCCGCACAGATTACGACTGGCATTGGAGATCAGTTCGCTAGATGAAAAGACCTTGGTTTGGGTCCTAGGGTCGTCTCCTAATTCACTCTGAACATAATCCAAAAAATTTATGTCAGAGTCCGAATATTTGGTATTTTTCTTAAGAGGCAGCCACTGTCGAAGTGCCTTACACTTCGGGTAAAACGGAAAGCCCAATCTGGACTCCACGCATACCCACCGCTCTCTCCACTAACTGACTTTATTTGGGGGAGGTTCGAAGAGAGTAACTTTACTCGGTCGAGGTCTTAAAGAAAGGGTCAGATTATGCATCCTAAGGACAGTAAAAAGGTCCTCAAGATCAGTTCGGAAATCTCTATCCCTATCCTACGACACAAAACGGTCAGGGCAGTAAAGTATCGGACTCCGTTCGGGTGCACGTGGGCAGGTTGACACTTCACTAAGTTTAAAAAGTCGCAGAAGGCGGGGTCAAAAGGCAGAGCGAGTCCTGAGATAAAATGGTCATACGGAATATGGACATAAGCATCAGACATGACTCCGCAATGTTTCACTATGAAGGGTTTGAACCTACTTCGGTCGATTTCTAGGCATAGTGTGGGGTACTCTAAGCTAATGACATTGGTCTGAAGGGCGAAGTCTCCGTCTAATTGTCTTTTGGTGGTAGGTAAATCCTCTAAGGATTCAGAGTCCGAACCTTCCCCTTGGAAAGTTCGGGTATCAGTTGGGTCAGATCTAGATACATGAGAAGGAGCGGTAGGATCCGAAGCAGAACCGCCAGTAGGAGTCGGGGGCAACAGGAACCCTAATGAGGCCATCGTCTGTTTCCAGCACAACCTTGGATTTCCGCTTACATCCCTCTGTTGAACTATCACTATCGGAAGAACTGACAGATAAACGAACCGGCTTGTCTACCGAGGCAGACTCCGAGCCGGATTCTACATCCACTAAGGACATCGACATCCTAACCTGAAGACAAGAAACTCTATCAATCCTAGAAACAACAACCCCTCTTCAGAGAGACCTCCTAATCTTCCATTCAAACCGCCTCACCACAAACACATTCTCCCCCATATATAAAAAAAGAGAGAAGAAAAAAGGAAAATACTTGGTAATAATGCTGCGGAAGAAGAGTTGAAGGTACGGGGCTCTTAACAAACAGAAGGAGCAACGAAGGATAAAAGAAGTTTGGAGAAAGAAAGCAAGAGAGGAAGAAAGTGTTGACAGAATGAAAGAGGAAAATATTAATAAATGAGGAAGAAAGCGGGAACCGGAACGATTTTGTTTCTCTGGCTCGTACCTGTTTTTGGGTAACGGGTCGAATCACATCCAAAGGTCATACCCGTTCAGAAGTCATCATTGCACCCGGACCAAGAAACGAAAAAGTGCCATCATTGCAGCCGTCATTTTGGGGAACCCAAACGCGCATGGTATAAAAAAAAACCCTAAGTTTTGGTACTCCGAAAACAGGACGTTTCTTTAAAATCGTCAGAGGGGCCGGTTATATAGTTACGCCGAAGTCAAAGAAGTTTTTCTCTCACTTCGCCGAGGGGCCACTGAGAGGTCGTAAAAACCTCGGTCTGACTCAGCAGTGACGTGGCTTCGTGGGTCCGCCCATGAAGCCCACTAAGTCTTCATCACTCCGAAGAACTTGGACGAAGTACGGGATCTTGCCTCTGATCTTGAGGCGCAAATATCTCAATTATCAGTTGATTCGGATTCTTCAAATATCTTCCACAGAATATCTTGTGATCGACAGTCCGATATCCCACTTCGCCTCCGGATAAAGAGTAACTTTACGGGACTTTCCAGAATATTCTCCTCCGAAATATCTATTAACTGAAACATTTCTTGATTAAGAAATATCTGACGAAATATCCCTACAATAGTGGGATATTTCGGGGTTAGACAAATATCAAACCTCTCATCACAGGGTCACTCGACTCTATAAATACCATTCCTCACAAGGCAGAAGGTAAGTCCAGATATCCTTACAGTAGTCTCCGTTCATTTCTCTCTACTCTCTCACTGGGTTCTGAGTCACTGACTTGACCGTCGGAGGGTTCGCCGGAGGTCCCTCACCCTCCGATTGAACTTCTCTCTCTTGCAGGTTATCTTGACCACTTCGACCCGCAGAGTTAGCAGAGGATTTCCACCACATCCACGATTTTCTTGACATTCGATATCAGACCAAATTCCGACTAATCAATATATATATATACATATATTTATTTCAAAGATTCCCCATTCCATATTTACTTATTTTGTTAATGGGCATATGCTGCAATAAGTTATAAGGTGAAAGAAAAATATCAAAAATCCAGTAAAAAAGCTTTACCAATTTGAAAATAAAATTTTTAATAAAGCAGTTTTGGAAGTTTACATTGTCCAGATGGTGAAAGTATCTTCTATTCTCCTATTTTCATGTTAAATGTATTTGTATATTACTATAATAATATATATTTACATTTTTAATTTATTGTGTAATTTAAATTTTTTAGTATTCGTTATAAAATATTATATATATAATAAAAAATTATTATATATATATTATTCAAGACATAATTGAGTTTATGAATATAAAAATATATATTGGCAGATTAATGTTATTTATTTATTAAAATATAATTAATTATCAAAAAAGTAAAGAAAAACAATTTATATTATTAGAATAAAATTTAAAAATATAAATAACATAATCTAAATTACAGTAAAAAAATAAAAGAAAAAAAATTACAAGACAGATTTAAAATTACTTCCATGTATTATAGGTCAATTTAAAATTAAACCAACGCTAAACATGGCATAAATTTAATTATTTGATTTGATTTATAATTACCCGTTCGAACACTTCCCTCTACGTCAACAAATTTAATTATTTGAATTGATTCATAATTACCCTTTTGAACACTTCCCCCCTTTCTAACACTTCTCTCTACATCAACAAGTTCTACTATATTCTTATCACTAAGATTATAAAGAATGATTTTTTGCTCCATTGATATCACCAAACTTGCTTTCTTTTCCTTGTTGCAATGGAGGAAATGAACGAAACATAATCGAAGATAACCCCTTGCATCCATCATTGAAGAATATGAGATATATAATGGATTAAGATCGATAGAGGCTTTTAATAGCCATCCAGAATAGTCCCTCTCCATCAAGAAAATATGGAACAACATTGGTTAGATGATTTTTTCTGAATAGCACACAAATAATCTCCACACTCACCAAAATAACAACATCTAGTCCTCTCCATATCTTCGTCAAGAGATGGAAGAGATAGCAGAGACCACTTAAAGGATTCCTCATTCAAATCAAAGCACCAAATAGATCTTGACCAACAGAGCCAATAAAGATTGTCATTCCAAAATATTCCATTATAATTAATTATTATTTCACTCTTCAATTTAAATTCGGAATTAATCTCTTTCCAAATTCCGGTTTCAGAATGAAAGATATAACAACATAGTGTAGAATTTCGATGATCATTGTATATAGACACAAGTTTATAATAATCTGACTTTAGAGGATCAAAACAAATATTTATAATGAATAGACTTTTACTCTTTTTTCCAATAATTTTGCATTCCGGAATAAGCCTAAAGCAATTAGTAGTCGGGTTATACACTACGAACTGTATTTTATCACTCAAAGCATAATGAATGCATAACAATCCATTCCTAGAGTATACTCCACGAATTTTCCCAAAAACATAACTTTGACTTTTAGTAAAATGGATTAATCTGGTTGTAATAGAATTCATTGGCTTTACATTTTCCCCGGTGAAAGAGATAAAATTAAACTTAAAATCAATCGGCGAATCAAACATTAAGGGATCAGTAGGCCTACTGTCAAAGAACAATATGCCAAGATAGCAGCAGGTGCGAAATGTCCTAGAATGAAGGTGACAAAAATAAGAACTTGTGATTACCGAGTGCCATTGTTTGGAAACGCATTGGAATCGGAGAAGGGATTTTGGAGGCAAACAGAGAAGAATTTTGGTAAATAAATCTACACTTTTGCCGACATGAGTTGCCGCAATACGAGATGGTGCGGCGGAGGGCGTTCGGGCCAACCCATTCTTATAAATCTTGAGAATCATTTCTTCATCTGAAACAGAGGTTTGTGTAAAAAAAGAAAAAGGAGAAGGAGGTGAGATTTCTGTTGTACCAATTAATTGTTTGAATATTGGCAGTTTTGGTGTTTCTTCTTCTGAACTTGAATCATGCTCACCCATGGCTTCTTGATTTCTAGGTTTTTCCTTTCTTGATATCAACAAAAAAATAGGAACTTATTATTCAACGAAGAATAGAAACAATTTACCTTATTTTATGGATCCATATATCTTATATATAATATTATTGAGAGAGACAATTAAATTTTTTTTTACACTCTTTTTTTAAGATTTATTTTATCGTTACATTTTTTCCGCAAAAGATGTAAATTATGATACATGTTACAAAATTTTATTTTTATTTACAATTTTTTAATTAAATATTTATGTCTAATAATTTTTCATAATTTTAAAGAGTTTTTTAATTCAATATTTATATGTAATGATTTTTCTTATTTTTATTATACCATTTTAATTTTTATTTAAAATATAAAATTATATAGGATTTTTTTTTACAAAATTTATCGAATTTACTTTTAGAGTTATCTTTATGAATCGGGAATGTTAACACACTCTATTTATCATTATTTTGATGAAAAATATATATTGTTTTAAAAATTATTATATTTAATTTTAAGTGAACAAATAAATTTAAGTTAGACTAAATTCTAAAAATATTTTATAATAGAAAATATTAATTTTTAATGAAAAATACATATTTTATGTATATAGAGTTCTTTTTAAATATTATACTCATTTAAATATTTTAAATAAATTTAAGTTAGACAAAGTTATGACATTGGAACGGTGGTTCTCTCGGTGTTGAGAAGAACCAGAGGACTTGATTCTTTGAAGCAGTAACCAAGCATCTGAGGAAGGACATCCCTGGTCCATTTCGATGGCAACTGGAATTGAACAAGTTTTACTCAGTTCCAGCAGCATTGTTCCCTGTCATCACAAACATTTCATCTTTAAACATGACACATATGTATATAGATTACCTTCACTCTTCAAGTTTGAAGTATATATATATATATATATCCTTTTTCCTCCTGTTTCTCATAAATTCAAAATGAGAAACAGCAAATGACATGATTGAAATGGAATCAGGATACATGTCTGTACTAATAGATTAAGATTAATAGATAGCTTTTAAAACCCTTTAGAATAATCTTTCTCCATCAAGTAAAGATTGAATATCATTTGTTCAAAAGATTTTGTCTCAATAGCACACAAACAATCCCCACTCTCACCCAAATAACAATATTCACTGTCATTAATCGTCTCTGGTTCAGAAGTTGAAAGAGAAGGAACAGACAAGTTAAATGATTTCATATTCAAATCAAAGCACAAAACAAATTCCCAATCATAGAGCCAATGAAGATTGTCATTCCAAAATATACAATCTTGAATGCAGTCACATTTAGACATGGAGATCTCCATTACAGATTCAATCTGTTTTCAAATTCCTGTTTCAGAAGAAGAGACGCAAAAATAGTATTCATCTTCTTCTTCATCCATGCATATGAAAATAAGCTTGTAATGATCAGACTTTAGAGGATCAAAACAAATATATATACGAGATGAAAATTTAGAGCTTTCTTCAACAATTGTGCATTTTGGAATATGTCTATAGCTATTAGTAGTCGGGTTGCACACAATAAACTTGTCATCACCATTCAAACGAAAATGAATGCAGAACAACCCATTGCTAGAATTCAATGCCAAGATTTTCCCAAAAAAAATGACTGCTCAATCAAGTGGTTATAATAGAATTTATTGCCTTTATGTTTTGCCCACTAAAATAAATAAATTTAACCTCAAACTTACTTGATTCAAAGAGCATCAAATTCAAGTGACAAGCAACAGGTGTGAAAAGTCTTACAGTGAAGGCGACGGAAATCAGAATATGAAATTACCGAGTGTCATTGCTTGGAAACGCATTGGAAATGGAGGAGGGACTTTGAAGGCAAACAGAGAAGAATATTGATAAATATATTTTACATTGTTGCCAATACGAGTGTGTTGGGGACAATTCATTCCAATAAATTTTGAGAATTGTTTCATTTGAAGCAAAGGTTTGTGTCGAAGAAGTAGATGTGATTTCTCTTGTACCAATTATGTGCTTGAATATTGGTAATTTTGGTGTTTCTTCTGAACTTGAATCATTCCCGGCCATGGCTTATTAGCAATTGATTTTCTAAGTCTTTTCTCTTCTTTTTGTTCTTTTTATTTCTCCCTTTCCATGTGGTCGAAAACATAAACTTGTTCCTTATACTCGGCAAAATCGTATGTTAAATACGTAAAATAATCAATAAAATAAAAAGAAAAATTTAATTTTTTTCATACTAATCATATTGATTAGTTGAAAATCGGTTTGACGCCATGTGTTGATGAAGCGGCGTCGTCTGATGATCTCTTTAAAATTTCACTGCCAAGGTGGATGCTGCAAAACAAAAAAGTTCGAGACAGAGGGTGGGGGGACCTCTAACGAACCCTCCGATGGTAAAGTCAGTATTCTGAATTTGACTAGAGAATATTTGATTTAGTAGAGAATTTGTTGAGTTATCTGGCCTTAACTCTTTCCTTCACGAGGGTGGTATTTATAGATGTAAATAACCCTGAGAAATCGATAATGGTGAAGAATCTGACGGTTGTCAAATTCTGAAATATTTCATAGGGATATTCTGTGAGATACTTTTCATGAATATCTTCAGAACGGATTATTTGGTCAGAAATATCCTTTAAGGAATCTTCTAGTAGAAACCGACAATCAAGGGACGCGCGAAGTGAGCTGTACCATATCCAAATACTTTGCTTTCTCGCGGCCCTATCGGACTCAGTAGATAAAATCCGGACGGAGTGGTAGGACCCACTGTGCCGGGTGGAGTTCGCCATGTCAGCATAGGGGCAATTTATATTTCTCACATAAATATCCCTATGATCATGAAATGGATTTGTTATCTCTACATCAACTAGTTCAGTGACATTCTTATCACTAACATCGTAAAAAATAAATTTTTCGGCCATTGATATCGCCAGTTTTAATTTACTTTCATTGTTGCAGCAAATACAATGAGTGAAATGGAATCCACGATACCCGTCTTTACTAAGCATTAAAGGATAAGAGATAGTTAATGGATTAAGATTAATAGATAGCTTTAAGAACCATTCAGAATAGTCTTTCTCCATCAAGTAAACATTGAATATCATTTGTTCAAAATATTTTGTCTCAATAGCACACAAACAATCTCCACTCTCATACAAATAACAATATTCACTATCATCAATCATCTCTGGAAGAGAAGGCACATACAAGTTAAATGATTCCATATTCAAATCAAAGCACAAAACAAATTCCCAATCATTGTATTAGGGTGTCATCCCATGTCCCACATCTGAAGATAATGCTAGATGTGACTAGCTCATAAGAATATCACTACCTTTATTAGTAAGAGACCTTTTGGGTGGTTATCCAAGAACAAAATCGTGAGAGCTTAGGCCCAAAGCGGACAATATCATACTAATGTGGAGTTAAGTGGTGGATTCCCAATCTTGTGGGAATATTCAAGCCCAACAAGGGGTATCAGAGCCCAAGGTTGGTGGGTTTGGTTTTACCCGATGTGGAGAGTCTAATGCCTTGCAGTTCTTGGTTTATCCGGTAAGCTGGAGCCAAGGGCTAAAAAGGGAATATTCGTGGGCTATGGAGAAGGGGTGAAGGGATATAGAATCTGGTCTTCATCTGAGAATAGGGTTATACTTAGTAGGAGTGTAATTTTTGATGAGAGTTCTATGCTCAACCCTATGGTGAAGCCCATTATTGTAGAGAAGAATGGAGCTGTTGATGAACAGGTGGAGGTGCAAGTCACTCAAGGGGAGAGCAAGGCACAAAAGTTAGTCAGTGACCAACTGCCACAACCAGAAACCAATCTTCCAGAATCTACACCACCAGAAAATCAAACATCTGACTTATTTCAGCATAGCATCGCGTTGAACCGACCAAGAAGGGTTGGAGTTGGACCTCCAAAGAGGTATGGTCTTGATAATATGGTGAATTATGCACTGCAAGTTGCTAAGGAAGTGGAGCTTCATGAGCCGTCCACCTACAAAGAAGCAATTTCAGGAACTGAGTCAGCACAGTGGTTGGCTGCAATGGGAGACGAAATGGAATCTCTTCACAAGAATCAGACTTGGGAGCTGGTCAGATTACCGACAGAGAGAAAGGTAATCACTTGCAAATGGGTTTTCAAGAAGAAGGAAGGAACTGAGGGTATTAAGTATAAGGCACGAGTAGTTGCAAGAGGGTTCCATCAGATAGAGGGAGTAGACTACAACGAGATTTTCTCGCCAGTGGTCAGACATACTTCTATCAGGGTGCTACTAGCAATAGTTGCACATCAGGATTTGGAGCTTGAGCAACTAGACGTGAAGACTGCTTTTCTACACGGAGAGTTGGAAGAGGAAATATACATGACTCAGCCAGATGGTTTCCAAGTTCCGAGAAAGGAGAATCATGTGTGCAAGTTGAGGAAGTCCTTATATGGGCTTAAGCAGTCTCCAAGGCAGTGGTATAAGAGATTTGACAGCTATATGATGCAGCTCGGCTACAATAGGAGTCCTTTTGACTGTTGTGTGTACTACAACGAACTGAAAGATGGTTCTCGCATCTGTCTGGTCCTGTATGTAGATGATATGTTGATTGCTGCTCGGGACAAGTCTGATATTCAAAAACTGAAGGATTGTCTCAGTGCAGAATTTGAAATGAAAGATCTGGGTGCTGCTCGGAAAATTTTGGGAATGGAAATCTATAGGGATAGAAATCAGAAGAAACTTTTCTTGTCACAAGAAGGGTACATTAACAAGATATTGTCAAGGTTTGGCATGTCATCAGCTAAACCTATAGACACTCCAACGACTACTAACAGCAAGCTGGTAATGTACGCGCCTCAATCCGAGGAAGAAAAGGAATACATGTCAAGAGTTCCTTATGCAAGTGCAGTAGGAAGTCTGATGTATGCTATAGTGTGCACCCGACCAGATTTGGCATATGCTGTTAGTATTGTTAGTCGATTTATGGCTAAACCAGGGAAGGAGCATTGGCAGGCTGTGAAAAGGATTTTTTGATATCTTAGAGGTACGTCAGATGTTGGTCTTATTTATGGGAGTAATGCATAGTGCTTGGTAACCGGCTACTCAGATTCTGATTATGCCGAGGATGTGGACAGTAGGAGATCCATGACTGGTTATGTTTTTCACTCTTGGTGGTTCTGTGGTGAGTTGGAAGGCAACTCTACAGCCTACTGTGACTTTGTCTACTACAGAGGCAGAGTACATGGCATTAACAGAAGCAGCGAAGGAGGGAATTTGGTTAAAAGGACTAATCAATGATCTAGGCTTACATCAGGATCAGGCTATAGTGTATTGTGACAGCTTGAGTGCAATATGCTTAGCCAAGGATCAAGTTCATCATGAGAGGACTAAGCACATTGATATCAGGTATCATTTTCTAAGAAGCGAGAAATGAATCAGGGTGAAGAAAGTGGGCACGGCTGACAACCCTACTGACATGTTCACCAAGCCAGTTTCACAGAGCAAGTTCCAACACTGTTTGGACTTGCTAAATATTACAAGCTGCTAAATGGCAGAAGAGAGGGGAGCAGATACATCTGGCACCAAGGAGGTGCATCTAGTAAATTGTGAGAGAATTCAAGTCAAGGTGGAGATTTGTTAGAATGCCTTGAATTAGTCAAACATTCTGTTACTTCTCCTTAAGTTTAGGAAGTTAGTCAAATATTCTGATTTGTTAAGAATGCCTTGAATTAGTCAAACATTCTGTTACTTCTCCTTGAGTTTAGGAAGTTAGTCAAATATTCTGATTTATTAGAATGCCTTGAATTAGTCAAGTGGCTGCCATCTTTTCTATAAATAGGTTCATTTGTAAGGCATTCATTGTATTGTAGTCACCTAAAATACCTCTGTAATCTCTCTCCTAAATCAGTAAAAATTCTCCCCTCTTCTGTTAGGTGGACGTAGCCAACACATTGTTGGTGAACCACGTGTGTCATTTCTTTATTTTTGTTATCTTTCTTACATCCGTCATAACACTTGGGTATGAAGAAAATCATATTTCACACACTTGGGAGTGTTTGGAAATTTGATGACAAAAGTACAACAATGGTGTAGTGTGTGGAAGAAGGATGCAAGACTCATCGCTTGTTTGATCCGAGCCACGGTAAGCTACATGTTAATTGAAATGTTAGTTTTAGGAAAATTTTGAATGGAGATGGAAAGCAAACCATAACAATAAAGGGAAGCTACAAGGATTTGGAATTTTAGATAGAATCTACTCAAACAAAGTAACTACTGAAAGACATAGGAGGTATAAGAATTGCAACAGATGTTGTAACAATTCCACCTCCACCAACATCTCCCACAACATCAAGTCTATCTACACCATTGTCATATGCCCGTGTTGATCCTCTAGTGTCAACCTCACTGGAATCAAATGATGAGTCAGTCCATTACAAGTCTATCACTGATATTTATGTCAATACTAGAGGGGAAGAAGATGCAAAGTTGATTGTTGAAGTATATGTTGATGATCTCATTATGATAAAGAGTAACACCAAAGAAGTAAATAAATTCAAACAACATATAATGTCTAAGTTTGACATGAGTGATTTGGATCTACTTTCCTACTACTTGGGTTGAGACAGCAAGCTGTAATGCTACAATATATCTAATGGAGCCGAAGGTGTAGGGGAAGAATCTCAAGTTGATGCCATAGAATACAGAAGCATCGTTGGATGTCTTAGACTTGTTGCACACACAACCAGATCTATCATATGCAGTTGGCATGGTAAGCATGTATATGGAAAGACCTATAATCATGTAATACAAGGCGGACAAACAAATTCTTAGATATTTGAGAGGAACAATTCATTTTAAACTTTCTTATGTGAATGAGCAATATGAAGTTAATATTTTTGGCTATTTGCATAGTGGTTTAGGCGAAGATCTCGATGGAAGAAGAAGTACCACTGAAATGACTTTCTACTTCAATAAGAAATTAGTGATTGGAACTCTCAACAGAAAATTGTGACACTCTCAACATGTGAAGTTGAATTCAAGGTAGCACAATTATAGCTACCAAGCATTGTGGTTGAGGAACTTCTTAGAAAATTGTCTATAATTATTTAAGCAACTATTTGTTTAATATTAATTGTTTTTAGATTGTATATAATTGAATAAAGTAGTATTTATTTTTAAAATTTATTAAAAATATTTAAATAATTAAATATTAATTTTATCATTTAAAAATTTTGACAAATTTTTCTTTTATTTTTTATTTGTCTGGAATTTTAAATATAATTAAATAAACAATTGCTTTACTATTCTTGATTAATATCCAGAGTAATCCTGAATTTTACCAAAAAACAATTAATAATAATAATAATAATAAAATCCTGATATTTTATTTATAGAGTAAAATCTTGACTCATAACAACACAATATATATATATATATATATATATATATATACTGGTTTGAGTTAGAGTTTGGGTTGCAAAATTTATACAGAAAAAGAAAAGGGACAATATACTGGTTTTCGGAACATTTACCTCTCCTATTGAGAGCCGACTCCAAAGCTTCAGTGGAATATATACTCCAAGCCCTCTGGCGAACTCGCAACACTGGTCTTGATGCCACCGACCGTGAAATTCTCCGTCAAATCCTTCATCTTCAGACCGACAATGAACTTGATTTTGTCTGTTAATTTCTTTCTCTCTTATTAATTTACAGATTCTTAATTATTGTATTGGGGTTGTACTGAATAATTGGGTTTTGCTAAAGCTTAATATTGAGTGTTTTTCCTTGTTGCTGTGTGTGTAGCTTTTGGTCTGCCTTCGTATTCTAATTAGAAGGTGTATTTACGAATGTGTTAGTAAGGATGAAATGCACAATCTATTTCCTGTTCAAGTCGTGTTGCCTGAATTGCAAAGGTTATTGACCCTTTTGCTGCAAAAATTCCTAAACTAGTGGCGCGAAGATGCACTACGAGACCAGGTAACAAATTCATGAGCGACAGTAGCTTGATTTCTATCGTTTTTGGCTTTGTCACTGGAATCTGGAGAAGAATGATGAAGAGCATACCTTGATTTTTCAGGCCAAGTTACCAGAATCAAGACTAAGGAAGAGGAATTTGGCATCTCGGAACACAGAAGAGACGGATGCAACATCAGCAGTAGACACTATTCTCAAGGTATAACAACAACATTAAATATGAAGCTTTAAGAGGCTTATTTTTAAAAGCTCTCCTCTGATTAGTTAATACTTGTTATACTTATACTCACATTGGATTAAATGTTTTGCAGAACATTGGATTGTTTCCATTTTATTGTCTTACTGTTAATAAATTGGTCTGCAGTCCCTTGTGTAAAGCGTAAGTTTGATACTGGTTTTATTTGGATAATTCCCCACCTTATTGATCCTTTTAGAGCAGATTTCATTTGAAGAAATGTCAGTACGTTTAGGGGAAGATGAAATGGAAACATGAATATCCTTCTACTTCTCTCAATAGGTACTTCATTTGCAGTTGCATTTATCTAATTCCAATCCGTTGTAGTTTGAAAATGAAATTTGAGGAGGCATCATGGCTGGAATTGCAGATTTTATGAAGTCAACGAACATTCTTCATCTTTATTTTGTGATCTATGGGTAGTGAATTTTGTTTATTCCTTTTGGGTTTTTTTTTAAATTTTTTCATGCCTGGGGTGGGTGGATATTAGTATATGATAGATAAAGTTGCTACTTTTCAACTTCCATTTTGAATATTTGCTTCGTATCATGAGGACAGATAATTGATTGGAAAAGCTTGTAGTCTAAATTGAATTCCTAATGGTTAATATAATACTCTCTTAAA
Source organism: Asclepias syriaca (assembly GCA_027405835.1). Taxonomy (NCBI): domain Eukaryota; kingdom Viridiplantae; phylum Streptophyta; class Magnoliopsida; order Gentianales; family Apocynaceae; genus Asclepias; species Asclepias syriaca. The sequence goes on from CM049933.1 coordinate 13,477,514, forward strand.
GTGAAATTCATGTACATGTTGATTGTTTTAGGGTCAGTTCACTGCAGAATATAGAGTCTCAATATGTTGCAGTAATGATATAGATATCAAACCAAAAACAATGATTTGAAGAATAATTAGGACTGTGTTACTATCCTATAGGTTTTAGTTTTATATTCACTCTGTTACTAACTTTTTCTTACTTGAAATGAACAGCTGGCCTAAATCCATGTAAAGATTGTATCTTTAGTTCTTGACATCCCAAACTTATTAATTATGGTTTGAGTTCATTGTTGAGCCCACTTTATTTCTTTTCAGCTATACAGTGATTCTGTGGGCATAAACTGGGGATTCTCTAGATGAAGGAAAAGGGTTTTGGAGCTTAAGAGGTGAGGCTGGAGAAATGGATAGTTGTGTTTTGGAGCAAGGGCTGAGTGGAATTGAGGATAGATTTGGTCGATGCTAATTTCATGCTGAGGTAACAATTTTTTCATTCAGTTCACTTATTGTAGCAATTATTGATTGATCAAAGATGGTCTTGAAGTTGACTCATAAGATCAGTTATGAAGTTGATAACTTAATTGAGAAATCTCTAAAAGAAGCATTTGAGGATCTTGGTCACAAACTTCGACCCCCTTTTCCTCTAACAATTCCTACCCGAGAGGAATACTCAAAGCTGAACAGTGCCATTCTATACGGGATACTGTGTGAATCCCATTTGGCTAAAGTTCATATTAAACACTTACACAGTATAATTACTGATGGTTATAGTTATTTTACATGTATGCTCATTGAAATTGTTAATGGGATTTATGCAAAACTTGTTGATTCTGCTAAAAGTCAGTTGATTTGGGTTACTCATGAGATGGTAAATGTCTTGGCTGTGGGATACGATGGTTTGCTGGTGGCACTTTTAAGGCAAATTATTGGAGGTGATTATTCTGAAGGAAACTTGTGGTTGTGTTTTGAGGTGGTTAGTCTTTTTTGGTCAAATTGGGATTGCTTACTTGATGATGAACCACTGCTTTTGACTAGTGGTTTGTATGTATTTCTTCGGCTTTTATCAGACCACTATAGGTTGCCGAATGATTCAAAGATTGTTGCCATGAAGCAGATGGAAATTCAGTTTTGTGTTAGAATGTTGAGGGAGAAATTTTATTTGTGTTATAAGATTGGCAGAGATTTGATTAGGCTTTTACAAGATCTGTTTCATATAGCAGAATTTCGAGCTATATGGAAAGACTTGCTACTGAATCCTAGAGAGTTTAAGATGACTGGTTTTTTAGATGTTTTGCAACTCTACCATCTGGAGACTCCAGCTAGCTACTTTTTACTTCGAATTAGTCCTGAAATGGAAAATCGCTTGAGGTTTTTGCTAGAGCATGTAAAGTTAGGCAACCAGAAAAGGTACCAGGTCTGGTTTATGAGAAAGTTTTTGAGCTCACCAGAGAGGGAGACACTTCTGATTGACATGGTCAGGTTTATATGTTGTGCACATCATCCATCTAATATGATAATTCAGTCTGAAATTATCCCAAGATGGGCTGTCATTGGATGGCTACTAAAATCATGCCGGAAAAATTATGTTGAAGCTAATGTTAAACTTGCTTTGTTTTATGATTGGCTTTTCTTTGATGAAAAATTGAACAATATAATGAATATAGAGCCTGCAATTTTGTTGATGGCGCGCTCCATTCCTAAATACATTGATGTTACTCATTCTCTTCTCGAATTTCTCTTTATACTAGTGGAAAACTATGACATACAAAGGAAAGATAAAATTCTCAAAGGTGTTTTAACAGCTTTTAATGTGCTTGTAAGAAAAGGGGTTATTCATTCTCTAGACATTTTCATTCAATGTGATTTGCTTTCTCCTTTTCTGAAGGAAAGTCTCGAAAAGATGCTAGGTGAAATGCATTTGGGTCATCATAATGAGTTGGCCAAACAAACTCTCGCAGAAACTTCCGCCAAAGTTATGTGATCTTATAAATCTTCCAGTGCAGCTTTGTAGCCTGACTACTTCACCCTGCTTTTAAGTTGTCTGAGTGAACAGGTTCTGTCTAAGATCAGTTGATTACTCCTCCAAAACTGACAAATATAACATTGTCCAAGATATCATTTTTGCTGAGCATAGCCACTAGGATGAAGTAGCAAAGAAATTTGTTGAGTTGTTAATGGATTCATATCCAACAATGCAGGATGGTATTTATACTATTGTGGAGATATCGAAATATCAGGTCTGTGTTTATTTCTTCTTTTTCTTGAATTTCATGCTTGGAAACTCCAATTTATGTGATGCTTGGAAACTCCAATTTATGTGCCAAGAATGAATTTTTGCTTCAGAGGCATCTATATTCTTTGGAGGGGATATAGCCAACGGTATCGTACTTTGAACTGATGATGGATGTATTATTGGTTCTTGGGATTATGTTTTTAATTTCGCGTAATGCATTGTGCACAAAGGTGAATTAACTATCCAAGCACTTATAATAATTGTAGATGACCTTGCCATTTAAAAGACTCTTGTCGAAGAAGATGCTTACATTAGTTTTATTCTTGCGATTTCTGAATCCCACAGTTGATGGATTGGCGTGCAAAGGCAAGTTTTCTTGAAGGATTTGCATTTTTGAGGTGTGCATTTTATTGATATTCCTTGCCTGTTGTCAATCATGCTGTTTGATTATTGTGCATTGGATATTAAATTTCCATATTTCTATTTCACCTTTGTTGTTAACTCAATCTATTGGCTTTTGTGTTTTTATACAAGTATTATGTAATGTTTTGAAATTATTTATTTGGTTTAGTTCTGAAAACCAAAATATATTTCATGTGCAAGATGAGATATCATATGGACTTAAAGAGTGTCATATTTTAATTTTACATATGGGATAACTATTTGTGGTAATGTTTCTTAAGTTGTCATTTTTATGTTTTTTTGGTACTGGTCTCATTTCTTATTACTCTCTCAATTTTATTTTATTTTAACTTGTTGGATAGAATCAAGTTGTTTTTGTTGGTGTTTTCTATAATTAATGTTTTACATATTTATACTATTAATGGTTCTTTATTTCTAAAAAAAAATAAAAAATTTAGGAGAATATTTTAGCTATTGAATATGGAAGTTCATTGAATGCCATTTATGAATAGTTTTCTTGTTACTTATTACCCTGGGAATATATGAATATGAGTTGTTAAGAGGAAAAGAAGAGGATGAAAAGAAGGGAATATATGAATATGAGTTGTTAAGAGGAAAAGAAGAGGCGTAAGAGAAGTATCAAAGGTACTGCAAATTGTTATAGTGAAAGAAATTTTCTTTATGAAAAAAAAAAAAGAAGAAAAAAAAGAAGAAGAAAAAGAAAAGAAAAACCACTTAATTTTTTGTTTACAAAATTAGAGGATTTTTTATGTTTTATTTGATTAATTATAAGAATTTGTTTTTCTTCTTTTTGTTTGTCCAAAATAATACATGAGTTAAATTTTTTGTATGAATGGCTCAATTTATAATTTTTCTTAAAACTTTGGCCAAATTTATAAAAATTTATATTTTTTCAAATACATATATTAATATATATGGAGTCAAGAAGGCATAACACATATAATAATATATTTCTTATGATTTTCAACAGTCACGAAAAGAAAAGGAAATCTTAATTTTTTTTAGAGATTAATGAATTTGGTCATAAATAAATTTATGAGCAAATTAGTATAAATAGATTTGGTGACATTGGTTATCAAATTATTTTTTTTTTTGTGAAATTAGTTCTGTTAAAAATTTGGTTAAATTCTCATTATATAAATAATATATATTATATATTTTTTAAATATTTTAATAATATAAATGCTCTTGGAATATTTTAATATTTTAATATATTTACTTGTGATTGGGTCAATACTTTTATGTCTGATTTAATCCCATATAATTATTAGAAAAATTAATGCGCCTGCGAAAAGAAATGCATGCCGTTCATGGAAGATTCTATAGAAATCTTAGATTCCTTCGTTCATGGAAGATTCCATAAAAATCTTAGATTTCTTAGGAAGACTAAAAAAATTTATTCAGTCTTTTGGATTAATCAATCTTTTGAGGTGATTTTTAAGGAAAAAAAGGAAAAAGAAAATTAGTTGTTTAATCTATGGGAGAGAGAGAGAGTGAGAATTTTTTTTCTAAGGATAATTGTCCTCTCTATCCATCTTTGATTTCATCGGAAAAGAATATAGACATCTTCTTCTTCTTTTTTTCAACTAAATCACTATAAATAGAGAGAAATGATTAATCAATAAGAAAGATTAGAAAAATTGTATTTTTTTTCTTTTTCTACGAAGGAGAATAAGATGTCTATATTTATTTCCGATAAAATCACCAACAAACAAAGATGAATGAGACAATTATCCTCAAAAAAAATCTCACTCACTTTCTCTCACCCATAGATTAAACCACGAGTTTTTTTCTTTTTTTTTTTCTTTTTTTTTTCTTTTTCTCACCCATAGATTAAGAAGTGGGAAAAAAAGTAGTATGATTTTTGCTGTTGCCACCGATAGTCCCATCCTTTTTGTTGGACAAAAAAAGAAAAAAAGAAAGAAAAAAGAGAAAGGAATGTTGTGATTGATTCCTAATTAGCCATGCTTAAGGAAAACAAATTGAACTTTAATTATGCATTACTACATAAATCAATGGTCTCATTATTAACCTTCAAAAAATCTTCATCATCTTTCTTCAATTCCTCACCCTCTCTTTGTTGCCTGCTTTCCTCCCTTCTTTCTCCATAGTGAAATAGAAAATGATGGAAGAAAATTTAAGATGAGATCTCAGGATTTTCAAGTGTCAGCCCAAGAGGGCATGTCTGCCTACTACGCCCTTCCAAAGCCCCAATCCCAAATCATCCACTACCTATACTAACGAACAACTTCTTGCCAAGGTTTGTTTCTTTATATATATATATATATATTAATTGAATGTAGAAGAAGAATATAAAGAAATAAGGAAGAAAGAAAAGTTATAATTGACTGTGCAATATTTATATTAACAGTATTGCTTATTTATATTTTTGGTCTCTTGTTAGGAAGCTCTAGTCAACTGCTACTTTAATTTTGATCTGTTTTGAAAATATCTATATCACTTTTGTCTCTATCATGACAGTGCTTACCATGAGAGCAACGCCTTTCTTGACTTAATTTTGATTCTTCAAGGCACTGCAATTTATGTAAATTTGAGCATCCTGTATCATTATTATTATTATTTAAAAAATGTAAAATTTATACCATTAGTTATTATTGAATTATTTTTTCTTTTTTTTTAAAAAAGCACAAATTCTTTTTCATAATTAAAAAATAAGAAAATAGAAAATAGAAATTACTTTTTTAAAAAATATATTATTATTATTATTATTTGCTCAATAAAAATAAGGATTCGAGATAATTGTTTTTCAAAGAAAAAAATTTTACTCCAAAGAAAATATAGAGAAATAATTAAATAAGAATTGATGGCATGCATTTACTTATTTTATTATTTATAACTATCTTAAAAAGTTAAAATTAAAATCAGATAAATTGAAAAGTTTAATGCTTAAATTCAATCTTTTTTAAATAAATAAATAAAAATAAATAAATAAATATAAATATATATATATATATAACTTTCTTGAAAATCCATTTATTCTTTGATTGTTTTAAATTCTAAGGTTAATTTTTATAAACAAGATTTAAAACTTATGTTTTCAACAAAAAAAAAAAAAAAAAAAAAAAAAAAAAATATAATATATATATATATATATATATATATATATATAATATATATATATTTATAATTGGATATTCTCCTCCAATAGTTCTAAGGGAAGAAGGTTTACCTCTCCTTCTGACATTATGTTTGATAGAGAGTTGGGGATAACTTACGCTAGGCAGGATGGAGTTGGTGGTAGAGGCATCTGGAGTTGAGGATAAGGAAAAAGTGGAATGTTTAGATGCTGATAAGTAGGGCAAGGCAACTCTAGAAGCTGTTGTTGTGGATGGTTCCATGGGTAAAGAAGGGGAACAGTGGTGTCCATGCATTCATAAGCTGTGTGTTTTGGGAAAGTGTCGGGTGGTCTATCATTGTTTCCATACTCAATCGTAGTCCTTGGGAGATGATTTGTGCTATGAAGTCCGAGTCCTAAATGATGAATGAGTGAGTCTGGTTGTGAAGCTGAAAGAAGATTACTAATGACTGACCATGTAGTCCCTATTGAAGTCATGATAAGGGAGTTGGGTTCGCTGCTTGAGGAAGGATGATTTGGTATGGTGAGTTCAAGTTGTCCATTGTTATTTGAGTTCAAAGGGGTGTTATCTGTGGATGTGTTTGAGTTGACGGTATCAAGTGCAGTGGAGGTGGAAGAGTATAGATGGGAAGTATTATCTATAGTGTTATGGAACAAAGCTTGTTTAGGAAAGAAGGAACCGTGGGTAGTAGTTTTGAGATAGGTGTGATGATGATTATCTAATTTACTTGTTGGTTTGGAGTTTAAACTCCCAAGATCTTCAGATTGATAATTCGGCTGGTTGCTAGTTTCAGAAACGTCTTTCATGGAAGTGTCTAGATAGTCTAGTAATTTGAATTAATTTTTGGTAATAAGACAATTAGTGGAGTTAATGGTGTTTAGAGGTTTGTTTTCCGCAGAAGTCAAATCCAGTTTAGTTTTGGGTTTATTAAGGAGTTCAACAATTTTCATGGGCTTAGATTTTATTTTTTTATTATTTTTTTAACAAGTAGCCAAGGTCCATATTCAGAAGCTTCTGGGTTTTGGGAGTGGGATTTGGTGGGCGATGGTACAGCCAAATCTGGTTCAGAAGGTGGAGTGGTCTCAACAGGATGTTGAGTACACTGGAAGAATTTGTCGCCAAAGTTTCCCACACAAGAAACAAATTGTTGGAACATCTTCATAGAGGATTTGTTGGTAGGACTACCTATGAACATGTGTGTTCGAAGTGGTTGATGGAGCTGAATTTGAACAAAAAGTCGAGCAAATTGTCCTCTTTTTTTATCCAATGCAGAAGCATCTATTTTCAACAATGATCCAATAGCAGAACCTATTTTCCTTAAGTGATCTAAGTCTAGATATTTAGCCGGAAGCTCAGGGAGCCTCACCCATAAAGTTGTAACTGGTGAGGATGCTTGGGAGGCTCTAAACTTAGGCTCCCAATTTCTTACCATTAGAAAATGATTACCAATGAACCACAGTCCACCATGAAGGGCTTTCAAATAGTTATCCTTGAACTAAAATTTAACTAAAAAATAGTCTTTTCCAATGTCAATGATACATAATTCTTTATTCATCTGTCAAATATCTTTAAGATGTGAAGATAGAAAACGAAAACCAACTGATTTACCATAAACTTTAACTATCATCGAGGTTAGCCATGGTGAGTATAATCTGATTTTGTCACTTTCTGACAAGGGAATGAAAATACTAGATTGATTCAGAGCAGTTTCTTCTGGCTCCAGAGAATGATAGAAGTTTTGGGTCTCTTTAATGCTATGTAGGGGGGTTTTGCATAACATACCTGTGTAGGAATTACCAGGGGCTGTTGGAGCTTCAATGATCATATCATCTTGGATTTCCAAACTTTGTGGTGTATTTGGATAAGAGCTTTTGATTTTCTTGCAGCTTCTTTGGAGTTGATTTGTTTCCTCTATTGAATCAGGCACTGTAGCCGATTCTAGAGCGTTCTTTATGATCCTCTTTTTTTGGTATTTGAATATTTGAAACTTTGGGCTTTCCTTACATATGCATCGAACTTAACTGAGTTAGATTTCTATTAGACCCCTTTCCTTTTTCCTTTTTGGTCAAAAAGAGGAAAGAAGTTAATGTTGCGATTGATTCCTAATTAGACATGTTTAAGGGAAACAAATTGAACTTTAATTCTGCATTATTACATAAATCAATAGTCTCATTAACCTTAATTTGCTCACCACATACGTCATCATTCAAAAAATCGAATTAATAAACTTATCACTCGCTCCTCTCTTTGTTGTCTGCCTTCTTTCCTTCTTCCTCCATAGTGAAACAAAAAATGATGGAAGAAAATTAAGATGGGATCTCAGGGTTTTTCAAGTGTCAGCTCAGGAGGGCATGTCTGCCTACTACACCCTTCCAAAGCCCCAATCCCAAATCATCTGCTACGCATACCAATGAACAACTTCTTGGTAATGTTTGTTTCTTATATATATATATATATATATAAATTTAATGTAGAAGAAGAATATAAAGAAGTAAAGAAGGAAGAAAAGTTATAATTGATTGTGCAATATTTATATTAAAAACATTGCTTATTTATATTTTTGGTCCCTTATTAGGAAGCTCTGGTCAACTGCTACTTTAATTTTGATTCTTTTTTAAAATACATATATGACTTTTGTCTCTATCATGAGTATGTTTACCATCATATCAACCTCTTAATTTTGACTTAATTTTGATTCTGTAGAGCACTGAAATTTATGTAAATTTGAGCATCCCATATTATTATTATTATTATTATTATTGTTTTAAAAATGTCAAATTTATACCATTAGTTATTATTCAATTATTGTTTTCTTTTTTAAAAAACACATCATTTTCTATAATTAAAAATTAAAAAATAGAAAATAGAAATTACTTTCTTTAAAAAAATATTATTATTATTATTATTTGCTCAACCAAAATAAGGATTTGAGATAATGTTTTTTAAATAAAATTATTCTAGTTCAAAGAAAATATAGAGAAATAATTAAATAAGAATTAATAGCATACATTTACTTATTTTATTATTTTTAACTATTTTAAAAAATTAAAATTAAAATCAGAGGAATTGAAAAGTTTAATACTTAAATCCAATTTTTTTAATATATTAACTATATATATTTAAACTTTCTTGAAAATTCATTTTATTCTTAAATTTCAAGGTTAGTTTTGATAAAAAAAATTTAAAACTTATGTTTTCAAATATATATAAAATTATAATTTTGTTAAATTTTGATTTTAAATCATGGAATTTTTAATTTTTTTTGTGTATTAAAAGGAGAGTTGGAAACAATTATCATTGAAAAAATTGTGTAATATATTATTTTTTTAAAAAAAGAAAAAAATAATATTTCATATAATAAATATTTAAAATATTTTTAACGAATAATGTTACTAATCTCTCGTGGTCCACATAAACATTACAAAATAAAAAATTACAATTACAATCTTTGACTAATGTCATATTTTCTCACATTTATTTGTCCTAAAAAAATTAAATTTATTTTCCAATATCTCCTTGTAATTAATCTACACTTATTTGTAATTTACAAATATAACCTTACTAATATTCAAATTTTCAAATGTTATATTTGAAATTTGAAATTTATTCAAAATTATAATTTGTAATAAATTCAAAATTACCAACTTTCATAAATAATACTGTTTCACTACTTGTGTTATGATGTAATAAACTAAATTATTTATAATATTAGTAACAAATTTATAATATTATTATCTCTAATGATCCACAATATTGTCTTTACACTAAAAAATATTGTCTACAAAAAAATAAAAATAAAACCACAATTAGTATCTTTGAATAATGTCGTATTTTTTCACATTTATTTGTCCTAAAAAAAACTAAATCTTTTTTTTAATATCTCATTGTAGTTAATCTACACTGATTTGTGGAACTCTTATAAGTCAACTATTCGTAATTTACAAATATAACCTTACTAATATTCAAATTTTCAAACATTATTCGAAATTATTATATGTAATAAATAAGTTAGATTATCTTTTTAAAACAAGGAAAATAGAATCTTTATTATCAACATTCATAAATAATGTTGTTTAAGATATAATGTAATAAATTAAATTATTTATATTTTGTATTTTATTTATAAAAATTATTTATGAGAACTAAAATTATTATGTTTAAATTTGAAAAAAAGTAAGAAAAAAAAAAGAAGAAGATGCTTACATCAGTTTTATTCTTGCGATTTCTGGTTCCCATAGTTGATGGATTGGCGAGTTTTCTTGAAGGATTTGCATTTTAACATGCCTAAAGTTCCTTGCTTGCTGTCAATCATGCTGTTTGATTATTGTGCATTGGTTATTAAATTTTCGTATTTCTATTTCACCTCCGTTGTTAACTCAATATGTTGGCTTTTAATTTTATGCAAGTATTATGTAATGTTTTGAAATTGTTTATTTGCTTTAGTTTCGAAAACTAAAATATACTTCATGTGCAAGATGAGATATCCAAGGACTTAAAAAGTGTCATATTTTAATTTTACATATGCTATATAACTATTTGTGGTAATGTTCGATCCTTAAGTTGTCATTTTTATGCTTTTCTGGTACCAATCTCACTTCTTATTACTCTCTCAATTTTATTTTATTTTAACTTCTTATGTTTTATTTTTTTGGTGTTTTCTATAATTAATGTTTTACAAATTTAATTATTAATGGTTCTTTTTTTCAAAAAACATAAATTTAGAAGAATATTTTAGCTATTAAATATGGAAGTTCATTGAATGCCATTTATGAATAGTTTCCTTGTTACATATTGCCCTGTTTTGATAGGTGTTCTTGTAGAGTTCAAGTACAACAAATGCAGAGGAAAAGATAGGATGAAAAGAAGGGTAGTAGCTATATATATATATATATATATATATATATATATTTACATATTCCTTTAATCACTCCTTGTATATATTTGTATATCTTTTGATTATTTTATTACCTTTTCAACTTGTATATTACCATTTGCATTTCCTAGATTTACCTTAATTATATATAGTAATTGTAACAAGTCATTAGGAATATTGTTTATTTATATTCTTGTTTATTTCAATGAGAAAATACAACCATTTTCTTCAATCATAATATGGTATCAGAGCCTCCAACAATGGAGACAACTGATTTTGAATTTTCATCCAAAACAGAACCTGATTTTAACTTCTTAGAGCCTCCAACAATGGAGACAAATGATTCTGAATTTTCCTCCAAAACAGAACTTGATTTTAACTTCTCAGGTATGGCTTGTCAACCAAGTGTTGCTACTCCTCTTGTCAACTTTGCAAGTATGACTTTAAATTTGCCCTTTAAATATGATAATTGAGTTGTAGATTCTGCATGTACAGATCACATAACATATGATTTGAACACTTTAAATAATATAAAGACTCATATGGGTTCCCCTATAACATTATTGAATGGTGAAAGGGTGTCAATATCACATATTGGCTCAAGAAACATTACAAATTATCTAATCTTAAAAGATGTTTTATGTGTTCCTTCTTTTTAAATTAAAATTTATTATATGTCAAGAAAATTACCCAGGATCTCAAATGTGTCGTTCAGTTTTTTTCTTCAAACTATTGTATATTTCAGAACCTACAAACGAAGAAAGTGATTGGAGTGGGTAGAGAATATAATGGTCTTTACTATCTCAATACTACTCCTGCACATGTTACCTCTCTTGCTACTATCTCTCAACATGTGGATTTATGGCATTGGCGTCTTGGTCATCCAAGTTCTAATACTTTATCTATGTTTTTAAATTTAGATTCTAATATTTCATTTTCTAATAAAAATTAATGCACTATATGTCCTTTATCTAAGCAATATCGTTTACCTTTCTCTAATAGTAATACTAAATATAATGCTTGCTTTGATTTGGTTCTATATTGATGTTTGGGGACCTTTCTCCACACCTACAATTACTGGTGCACTATATTTTTTAACTATAGTAGATGATTTTTCTCGTGCTACATGGATATATTTAATGCAACAAAAATCTCAGGCCTTTCATATCTTCAAAATTTCTTTTCAATGGTTAGAACTCAATTTGGTGTTTCTATCAAGCAAGTTTGTAGTGATAATGGTCTTGAATTTATCAATACTATTAGTAATAATTTTTTTGCTTCTCTTGGTGTTATTCATCAGCATAGCTGTGCTCACACACCTCAACAAAATGGGGTGGAGGATCCCGAACTCTTTGATTTCAAGCTAAATAACATTAAATTTTTGGGGTGAGTGCATTCTTACTGCAGTTTATTTAATTAATCGTACCCCTTCTCAAATGCTCCATGGAAAAACACCACACAAGTTGTTATTTAACAAATTACCCACTTATTAACATTTGCGTGTTTTTGGTTGTTTATGTTATGCTCATAATACACATGTTCAACATAAGTTTGATAGTCGAGCTCTACTTGGTCTTTTTATTGGATATCTATTTGCTAAAAAAGGTTATAAAATTTTTGATTTTCAAACACAAGATTTATGTAAGGCGTAATGTTATTTTTCATGAAAATATCTTTCCTTCTAAAATAATTGATACTAATAATACTTCACCAATACTAATAGCCATCCAAGATTTTAACTTTTCTCCTCAAATAATTCAATCACCAAGTGATGCCCAACCTAATACATCTTTTTCACCACCAATTTTTATTTCTAACTCAATGACAGAACTTGCACATATTTCTCCAATTGATTCTATTTCTCTCCATGCTCAAACTAAGATTGGTCGGCCACAAAGGACTTTAAGAAAACCTGGAAAATTTAATGATTATCATTGTTATAATGCTCAAACATCTTCACCACATGCCAAATATATTTTGCATAATTTTCTTTCTTATAGTAAATTTTCAAAATCTCATTATACTTTTCTCAATTCCTTATCTTCTATTGTGGAGCCTACTACTTTTTCTCAAGCTGTGCAGGTTCCTGAATGGCAAAAGACAATGAAAATTGTGCTTCAATCATTGGAACACTCTAATACTTGGTCTTCAGTTCCTTTACCAACCAACCACTCTAATACTCTAATGGATCTACAAGATTAAAAGACATTCATATGGTAGTACTGAGCTCTATAAGGCCCGTCTCGTTGCTAAGGGATATACTCAAACTAAAGGCATTGATTATCATGAGACTTTTGCTCCTGTTGCTAAATTAGTAATAGTTCGAACTTTATTGCTAGTAGTTGCGGTTAAGACATGGCCACTATATCAATTTGATGTTCAAAATGCATTTTTACATGGTGATTTACAAGAAAATATATACATGTTATTACCTCTTGGACATGTGATTGATTTGCTTCATGATTGTGGTCTCACAGGTGCTCATATTGCTGACACTCATATGGAACAACATCTCAAACTTAATACCAAAGATGGTGTCCTTCTAGAAGATCCTTCACTTTATAGACGCCTTGTTGGTGGCCTCATCTATCTTACAATTACAAGACCCGAGATCACCTTTACAATCAATATTTTAAGTCAATTTATGCATGAACCTCACAAACCCCATCTAGATGCTGTTTATCGCCTATTACGGTATCTCAAGAAAATACCAAGTCAAGGGATTCTTTTGCCTTCTTATGGTTCTTTGCATCTTACAACTTATAGTGACTCTAATTGGACAAGTTGTCCAATGACAAGATGCTCTACCACTGGATTTTTTATCTTTCTTGGCTCTAGTCTCATATCATGGCGACGTAAGAAACAATCAACTGTCTCTCATTCCTCCGCAGAAGCTGAATATCGTGTCATGGCTATGACAACTTAAGAAATTGTATGGCTTCACACATTACTTCAAGATCTTGACATTGTCCTTACAACAAACACTACGCTCTATTGTGATAACCAGATTGCTAGTCATATTGCTGCAAATCCAGTTTTTCACGAACGCACTAAACATATTGACATTGATTGTCACATTGTTCGTGAAAAGATTCAAAAAGGTTAGTTCAAACTTCATCCTATCTCCACTAATGATCAAATCGTTGATATCTTTACAAAAGCTTTAAGTAAAGATCAATTCCTTAAACTTCACACCAAGTTGCGCATTCTCAACTTACATGCTCAACCTTGAGGGGGAGTATTAACTATATATATTTACATATCTCTTTAATCTGTCTTTGTATTGAGAGGTCATAAAACTCCGCGCTGACCTGGAGCAAAGGAGCTGACGTGTCATGACATATCTGTCCGCCGAGCCTACCGGATTCCCCCCACTCCGCAGAATGAGGGGACGAAGTTTGAAATATCGCCTCATATCTCGCTTTGTCAATGTCTCGACTATCAACTGGTCGAGATCCTTCCAGAACCTTCCGCGAAGAATATCTTGTGACCAACAGTTATTCTAAAATTATTCGATTGAAAATATGTCACTAATATCTCTAGTTCAAACGAGATATTTCAGAATCTGACAAATATCAGATTCTTCATACACATTTCTCAAGGTCGTTCTTTCCTATAAATACCTCCCTAATGAGGACAGAAGGTAAGGCTCTATTCAACAAATTCTCTATCAACCTCCTACATCTCTAGTCAAATATTCTGCATACTGACTTAACCATCGGAGGGTTCGTGGGAGGTCCTTCACCCTCCGCTCTGAACCTCTCTATTTTGCAGACACTCGCAGGGGGAATCTTCATCAGAACAACAACAAAACAGCAGTTCAAACGGAGATACTTTGGTAGAGATCATGAAACGACGCCGGATAACTTTCACGTGTCACCAGACCGATTTACGCCGAATCAGTATATATTTGTATATCCTTTGATTATTTTATTACATTTTCAACTTGTATATTACCATTTACATTTTCTAGATTTACCTTAATTATATATAGTAATTGTAATTAGTCGTTAGGAATATTGTGTATTTATATTCTTGTTTCAATGAGAAAATACAACTATTTTCTTCAATCATAATAAAGGGCAAATATGAATATGAGTTGTTAAGAGGAAGAAGAGGCGTAAGAGAATTCGGGTATCAAAGGTACTAATTGATTTTGCATAGAGATTTTATTCCTTCAGCGTGTGTATTTCTCCATTTGTTTTATATGTGATTAATATTATTTTGAATGTCAAAAAAATAAAATAATTATTATTTTAAAAATATTGTTTATAAATACCATACTAAAAGTTGTTATAGTGAAAAAACTTTTATTTATGAAAAAAAAAAGAAAAGAAAAACCACTCAATTCTTTGTTTACAAAATTAGAGGATTTTTTATGTTTTATTTGATTAATTATAAGAATTTGTTTTTCTTCTTTTTGTTTGTCCAAAATAATACATGAGTTAAATTTTTTGTATGAATGGCTCAATTTATAATTTTTCTTAAAACTTTGGCCAAATATGTACAAATTCAAATTCTTTCAAATACATATATTAACATATTTTGAGTCAAGAGGGCATAACACATATAATAATACATTTCTTATGATTTTGAAATGTCACCAAAAAAAAAAAAAAAAAGAAATTTCAATTTTTTTTAGAGATTAATGAATTTGGTCATAAATAAATTTATGGGCAAATTAGCATAAATAGATTTGATGACATTTGTCACCAATTGTTTTTTTTTTTTGGTGAAATTGGTTTTCTATTAAAAATTTGGTTAAGTACACTATATAAATACAATTAATAATATATATTATATATTTTAATAATATTTTAATAATATAAATTTTTTTAGAATATTTTAATATTTTAATATATTTAATTGTGATTGGGATAAAAACTTTTAAGTCTGACTTAATCCCATATAATTATTAGAAAAATTAATTTTCTGCGGGAAGAAATGCCTGCCTCCTTCATTCATGGAAGATTCCATAGAAATCTTCGATTCCCTGTGGATGAGTTGACCAATCTTTTGAGATGGTTTTCAATAAAAAAATACAAACATAAAACTAGTTGTTTAATCTATGGGAGAGAGAGAGTGTGAGATTTGTTTTTCAAAGGATAATTGTCCCATCCGTCTCTCATTTCATCAAAAAAGAATATAGACATCTTCTTCTTCCTTTTTCAACTAAATCACTACAAACATAGAAAAATGATTGATCAATAAAAAATATTAGAGAAATTATTTTTTCTGTTTCTTCTTCAATGAGGGAGAAGAAGATGTCTTTATTTATTTCCCATTAAATCACCTACAAACAGAGATGGATGAGACAATTAATCTCGAAAAAAATCTCACTCTCTTTCTCTCACCCATAGATTAAACCACAAGTTTTTTTTCTTTTTCTCACCTATAGATTAAGAAGTGGGAAAAAAGTAGCATGATTTTTGTTTTTGCTCCCTTCCTTTTTGTTGGACAAAAAAGAAAAAAAAGAAAAAAAGGAAAGGAAAATAAATTGAACTTTAATTGTGCATTACTATGACGGATGTAAGAAAGATAACAAAATAAAGAAACGACACAGGGATTTAACGTGGTTCACCAACAATGTGTTGGTTACGTCCACCTAACAGAAGAGGGGAGAATTTTTACTGATTTTTTAGAGAGATTACAGAGGTGTTTTTTAGGTGACTACAATACCATGAATGCCTTACAAATGAACCTATTTATAGGAAAGATGGCAGCCACCTCGGCCACCTTCCCAATTTAAAAACAGAATATTTGACTAACTTCCTAATCTTAAGGAGAAGTAACAGAATGTTTGACTAACTTCCTAAACTTAAGGAGAAGTAACAGAATGTTTGACTAATTCAAGGCATTCGTTAGTCAAACTTCCTAAACTTAAGGAGAAGTAACAGAATGTTTAACTAATTCAAACTTTCTAAACTTAAGGAGAAGTAACAGAATGTTTGACTAATTCAAACTTCCTAAACTTAAGAAGAAGTAACAGAATGTTTGACTAATTCAAGGCATTCTAACAAAATCAATGGTCTCATTATTAATCTTCAAAAAATCTTCATCATCTTCTTCAATCCCTCACTCCTCTCTCTTTTTTGTTTTTCTTCCTTCCTTCTTCCTCCATAGTGAAACAGAAAATGATGGAATAAAATTAAGATTGGGATTTCAGAGTTTTCAAGTTGTCAGCTCAGGAGGGCATGTCTGCCTACTACGCGCTTCCAAAGCTCCAATCCCAAATCATCAATCTCATCCTCTACGCATACCAATGAACAATTTTTTTGCAAGGTTTGTTTCTTTATATATATTATTATATATATATATTATATATATATATATATATATATATATATATTGAATGTAGAAGAAGAATATAAAGAAATAAAGAAGGAAGAAAAGTTATAATTGATTGCCATATTTATATTAAAAGTATTGCTTATTTATATTTTTGGTCCCTTGTTAGGAAGCTTTGGTCAATTGGTACTTTAATTTTGGTTTTTTTATTAAAATACATATATGACTTATGTCTCTATCATGAGGGTGCTTACCATCATCACACCAACGTCTTTCTTGACTTAATTTTGATTCTTCAGGGCATTGAAATTTATGTAAATTTGAGCATCCTGTATCATTATTATTATTTTTTTTATTATTTTAAAATATCAAATTTATACCATTAGTTATTACTGATTTTTTTAAAAAAAATACAAATTCTTTTCCATAATTAAAAATTTAAAAATAGAAAATAGAAAATACTTTTTTTTTTAAAAAAGTTATTATTATTATTTTTTTCTCAACAAAAATAAGGATTCAATATAATTGTTTTTTAAAGAAAAAAATTATACTCCAAAGAAAATATAGAGAAATAATTAAATAAGAATTGATGGCATGCATTTACTTATTTTATTATTTGTAACTATCTTAAAAAAATTAAAATCAGTAAAATTGGAAAGTTTAATGCTTAAATCAATTTTTTTTAATATATATATATATATATATATATATATATATATATATATATATATATATATATATATATATATATATACTTTCTTGAAAATCCATTGTATTCTTTGATTGTTTTGTGCAGAAGTCAAATATGGTTTGGGTTTGGGTTTATTAAGAAGTTCAACCATTTTCATGGTTTTAGATTTGGTTTTATTTTTATTTTTTTAACAAGTAGTCAATACCCATATTTAGAAGCTTATGGGTTTTGGGAGTGAGATTTGGTGGGCGATGGTGCAACCAAATCTTGTTTAGGATGTGGAGTGGTGTCAATAGGATGTTGAGTACATTGGAAGAATTTGTGGTTAGGTTTCCCACACGAGAAACAAATTGCTGGAACACCTTCATAGAGGATTTATTGGCAGTGATTGCCTATGAATATATGTGTTAGAAGTGATTGATGGAGTTGAATTTGAACACAAAGTCGGGCATATTGTCCTCTATTTTTATCCAAAGCAGAAGTATCTATTTTCAACAAAGATCCAATAGCAGAACCTATTTTCCTTAAGAGCTCTAAGTCTAGATATTCAACAGGAAGTTCGCGGAGCCTCACCCATAAAGCTGTAGCTGGTGAGGACGCTTGGGAGGTTCTAAACTTAGGCTCCCAATTTCTTACCATTAGAAAATGATTATCAATGAACCACGATCCACCATGAAGGGCTTTTAAATAGTTATCATTGAACTGAAATTTAACTAAAAAAATATTCTTTCTCAAGGTCAATGATATGTAATTCTTCATTCATCTGCCAAATATCTTTAAGGTGTGAAGATAGAAAATGGAAACCAACTGATTTGCCATAATATTTAACTATCACCGAGGTTAGCCATGGTGAGTATAATCTTATTTTGTCACTTTCCACAACAAGGGAATGATAATACTAGATTGATTCGGAGCAGTTTCTTCTGGCTTCAGAGAATGAGAGAAGTTTTGGGTCTCTTTAATGGTATGTAAGGGGGTTTTGCATAACATACCTTTATAGGAATTACCTGGGACTGTTGGAGCTTCAATGATCATATCATCTTGGATTTCCAATGTATTTGGATCAAAGCTTTTGATTTTCTTGCAGCTTCTTTGGAGTTGATCTGTTTCATCTATTGAATCAGACACTGTAGCGATTCTAGAGCGTTCTTTAGCATCCTCTTTTTTTTTGGTATTTGAATATTTGAAACTTTGGGCTTTCCTTACATATGCATCGAACTTAACTTAGCTAGATTTCTATTAGACCCCTTTTTGGTCAAGAAGAGGAAATAAATTAATGTTGTGATTGATTTCTAATTAGGCATGTTTAAGGAAAACAAATTGAACTTTAATTCTACATTACTACATAAACCAATAGTCTCATTAACCTTAATTTGCTCACCATATACGCCATCATTCAAAAAATTGAATTAATAAATTTATCACTCGCTCGTCTCTTTGTTGTCTGCCTTCCTTCCTTCTTCCTCCATAGTAAAACATAAAATGATGGAAAAAAATTAAGATGGGATCTCAGGGCATGTCTGCCTACTACGTCCTTCCAAAGCCCTAATCCCAAATCATCTCATCCGCTATGCATACCAATGAACAATTTCTTGGCAAGGTTTGTTTCTTTTATATATATATATATATATATATATATATATATATATACATATATATATATATATATATATGTATAATATATATATAATATAATGTATATATATATATTAATTGAATGTAGAAGAAGAATGTAAGAAATAAAGAATGAAGAAAAGTTATAATTGATTGTGCAATATTTATATTAAAGCATTACTTATTTATATTAAAAGTCATCACTTTTGTCTCTATCATGAGGGTGCTTACTATCACAGCAATATCTTTCTTGACTTAATTTTGATTCTTTAGGACACTCAAATTTATGTAAATTTGAGCATCCTGTATTATTATTATTATTATTTTAAAAATGTCAAATTTATACCATTAGTTATTATTCAATTATATATTTTTTTTAAAAGAACACAAATCCTTTTCCACAATTAAAAAATTTTAAAAATAGAAAATAGAAAATAATTTTTTTAAAAAATAAATAAATAATAATAATTATTATTTGCTCAACAAAAATAAGGATTCGAGATAATTGTTTCTTAAAGAAAACAAATTCAACTCCGAAAAAAATAGAAATATAATTATATAAGAATTGATAACATGAATTTACTTATTTTATTATTTGTAACTATCTTAAAAAGTTAAAATTAAAATCAGAGAAATTAATGTACTTTTTGTTTATTTTTACCTTGTAATTAATATACTACTTTTCAAAAAGTTTAATGCTTAAATTCAATTTTTTAATACATTAAATAATTGTTTTTTAAACTTTCTTGAAAATCTATTTTATTCTTTGATTGTTTTAAATTTTAAGGTATAAACAAGATTTAAACTTCTGTTTTCAACAATATATATATATATATATATATATATATATAAAATTGTATTTTGTTAAATTTTAATTTTAAATCATACAAATTTTAGTTGTTTTGTGTATTAAAAGGAGAGTTGGAAACAATTGTTGATGCGTTCCGGTCGATATGCTAAATAGGTGTTATTTTACCCTATGTTGATTATGAGTAATTAAGGACTGTGATTGACTAATTGTCACATTTAGTCTCTAAGGTGTCACTTAATCAGCCAGAACCTAAGGCAGAGTACCTATCGTGTAGCTAGTCTGTTGGAAAGTATCTACGATTTTATTAAATAATTATCGTACTCCCAGGGAAGTGGTAACGGCTTAGTAGTAGCTAGCCTTTTATTCTAATTCTTATCTTATGATCCAGTTATGCAATCATCATCAATAATCTTGATGAGAGGGTGATCCATTCTTCACTAGGTTTAAGTCTAATCATGCCTAAAAGTGTTTATAGACAAAGTTATGATTCTATGTTATATTGTCCCTATATGTTGATTGACCTATCTTCGAGTATTTTAGATATATCTTAGCCTGGATTGCAACTATGTTCTGAGTCCAAAGGTGTACCACATCTGAGTAATCTGATATACCGCCCCATCACCAAGGTAAACGGCCCTACTCACGGTTACTACTAAAGACAGCTATGAAAGCCTATGTCACTTCGGGGATCATGCCGCTTGCCCATAACCGCAGGCATAAAAGCTCTACTCAGCCTACCTAGACTACTCTAACAAACAGGGTGTTCCGCAGGTTATTTTATCTAGTATGGCAGACAACAATACTAATTGATGCCTGTTAAACTAAACGGGTTATGAATAGACCGTTGTTAGGAATTGTCTATAACCCTAATTTTAGTTTAAAAGAAACTACATTAGACATGCAGACATAATGGATATTTAAGCAGGTGGCTATTTCCGGAAAAACATAACAACTTCAACAAATATAACAAATATTTATAACAATCATAATCTTGTATTCAAATCAGTATTTGGACAAACACAATAACAACATATAAAGAGAGGGACATGGGGGACTGATGCCATAAAGAAATCACCCTTTATGTAGTCACGCCGTTGGAGTGTACTGCTATATATGTCGTACTGCTTGACCCGACTCTGCTCGCCAGAACCTTCGGAGGACGCTTCCTCAGCTTACTAACTGTGCTTTACCTTAATACCCAACTTAAGCCCAGCCCTGTGGACTGACTCTTCGAACGCCTAGAGCCCTCTTAGGATCTCCTAACGAAATGCCGGGTATTCTATGAATACCATAAACGAACCTATCTATCAAACCCTAGGATCTGAGACTATTTCTCAGAAACTAGAAAAACGAAACACAAAAAGGAAAGAAAGAAAACTTCTACTGAAATCTAAGTCTCCGAGTGAGTTGCGTACTCGAGAATTGTACACTGGAAACCACTGAATGACTCAGATCGAGTGGAGAGGGATGATTTTAACTGAGGAAGGCCTGGGGTATTTATAGCAGCTTTCTGGAGTGATTTTCTCTCAAACTTTTGATGCGGGACTTGAATTTCTGGTTCAGGACGCTCGTCCCGGATTGGGATGCCCTTCCCGGTCTGTTGACCAGGTCAGGACGCCCGTCCTGAACCGAGACGCCCTCCCCGAAGTCCGAACTTCTGAAAATTTTCGTTTTTGCCCCGAAATTTTCCATTTTCTTCCACTTTTCACCTAACGCTTCCAAAATCATAAAAACTATGAAATTGAGTTAATAATGAACAATTAAGACCAATTTACCCTCAATTTCACCCTAAATCATGCCTAAAAACATGCTAAAAATGTGATATGATTTATGCATATCATATAACCCCACACTTAGCTTTTTGCTTGTCATCAAGCAAAGTCTACTCGAAGTTAGTGATTCTAAATCATAGTGCAGTCACTTCAATTCCTAGTCATGATTTTATTCCAAAAATTTATTCAGACAAGTCTTAACACATGTCTGACTGGTCAGGTTGTTATGACAAGGTCTCAAATGTCTCTAGTAGATTGTTATAGTCAAGCAAGAAAACAACTTAATAACTAGGTTGAACTCCTTTCTTAGTCACAAGGTCTTCCTGATGTGTAGTGTGTGTACTAGTCTAGACCAGATAGTCAACACAATATACTCTCGTCTTAACTACTACCAGATAATATTTCGACCCTGTTGCTAGACATAATAACAACAGACAACTTTCTGAGTTCTGTGCCTTGGCGATCAGATTTTCAATGGTTTAGCATTTATTGATTCTCTTTATAGATGATGGGTATTTTGAGTCTGCTTAGAACACGTCAACTTCAACTACCCATGTAGCGAGTCCCACTCCGATGACTCCCAGACCTTCACGACCTTAGGGCATCAGGCTTTAAGTTCCCCGAAGGAGTGGTGCTCGAGTAGCGAAGGCCGCTGGCAAACTACCCTTATTTAATTAACTTTCTTTTATTTCTTTTCACTTTTAGCTCAGAGTCTCATCTAGTCATTCTGATTGTCAAAACATCCACAACTGGTCTAATTTTATCTAGTTAAGTCTTGAAAAGGTAATTGGCTGAGGTCTCTAATCCAGACAAAGTTGTGCTCAGTTATCAGGAATTCCCTATTCCTAATCAATTAGTCCAAGATAGCTATCACATTGCCTTCTACTAACCATAACATTCTACCTACATATCATAGACATAAGCAATGTTTAACCAATCATACTGCATTTAGAAGTCTAAAAGAATGAAAAATTTTGAAATTTTTTTTGGAAGGGTGTGAAAATATGGGGAAAACAAGCAAAATCATGCAAAACTTTTCTCACTACAGTGACTGTGCACTGCTACTCCACACTTAAGTCTGACACTGTCCTCAGTGTTCATGCATTTCTAAGCTACCCCACACTTATTTGAAAACAAGAAACAAAAACAAAACAAAGAACTCAAGAACAAAACAAAGAACTCTTACCCCACGCTTATTCGACTAACTAAGGGTAAGAGAGAAAATAAGGCAACAAAACAAGAAGGATAGCAAAACAGAACACAAAACAAATAAAATTAAAGGAATATGAGGATTAGAAAAACTCCCTTCATGTCGCGAGTAGAAGAGTCTTCTCTGATCTGTCAATTGGCTCTTCACCTTAGCCATGTGCTATTGCTGAGGTGTTTCTGACTTTGCAAGCTCCAGATACTGGAACGGATGACGTCAGCTCCGATCCTTCATTGTCGAGCTCCAGGTGGTGGCATATCCATGTGAGGAGTGACTCAAGCCCCAAGGACTGTTTCCTTGAATCATTTGTGAAGTTTCTCGTAATCGTAGCAACGTGTCTAGGAATGAGACTTCTTTGGATTGGTGTGCCTACCTGCCAATGTCAGTGAAGGTATTGCATGCAAGTTTTGAATGGTAGAAGAGATACTTGAAGCTTTGGCTAAGCCGTGGTGGTAGGAGGCTCCAGTGGTGTAGATCTGGGCCCAAGTATTTGAAACTTCCTCGGGGAGGTTTCTCACAGCTGATTGTATGCAGGGGATGCAAGCTCCTCCATTGCTATGCTCCTGATACAATGCCAAATTCCTCTATATCCTTCGACCGTTCGATACCGCTTGGCAGATCACTTGCTTGCACTGGTCTGACTTTAATTGTTGCCAGTATCTCATATGTTGATTCTGTGGGTAGGGGTTTTGCTATGGTGGTATCTTCTGAAAGTCTCCAGCTTCTGAATTATTCCTCAGCTAAATCCCGTATGATTCCTCTAGTTGGGATTGTATGCATTTCCCATTGGAGTAGCACTCTGCAGTAACCTACTCCTACCTCTTTTGGAATGGTTCGTATTTCATTCCTATAGCAATCCCTGCTAAAGTGTGGTACTTGGCAAATTTCACAGATTTGATACACAGACTTAACGTTTCTTCCTAAGACATTGGCACTCTGAATCTGGAAAACAACTTCTCATAGAATCTGCACATGACTTTAACATCATTAGTAGGTAATGCCTGTGGCTCAGGCCATTTCTTTTTTGAAAAGTGTTCCACGACTACTATGATGTAATTATTTTCAAAGGAAGAAAGGAAAAGGATTCGATGCCCCAGATATCAAAGATTTCAAGACTCTATATACGATGCTTCAGAATTATGTGGCCTTCGCCTTCCGAGTTACATCTTCTGATCAACTGATCTGCAAAAATTTGAAATAGAAGAGAAATCTGCCCAGTAGTAATATTTCTAATCAGCAAAGAATTTCTTCTTTTGCTGATAAGTCATATCACTTGGGAATAATTAGCAGTTAGATAATTAGTAATATCAGTAAACCACGGAGGAGAATCATTACTCATAGCAAACAATGAAAATAGATCCTCATTCAGAAATTTATCAGATACTACTGTCTCATCAATAGCCTCTAACTCAGGGTTTCCTAATCTAGACCAAAGGTTTGCTTTCTAGATTCTTAACCCTTTCTCTTACCCCTTCATTCTATATCAAATTCAAATAACAATAAAACCTAACTTAATCAATTATGGTTCAGTATCAGGTTTATTGAACACAGACATCTCAGAGTGATCAGTGTAACCTATTGTTTTTAGACGAGACTAGATAAGATCGGAATTTATCATATTGTTTTCTTATCATGTTTCTGTCCTAAAACAATTCTTACTACATCATTACATCACATATTCATTCAAAAAGCAGATTTCAATCAGGTGATGCTTATAATGGGTGTAGTAATTCCTTTTGGTTTAAAAGATCTCATGCAATTATCAGCAAAACAAAAGGAACATCCTTTTTTTTCAATAGAACATTCAAAGGTCTGGCTATTTAGGAAAAAACATTTCATAACTCGTCCTAATAAAGCTGGCATGACTCTAAGAAAATTCTGAAATGGAATTTCTTCCCAAAAAAATCTAAGCCAAAATTTTACAACTCAGAAGAAAATATATTTTATCCCCATTTCCGTTTTTATTCGAAATTAAATAATAGAAGAAAAATACAAAAAAGAGCAACTAAGAAAACAACTAAGAAAGAACAAGAGATAGGGAAAAGAACAACTTACCATTGAGCAAGAAAAATACATTTTTTTCGGGTTTTAAATTTTTAAAATTTTTTTTTCTTTTTTTTCGAAAGTAGTTAAATTTCCTTAATATGGTTCTAGAATAATTTTCTAAAATTTGATTATCCTAAGTGTCTTAATTTCAGATATTGTCTAAAATCAATTAGTTGTGATAATCCTATATTTTGGAAAGTGATTGTCTAACTAGTATAAGATAAGTGTAGATCAAAAGTCTAGGTTACTACCACTACCTATCATAAGTCTCTAGAATTGTTGCCAATAATCCTAAATTCATTATGATATTTCCCCGGCAACGGCGCCAAAAATCTGATGCGTTCCGATCGATATGCTAAATAGGTGTTATTTTACCCTATGTTGATTATGAGTAATTAAGGACTGTGATTGACTAATTGTCACATTTAGTCTCTAAGGTGTCACTTAATCAGCCAGAACCTAAGGCAGAGTACCTATCGTGTAGCTAGTCTGTTGGAAAGTATCTACGATTTTATTAAATAATTATCGTACTCCCAGGGAAGTGGTAACGACTTAGTAATAGCTAGCCTTTTATCCTAATTCTTATCTTATGATCCAGTTATGCAATCATCATCAATAATCTTGATGAGAGGGTGATCTATTCTTCACTAGGTTTAAGTCTAATCAAGCCTAAAAGTGTTTATAGACAAAGTTTTGATTCTATGTTATATTGTCCCTATATGTTGATTGACCTATCTTCGAGTATTTTAGATATATCTTAGCTTGGATTGCAACTATGTTCTGAGTCCAAAGGTGTACCACATCTGAGTAATCTGATATACCGCCCCATCGCCAAGGTAAACGGCCCTACTCACGGTTACTACTAAAGACAGCTATGAAAGCCTATGTCACTTCGGGGATCATACCGCTTGCCCATAACCGCAGGCATACACGCTCTACTCAGCCTACCTAGACTACTCTAACAAACAGGGTGTTCCGCAGGTTATTTTATCTAGTATGGCAGACACCAATACTAATTGATGTTTGTTAAACTAAACAGGTTATGAATAGACCATGGTTAGGAATTGTCTATAACCCTAATTTTAGTTTAAAAGAAACTACATTAGACATGCAGACATAATGGATATTTAAGCAGGTGGCTATTTCTGGAAAAACATAACAACTTCAACAAATATAACAAATATTTATAACAATCATAATCTCGTATTCAAATCAGTATTTGGACAAATACAGTAACAACATATAAAGAGAGGGACATGGGGGACTGATGCCATAAAGAAATCACCCTTTACGTAGTCACGCTGTTGGAGCGTACTGCTATATATGTCGTACTGCTTGACCCGACTCTGCTCACCAGAACCTTCGGAGGACGCTTCCTCAGCCTAGTAACTGGGCTTTACCTTAATACCCAACTTAAGCCCAGCCATGTGGACTGACTCTTCGAATGCCTAGAGCCCTCTTAGGATCTCCTAACGAAATCCCGGGTATTCTATGAATACCAGAAACGAACCTATCTATCAAACCCTAGGATCTATTTCTCAGAAACTAGAAAAACAAAACACAAAAAGGAAAGAAAGAAAACTTCTACTGAAATCTGAGTCTCCGAGTGAGTTGTGTACTCGAGTATTGTACACTAGAAACCACTGAATGACTCAGATCGAGTGGAGAGGGATGATTTTAACTGAGGAAGGCCTGAGGTATTTATAGCAGCTTTCTGGAGTGATTTTCTCTCGAAAATTCGATGTGGGACTTGAATTTCTGGTTCGGGACGCCCGTCCCGGTCTGTTGACCAGGTCAGGATGGCCGTCCCGAGTCCTGGACGCCCGTCCCGACCTGTTGACCAGGTCAGGACGCCCACCCCGAAGTCCGAACTTCTGAAAAATTGCGTTTTTGCCTCGAAATTTGCCATTTTCTTCCACTTTTCACCTAACACTTCCAAAATCATAAAAACTGTGAAATTGAGTTAATAATGAACAATTAAGACCAATTTACCCTCAATTTCACCCTAAAGCATGCCTAAAAACATGCTAAAAATGTGATATGATTTATGCATATCAATTGTCATTAAAAAAATTATGTTACAATTATTTTTTAAAAAAAATATTTCACATAATAAATATTTAATAATATTTTTAAGAATTAATATTACTCATCTCTGATGGTCCACATAAACATTGTCTTTATATTAAAAAAACATACAAAATAAAAAATTACAATTAAATTCTTTCACTAATATCATATTTTCTTATATTTATTTGTCCTAAAAAAAGCTAATTTTTTTTTCTAATATCTCATTGTAGTTAATCTATACTGATTTGTGAAATTCTCTAAGTCAACTATTCTTAATTTACAAATATAACCTTATTCAAAATTTTAAGCATTATTCGAAATTATAATATGTAATAAATAAGTTAGATTATCTTTTTAAAACAAGGAAAATAGAATTTTTATTACCAACATTCATAAATAATGTTGTTTAAGATATAATGTAATAAACAAAATTATTTATATTTTGTATTTTTTTATAAAAAGTATTTCTGAGAATTAAAATTATTATGTTTAAATTTGAAAAAAAAGAAAAAAAAGAAGTTGCTTACATCTGTTTTATTCTTGTGATTTTTGGATCCCACAGTTGATGGATTGGTGTGCAAAGGAAAGTTTTCTTAAAGGATTTACATTTTTGAGGTGTGCATTTTATTGGTATTCCTTGCTTGTTGTCAATCATACTGTTTGATTCTTGTGCATTGGATATTAAATTTCCGTATTTCTATTTCACCTCCGTTGTTAACTCAATCTGTTGGCTTTTATTTGTATACAAGTATTATGTAATGTTTTGAAATTGTTTATTTAGTTTAGTTCTGAAAACTAAAATATACTTCCTATGCAAGATAAGATATCTAGGGACTTAAAAAGTGCTATATTTTAACTTTACATATGGTATAACTATTTGTGGTAAAGTTCCTTAAGTTGTCATTTTTATGCTTTTCTAGTATCAATCTCACTTCTTATTACTCTCTCAATTTTATTTTATTTTAACTTCTTAAGTTGTATTTGCTGGCGTTTTCTATAATTAATGTTTTACCAATTTATATTTTTAATGGTTCTTTATAATAAAGAAAATAAATTTAGAAGAATATTTTAGCTATTGAATATGGAAGTTCATTGAATGCCATTTACGAATAGTTTCCTTATTACTTATTACCCTGTTTTGATAGGTGTTCTTGTAGAGTTCAAGTACAACAAATGCAGAGGAAAAGATAGGATGGAAAGAAGAGTATTAGCTATATACATTTACATATTCATTTACATATTTTGATTATTTTATTACCTTTTCAACTTGTATATTACCATTTAGATTTCTTAGTTTACCTTAATTATATATAGTAATTGTAACTAGTCGTTAGGAATATTGTGTATTTATATTCTTGTTTATTTCAATGAGAAAATACAACCATTTTCTTCAATCATAATATGGTATCAGAGCCTCCAACAATGGAGACAAATGATTCTGAATTTTCATCCAGAACAGAACTTGATTTTAATTTCTCAGGTATGGCTTATCAACCAAGTGGTGCGACTCCTCTTGTCAACTTCGCAGGTATGACGTTAAATTTGCCCTTAAAATATGATAATTGAGTTGTAGATTCTGCTTGTACAGATCACATAACATATGATCTGAACACTTTAAATAATATAAAGACTCGTACGGGTTCCCCTATAACATTACCGAATGGTGAAAGGGTGTCAATATCACATATTGGTTCAAAAAATATTATAAATGATCTAATCTTAAAAGATGTTTTATGTGTTCCTTCTTTTAAATTCAATTTATTATCTGTCAAGAAAATTACCAAGGATCTCACATATGTCGTTCAATATTTTTCAAACTATTGTATATTTCAGGACCTACAAACGAAGAAAGTGATTGGAGTGGGTAGAGAATATAATGGTCTTTACTATCTCACTACTACTCCTGCACATGTTACCTCTCTTGCTACTATCTCTCATCATGTGGATTTATGGCATTGGCGTCTTGGTCATCCAAGTTCTAATACTTTATCTATATTTTTAAATTTAGATTCTAATATTTCATTTTCTAATAAAAATTCATGCACTACATGTCCTTTATCTAAACAATGTCGTTTACCTTTCTCTAATAGTAATACTAAATATAATGCTTGCTTTGATTTGGTTCTATATTGATGTTTAAGGACCTTTCTCCACACCTACAATTACTGGTGCACGATATTTTTTAACTATAGTAGATGATTTTTCTCGTGCTACATGGATATATTTAATGCAACAAAAATCTCAGGCCTTTTCATATCTTCAAAATTTCTTTTCAATGTTTAGAACTCAATTTGGTATTTCTATCAAGCAAGTACGTAGTGATAATGGTCTTGAATTTTTCAATACTATTAGTAATAATGTTTTTGCTTCTCTTGGTGTTATTCACCAGCAGAGTTGTGCTCACACACCTCAACAAAATGGGGTGGTGGAGCTCAAACATCATCATTTGCTTAATGTTGCCCGAGCTCTTCGGTTTCAAGCTAAATTACCATTAAATTTTTGGGGTGAGTGCATTCTTACTGCAACTTATTTAATTAATCGAACTCCTTCACAAATGCTCCATGGAAAAATACCACTTGAATTGTTATTTAACAAATTACCCACTTATCAACATTTGTGTGTTTTTGGTTGTTTATGTTATGCTCATAATACACATGTTCAACATAAGTCTGATAGTCGAGCTCTACCTAGTCTTTTTATTGGATATCCATTTGCTCAAAAAGGTTATAAAATTTTTTATCTTCAAACACAAAAGATTTATGTAAGGCGTAATGTTATTTTTCATGAAAATATATTTCCTTCTAAAATTATTGATACCAATAATACTTCACCAATACCAATAGCCATCCAAGATTTTAACTTTTCTCCTCAAATAATTCGATCATCACCTGATGCCCAACCTAATACATCTTCTTCACCACCAATATTTTTATTCTAACTCAATGACAGAACTTGCACATATTTCTCCAATTGATTCTATTTCTCCCCATGCTCAAACTAAGATTGGTAGTCCATAAAGGACTATAAGAAAACCTGGAAAATTTAATGAATATCATTGTTATAATGCTCAAATATCTTCACCACATGCCAAATATTCTTTGCATAATTTTCTTTCTTATAGCAAATTTTAAAAATCTCATTATACTTTTCTCAGTTCCTTATCTTCTATTGTGGAGCCTACTACTTTTTCTCAAGCTATACAGGTACCTAAATGGCAAAAGGCAATGGAAATTGAGCTTCAAGCATTGGAACACTCTAATACTTGGTCTTTAGTTCCTTTACCAACCAACCAAAGACCAATTGGTTGTAAATAGGTCTACAAGATTAAAAGACATTCAAATGGTAGTATTGAGAGCTATAAGGCCCGTCTCATTGCTAAGGGATATACTCAAACTGAAGGCATTGATTATCATGAGACTTTTGCTCCTGTTGCTAAATTGGTAACTGTTTGAACTTTATTGCCAGTAGTTGCGGTTAAGACATGGCCATTATATCAATTTGATGTTCAAAATGCATTTTTACATGGTGATGTACAAGAAAATATATACATGTTATTACCTCTTGGATATCCACGAAAGGGGGAGAAAAACCTTGTTTGCAAACTTAACAAATCTTTTTATGGACTCAAACAAACCCCTAGAAACTGGTTTGCCAAATTTTCCAATGCTTTAATTTCTATTACTTTCACTCAATCTCATGTTGACCACTCTCTTTTTATATTAAAACAAGGACATTTATCTCTTTTTACCTTGGTTTATGTTGATGACATTATTGTTACAGAAAATAATTCTATTGCAATTGTTGAGCTTAAGAGATTTCTCTTCAGCCAATTTCGGATTAAAGATTTGGGTCTCCTTAAATATTTCCTTGGAATTGAAGTTGGTCGTTCGCCAACAGGTATCTATTTAAGCCAGAGGAATTATGTGATTAATTTGCTCCACGATTGTGGTCTCACAAGTGCTCATATTGCTGACACTCCTATGGAACAACATCTCAAACTTAATACCAAAGATGGTGTCCTTTTAGAAGATCCTTCACTTTATAGACACCTTGTTGGTCGCCTAATCTATCTTACAATTACAAGACCCGACATCACCTTTACAGTCAATATTTTAAGTCAATTTATGCATCAACCTCGCAATCTAGATGTTGTTTATCTCCTATTACGGTATCTCAAGAAAATACCAAGTCAAAGGATTCTTTTGCCTTCTAAGGGTTCTTTGCATCTTACAGCATATAGTGACTCTAATTGGGCAAGTTGTCCAATGACAAGACGCTCTACCACTGAATTTTTTATCTTTCTTGGCTCTAGTCTCATATCATGGCGACGTAAGAAACAATCAACTGTCTCTCATTCCTCCACAGAAGTTGAATATCGTGTCATGGCTATGACAACTCGATAAATTGTATGGCTTCACAATTACTTCAAGATCTTGACATTGTCCGTACAACAAACACTACGCTCTATTGTGATAAACAGGCTGCTTGTCATATTGCTGCAAATCTAATTTTTCACGAACGCACTAAATATATTGACATTGATTGTCACATTGTTCGTGAAAAGATTCAAAAAGGTCATCTCAAACTTCATCCTATATCCACTAATGATTAAATCGCTGATATCTTTACAAAATCTTTAAGTAAAGATCAATTCCTTAAACTTCACACCAAGTTGGGCATTCTCAACTTACATGCTCCAACTTGAAGGGGAGTATTAACTATATATATATATATATATATATATATATATATATATATATATATACATATCCCTTTAATTCCTCTTTGTATATATTTTTATATCCTTTGATTATTTTATTACCTTTTCAATTTGTAATACCATTTACATTTCCTAGATTTACCTTAGTTATATATAGTAATTGTAACTAATCGTTAGGAATATTGTGTATTTATATTCTTGTTTATTTCAATGAGAAAATACAACTATTTTCTTCAATCATAATAAAGGGCCAGATATGAATATGAGTTGTTAAGAGGAAGAAGAGGCGTAAGAGAATTCAAGTATCAAAGGTATTAGAGAATTCAAGTATCAAAGGTATTAGAAAATTCAAGTATCAAAGGTATTAACTGGTTTTGCATAGAGATTTTATTCCTTCAGCGTGTGTATTTTCTGCATTCACTACAAAAATAAAGATTAAAAATCACAATTAAATATTTTAAAGGAATATATATTATTATCTCACATTTGTTTTTATATGTGATTAATATTATTTTGAATGTAAAAAAAACTATTATTTTAAAAATATTGTTTATAAATACCATACTAAAAATTGTTATAGTGAAAGAAATTTTCTTTATTAAAAAAAAGAAAAGAAAAACCACTCAATTCTTTGCTTACAATATTAGAGGATTTTTTTATGTTTTACTTGAATAATTATAAGAATATTTTTTTCTTCTTTTTCTTTGTCCGAAATAATACATGTGTTAAATTGTTTGTATGAATGGCTCAATTTATAATTTTTCTTAAAACTTTGGCCAAATTTATAAAAATTTAAATTCTTTCTAATACATATATTAACATATTTGGAGTCAAGAAGCATAACACATATAATAATACATTTCTTATGATTTTGAGAATTCACGAAAAAAAATAAAAATTTCTCAAAATGTTTTTAGAAATTAATAAATTTGGTCATAAATAAATTCATGGGAAAATTAGAATAAATAGATTTGGTAACATTAGTTATCAAATTATTTTGTTGGTGAAATTGATTTTATGTTAAAAATTTGGTTAAATCTTAGTTAATTACACTATATAAATACAATCAATAATATATATTATATATATTTCAATTATTTTAATAATATAAATACTCTTAAAATATTTTAATATTTTAATACATTTAATATTGATTGGTTCAATAGTTTCAAGTTACTTTCAAATTTGACATAATCTCATGTAATTATTAGAAAAATTAATTCTTCTGTGGAAAAAAATTGCCTGCCTCCTTCGTTTATGGAAGATTTCATAGAAATCTTAAATTGCCTACGGAAGAGTAAAAAATAAATTCAATCCTTTCCATTGATCAATCTTTCGAGTGATTTCCATGAAAAAAAAGAAAAAGAAAACTAGTTGTTTAATCAATGGGAGAGAGAGAGAGTGAGATCTTTTTTCAAAGGATAATTGCCTCCTCCATCTCTCATTTCATGGAAAAGAATATAGACATCTTCTTCTTCCTTTTTTGACTAAATCAGTACAAACAGAAAGAAATGATTGATCAAGCAAAAAGATTAGAGGAATTATTTTTTTCTTTTCTTCTTCTACGAGGGAAAAGAAGATGTTTATATTTATTTATGATGAAATCACCAACAAATAGAGATGAATGAGACAATTATCCTCGAAAAAAATCTCACTCACTTTCTCTCACCCATAGATTAAACCATGAGTTTTTTTTTCTTTTTCTCACCCATAGATTAAGAAGTTGGAAAAAAAAAGTAACATGATATTTGTTGTTGCCACCAACAGTCCCTTCCTTTTTGTTGGACAAAAAAGAAAAAAGAAGGAAAGAAAAAAGGGAAAGGAATGTTGTCATGATTCCTAATTAGCCATGCTTAAGGAAAACAAATTGAACTTTAATTTTGCATTACTATATAAATCAATGGTCTCATTAACCTTCAAAACTTTTGTTGCTGCCTTCCTTCTTCCTCCATAGTGAAACAGAAAATGATGGAAGAAAATTAAGATGGGATCTCAGGGTTTTCAAGTGTCAGCTCAGGACTTCCTAATATGCCCTTCCAAAGCCCCAATCCCAAATCATCATCTCATCCGCTACGCATACCAATGAACAACTTCTTGGCAATGCTTGTTTCTTATATATATATATATATATATATATATATTATATATATATATTATATATATATATATATTTTGAATGTAGAAGAAATATATAAAGAAAAAAAAGGAAGAAAAGTTAGAATTGATTGTGCAATATTTATATTAAAAGCATTATTTATTTATATTTTTGGTCTCTTGTTAGGAAGCTCTAGTCAACCACTATTTTAATTTTGATACTATTTTTTAAATACATTTTTGTCTCTATCACGAGGGTGCTTACTGTCACGAAGTGCCTCTTCCTGGTCCGACCACCAGTTCACGGCACTCAACTCAACCTGCACGGGTACGGGCGCACACACAGGTACACACACGCACGCAGCGGATTAAATCACAAGTATAGATATAGACACGATAATTACGGGCAACTCACCCAACCTTTCTATATTAATCAAATAGTAAGGGATTACAATGTATACGCAACCATACACAAGGCTGCACGGCCACACAGACCTACAAGATAGAACAACCTAGTCTATCTCTCTATCTCTCTTGCTCGCTTCTCGCTCGCTATTGCTGGGCTCTCGCTCAGCTCTTGCTATGCCCTCGCTCAGCTCTTGCTATGCCCTCGCTAGCTCTTGCTATGCTCTCGCTAGCTCTTGTTGTGCTCTCGCTCAACTGCCTTCTCCCTTGCCCATCTGCCCCTATTTATAGCCACTAGGGATGGGTAGGGTTTGAGTCAACCCATGGGCCATGACCCATGCCACTAGGGTTCCCTGCATCCTCGGTTTGACTCTTTCCACTTAGATATCATTAGGGTTTCCAACACTCTGGGTCTGGGCCTCAGCCCACCCTACAACTCCGTAGCCCACGCCCGCCTTCCTTCTATAAAAGGGGCGCATAGCCAACCCTAAAACCATTCACTGCTGCACAGTTGCTCGTCCCCTGCACACTTGCTCGGCCGTCGTCACACTTGTTCGGCCACTGCCAGAGCTGCCCCGCACCAACGGGACAAAGGGGCTCACAAACCACCCCCACTTAAGCTGTCGACGTCCTCGTTGACCTCTGCTGCTTCCAATAGTCAGCAATGTGATCCTCAAATTGCCAGAGGTTCACATCTCTTTCCCACGTGGCATCAATCTCGGCCTCCCCCTTCGATTGCACAAGGAAGTCAGTCCTACGATTCTTCTTACTTTGGCCCATAGTCCGATGGTCCAAAATCTTCTCAACCAGCTTGTCAAACAATTTTCGAATCACAGGTGGAGCCCTCCTAGACTTCTGCCTTTCTCTTTCGAATTCATCCTTGTTGTACTTCTTCAAGTAACTCACATGGAAAGTAGGATGAATCTTAAACCTGGCAGGTTGCTTAAGTCAATATGCAACATTGCCTACCCTTTTGATTACCTCGAATGGTCCATCATACTGAGGTATCAATCCACGATGAACAGCCTTCCGACTGATCTTCTTCCAAATTTGAGGGGTCAGTTTCAGCAACACCAAGTCACCTACCTCAAATTGCACATTGCGTCGATGCTTATCAGCATACTTCTTCATCCTTCTTTGAGCCATCTCCAAACTGTCTCTTGCTTCGGCAATCATCTCTTGCTTTGCCTTGGCAAATCTCTGGGCTGCTGGACACGTTCCAACACTTGGCACAACCATTGCCAAATCCTGCGGAGTCGTTGGCTGCTGTCCATTTACTAACTCAAATTGACTCATCTTCGTTGCAGAAGATCGATGAAGATTGTAACAAAACTGAGCTGAGTCAAGAAGATTCACCCAATTTTTCTGACTTGCTGTCACATAATGCCTCAGGTACTCCTCCAACAAGGCATTGATCCTCTCTATCTGACCATCAGTCTGAGGATGATTGGCAGTCGAAAACTTCAATTCGGATCCCAATAACTCGAACAACGCCACCCAAAATCTACCAGTAAATTCGGCATCCCTGTCACTCACTATGTCGTTTGGAATACCAAAGTATTTTACAACATGTTTGAAAAATAATTCAGCTGCCACATCAGCTGGACAAGATGATGGCGCTGGGACAAATACAGCGTATTTCGAAAACCTATCCACTATTACAAAAATAGAACTCAGGTCATTCACCTTGGGCAATCCAGAGATGAAATCCATTGATATACTCTGCCACAGTCCCTCAGGGATGGGAAGAGGTTGTAACAAACTAGGTTCCCTCCGCCTTTCCACCTTGTCTTGTTGACACACCAAACACGTTCGGACGTATGCTTCAATGTCATCCTCCATCTTTGGCCAAAAGAATCTTCTTGCTAGCAAAGAACGAGTTCTTTCAATGCCTGGATGACCAGCCCACAACGAGTCATGTGCTTCCTTAAGCAACATCCTTCTTAGCTCTCTGCTAGGGACATAGGCTCGTCCACCTTTGGCATACAACAAGCCATCGTCGAGCCAATACCTTCTCACAGTGCCATCTTGCACTAAAGATATCAATTGTTGATAGACAGGGTCTTTGGGTGCGTACTCATGTATTTTCGCCACAAAGTCCGATTCCACAATCGAAACTGCCGACAATGTCATGCACTCAGTTCGCCTACTCAGTGCATCTGCCACTACGTTTGCCTTGCCCGCTCTATGCACCCACTCGAAATCAAATTCTGCCAAGAATTCTTGCCAACGAGCTTGCTTTGCGGACAGCATCTTCTGCGTCTTAAAATATGTGTTCGCCACATTGTCTATCACCACTGTGAAAGACGAGCCCAATAAGTAGTGCCTCCAAATCGTAAGGCAGTGGATCACAGCCGTCATCTCCTTCTCATGGGCAGAATAACGCTGCTCACAATCCTTCATCTTGCGGCTCTCAAATGCTACTGGGTGTTGTCCTTGCATCAACACACCACCGATCCCACGATCAGACGCATCCGTGTGCACCTCGAAGGGCATATCAAAATTAGGCAACTGCAGCACATGGGCTGTCACAATAGCCCTCTTGAGCTTCTGGAATGCTTCCACACACTCCTTGCTCCACTTCCAATCTACTCCCTTCTTCAAGAGGTCGGTCAAAGGGCTTGCCACACTTGCATACCCACCAATGAATCTTCGATAATAATTGGCTAATCCCAAGAAAGATCTCAATTCTGCCACTGACAATGGGGCAGACCAACTTTCAATAGCCTCCACCTTTCGAGGATCCATTCTCACTGACCCATGGCTAATTATGTGCCCGAGGAACTTAATTTCCTCCTTACAAAATTCGCACTTCTCCCTCTTGACATAGAGTACATACTCCCTCAATTTTGCAAACACAAGTCTTAGATGTCTAACATGCTCCTCTAAGCACTCACTATAGATAACAATATCATCTAAATAGACAACTACGAATTTATCCAAAAATTCATACAGAACATCATTCATCAATTTGCAAAATGTCGCAGGGGCATTAGTTAAGCCAAACGGCATCACTAAAAATTCGAATGAGCCATACCTTGTCACAACCGTGGTTTTGGCTTCATCACCCTTGGCAATTCGCACTTGCCAATATCCAGACCATAGATCAATCTTAGTGAAGTACATTCCTTTCGCTAGCCTATCGAACAAATCCAACTGATTTGGGATAGGATACTTGTTCTTCACTGTCAACTTGTTTAAGGCCCGATAATCCACGCAGAATCGCATCGAGCCATCAGCCTTCCTCTGGAACAAGGCAGGGGCACCATAAAGGGGCCTTTGAGGGTCTGATAAATTGCGCATCCAGCAATTCACCAAACTGCTTCCTCAATTCCAACAACTCTGTTGGTCCCATCCGATATGGTGCTTGCGTGGGTGGTACTGCTCCAGGTACCAACTCAATCTGGTGATCAATGGCACGCCTTGGGGGCAGCATCTTGGGCAACTCGTCGGGCATCAAGTCAGCATACTCGTCCAACACATTGGACACGGATTCAGGCAACTCTGAGTGATCCCCATCTGTCTCTTCCAACAAGACAGCAACAAAGGTTGGTTCACCCCGTCTCAACCCATCCTTCAACCGCATCGCCGACAACATCCCCTTTGCATCCTTTTGATCCAAGTCCTTGTACGTACATTGTACAAAGTTTGGTGTCCCCTCGTCCATAAAAATCAATCCCCGCAAAAGTGGCATCACTGCCACCTTGGCCATAGCCAAGAATTCAATCCCTAGAATGAGATCAAAATCATCCAATGGAACGGCCGTCACCTTGCACTGGCCTTCCCAAGCTCCCATCTTCAATGACACCATGGCACTGCCTTTCACCCGTTGTTGCACGACATTGACAGTCTTAATGGTATGGGAACTCTCTTGCAGTGCCAACTGCAAGTGCGTGGCTTCTCGATCAGCCACAAAGTTGTTTGTTGCACCAGAGTCTATCATTGCCCACAGCTTCACACCATTCACAACCACGGATACGTACATCAACCCACATACTGGTTGTGGTCGTTCAGACACCTGAATGGCATTGCACAACTGAATAGGATTCACACGAGCAGGTGGATCCCGTTCGGTCTCATCTTCAATTTGGACAACATCCAAATTTTGATTCCTCCTCGGCTCAGGGCATTGATATGACATGTGCCCAGTCTCCTTACAATTGAAGCACTTGACACGGAAATCCTTAGTTTTCCCAACAGCAACATCTCTCTTCTTGGGTTTGTCATTCCAAGACTTACCCTTGTTCTTCGATGGAACATTCTTTCTCTCGGGGGTAGGAGGAGCCAAAGATTGCAAATTCGTCAATCTTTCCGCCATTGAATAGGCCTCCCTCACATCTTTAGGGTTCTGTCTCATTAGCTCGATCCTAGCCCACTTCTTCAACCCTGACAAAAAGTTGAACAACTTGTCCTCCTCGGACATGTTAGGTATATTTAGAAGGATTGCAGAGAATTGATTTACGTACTCTCGAACAGTACCCATTTGTTCTAGTCTCTTCAAGCTCTCACGAGCCATCCACGCAGAATTCTTTGGCAAGAATTGCTCCATCAATTCATCCTTCATTTGTCTGAAAGATCGGACTACCTCTTTCGTAGGGTCCGCCTCCCTTGTCTGCCACCATAACTTGGCAGTGTCTACGAGGAACAACGATGTAATCGCCACTTGTTCACTCTTCGGGACCCTAGCCGTCGCAAAGTACTTCTCCAAATCCCACAAGAAACTCCTAATCACCGTCGCATCCCGAACACCCGAATATGTTCTAGGCTCAGGCACCCTGAACAATGGTTGTCTAACACTAGTCCCCGCAGTATTAGATTGCAGTGTCGCAACACTAGCTTGGAGTGCATCGATGCTTGCCTTCATATTGTCGACAATCTCTTGGAGTTGGTGTAGATCCGCCACCACATCTGGCGGCCCTTGGATCTGATCTATCAAGGGACGAGCATTCTGAACATGCTCCAACACACCAATCGCCTGCACATGATGCGAGAACAAGGTCTCCAGCCTTGTCAACCGATCCGCAGTAGAGGCATGCGGATTCGGCGTACTGTTGAGGCGTATCGGTACTGTCCTACGCAAATCTTCGGACGAACTAGACATTTCCGCAAGGGTCGGACTGCGCTCTGATACCAATTTGTCATGAAGTGCCTCTTCCTGGTTCGGCCACCAGTTCACGGCACTCAACCCAACCTGCACGGGTACGGGCGCACGCGCAGGTACACACACGCACGCAGCAGATTAAATCACAAGTATAGAGATAGACACGATAATTACGGGCAACTCACCCAACCTTTCTATATTAATCAAATAGTAAGGGATTACAATGTATACGCAACCATACACAAGGCTGCACGGCCACACATGCCTACAAGATAGAACAACCTAGTCTATCTCTCTATCTCTCTTGCTCACTTCTCGCTCGCTATTGTTGGGCTCTCGCTCAGCTCTTGCTATGCTCTCGCTAGCTCTTGTTGTGCTCTCGCTCAACTGCCTTCTCCCTTGCCCATCTGCCCCTATTTATAGCCACTGGGGATGGGTAGGGTTTGAGTCAACCCATGGGCCACGACCCATGCCACTAGGGTACCACTAGGGTTCCCTGCATCCTCGGTTTGACTCTTTCCACTTACGAGCCACGGATCATGCCTACATTCTCGGTTTGACTCTTTCCACTTAGATATCATTAGGGTTTCCAACACTCTGGGTCTGGGCCTCAGCCCACCCTACAACTCCGCAGCCCACGCCTGCCTTCCTTCTATAAAAGGGGCGCATAGCCAACTCTAAAACCATTCACTGCTGCACAGTTGCTCGGCCGCCGTCACACTTGCTCGGCCACTCCCAGAGCTGCCCCGCACCAACGGGACAAAGGGGCTCACACTTACCATCATAACAACATTTTGCTTCACTTATGGTATATGTACAAATATACCCCCACGGTGTATGTACAAATATACCCCCGCATCATAAAATATCCCGAATAACTCACATACAACATATCACCATATCTAATCATTATATCATCCCAACATAAAATATCTAAAAAAACCCATAACACAAAAAGCCCACATTTTGTAGACAATGATAGATAAATACCTCTCTAAAATGAGAGAGGGAGGAGAACAAAAAAAGAGACCAAGAGCCAGAGAGAGAGAACCCCGAGAGAAAAAACACACCAAGAGCAGCGTAACATCTCCAAGAAAGAGCACATCAAGAACAACGAAGTACCTTCAAGAAAGACATATCTCAGGAGAAAGGAGGAACAAAGGAAAGGGAATTTAGGGTAGCCAAAGTCAGGCCACATCATATTGGCGCCCACCGTGCTTTTTCATACGATTATATCTACGAAAAAGAACATGACAACCCATAGCCATGATTCTAAACACCCAAATACCCTTCCAGAAATTCCTGCCACATCCCTAGGCATTCCTCTTCTTGTCCTTGCCAGTAAACATCAACCTCTAGCAACCGCCTCTACAATCGCTAACGACAACCAGCATCAACAATCCTTGTTAGCACACCCACTGCACCAACCCAAGGACGCCCCAGTCCCGTCCACATCGCACCGCCACGCCAAGAAGCCCGATCGCCGATCACATTCTATTTCAAATCGGCAAGATCAACCGAACGTCAACGTGCCATATGACGATATTCTGCAGAATTTAAGAAATATCGCTAATTAAGTGTGATCCAAATGATCAAGATCAGACCCAGAGTTAATAGATGATGACACATCCCACTTTCTCGAAACCACCGGATCCTCAACCAACGTTCTGGCACTCCCAAAATGCCACCGTAAATCTTTACCGATGAAACAACCCAATCACCCCGCCATCAAACCATCAAGGCAAGACAAACAACAGGAGCACAAACCCATATGTCCCGATACAAACATACACCAACAACCATTTTCACACCCTCAAATCAATATAGTCCCACCAGCTTCACCCGCTCCCCCAAAACATACCCCGATTCCCTAGACACTTCTGGGTAATTTAGCACACCTAATGCTATACCAAAACCCTCCACAACAACTGCAAGCACCAACACACACATGGTATATCCCACCATAAAACCCCGGCACCCAAGAATTCCCCCAACCTCACCAAAACGACCAACAACCTGCCGCACCCGTCCCTGGACCCACACCCGCAAATGCACAATTCAGGAAGCTATGCGACCAGGTTCAGATCGAACCCCCTCAACTAATACCAAATGACGACATCCTCCCCGAAAACACACTCGACAACAACCCTCTAGCTCCGGCATATGCCAAGTGTCCGTTACCACCAACGTTCCAGATTCCCACATTCATCCAATATACTGGATATTCTGATCCCAAAATTCACCTCAGACAGTTCACAACAACAATGGTCATGCACGGAGCAGATGATTTCTTGTTATGCCGATGCTTCCCGATGACACTAGCCGAACAAGCACAAGCATGGTTCGACATCTTACCTGTCGGATCTATTTTCTCCTTCAGACAACTCGGCAACAATTTTCTACAACACTTCAAAGCATTCCGGACAAACAAAAAAACACGTCTCAAACTCTTACAAATTCGCCAAAACATAGGGGAATCCCTGTCATCGTACCTTCAGCGGTTCAACAAAGAGGTATTACTCACTAAAGACTGCACAGACTCCTTTTATGTCGAAGCATTCCGCAACGGCCTCATTAAAGGGGAGTATTTGCACCAATTAAACATCCAGGAACCACGGACCACACAAGAACTACTCACACAGATCGGAGCATGGATAAAAGCCGAAAAACTATCTTCCTCCATGGCACCCACTCAAGCACAAGACGCTGCCCGTAACAGCGCACTAACCACATCCAGATATCCCCAAGCCAGAAACACCCAACCTCCAACACGATTTCCACATCCCGAATACAAAACCCAAATGACAATACCCAACACCGACCAACGGATGCCCCGTTACCCCAAATATAATACCCCCTAATTCACACCCTTGACTTCCGAGAGTGCCACCATATGGCAAAATATAGAATTGTCAAGCATATTACAAGCCCTACGCCCGATGCCATCCCCAATTGAACGCCGAAACCAATAAAAGTTTTGCACATTCCACAAAGAAGTTGGACATACAACCGGAAACTGCTACGCTCTAAAACACGCAATTGAAGTAGCAATTCAAAAAGGACATTTACGAGAGTACATCCGGATGCCAAACACAACCACGCCAACTACTGATAATCTCCCACGTACCGACACACCCCTCCCTCACATCATCAACCTCATAGATGATAATAACCACCAATCTGGAAAACCGCCACAAAAACGCATCAAATTTGCCGAATTCAATCAAAAAACCAATACCCCACTAATAATTTCTTTACACATCCAATCATACTTCGTCCGATGCATATTGGTAGACACGGGTAGTTCTGCTAACATCATGTACTACGAAACCTGGAAGAAAATGCACCTAAACGACAACCTCATACAATCATACTCTACACCAATAATCGATTTTTTTGGCACCACCACTCACCCTCGCGACATCGCCAAGTTATTACTTCAATGGGGATCACCTTCCCATCTCCAAAAGCAAACAACCACTTTCGTCATCGTAGATTCACCAGCACCCTATAATATCATCCTTGGTGGCCCAACATTGAACATAATACAAGCACAAATTCGAACATTTCGCAACGATATGATCATATCTTTACCTTTCGGACCTTGGATAATTCTCGGAGGCGAACCCACAGGACCCATCCATTCCACTAATTCTTCAAACCCCACAGACCTTTCAGAACTGTCAGACGAACCCTCTTGCCCACTAGCTAGAATCGTCTTGTCAAAAGAACTCATTCCCCCCCCCCCTTTTCTTTTTCTTTCTTCTTTCCTTCTTCTTTTTCTTCTTTCTTTTCTTTTCCTCTTTTTTCCCCTAAAACCAGACAATCCTTTATCTTCTTTCCCTCATTTTCCCAAGCCCTAACCCAGAAAATGCAAAGCAACAGAACAACAAGTACTTGAAATTCATCGAGGAGCCATGTTTAGCACAGACAGTCCAAGCACAATCACACAAAAGCAATAGCACACAAACACTACAGACACAACACAAAAACATGATACACCAGTTAAATCCACATCCAACACCGGTCACGACCCATCACAAAACCATAAACACACAGACATCACTGTCATACCCACCACAAAATCAGGAAGATTCACCCACATTTGCACATTAAAACGAGCAACGATAATACAATAAACAAAATACTAACCTGGCAACTTAACACCACTGCAATCACCCTTTTTCGTCACTCCAAACACAATATGTGAACACCACCACAAACGACTGCACACGAAGAAACTTAAGCCCACCTTACACCCGCAATGACAGACGAATTTTCTCAGAGAGCACGACGATAAACACAAGAAAACAACGAAAATTCAAACGTCTCCCTC
The DNA here is from genome assembly GCA_027405835.1 of Asclepias syriaca. NCBI lineage: Eukaryota > Viridiplantae > Streptophyta > Magnoliopsida > Gentianales > Apocynaceae > Asclepias > Asclepias syriaca. The sequence goes on from CM049933.1 coordinate 13,521,275, forward strand.
CATATTCCTCCCTCTCTCTCTTATACATTTTTGAAAGAAGACATCACACCGGATCCCAAAATTCTCGCGAAACTGCAGTACATACATTTTCAAGTCCACGTGCGCTCGCACGCGCGCACGCTGTCCACACATCAAAGTCGAATGGTTGCCACGCGCCATCTCATCTAACGAAGCGTCAGGCGCGTCTTTTCACAGCCACGCACACACCAAAGGCCATCATTACAACCCGATACCCCAACTTCCCAAAACAACGAGTCGTTCCCAAAACCTACAATCCACAAAACTGTGCCACAACCATCTCCCCACCCGAAACCCCCGTTGTTTATTTCTCTCCATCATACGTTCACCCGAAACCCCATTTTTCCGTTTTTTGCTTGTTCTTTCCTGCTTGGTCAATAACATTCGGTCCCACCCATCATAACAAAATCGCACCCTCACACCTTCAATAACATCCATATAAGCATCCCGAATCCTCGATAAAAAAAATGCTTATGGTATATGTACAAATATACTCCCGCATCATAAAATATTCCGAACAACTCACATACAACATACCACCATATATAATCATTATATCATCGCAACATAAAATATCTAAAAAAACTCATAACACAAAAACCCATGTCTTGTAGACAATGATAGATAAATACCTCTCTGAGATGAGAGAGGAGGAGAACAAAAAAAAAGAGACCAAGAGCTAGAGAGAGAGAACCCTGAGAGAAAAAACACACCAAGAGTAGCGTAACATCTCCAAGAAAGAGCACATCAAGAACAACGAAGTACCTTCAAGAAAGACACATCCCAGGATAAAGGAGGAACAAAGGAAAGGGAATTTAGGGTAGCCAGAGTCAGGCCACATCAACTTAATTTTGATTTTTGAGGGCACTGAAATTTATGTAAAATTTATACCATTAGTTATTATTGAATTACTTTTTCTTTTTTAAAAATCTTAAATCATTTTCCATAATTAAAAAATAGAAAATAAAAATTACTTTTTAAAAAAAATATTATTATTATTATTTGTTCAACAAAAATAATGATTCGAGATAATTATTTTTTAAAGAAAAATATTATACTCAAAACAAATATAGAGAGAAATAATTAAATAAGAATTAATGACATGCATTTACTTTTTTTTTTATTGGTAATTATCTTAAAGTCAAAATTAAAATTAGAGAAATTAAAAAGTTTAATGCTTGAATTCAATCTTTTTTTAATATATATATATATATATATATATATATAATATATATATATATATACCATTGCAATTTTGTTAAATTTTGATTTAAATTATGCAATTTTTAGTTATTTTGTGTATTGAAAGGAGAGTTGAAAACAATTGTCATTGAAAAATTATTTTATATATTATTATTTTTAAATAAATCATATAATAAATATTTAATAATATTTATAACAAATACTGTTACTAATATCTATGGTTCACGTAAACATATTCTTTATATTAAAAGAAACATACAAAAAAAAATTGCAATTATAATCTTTGACTAATGTCATATTTTCTCACATTTATTTGTTCTAGAAAACTCAATTTATTTTCCAATATCTTCTTGTAATTAATCTACACTTATTTATGTACATGTTATAAGTCAACTATTCGTAATTTACAAATGTAACCTTACTAATAGTCAAATTTTCAAATGTTATATTTGAAATTTAAAATTTATTCGAAATTATAATTTGTAATAAATAAGTTAAATTACCTTTTTAAAATAAGAAAAATAGAATCTGTATTACCAACATTCATAAATAATACTGTTTAACTACTTGTGATATGATGTAATAAACTAAATAATTTATAATATTAGTAACAAATTTTTAATATTATTATGTCTAATGATCCACAGAAATATTGTCTTTAAATTTTTAAAAAAAAATTGTCAAGAAAAAATAGTATTTTTAACTAATGTCATATTTTTTCACATTTATTTGTCCTAAAAGAAGTTAATTTCGTTTTCTAATATCTCATTGTAGTTAATCTACATTGGTTTGTAAAACTCTTACAAGTCAACTATTCGTATTTTACAAATATAACCTTACTAATATTCAAAATTTCAAACATTATTCCAAATCATAACATGTAATAAATAAGTTAAATTTTATTTTTAAAACAAGAAAAATAGAATCTGTATTACCAATATTCATAAATAATGTTGTTTACTATATGATGTAATAAGCTAAATTATTTATATTTTGTATTTTTTAAAAAAAATATATTTATGAGAACTAAAATTATTATGTTTAAATTTGAAAAAAAAAATTAAAAAAAAAGAAAAAAGAAAAAAGGAAAGAAAAATCCTACACCTTTGTACTTTATTTTTAATCTTTTGATTGTGAAAATAAGTGAATTATCGCAATGATAACCCTAACACGTATATTCAAATATTAATCTTAACACTTATTTATGTTTCATAATTAATATGTGAAGAAGAAAAATCTTAGGAACTTACAAAGTTAGGCGATTTGAAAAGAAATTAGCATAAAGCCTATTGTGAGATTATTAGAGTTTTAAATTATAGGTGAGATATACGAGATAAAAGTTTATAGAGAATCAGACATGCACACAAATCATGGAATTGAGAAGACAAAAAAAAATTACTATTATTATTATTATTTATTTACTGACAAGATAATATTTTTTACAAAAATTAAAAACTTAAAATTTTCAAATTATTTAACAAAATAAAGATAGATTTTGTGATACACTTATATCTAATTTAAAGCCTAATCTTAAACTTATATTCAAATACTAATCTTAACACTTATCTATGTGTCATAATCAATAAAATTTGTGAGATCTTACAAAGTTAGGAGATTTGGAACGAGGGTAATATAAGGTTTAGGATGAGGTTGTTGGAATTTTAAATTATAAAAGAGAAATAAGAGATAAAAGAAGTAGTTAGTCGTATGCTAACTAATTTTACTTTTGGCAGTGTTTTAGTCAATGTATTTGTTCGTACTGATTTTGATTCGTCTGAAAACAAAGTCAGAATAATTCAAACAGACCGTGGCGGTGAATTCTTGCCCATGGAGTTCACCTAGTTTTGTAAAGATGAAGGTATTTAGTGGTACCTCATGACTACCTACACATTACAACAAAATGGTGTGGTAGAATGTTGTAATCGTATTGTGACGACAATGACGAGATATTTACTCAAAAGCATGCATGTACTTGCAAACTTCTAGGGAGAAACAATCAGGTATGCAACCTATTTGCTGAATCGCCTTCCAAACAAGGCATTAAGAGAATGCACGCATTTAAAGCTTGGACAAGAAGAAAATCAAATCTCACACACTTAGAAGTGTTTGGTTGCAAGACATACGTGAATAACACAACCTCTCATCTCAAGAAACTTGATGATAAAAGTACAACCATGATGTATTTGGGTGTGAAGGAAAGATGCAAGGCTCATCGCTTGTTTGATCCGAGTCGTGGAAAGCTACATGTAAGTAAAAATGCTATTTTTAGGATAATTTTGAATTGAGATGGAAAGCAAATTGTAGCAATGAAATGGAGCTACAAGAATTTTGAATTTTGGATGGAATCTACTGAGGCGACCAATGATATAGACATAGGAGGTATAAGAATTGTGGTAGATGTTGTAACAATTCCACCTTTACCAACATCTCCCACAACATCAAGTCCATCTACGCTATTGTCACATACCTGTGGTGATCCTCTAGCGTCATGAATCTTATTAAAATCAAACGATGGGTCATGTTACAAGTCTATCGCTAATATTTATGCCAATACAAAAGAAGTAGCCACTATTGATGAAGAGAATGAGGTGATGATGACAATATCTAAAGAACCAACTTGTTGGTATGAAGCAATGAAGAAGAGGTTGGAGTACATTGAGAAGAACAATACTTGGATACTAAGTTAACTCCCATCATACCACAAACCTATTGTCCTAAAATAGGTGTTCAAATTGAAGAAAGATCCAAATGAAAAATAGTGAAGCACTAAGCAAGATTAGTGACCAAAGGCTATGTACAAAGACAAGATATTGACTTTGATAAGGTGTTTGCATCAATTACTGGAGTTGACATTATTTTGTTATTCTTAAAATTGCTACAAATCGAAGTTGGGAAGTACACCATTTAGATGTAAAATCAACATTTTTAATCGCGGATTTAGAAGAGGAAGTATATGTCACATAACTGAAATGATTTGAAGTACTAAATCAGAAGACAAGGTATACAGATGGTTTAAAGATCTTTATGGACTATGACAGGCTTCAGAAACTTCGACATTTGATTGGATAGAAGTTTAAAAGAGCTCTTTTAATATACTCAAGAATATGCAGTCTACACCAAAGGGGAAGGAGATGCAAAGGTGATTGTTGGAGTATACGCTGATGATCTCATTGTGATAGAGAGTAACACTGAAGAAGTAAAGCAATTCAAGCAACCGATAATGCTTGAGTTTGACATGAGTGATTTATATCTACTTTCCTACTACTTGGGGATTGAAGTAGAGCTACAAAAGCGGTGGATATTGCTAAACCAATCAACTTATGCCAAGAAAATCATGTCTCAATTTGAGATGACAAGTTGTAATGCTACAGAATATCTGATGGAGTCGAAAGCGCAGTGAAAGGATCTCAAGTTGAGGCCACATAATACAGAAGCATTGTTGGTTATCTTAGATACTTGTTGCATACACGACCAAATCTATCATATGCAGTTGGCATGGTAAGCATGTACATAGAAAGACTTATAGTTATGCAATGCAAGGCGGTCACGCAAATTTTTAAATATTTGAGAGGAACAATTCATTTTGAACTTTCTTATATGAAGGGGCAAGAAGTTAATATGTTTGGCTATTTGGACAGTGGTTTAGGAGGAGATCTAGATGAGAGAAAAATTACTAGTGAAATCATTTTCTACTTCAATGAGAATTTGGTGATTGGAACTCTCAGAAACAATAGAAAACGGTGACACTCTCAACGTGTGAAGTTAAATTCATGATAGCCACAGTTATAATTTGTCCGACGTTGTAGTTGAGGAACCTTCTTAGCGAGTCAACTATAATTATTTAAACACACTATTTGTTTAATCTTAATTATTTTTAAGTTGTATATGATTGAAGATAGTTGTAATTTAGATTTATTTTCTTTTGTTAGATAACACAACAATTTATTTTTAAAATGTCTTATCATTTAAAAAATTTTGACAAATTTTTCTTTTATTTTTTATCTGTATGGAATTTCAAATATAATTAAATGAACAGCTGCTTTTCTACTCTTGATTAATATCCAGAGTAATCATGATTTTTACCCAAAACAAGAAAATCCTGATTTTTACCAATATAAAAAAGGAAAAACAAAAAACATTTCTGATATTTCTTTATAGAGTCATCTTGACTCATATCCAACACAGAGAAAAGTATAAAAAGCAATGTTTTGAGTTTGCTTTGGGCTGCAAAATTTATACAGAAAAAGAAAAGGGACGATGTATAGGTTTTCGGAACATTTGCCTCTCATATGATGATTTTCCAAATTCTTTAGTTGATAAAATTGACATGATTCTTTTCACGACTACAAATACAAATATTGAAGAAGAAAACCACAATGAAGAGATAGAATGTATAGCTTTTATCATGCAAATCACTCTGAATTGCACAAAGGAATCATCAAGAGAGAGAAGCACAATGAAAGATGTTATTGTTGCCATGGAAAAGATTAGGCATGTTTGTATGTTAGATTCATTTAGAAAAAGTTTAGTTTACTTATGTGTGTGTTGTGTATTTGAAAGACTATCGTACTTAAGTTAGATTAGTAAAGACTATTATACTCGTGTTAATGAGTTTTTATGTATAAAAAATAAGTATGAGTCTTGGTGAGCATATCAAGTATAGTGAGTTCAAGTTGTCTATTGTTGTTTGAGCTAGAAAGGGTGTTATCTGTAGATGTGTTTAAGTTGACAGTATCAAGTGGAGTGGAGGTGGAAGAGTATAAATGGGAAGTATTATCTATAGTGTTATAGAACGAAGCTTGTTTAGGAAGGAAGGAAAAATGGGTGGTGGTTTTGAGATCGGTGTGATGATGATTATCTAAGTTACTTGTTGGTTTGGAGTTTAAACTCCCAAGATCTTCAGATTGATAATGGCTGGCTGCTAGTTTCATAAACATCTTTCATGGAAGTGTATGGATAGTCTAGTAAATTTGAATTGGTTTTTGGTAATAAGACAATTAGTGGAATTAATGGTGTTTAGAAGTTTATTTTACGCAGAAGTCAAATCCGGTTTCAGTTTGGGTTTATTAAGGAGTTCAACAATTTTCATGGGCTTAGATTTAGTTTTATTTTATTTTTTTTAACAAGTAGCCAAGACCCATATTCAAAAGCTTCTGGGTTTTGGGAGTGGGATTTGGTGGGCGATGGTGCAACCAAATTTGGTTCAGGAGGTGGAGTGGTGTCAACAGGATGTTGAGTACACTGGAAGAATTTGTGGCCAAGTATCCCACAAGAAACAAATTGCTGGAACGCCTTCATAGAGGATTTCTTGGCAGTGATTGCCTATGAATATATGTGTTAGAAGTGATTGATGGAGTTAAATTTGAACACAAAGTCGGGCATATTGTCCTCTTTTTTTATCCAAAGAAGAAGCATCTATTTTTAACAAAGATCCAATAGCAGAACCTATTTTCCTTAAGAGCTCTAAGTCTAGATATTCAGCAGGAAGTTCTGGGAGCCTCACCCATAAAGCTGTAACGGGTGAGGACACTTGGGAGGCTCTAAACTTAGGCTCCCAATTTCTTACCATTAGAAAACAATTACCAATGAACCACAGTCCACCCTGAAGGGCTTTCAAATAGTTATCCTTGAACTGAAATTTAACTAAAAAATTGTCTTTCCCAAGGTTTATGATATGTAACTCTTCATTCATCTGCCAAATATCTTTAAGATGCGAAGATAGAAAAGGGAAGCCAACCGATTTGCCATCAACTTTAACTATCACCAAGGTTAGCCATGGTGAGTATAATCTGATTTTGTCACTTTCCGACAAGGAAATGAAAATACTAGATTGATTCGAAGCAGTTTCTTCTGGCTTCAGAGAATGAGAGAAGTTTTGGATCTTTTTAATGGTATGTATGGGGGGTTTTGCATAACATACCTCTGTAGGAATTACCTGGGGCTGTTGGAGCTTCAATGATCATATCATCTTGGATTTCCAAACTTGGTGGTGTATTTGGATCAGAGGTTTTGATTTTCTAGCATCTTCTTTGGAGTTGATCTGTTTCCCCTATTGAATTAGGCATTGTAGCCGATTCTAGAACGTTCTTTACCATCCTCTTTTTTTTTTGTATTTGAATATTTGAAACTTTGGACTTTCCTTACATATGCATCGAACTTAAGTGAGTTAGATTTCTATTAGACCCCTTTTTGGTCAAAAAGAGGAAAGAAATTAATGTTGTGATTGATTTCTAATTAGGCATGTTTAAGGAAAACAAATTGAACTTTATGTCTACATTACTACGTAAATCAATAGTCTCATTAACCTTAATTTGCTCACCACATACGCCATCATTCAAAAAAATCGAATCAATGAACTTATCACTTGCTCTTCTCTTTATTGCCTGCCTTCCTTCCTTCTTCCTCCATAGTGAAACAGAAAATGATGGAAGAAAATTAAGATGGGATCTTAGAGTTTTCAAGTGTCAGCTCAAGAGAGCATGTCTGCCTACTACGCCCTTCCAAAGCCCCAATCCCAAATCATCATCTCAACCGCTATGCATACCAATGAACAACTTCTTGGCAAGGTTTGTTTCTTTTATATATTAATTGAATGTAGAAGAAGAATATAAAGAAATAAAGAAGAAAGAAAAGTTACAATTGATTGTGCAATATTTATATTAAAAGCATTGCTTATTTATATTTTTTGTCCCATGTTAGGAAGCTCTGGTCAACTGCTACTTTAATTTTGAATCTTTTTAAAAAATACCTATATGACTTTTGTTTCTATCATAAGGGTGCTTACCATTAGAGCATCGTCTTTTTTTTTTACTTAATTTTGATTCTTCAAGGAACTGAAATTTATGTAAATTTGAGCATCCTGTATCTTTATTATTATTATTATTTAAAAATGTCAAATTTATACCATTAGTTATTACTGAATTATTTTTTAAAAAAAAAACATAAATCGTTTTCCATAAATAAAAAATAAAAAAATAAAAAATAAAAATTATTTTTTAAAAAAAATTGTATTGATATTATAATTGTTCAACAAAAATAAGGATTCGAGATAATTGTTTTTTAAAGAAAAATTTCTACTCCAAAGAAAATATAGAGAAATAATTACATAAGAATTAATGGCATACATTTACTTATTTTATTATTTGTAATTATCTTAAAAAGTTAAAATTAAAATCAGAAAAATTGAAAAGTTTAATGATTAAATTCAATCTTTTTTTAATATTTTATATATATATATATATAGATATTGTAATTTTATTAAATTTTGATTTTAAATCATGCAATTTTTAGTTATTTTGTGTATTAAAAGGAGACTTGGAAACAATTATCATTGAAAAAATTATGTTATATATATATTTTTTAAAAACAAATCATATAATAAATATTTAATAATAATGTCATATTTTCTCACATTTATTTGTCATAAAAAAAAAGCTAAACTTATTTTCTAATATCTCCTTGTAATTAATTCACACTTATTTTAAGTTAATTGTTTTTCTAATATCTCATTGTAGTTAAATCTACACGGCTTGTGAAACTAATATTCAAATTTTCAAACATTATTCCAAATCATAATATATAATAAATACGTTAGATTTTATTTTTAAAACAAGGAAAATAGAATTTTTATTACCAACATTCATAAATAATGTTGTTTAAAATATAATGTAATAAACTAAATTATTTATATTTTGTATTTTGTTTATAAAAATTATTTATGAGAACTAAAATTATTATGTTTAAATTTGAAAAAAAAAGTATAAAAAAAAGAAATAAAAATTATACACGTTTGTACTTGATTTTTTAATCTTTTGATTGTGAAAATAAGTGAATTATCTCAGCAATAACCCTAACATTTATATTCAAACATTAATCTTAACACTTATTTATGTTTCATAATTAATATGTGAAGAAGAAAAATGTTAGAAACTTACAAAGTTAGGCGATTTGAAAAGAAAGTAGCATAAAGTTATTGGAGTTTTAAATTATAGGTGAGATATAGGAGATAAAAGTTTATAGAGAAGCACACATGCACACAAATCATGGAATTGAGAAGACAAAAAAAATTACTATTATTATTATTTCTTTGTTCACAAAACAATATTTTTTACAAAAGTTAAAAACTTAAAATTTTTAAATTATTTGACAAAATAAAGATAGATTGTGTGATACATTTATATCTAATTTAAACCCTAATCCTAAACTTAGATTCAAATACTAATCTTAACACTTATCTACATTTCATAATCAATAAAATTTGTCAGAACTTACAAAGTTAGGAGATTTGAAACGAGGGTAATATCAGACTTATGATGAGATTATTGGAGTTTTATGTTATATGAGAGAAATATGAGATAAAAGTTGACAGAGAAATCTACCGATTATGTGATTGAGGAGATAAATAAAGTAAAGTCTCAATCACAGTTATTATTATTATTTTTATTTATTATCTGGCAAAACAATTTATTTTTTAAAAATTAATAACTTAAAATTTTTAATTTTTTTTTATCATAATACTCATATTCAAACACTAATTTTAACACTTATCTATGTTTCATGATCAACTTGCAAAGAAATGTTTTTTATGGGAACTTCCAGAGTTAGGATATTTCAAAAGAGGATAGTATAAGGCTTAAGGTAAGATATTGAATATTTAAATTATAAGAAGAAATAGGGGAAAAATTGATAGAGAAGCAAACATCATGAGATTGGGGAGACGGATAAAAACATATAAATAGTTATTCATAGAATCTTAACCACAATTACTATCATTATTATTTATTGTCTAATAAAACAATTTAAAAAAAATAATTTAAGGTTTGATTTTTAATGATAAGATTACATTTATAATTTCTAATAAAATGATTTTGTCCAATAACAACAACTAGCACTCAATAACTTATTATATATGCTTTTTCTTTGATTTCGAAAATGAGGGAGTCTGATTTCGAAAATGTAAAATATGCACCTTACAATTAAAAATTAAAAGAAAATAATTTAATTTCATAAAACAGAAATAAAAACTAAGTTTGGCGTTAATGTTTTGAATTCAATTATTATTTATATACTCCCTCCTAATCTTGACATGACTCTAAATTTTAGATAGCAAGTATCTAGTGCATGACAACTAACTTTATTTTTTTTACTGTGATTTAGATAGTACATTTGTTTGTTGTTTTTGATTGTTAAACTAAATTAAAATTTGTCCCTTTTCAACACATTTTTTGATAAAATGAAACCTTATATGGATCTATGTGTTTGCCATGATTATGAAACACCGCATATTTCATTAGTGCTTTGACATATTTGTTATCAACGAATAAAGTTAATAATTTTGGTACGTCTGAACACAAATTCAAAATAATCTAAACAAAAAGGGGTGATGAATTCTTATCCAAGGAGTTCACCCAATTTTATGAAGATGAAGGTATTCAATGGTGCCTCACGACTCCCTACACACCATAACAAAATGGTGTGATAGTGTTGTAACCGTACCATGATGGCAATCACTAGATATCTACTCGAAAGAATGAATGTGCTTGCAAAGTTCTAGGGAGAAACAGGCAGGTTAACCTAATTGCTAAATCACTTTTCAACCAAGGCACTAGGAGAATGCACACCATTTAAAGCTTGGGTATGAAGAAAATCATATTTCACACACTTGGGAGTGTTTGGAAATTTGATGACAGAAGTACAACAATGGTGTATTTAAGTGTGTGGAAGAAGGATGCAAGACTCATCGCTTGTTTCATCAGAGCCATGGTAAGCTACATGTTAATTGAAATGTTAGTTTTAGGAAAATTTTGAATGGAGATAGAAAGAAAACCATAACAATAAAGGGAAGCTACAAGAATTTGAAATTTTAGATAGAATCTACTCAAACGAAGTAACTACTGAAACAGACATAGGAGGTATAAGAATTGCAACAGATGTTGTAACAATTCCACCTCCACCAACATCTCCCACAACATCAAGTCTATCTACACCATTGTCATATACCCGTGTTGATCCTCTAGTGTCAACCTCACTGGAATCAAATGATGAGTCAGTCCATTACAAGTCTATCACTGATATTTATGTCAATACTAGAGGGGAAGAAGATGCAAAGTTGATTGTTGGAGTATATGTTGATGATCTCATTATGATAAAGAGTAACACCAAAGAAGTAAATAAATTCAAGCAACATATAATGTCTAAGTTTGACATGAGTGATTTGGATCTACTTTCCTACTACTTGGGTTGAGACAGCAAGCTGTACTGCTACAATATATCTAATGGAGCCGAAGGTGTAGGGGAAGAATCTCAAGTTGATGCCATAGAATACAAAAGCATCGTTGGATGTCTTAGACTTGTTGCACACACAACCAGATCTATCATATGCAGTTGGCATGGTAAGCATGTATACGGAAAGATCTACAGTCATGCAATACAAGGCAAACAAACAAATTCTTAGATATTTGAGGGGAACAATTCATTTTGAACTTTCTTATGTGAATGAGTAATATGAAGTTAATATTTTTGGCTATTGCACAGTGGTTTAGGCGAAGATCTAGATGGGAGAAGAAGTACCAGTGAAATGACTTTCTACTTCAATAAGAATTTGGTGATTGGAACTCTCAAAACAATAGAAAATTGTAACACTCTCAACATGTGAAGTTGAATTCATGGTAGCATAATTATAGCTACCAAGCATTGTGGTTGAGGAACTTCTTAGGAAATTGACTATAATTATTTAAGCAACTATTTGTTTAATATTAATTGTTTTTAGGTTGTATATAATTGAATAAAGTAGTATTTATTTTTAAAATTTATTAAAAATAATTAAATTATTAAATATTAATTTTATCATTTAAAAATTTTGACAAATTTTTTTTTTATTTTTTATTTGTCTGGAATTTTAAATATAATTAAATGAACATCTACTTTACTATTCTTGATTAATATCCAGAGTAATCCTGAACTTTACCAAAAAAACAATTAATAATAATAAAATCCCGATATTTTATTATAGAGTAAAATCTTGACTCATAACAACACAAAAAAAAAACATATATATATATATATATATATATATATATATATATATATATATATATAAGGCAAAGTTTTGAGTTTGAGTTTGGGTTGCAAGTTTTGAGTTTGAGTTTGGGTTGCAAAATTTATACAGAAAAAGAAAAGGGACAATATACTGGTTTTCGGAACATTTACCTCTCCTATTGAGAGCCGACTCCAAAGATTCAGTGGAAATATACTCCAAGCCCTCTGCGAACTCGCAACACTGGTCTTGATGCCACCGACCGTGAAATTCTCCGTCAAATCCTTCATCTTCAGACCGACAATGAACTTGATTTTGTCTGTTAATTTCTTTCTCTCTTATTAATTTACAGATTCTTAATTATTGTATTGGGGTTGTACTGAATAATTGGGTTTTGCTAAAGCTTAATATTGAGTGTTTTTCCTTGTTGCTGTGTGTGTAGCTTTTGGTCTGCCTTCGTATTCTAATTAGAAGGTGTATTTACGAATGTGTTAGTAAGGATGAAATGCACAATCTATTTCCTGTTCAAGTCGTGTTGCCTGAATTGCAAAGGTTATTGACCCTTTTGCTGCAAAAATTCCTAAACGAGTGGCGCCAAGATGCACTACGAGACCATGTCGCAGCTTGATTTCTATCGTTTTTGGCTTTGTCACTGGAATCTGGAGAAGAATGATGAAGAGCATACCCTGATTTTTCAGGCCAAGTTTCCAGAATCAAGACTAAGGAAGAGGAACTTGGCATCTCGGAACACAGAAGAGACGGATGCAGCAGCAGCAGTAGACACTGTTCTCAAGGTATAACAACAACATTAAATATGGTTATAAAACTCAAAGCAGAACAATTACGGATTGAATATGAAGCTTTAAGAGGCTTATTTTTAAAAGCTCTCCTCTGATTAGTTAATACTTGTCATACTTATACTCACATTGGATTAATTGTTTTGCAGAACATTGGATTGTTTCCATTTTATTGTCTTACTGTTAATAAATTGGTCTGCAGTCCCTTGTGTAAAGCTTAAGTTTGATACTGGTTTTATTTGGATAATTCCCCACCTTATTGACCCTTTTAGAGCAGATTTCATTTGAAGAAATGTCAGTAAGTTTAGGGAAAGATGAAATGGAAACATGAATATCCTTCTACTTCTCTCAATAGGTACTTCATTTGCAGTTGCATTTATCTAATTCCAATCCGTTGTAGTTTGAAAATGAAATTTGAGGAGGCATCATGGATGGAATTGGAGATTTTATGAAGTCAACGAACATTCTTCATCTTTATTAGGAGGTTTTTGTGATCTATGGGTAGTGCATTTTGTTTATTCCTTTTGGGTTTTTTTTTTGTTTTTTCATGCCTGGGGGTGGGTGGATATTAGTATATCATAGATAAAGTTGCTACTTTTCAACTTCCATTTTGAATATTTGCTTCGTATCATGAGGACAGATAATTGATTGGAAAAGCTTGTAGTCTAAATTGAATTCCTAATGGTTAATATAATACTCTCTTAAAGTGAAATTCATGTACATGTTGATTGTTTTAGGGTAAGTTCACTGCAGAATATAGAGTCTAAATATGTTGCAGTAATGTTATAGATATCAAACCAAAAACAATGATTTGAAGAATAATTAGGACTGTGTTACTATCCTATAGGTTTTAGTTTTATATTCACTCTGTTACTAACTTTTTCTTACTTGAAATGAACAGCTGGCCTAAATCCATGTAAAGATTGTATCTTTAGTTCTTGACATCCCAAACTTATTAATTATGGTTTGAGTTCATTGTTGAGCCCACTTTATTTCTTTTCAGCTATACAGTGATTCTGTGGGCATAAACTGGGGATTCTCTAGATGAAGGAAAAGGGTTTTGGAGCTTAAGAGGTGAGGCTGGAGAAATGGATAGTTGTGTTTTGGAGCAAGGGCTGAGTGGAATTGAGGATAGATTTGGTCAATGATAATTTCATGCTGAGGTAACAATTTTTTAATTCAGTTCACTTATTGTAGCAATTATTGATTGATCAAAGATGGTCTTGAAGATGACTCATAAGATCAGTTATGAAGTTGATAACTTAATTGAGAAATCTCTAAAAGAAGCATTTGAGGATCTTGGTCACAAACTTCGACCCCCTTTTCCTCTAACAATTCCTACCCGAGAGGAATACTCAAAGCTGAACAGTGCCATTCTATACGGGATACTGTGTGAACCCCATTTGGCTAAAGTTCATATTAAACACTTACACAGTATAATTACTGATGGTTATAGCTATTTTACATGTATGCTCATTGAAATTGTTAATGGGATTTATGCAAAACTTGTTGATTCTGCTAAAAGTCAGTGGATTTGGGTTACTCATGAGATGGTAAATGTCTTGGCTGTGGGATACGATGGTTTGCTGGTGGCACTTTTAAGGCAAATTATTGGAGGTGATTATTCTGAAGGAAACTTGTGGTTGTGTTTTGAGGTGGTTAGCCTTTTTTGGTCAAATTGGGATTGCTTACTTGATGATGAACCACTGCTTTTGACTAGTGGTTTGTATGTATTTCTTCGGCTTTTATCAGACCACTATAGGTTGCCGAATGATTCAAAGATTGTTGCCCTGAAGCAGATGGAAATTCAGTTTTGTGTTAGAATGTTGAGGGAGAAATTTTATTTGTGTTATAAGATTGGCAGAGATTTGATTAGGCTTTTACAAGATCTGTTTCATATAGCAGAATTTCGAGCTATATGGAAAGACTTGCTACTGAATCCAAGAGAGTTTAAGATGACTGGTTTTTTAGATGTTTTGCAACTCTACCATCTGGAGACTCCAGCTAGCTACTTTTTACTTCGAATTAGTCCTGAAATGGAAAATCGCTTGAGGTTTTTGCTAGAGCATGTAAAGTTAGGCAACCAGAAAAGGTACCAGGTCTGGTTTATGAGAAAGTTTTTGAGCTCACCAGAGAGGGAGACACTTCTGATTGACATGGTCAGGTTTATATGTTGTGCACATCATCCATCTAATATGATAATTCAGTCTGAAATTATCCCAAGATGGGCTGTCATTGGATGGCTACTAAAATCATGCCGGAAAAATTATGTTGAAGCTAATGTTAAACTTGCTTTGTTTTATGATTGGCTTTTCTTTGATGAAAAAGTGAACAATATAATGAATATAGAGCCTGCAATTTTGTTGATGGCGCGCTCCATTCCTAAATACATTGATGTTACTCATTCTCTTCTCGAATTTCTCTTTATACTAGTGGAAAACTATGACATTCAAAGGAAAGATAAAATTCTCAACGGTGTTTTTTAACAGCTTTTAATGTGCTTGTAAGAAAAGGGGTTATTCATTCTCTAGACATTTTCATTCAATGTGATTTGCTTTCTCCTTTTCTGAAGGAAATTCTCGAAAAGATGCTAGGTGAAATGCATTTGGGTCATCATAATGAGTTGGCCAAACAAACTCTCCCAGAAACTTCCGCCAAAGTTATGTGATCTTATAAATCTTCCAGTGCAGCTTTGTAGCCTGACTACTTCACCCTGCTTTTAAGTTGTCTCAGTGAACAGGTTCTGTCTAAGATCAGTTGATTATTCCAAAACTGACAAATATAACATTGTCCAAGATATCATTTTTGCTGAGCATAGCCACTAGGATGAAGTAGCAAAGAAATTTGTTGTGTTGTTAATGGATTCATATCCAACAATGCAGGATGGTATTTATACTATTGTGGAGATATCGAAATATCAGGTCTGTGTTTATTTCTTCTTTTTCTTGAATTTCATGCTTGGAAACTCCAATTTATGTGATGCTTGGAAACTCCAATTTATGTGCCAAGAATGAATTTTTGCTTCAGAGGCATCTATATTCTTTGGAGGGGATATAGCCAACTGTATCGCACTTTGAACTGATGATGGATGTATTATTGGTTCTTGGGATTATGTTTTTAATTTCTCGTAATGCATTGTGCACAAAGGTGAATTAACTATCCAAGCACTTATAATAATTGTAGATGACCTTGCTATTTAAAAGACTCTTGTCGAAGAAGATGCTTACATTAGTTTTATTCTTGCGATTTCTGGTTCCCACAGTTGATGGATTGGCGTGCAAAGGCAAGTTTTCTTGAAGGATTTGCATTGTTGAGGTGTGCATTTTATTGATATTCCTTGCCTGTTGTCAATCATGCTGTTTGATTATTGTGCATTGGATATTAAATTTCCATATTTCTATTTCACCGTCGTTGTTAACTCAATCTATTGGCTTTTGTGTTTTTATACAAGTATTATGTAATGTTTTGAAATTGTTTATTTGGTTTAGTTCTGAAAACCAAAATATATTTCATGTGCAAGATGAGATATCCATGGACTTAAAGAGTGTCATATTTTAATTTTACATATGGGATAACTATTTGTGGTAATGTTTCTTAAGTTGTCATTTTTATGTTTTTCTTGTAGCAGTCTCACTTCTTATTACTCTCTCAATTTTATTTTATTTTAACTTGTTGGATAGAATCAAGTTGTTTTTGTTGGTGTTTTCTATAATTAATGTTTTACATATTTATATTATTAATGGTTCTTTATTTCAAAAAAAAAATTAGGAGAATAGTTTAGCTATTAAATATGGAAGTTCATTGAATGCCATTTATGAATAGTTTTCTTGTTACTTATTACCTTGTTTTGATAGGTGTTCTTGTAGAGTTCAAGTACAACAAATGCAGAGGAAAAGATAGGATGAAAAGAAGGGAATATATGAATATGAGTTGTTAAGAGGAAAAGAAGAGGCATAAGAGAATTCGAGTATCAAAGGTACTGCAAATTGTTATAGTTAAAGAAATTTTCTTTTTGAAAAAAAAAAGAAGAAAAAAAGAAAAAGAAAAAGAAAAAGAAAAGAAAAACCACTCAATTCTTTGTTTACAAAATTAGAGGATTTTTTATGTTTTATTTGATTAATTATAAGAATTTGTTTTTCGTCTTTTTGTTTGTCCAAAATAATACATGAGTTAAATTTTTTGTATGAATGGCTCAATTTATAATTTTTCTTAAAACTTTGGCCAAATTTATAAAAATTTAAATTTTTTTAAAATACATATATTAATATATATGGAGTCAAGAAGGTATAACACAAATAATAATATATTTCTTTATATTTCTTATGATTTTGAGAAGTTACGGAAAAAAAAAAAGGAAATTTCAATTTTTTTAGAGATTAATGAATTTGGTCATAAATAAATTTATATTAAATTATTAATTTTTTTTAAATTAGTTTTATTAAAAATTTAGTTAAATTGTCGTGTACACTATATAAATAATATATATTATATATTTTTCAAATATTTTAATATTTTAATATATTTAATTGTGATTGGATCAATACTTTCAAGTCTGACTTAATTCCATATAATTATTAGAAAATTTAATTCTTCTGCAAAAAGAAATGCATACGGAAGACTAAAAAAATTTATTTAGTCCTTTGGATTAATCAATCTTCTGAGGTAATTTTTAAGAAAAAGAAAAAGAAAACTAGTTGTTTAATCTATGGGGGAGAGAGAGAGTGAGATTTGTTTTTCTAAGGATAATTGCCCTCTCTATCCATCTTTGATTTCATGGGAAAAGAATATAGACATCTTCTTCTTCTTTTTTCGACTAAATCACTACAAATAGAGAGAAATGATTGATCAATAAGAAAGATTAGAGAAATTGTATTTTTTTCTTTTTCTACGAAGGAGAATAAGATGTCTATATTTATTTTCGATGAAATCACCAACAAACAAAGATGAATGAGACAATTATCCTCGGAAAAAATCTCACTCTCTTTCTCTCACCCATAGATTAAACCAAGAGTTTTTTTCTTCTTTTTCTTTTTCTCACCCATAGATTAAGAAGTGGGGAAAAAAGTAGTATGATTTTTGTTGTTGCCACCAATAGTCCCTTCCTTTTTGTTGGACAAAAAAAGAAAAAAAGAAAGAAAAAAGAGAAAGGAATGTTCTGATTGATTCCTAATTAGCCATGCTTAAGGAAAACAAATTGAACTTTAATTATACATTATTACGTAAATCAATGGTCTCATTATTAACCTTCAAAATGTTTTTATCAACTTTCTTCAATCCCTCACCCTCTCTTTGTTCCCTGCTTTCCTTCCTTCTTTCTCCATAGTGAAATAGAAAATGATGGAAGAAAATTTAAGATGAGATCTCATGATTTTCAAGTGTGAGGGCATGTCTGCCTACTACGCCATTCCAAAGGCCCAATCCCAAATCATCCGCTACCCATACCAATGACCAACTTCTTGCCAAGGTTTGTTTCTTTATATATATATATAAATTGAATGTAGAAGAAGAATATAAAGAAATAAGGAAGGAAGAAAAGTTATAATTGATTGTGCAATATTTATATTAACAGTATTGCTTATTTATATTTTTGGTCTCTTGTTAGGAAACTCTGGTCAACTGCTACTTTTATTTTGATCTGTTTTGAAAATATGTATATCACTTTTGTCTCTATCATGACGGTGCTTACCATGAGTGCAACGCCTTTCTTGACTTAATTTTGATTCTTCAAGGCACTGCAATTTATGTAAATTTGAGCATCCTGTATAATTATTATTATCATTTAAAAAATGTAAAATTTATACCATTAGTTATAATTGAAATATTTTTTCTTTTTTAAAAAAGCACAAAATCGTTTTCATAATTAAAAAATAAGAAAATAGAAAATAGAAATTACTTTTTTAAAAAATATATTATTATTATTATTATTATTATTATTATTTGCTCAACAAAAATAAGGATTCGAGATAATTGTTTTTCAAAGAAAACATTTTTACTCCAAAGAAAATATAGAGAAATAATTAAATAAGAATTGATGGCATGCATTTACTTATTTTATTATTTATAACTATCTTAAAAAGTTAAAATTAAAATCAGATAAATTGAAAAGTTTAATGCTTAAATTCAATCTTTTAAAAACAAAATATATATATAACTTTCTTGAAAATCCATTTTATTCTTTGATTGTTTTAAATTCTAAGGTTAATTTTTATAAACAAGATTTAAAACTTATATTTTCAACAATATATATATATATATATATATATATATAGATACATATATAATTGGATATTCTCCTCCAATAGTTCTAAGGGAAGAAGGTTTACCTCTCCTTCTGACATTATGTTTGATTGAGAGTTGGGGATAACTTACGCTAGGAAGGATGGAGTTGGTGGTAGAGGCATCTAGAGTTGAGGATAAGGAAAAAGTGGAATGTTTAGATGCTGATAAGTAGGGCAAGGCAACTCTAGAAGCTGTTGTTGTGGATAGTTCCATGGGTAAAGAAGGGGAATAGTGGTGCCCATACATTCATAAGCTATGTGTTTTGGGAAAGTGTCGGGTGGTCTATCATTGTTTCCATACTCAATCGTAGTCCTTGGGAGATGATTTGTGCTATGAAGTCCAGGTCCTGAATGATGAATGAGTGAGTCTGGTTGTGAAGCTAAAAGAAGATTACTAATGACTGACCTTCTAGTCCATATTGAAGTCATGATAAGGGAGTTGGGTTCGCTGCTTGAGGAAGGATGATTTGGTATGGTGAGTTCAAGTTATCCATTGTTGTTTGAGTTCAAAGGGGTGTTATCTGTGGATGTGTTTAAGTTGACGGTATCAAGTGCAGTGGAGGTGGAAGAGTATAGATGGGAAGTATTATCTATAGTGTTATGGAACAAAGCTTGTTTAGGAAAGAAGGAACAACGGATAGTAGTTTTGAGATAGGTGTGATGATGATTATCTAATTTACTTGTTGGTTTGGAGTTTAAACTCCCAAGATCTTCAGATTGATAATTCGGCTGGTTGCTAGTTTCAGAAATGACTTTCATGGAAGTGTCTGGATAGTCTAGTAATTTGAATTAATCTTTGGTAATAAGATAATTAGTGGAGTTAATAGTGTTTAGAGGTTTGTTTTCCGCAGAAGTCAAATCCAGTTTAGTTTTGGGTTTATTAAGGAGTTCAACAATTTTCATGGGCTTAAATTTTATTTTTTTATTTTTTTTAACAAGTAGCCAAGGTCCATATTCAGAAGTTTCTGGGTTTTGGGAGTGGGATTTGGTGGGCGATGGTACAGCCAAATCTGGTTCAGAAGGTGGAGTGGTGTCAACAGGATGTTGAGTACACTGAAAGAATTTGTCGCCAAAGTTTCCCACACGAGAAACAAATTGCTGGAACATCTTCATAGAGGATTTGTTGGTAGGACTACCTATGAACATGTGTGTTCGAAGTGGTTGATGGAGCTGAATTTGAACAAAAAATAGAGCAAATTGTCCTCTTTTTTTATCCAAAGCAGAAGCATCTAATTTCAACAATGATCCAATAGCAGAACCTATTTTCCTTAAGTGCTCTAAGTCTAGATATTTTTAGCCGGAAGCTCAGGGAGCCTCACCCATAAAGCTGTAACTGGTGAGGATGCTTGGGAGGCTCTAAACTTAGGCTCCCAATTTCTTAACATTAGAAAATGATTACCAATGATCCACAGTCCACCATGAAGGACTTTCAAATAGTTATCCTTGAACTAAAATTTAACTAAAAAATAGTCTTTTCCAATGTCAATGATACGTAATTCTTTATTCATCTGCCAAATATCTTTAAGATGAGAAGATAGAAAATGAAAACCAACTGATTTGCCATAAACATTAACTATCATCGAGGTTAGCCATGGTGAGTATAATCTGATTTTGTCACTCTCCGACAAGGGAATGAAAATACTAGATTGATTCGGAGCAGTTTCTTCTGGCTCCAGAGAATGATAGAAGTTTTGGGTCTCTTTAATGCTATGTAGGGGGGTTTTGCATAACATACCTGTGTAGGAATTACCTGGGGCTGTTGGAGCTTCAATAATCATATCATCTTGGATTTACAAACTTTGTGGTATATTTGGATCAGAGCTTTTGATTTTCTTGCAGCTTCTTTGGAGTTGATTTGTTTCCTCTATTGAATCAGGCACTGTAGCCGATTCTAGAGCGTTCTTTACGATCCTCTTTTTTGGTATTTGAATATTTGAAACTTTGGGCTTTCCTTACATATGCATCGAACTTAACTGAGTTAGATTTCTATTAGACCCCTTTCCTTTTTCTTTTTTGGTCAAAAAGGGGAAAGAAATTAATGTTGCGGTTGATTCCTAATTAGACATGTTTAAGGGAAACAAATTGAACTTTAATTCTGCATTATTACATAAATCAATAGTCTCATTAACCTTAATTTACTCACCACATACATCATCATTCAAAAAATCGAATTAATAAACTTATCACTCGCTCCTCTCTTTGTTGTCTGCCTTCTTTCCTTCTTCCTCCATAGTGAAACAGAAAATGATGGAAGAAAATTAAGATGGGATCTCAGGGTTTTTCAAGTGTCAGCTCAGGAGGGCATGTCTGCCTACTACACCCTTCCAAAGCCCCAATCCCAAATCATCTGCTACGCATACCAATGAACAACTTCTTGGTAATGTTTGTTTCTTTTATATATATATATATATATATATATATATTAATTTAATGTAGAAGAAGAATATAAAGAAATAAAGAATGAAGAAAAGTTATAATTGATTGTGCAATATTTATATTAAAAGCATTGCTTATTTATATTTTTGGTCCCTTATTAGGAAGCTCTGGTCAACTACTACTTTAATTTTGATTCTTTTTTAAAATACATATATGACTTTTGTCTATCATGAGTATGTTTATCATCACAGCAACCTCTTAATTTTGACTTAATTTTGATTCTGTAGAGCACTGAAATTTATGTAAATTTGAGCATCCCATATTATTATTATTATTATTTTAAAAATGTCAAATTTATATCATTAGTTATTATTCAATTATTTTATTCTTTTTAAAAAAACACATATCATTTTCTATAATTAAAAATTTAAAAAATAGAAAATAGAAAATACTTTTTTTAAAAATATATTATTATTATTATTATTTGCTCAACCAAAATAAGGATTCGAGATAATTTTTTTTAAAGAAAATTATTCTAGTTCAAAGAAAATATAGAGAAATAATTAAATAAGAATTAATAGCATACATTTACTTATTTTATTATTTTTAACTATTTTAAAAAATTAAAATTAAAATCAGAGGAATTGAAAAGTTTAATATTTAAATAATTTTTTTTAATATATTAACTATATATATTTAAACTTTCTTGAAAATTCATTTTATTCTTAAATTTCAAGGTTAGTTTTGATAAACAAAATTTAAAATTTATGTTTTCAAATATATATAAAATTATAATTTTGTTAAATTTTGATTTTAAATCATGGAATTTTTAGTTTTTTTGTGTATTAAAAGGAGAGTTGGAAACAATTATCATTGAAAAAATTATGTAATATCTTATTTTTTAAAAAAGGAAAAAAATAATATTTCATATAATAAAATTTTAAAATATTTTTAACAAATAATGTTACTAATCTCTCATGGTCCACATAAACATTACAAAATAAAAAATTACAATTAAAATCTTTGACTAATGTCATATTTTTTCACATTTATTTGTCCTAAAAAAATTTAATTTATTTTCCAATATTTCCTTGTAATTAATCTACACTTATTTGTAATTTACAAATATAACCTTACTAATATTCAAATTTTCAAATGTTATATTTGAAATTTGAAATTTATTCCAAATTATAATTTGTAATAAATAAGTTAAATTACCTTTTTAAAATAAGGAAAATAGAATATGTATTACCAACATTCATAAATAATACTGTTTCACTACTTGTGTTATGATGTAATAAACTAAATTATTTATAATATTAGTAACAAATTTATAATATTATTATCTCTAATGATCCACAATATTGTCTTTGCACTAAAAAAAAATTGTCTACAAAACAAAAACCACAATTAGTATCTTTGAATAATGTCTTATTTTTTCACATTTATTTGTCCTAAAAAAAACTAAATCTTTTTTTAATATCTCATTGCAGTTAATCTACACTGGTTTGTGGAATTCTTATAAGTCAACTATTCGTAATTTACAAATATAACCTTACTAATATTCAAATTTTCAAACATTATTCGAAATTATTATATGTAATAAATAAGTTAGATTGTCTTTTTAAAACAAGGAAAATAGAATCTTTATTATCAACGTTCATAAATAATGTTGTTTAAGATATAATGTAATAAATTAAATTATTTCTGAGAACTAAAATTATTATGTTTAAATTTGAAAAAAAGTAAGAAAAAAAAGAAGATGCTTACATCAGTTTTATTCTTGCGGTTTCTGGTTCCCATAGTTGATGGATTGGCGAGTTTTCTTGAAGGATTTGCATTTTTGAGGTGTGCATTTTAACATGCCTAAAGTTCCTTGCTTGTTGTCAATCATGCTGCTTGATTATTGTGCATTGGATATTAAATTTTCGTATTTCTATTTCACCTCCGTTGTTAACTCAATCTATTGGCTTTTGATTTTATGCAAGTATTATGTAATATTTTGAAATTGTTTATTTGGTTTAGTTCCGAAAACTAAAATATACTTCATGTGCAAGATGAGATATCTAGGGACTTAAAAAGTGTCATATTTTAATTTTACATATGCTATAACTATTTGTGGTAATGTTCGATCCTTAAGTTGTCATTTTTATGCTTTTCTGGTACCGATCTCACTTCTTATTACTCTCTCAATATTATTTTACTTTAACTTCTTAAGTTTTATTTTTTTTGGTGTTTTCTATAATTAATGTTTTACAAATTTAATTATTAATGGTTCTTTTTTCAAAAAACATAAATTTAGAAGAATATTTTAGCTATTAAATATGGAAGTTCATTGAATGCCATTTATGAATAGTTTCCTTGTTACATATTGCCCTGTTTTGATAGGTGCTCTTGTAGAGTTCAAGTACAATAAATGCAGAGGAAAAGATAGGATGAAAAGAAGGGTAGTAGCTATATATATATATATATTTACATATTCCTTTAATCACTCCTTGTATATATTTGTATATCTTTTGATTATTTTATTACCTTTTCAACTTGTATATTACCATTTACATTTCCTAGATTTACCTTAATTATATATAGTAATTGTAACTAGTCATTAGGAATATTGTGTATTTATATTCTTGTTTATTTCAATGAGAAAATACAACCATTTTCTTCAATCATAATATGGTATCAGAGCCTCCAACAATGGAGACAACTGATTTTTAATTTTCATCCAAAACAGAATCTGATTTTAACTTCTCAAAGCCTCCAACAATGGAGACAAATGATTCTGAATTTTCCTCCAAAACAGAACTTGATTTTAACTTCTCAGGTATGGCTTGTCAACCAAGTGTTGCTACTCCTCTTGTCAACTTTGCAGGTATGACTTTAAATTTGCCCTTTAAATATGATAATTGAGTTGTAGATTCTACATGTACAGATCACATAACATATGATTTGAACACTTTAAATAATATAAAGACTCATATGGGTTCCCTTATAACATTACTGAATGGTGGAAGGGTGTCAATATCACATATTGGCTCAAGAAACATTACAAATGATCTAATCTTAAAAGATGTTCTATGTGTTCCTTCTTTTAAATTAAAATTTATTATCTGTCAAGAAAATTACCAAGGATCTCAAATGTGTCGTTCAATTTTTTTTCAAACTATTGTATATTTCAGAACCTACAAACGAAGAAAGTGATTGGAGTGGGTAGAGAATATAATGGTCTTTACTATCTCAATACTACTCCTGCACATGTTACCTCTCTTGCTACTATCTCTCATCATGTGAATTTATGGCATTGGCGTCTTGGTCATCCAAGTTCTAATACTTTATCTATGTTTTTAAATTTAGATTCTAATATTTCATTTTCTAATAAAAATTCATGCACTATATGTCCTTTATCTAAACAATGTCGTTTACCTTTCTCTAATAGTAATACTAAATATAATGCTTGCTTTGATTTGGTTCTATATTGATGTTTGGGAACCTTTCTCCACACCTAGAATTACTGCTGCAGGATATTTTTTAACTATAGTAGATGATTTTTTTCGTGCTACATGGATATATTTAATGCAAAAAAACCTCAGGCCTTTCATATCTTCAAAATTTCTTTTCAATGGTTAGAACTCAATTTGGTGTTTCTATCAAGCAAGTTCGTAGTGATAATGGTCTTGAATTTTTCAATACTATTAGTAATAATTTTTTTGCTTCTCTTGGTGTTATTCACTAGCATAGTTGTGCTCACACACCTCAACAAAATGGGGTGGAGGAGCTCAAACATCGTCATTTGCTTAATGTTGCCCAAACTCTTTGATTTCAAGCTAAATTACCATTAATGTTTTGGGGTGAGTGCATTCTTACTGCAGTTTATTTAATTAATCGAACTCCTTCTCAAATGCTCCATGGAAAAACACCACACGAGTTGTTATTTAACAAATTACCCACTTATTAACATTTGCGTATTTTTGGTTGTTTATGTTATGCTCATAATACACATGTTCAACATAAGTTTGATAGTCGAGCTCTACCTGGTCTTTTTATTGGATATCCATTTGCTCAAAAAGGTTATAAAATTTTTGATTTTCAAAAACAAAAGATTTATGTAAGGCGTAATGTTATTTTTCATGAAAATATCTTTCCTTCTAAAATAATTGATACCAATAATACTTCACCAATACCAATAGCCATCCAAGATTTTAACTTTTCTCCTCAAATAATTCAATCACCACGTGATGCCCAACCTAATACATCTTTTTCACCACAAATTTTTATTTCTAACTCAATGACAGAAGTTGCACATATTTCTCCAATTGATTCTATTTCTCTCCATGTTCAAACTAAGATTGATAGCCCACAAAGGACTTTAAGAAAACCTGGAAAAATTTAATGATTATCATTGTTATATTGCTCAAACATCTTCACCACATGCCAAATATATTTTGCATAATTTTCTTTCTTATAGCAAATTTTCAAAATCTCATTATACTTTTCTCAATTCCTTATCTTCTATTGTGGAGCCTACTACTTTTTCTCAAGCTGTACAGGTTCCTGAATGGCAAAAGACAATGAAAATTGTGCTTCAAGCATTGGAACACTCTAATACTTGGTCTTCAATTCCTTTACCAACCAACCAAAGACCAATTGGTTGTAAATGGATCTACAAGATTAAAAGACATTCAGATGGTAGTATTGAGCGCTATAAGGCCCGTCTAATTGCTAAGGGATATACTCAAACTCAAGGCATTGATTATCAAGAGACTTTTGCTCCTGTTGCTAAATTGGTAATAGTTCAAACTTTATTGCCAGTAGTTGCGGTTAAGACATGGCCACTATATCAATTTGATGTTCAAAATGCATTTTTACAAGGTGATTTACAAGAAAATATATACATGTTATTACCTCTTGGACATCCACGAAAGGGGGGAAAAATCTTGTTTGCAAACTTAACAAATCTTTTTATGGACTCAAACAAGCCCTTAGAAACTGGTTTGCCAAATTTTCCAATGCTTTAATTTCTATTGGTTTCACTCAATCTCATGCTGACCACTCTCTTTTTATATTAAAACAAGGACATTTATCTCTTTTTATCTTGGTTTAGGTTGATGACATTATTGTTACAGAAAATAATTCTAATGCAATTGTTGAGCTTAAGAGATTTGTCTTCACTCAATTTCAGATTAAAGATTTGGGTCTCCTTAAACATTTCCTTGGAATTGAAGTTGTTTGTTCGCCAACAGGTATCTCTTTAAGCCAGAGGAAATATGTGATTGATTTGCTTCATGATTGTGGTCTCACAGGTGCTCATATTGCTGACACTCCTATGGAACAACATCTCAAACTTAATACCAAAGATGGTGCCTTCTAGAAGATCCTTCACTTTATAGACGCCTTGTTGGTCGCCTCATCTATCTTACATTTACAAGACCTGACATCACCTTTACAATCAATATTTTAAGTCAATTTATGCATCAACCTCGCAAACCCCATCTAGATGCTGTTTATGGCCTATTACGGTATCTCAAGAAAATACCAAGTCAAGGGATTCTTTTGCCTTCTAACAGTTCTTTGCATCTTACAACTTATAGCGACTCTAATTGGGCAAGTTGTCCAATAACAAGACGCTCTACCACTGGATTTTGTATCTTTCTTGGTTGTAGTCTCATATCATGGCGACGTAAGAAACAATCAACTGTCTCTCATTCCTCCGCAGAAGCTGAATATCGTGACATGGCTATGACAACATGAGAAATTGTATGGCTTCACACATTACTTCAAGATCTTGACATTATCCTTACAACAAACACTACGCTCTATTGTGATAACCAGACTGCTCGTCATATTACTGCAAATCCAGTTTTTCACGAACGCACTAAACATAATGACATTGATTGTCACATTGTTCGTGAAAAGATTCAAAAAGTTCAGCTCAAACTTTATCTTATCTCCACTAATGATCAAATCGCTGATATCTTTACGAAAGCTTTAAGTAAAGATCAATTCCTTAAACTTCACACCAAGTTGCGCATTCTCAACTTACATGCTCAACGTTGAGGGGGAGTATTAGCTATATATATTTACATATCTCTTTAATCAGTCTTTGTATATATTTGTATATCCTTTGATTATTTTATTACCTTTTCAACTTGTATATTACCATTTACATTTCCTAGATTTACCTTAATTATATATAGTAATTGTAATTAGCCGTTAGGAATATTGTGTATTTATATTCTTGTTTATTTCAATGAGAAAATAAAACTATTTTCTTCAATCATAATAAAGGGCAAATATGAATATGAGTTGTTAAGAGGAAGAATAGGCGTAAGAGAATTCGAGTATCAAAAGTACTAACTGGTTTTGCATAGAGATTTTATTCCTTTAGTGTGTGTATTTCTCCATTTGTTTTATATGTGATTAATATTATTTTGAATGTCAAAACAATAAAATAATTATTATTTTGAAAATATTGTTTATAAATACCATACTAAAAGTTGTTATAGTGAAAAAAAATTTATTTATGAAAAACAAATAAAAGAAAAACCACTCAATTCTTTGTTTACAAAATTACAGGATTTTTTATACTTTATTTGATTAATTATAAGAATTTGTTTTTCTTCTTTTTGTTTGTCCAAAATAATACATGAGTTAAATATTTTGTATGAATGGCTCAATTTATAATTTTTCTTAAAACTTTGGACAAATATGTACAAATTTAAATTCTTTCAAATACATATATTAACATATTTAGAGTTAAGAAGGCATAACACATATAATAATACATTTTTTATGATTTTGAAATGTCACAAAAAAAATAATAAAATCTCAAATTAATTTTAAAGATTAATGAATTTGGTCATAAATAAATTTATGGGGAAATTAGCATAAATAGATTTGGTGACATTTGTCACCAAATATTTTTTTTTGGTGAAATTGGTTTTCTATTAAAAATTTGGTTAAGTACACTATATAAATACAATTAATATTATATATTATATATTTTAATAATATTTTAATAATATAAATGTTCTTAGAATATTTTAATATATTTAATTGTGATTCAGATCAATACTTTCAAGTCTGACTTAATCCCATATAATTATTAGAAAAATTAATTTTCTGGAGGAAGAAATGCCTGCCTCCTTCATTCATGGAAGATTCCATAGAAATCTTCGATTTCCTATGGATGAGTTGACAAATTTTTTGAGATAATTTTCAATAAAAAAAATTAGAAAACTAGTTGTTTAATGTATGAGAGAGAGAGAAAGAGTGAGATTTTTTTTTCAAAGGATAATTGTCCCCTCCATCTCTCATTTCATCGGAAAAGAATATAGAGATCTTCTTCTTCCTTTTTCGACTAAATCACTACAAACAGAGAAAAATGATTGATCAATAAAAAAGATTAGAGAAATTGTTTTTTCTTTTTCTTCTTCAATGAGGGAGAAGAAGATGTCTTTATTTATTTCCCATGAAATCACCTACAAACAGAGATGGATGAGACAATTAACCTCGAAAAAAATCTCACTATCTTTCTCTCACCCATAGATTAAACCACGAGTTTTTTTTTTTTTTCTTTTTCTCACCTACATATTAAGAAGTAGGAAAAAAAGTAGTATGATTTTTGTTTTTGCTCCCTTCCTTTTTGTTGGACAAAAAAAAAGAAAAAGAAAAAAAGGGAAAGGAATGTTTTCATTTATTCCTAATTAGGCATGTTTAAGGAAAACAAATTGAACTTTAATTATGCATTACTACATAAATCAATGGTCTCATTATTAACCTTCAAAAAATCTTCATCATCTTCTTCAATCCGTCACTCCTCTCTCTTTGTTGCCTACCTTCCTTCCTTCTTCCTCCATAGTGAAACAGAAAATGATTGAAGAAAATTAAGATTGGGATCTCAAAGTTTTCAAGTTGTCAGCTCAGGAGGGCATGTATGTTAGGCCCAAATGATCCCACAAGATTGGGCTTACACCACTTAACTATACATTAGTATGATATTGTCTGCTTTGGGCCTAAACCCTCACGGTTTTGTTCTTGGGCAACTTCCCAAAAGGCTTCTTACTAATGGAGTTAGTGGTATTCTTATAAGCTATAGTCACCCTAACATTTATCTTCAGATGTGGAACATGGGTTGACACCCCAATATTTCTCCCCTCAAACTAAGGACCACATACTCGTGTCCACCCCTAGAGGAATAATCATCTTGCATCCTCGCAAGGCACTAAACTCTCATCTTGCATCATTCGCAAGACATTACACTCTCCAAATCTGGCAAGTCCAAGCCCACCGAACATGGCTCTGATACCACTTGTTGGGCCTAAATGATCCCACAAGATTGGGCTTCCACCACTTAACTCCACATTAGTATGATATTGTCCGCTTTGCGCCTAAACCCTCATGGTTTTATTCTTAGGCAACTTCCCAAAAGGCCTCTTACTAATGGAGTTAGTGGTATTCTTATAAGCTAGTCACCTTAGCATTTATCTTCAGATGTGGAACATGGGTTGACACTCCAACAATGTCTGCCTACTACGCCCTTCCAAAGCTTTAATCCCAAATCATCAATCTCATCCGGTACGCATACCAATGAACAACTTTTTTGGCAAGGTTTGTTTCTTATATATATTAATTGAATGTAGAAGAAGAATATAAAAAAATAAAGAAGGAAGAAAAATTATAATTGATTGTGCAATATTTATATTAAAAGTATTGCTTATTTATATTTTTGGTCCCTTGTTAGGAAGCTCTGGTCAACTGCTACTTTAATTTTTATTTTTTTTTAAATACCTATATGACTTGTATATCTATCATGAGGGTGCTTACCATCATCAGACTAATGCCTTTCTTGACTTAATTTTGATTCTTGAGGGCACTGAAATTTATGTAAATTTGAGCATCCTATATCATTATTATTATTTTTATTATTTTAAAAATGTCAAATTTATACTATTAGTTATTATTAATTTTTAAAAAAAAACACAAATTATTTTTCAAATTAAAAATTAAAAATAGAAAATAAACTTTACCTTTTAAAAAAAATATTATTATTATTATTTGCTCAACAAAAATAAGGATTAGATATAATTGTTTTTTAAAGAAAAAAATTCTACTCCAAAAAAAATATAGAGAAATAATTAAATAAGATTTGATGGAATGCATTTACTTATTTTATTATTTGTAACTATCTTAAAAAGTTAAAATTAAAATGAGTGAAATTGAAAAGTTTAATGCTTACATTCAATCTTTTTTTCAATATATATATATATATATATACATTCTTAAAAATCCATTGTATTCTTTGATTGTTTTGCGCAGAAGTCAAATCCTGTTTCGGTTTGAGTTTATTAAGGAGTTCAACAATTTTTATGGGCCTAGATTTGATTTGATTTTTATTTTTTAACAAGTAGCCAATACCCATATTCAGAAGCTTCTGGGTTTTGAGAGTGAGATTTGGTGGGCGATAGTGCAACCAAATCTGGTTCAGGAGGTGGAGTGGTGTCAATAGGATGTTGAGTACATTGGAAGAATTTGTGGCTAGGTTTCCCACAAGAGAAATAGATTACTAGAGCACCTTCATATAGGATTTGATGGCAGTGATTGCCTATGAATATATGTGTTAGAAGTGATTGATGAAGTTGAATTTGAACACAAAGTCGGGCATATTATCCTCTATTTTTATCCAAAGCAGAAGCATTTATTTTCAACAAAGATCCAATAGCAGAACCTATTTTCCTTAAGAGCTCTAAGTCTAGATATTCATCAGGAAGCTCAGGGAACCTCACCCATAAAGCTGTAACTGGTGAGGACGCTTGAGAGGCTCTAAACTTAGGCACCCAATTTCTTACCATTAGAAAATGATTATCAATGAACCACGGTCTACCATGAAGGGATTTCAAATAGTTATCCTTGAACTAGAATTTAACTTAAAAAATAGTCTTTCTCAAGGTCAATGATATGTAATTCTTCATTCATCTGCCAAATATCTTTAAGATGTGAAGATAGAAAACGGAAACCAACTGATTTGCCATAATATTTAACTATCACCGAGGTTAGCCATGGTGAGTATAATATGATTTTGTCACTTTCCAACAAGGGAATGAAAATACTAGATTGATTCGGAGCAGTTTCTTCAAGCTTCAGAGAATGAGAGAAATTTTGGGTCTCTTTAATGGTATGTAGGGGGGTTTTGCATAACATACCTCTGTAGGAATTACCTGGGGCTGTTGGAGCTTCAATGATCATATCCTCTTGGATTTCCAAACTTGGTGGTGTATTTGGATCGAAGGTTTTGATTTTCTTGCAGCTTCTTTGGAGTTGATCAATTTCATCTATTGAATCAGACACTGTAGTCGATTCTAGAGGGTTCTTTACCATTCTCTTTTTTTTGGTATTTGAATATTTGAAACTTTGGGCTTCTTTACATATGCATCAAACTTAACTTAGCTAGATTTCTATTAGACCCCTTTTTGGTCAAAAAGAGGAAATAAATTAATGTTGTGATTGATTTCTAATTAGGCATGTTTAAGGAAAATAAATTGAACTTTAATTCTGCATTACTACATAAATCAATAGTCTCATTAACCTTAATTTGCTCACCATATACGCCATCATTCAAAAAAATGAATTAATAAATTTATCACTCGCTCCTCTCTTTGTTGTCTGCCTTCCTTCCTTCTTCATCCATAGTAAAACATAAAATGATGGAAGAAAATTAAGATGGGATCTCAGGGCATGTTTGCCTACTACGGCCTTCCAAAGCCCCAATCCCAAATCATCATCTCATCCGCTATGCTTACCAATGAACAAGTTATTGGCAAGGTTTGTTTCTTATATATATATATATATTATATATATATATTAATTTAATGTAGAAGAAGAATATAAAGAAATAAAGAATGAAAAAAGTTATATTTGATTATGCAATATTTATATTAAAAGCATTACTTATTTATATTTTTGGTCCCTTGTTAGGAAGCTCGGGTCAACTATTACTTTAATTTGATTCTTTTTCTAAAATACCTATATCACTTTTGTCTTTATCGTCCTTACTATGCAATGCCTTTCTTGACTTAATTTTAATTCTTCATGACATTAAAATTTATGTAAATTTGAGCATCATGTATCATTATTATTATTATTTTAAAAATCTCAAATTTATACCATTAGTTATTATTCAATTATATTTTCTTTTTTAAAAAACACAAATCATTTTCCATAATTAAAAAATTTTAAAAATAGAAAATAGAAAAAAAATTTTAAAAAATAAATTATTATTATTATATTATTATTTGCTCAACAAAAATAAGGATTCGAGATAATTTTTTTTAAAGAAAAATATTCTACCCCAAAAAATAATATAGAGAAATAATTATATCATAATTGATGACATGAATTTACTTATTTTATTATTTGTAACTATCTTCAAAAGTTAAAATTAAAATCAGAGAAATTAATGTACTTTTTGTTTATTTTTCCCTTTAATTAATGTACTAGTTTTCAAAAAGTTTAATGCTTAAATTTAATTTTTTTAATACATTAAATAAATGTTTTTAAAATTTATTTTAACTTTCTTGAAAATCCATTTTATTCTTTGATTATTTTAAATTTTAAGGTTAGTTTTTATAAACAAGATTTAAAACTTATGTTTTCAACAATATATATATATATATATATATATATATATATATTTATATATAATTTTAATTTTGTTAAATTTTGATTTTAAATCATACAAATTTTAGTTGTTTTGTGTATTAAAAGGAGAGTTGGAAACAATTGTCATTGAAAAAAGTAATATTTCATATAATAAATATTTAATAATATTACTAATCTCGATGGTCCACATAAACATTGTCTTTATATTAAAAAAACATACAAAATAAAAAATTACAATTAGAATCTTTTACTAATATCATATTTTATTTCATTTATTTGTCTAAAAAAAGCTAAATTTGTTTCTCTAATATCTCATTGTAGTTAATATATACTGATTTGTGAAACTCTTATAAGTCATATATTCGTAATTTACAAATATAACCTTACTAATATTCAAAATTTTAAACATTATTTAAATTTATAATATGTAATAAATAAGTTAAATTATCTTTTTAAAACAAGGAAAATAGAATCTTTATTACCAACATTCATAAATAATGTTGTTTAAGATATAATGTAATAAAATAAATTATTTATATTTTATATTTTTTTTATAAAAATTATTTCTGAGAATTAAAATTATTATGTTTAAATTTGAAAAAAAGTAAAAAAAGAAAAAAAAGAATACTCTTACATCAATTTTATTCTTGTGATTTCTGGTTCCCACAGTTGATGGATTAGCCTGTTGTCAATCATGCTGTTTGATTAGTGTGCATTGGATATTAAATTTCTCGTATTTCTATTTCACTTCCGTTGTTAACTCAATCTGTTGGCTTTTGTTTGTATAAAAGTATTATGTAATGTTTTGAAATTGTTTATTTGGTTTAGTTCTGAAAACAAAAATATACTTCTTATGCAAGATGAGATATCTAGGGACTTAAAAAGTGTCATATTTTAATTTTACATATGGTATAATTATTTGTGGTAAAGTTTCTTAATTTGTCATTTTTATGCTTTTCTTGTACCAATCTCACTTCTTATTACTCTCTCAATTTTATTTTATTTTAACTTCTTAAGTTGTATTTGTTGGTGTTTTCTATAATTAATGTTTTATAAATTTATATTATTAATGGTTCTTTATTTAAAAAAAATTAAATTTAGAAGAATATTTTAGCTATTGAATATGGAAGTTCATTGAATGCCATTTATGAATAGTTTCCTTGTTACTTATTACCCTGTTTTGATAGGTGTTCTTGTAGAGTTCAAGTACAACAAATGAAGAGGAAAAGACAGGATGTAAAGAAGGGTAGTAGCTATATATATTTACATATTCCTTTAATCACTCTTTGTATATATTTGTATATCTTTTGATTATTTTATTACCTTTTCAACTTGTATATTATCATTTACATTTCCTATATTTACCCTAATTATATATAGTAATTGTATTTAGTCGTTAGGAATATTGTGTATTTATATTCTTCTTTATTTCAATGAGAAAATACAATCATTTTCTTCATTTTCATCCAAAATAGAACTTGATTTTAACTTCTCAGGTATGGCTTGTCAACCAAGTGTTGCTACTCCTCTTGTCAACTTCGCAGGTTTGATTTTAAATTTACCCTTTAAATATGATAATTGAGTTGTAGATTCTGCATGTACAGATCACATAACATATGATTTGAACACTTTAAATAATATAAAGACATATATGGGTTCTCTTATAACATTACCGAATGGTGAAAGGGTGCCAATATCACATATTGGTTCAAGAAATATTACGAATGATCAAATCTTAAAAGATCTTTTATGTGTTCCTTCTTTTAAATTCAATTTATTATCTGTCAAGAAAATTACCAAGGATCTCAAATCATCTTGGATTTCCAAACTTGGTGGTGTATTTGGATCAGAGCTTTTGATTTTTCTTGCAGCTTCTTTAGAGTTGATCTGTTTCCTCTGTTGAATCAGGCACTGTAAATGGTTCTAGAACGTTCTTTACCATCCTCTTTTTTTTTTGTATTTGAATATTTAAAACTTTGGGCTTCCTTACATATGCATCGAACTTAAGTGAGTTATATTTCTATTAGATCCCTTTTTGGTCAAAAAGAGGAAATAAATTAATGTTGTGATTGATTTCTAATTAGGCATGTTTAAGGAAAATAAATTGAACTTTAATTCTGCATTACTACATAAATCAATAGTCCCATTAACTTTAATTTGCTTACCACATACGCCATCATTCAAACATCGAATTAATGAACTTATCACTCGCTCTTCTCTTTGTTGCCTGCCTTCCTTCCTTCTTCCTCCATAGTGAAACAGAAAATGATGGAAGAAAATTAATATGGGATCTCAGGGTTTTCAAGTATCAACTCAAGAGGGCATGTCTGCTTACAACTCCCTCCCAAAGCCCCAATCCCAAATCATCATCTCATCCGCTATGCATACCAATGAACAACTTCTTGGCAAGGTTTGTTTCTTTTATATATTAATTGAATGTAGAAGAAGCATATAAAGAAATAAAGAAGAAAGAAAAGTTACAATTGATTGTGGAATTTTTATATTAAAAGCATTGCTTATTTATAGTTTTTGTCCCATGTTAGGAAGCTCTGGTCAAGTACTACTTTAATTTTGATTCTTTTTTAAAAATACCTATATGACTTTTGTTTCTATTACGAGGGTGTTTACCATGAGAGTGTCGTCTTTTTTTACTTAATTTTGATTTTTCAGGGCATTGAAATTTATGTAAATTTGAGCATCCTCTATCATTATTATTATTTTTTAAAAAATGTCAAATTTATACCATTAGTTATCATTGAAATATTTTTCTTTTTTAAAAAACATAAATCCTTTTCCATAATTAAAAAATAAAAAAATAGAAAATAAAAATTATTTTCTAAAAAAATGTATTATTATTATAATTTGCTCAACAAAAATAAGAATTTCAGATAAGTTTTTTTAAAGAAAAAAAAATCTACTCCAAAAAAATATAGAGAAATAATTACATAAGAATTGATGACGTGCATTTACTTATTTTTATTATTTGTAATTAACTTAAAAAGTTAAAATTAAAATCAGAAAAATTGAAAAGTTTAATGCTTAAATTCAATCTTTTTTTAATATTATATATATATATATATATATATATAATATATATATATATAATATTGTAATTTTATTAAATTTGATTTTAAATCATGCAATTTTTAGTTGTTTTGTGTATTAAAAGGAGAGTTGGAAAAAATTATCATTGAAAAAATTATGTTATATATTTTACAAATATTTAATAATAATGTCATATTTTCTCACATTTATTTGTCGTGAAAAAAATAAACTTATTTTCTAATATCTCCTTGTAATTAATCCACACTTATTTGTAATTTACAAATATAACTTTACTAATATTCAAATTTTCAAATGTTATATTTAAATTTTAAAATTTATTTGAAATTATAATTTGTAATAAATAAGTTAGATTACCTTTTCTAAACAAGGAAAATAGAATCTATATTACCAACATTTATAAATAATACTCCTTAACTAAATTATTTATAATATTAGTAACAATTTTGTAATATTATTATCTCTAATGATCTCCATATACATTGTCTTTACATTAAAAAAACATTATCTACAAAAAAAAATTACAATTAGTATATTTGACTAATATCATATTTTCTCACATTTATTTATCCTAAAAAAAGTTAATTTTTTTTTTCTAATATCTCATTGTAGTTAAATCTACACTGCTTTGTGAAACTTTTATAAGTCAACTATTTGTAATTTACAAATATAACCTTACTAATATTCAAATTTTCAAACATTATTTGAAATCATAATATGTAATAAATACGTTAGATTTTATTTTTAAAACAAGGAAAATAGAATCTTTATTACCAACATTCATAAATAATGTTGTTTAAGATATGATGTAATAAACTAAATTATTTATATTTTGTATTTTTTTTATAAAAATGATTTCTGAGAACTAAAATTATTATGTTTAAATTTGAAAAAAAAGTAAAAAAAAATAAAAAATAAAAATTCTACACCTTTGTACTTGATTTTGTTATCTTTTGAATGTGAAAATAAGTGAATTATCTCAGTAATAACCCTAACATTTATATTCAAACATTAATCTTAACACTTATTTATGTTTCATAATTAATATGTAAAGAAGAAAAATCTTAGAAACTTACAAAGTTAGGCGATTTGAAAAGAAAGTAGCATAAAGTTATTGGAGTTTTAAATTATATGTGAGATATAGGAAATAAAAGTTTATAGAGAAGCAGACATGCACACAAATCATGGAATTGAGAAGACAAAAAAAAATTACTATTATTATTATTTATTTGTTCACAAAACAATATTTTTTACAAAAGTTAAAAACTTAAAATTTTTAAATTATTTGACAAAATAAAGATAGATTTTGTGATACATTTATATCTAATTTAAACCCTAATCCTAAACTTATATTCAAATACTAATCTTAACACTTATCTACGTTTCATAATCAATAAAATTTGTCAGAACTTACAAAGTTAGGAGATTTGAAACGAGGGTAATATCATGCTTATGATGAGATTATTGGAGTTTTATGTTATATGAGAGAAATATGAGATAAAAGTTGACAGAGAAATTTACAGATTATGTGATTGAGGAGATAAATAAAGTAAAGTCTCAATCAAAGATTACATTTATAATTTCTAATAAAATGATTTTGTCCAATAACAACAACTAGTACTCAATAACTTATTATATATGCTTTTTCTTTGATTTCGAAAATGAGGAAGTCTGATTTCAAAAATGTAAAATCTGCAGCTTACAATTAAAAATTAAAAGAAAATAATTTAATTTTATAAAACAGAAATAAAAACTAAGTTTGACGTTTATGTTTTGAATTCAATTATTATTTATATACTCCCTTCTAATCTTGACATGACTCTAAATTTTAGATAGCAAGTATCTAGTGCATGACAACTAACTTTATTTTTTTTACAGCAATTTAGATAGTGCATTTGTTTGCTGTTTTTGATTGTTAAACTAAATTAAAATTTGTCACTTTTCAACACATTTTTTGATAAAATGAAACCTAACTTTATTTTTTTTACAGCAATTTAGATAGTGCATTTGTTTGCTGTTTTTGATTGTTAAACTAAATTAAAATTTGTCCCTTTTCAACATATTTTTTGATAAAATGAAACCTTATATGGATCTATGTGTTTGCTGTGATTATGAAACACCGCATATTTCATGAGTGCTTTGACATATTTGTTATCAACAAATAAAGTTAATAATTTTGGTACGTCTGAACACAAATTCAAAATAATCCAAACAAAAAGGGGTGGCGAATTCTTATCCATGGAATTCACCCAATTTTATGAAGATGAACGTATTCAGTGGCGCCTCACGACTCCCTACACACCACAACAAAATGGTGTGATAGTGTTGTAACCGTACCATGATGGCAATCACTAGATATCTACTCGAAAGAATGAATGTGCTTGCAAAGTTCTAGGGAGAAACAGGCAGGTTAACCTAATTGCTAAATCACTTTTCAACCAAGGCACTGGGAGAATGCACACCACTTAAAGCTTGGGTATGAAGAAAATCATATTTCACACAATTTCACACACTTGGGAGTGTTTGGAAATTTGATGACAGAAGTACAACAATGGTGTAGTGTGTGAAAGAAGGATGCAAGACTCATCGCCTGTTTGATCCAAGCCACGGTAATCTACATGTTAATTGAAATGTTAGTTTTAGGAAAATTTTGAATGGAGATGGAAAACAAACCATAACAATAAAGGGGAGCTACAAGAATTTGAAATTTTGGATAGAATCTACTCAAACGAGGTAACTACTGAAACAGACATATGAGGTATAAGAATTGCAATAGATGTTGTAACAATTCCACATCCACCAACATCTCCCACAACATCAAGTCTATCTACACCATTGTCATATACCCGTGTTGATCCTCTAGTGTCAACCTCACTGGAATCAAATAATGAGTCAGTCCATTACAAGTCTATCACTGATATTTATGTCAATACTAGAGGGGAAGAAGATGCAAAGTGGATTGTTGGAGTATATGTTGATGATCTCATTATGATAAAGAGTAACACCAAAGAAGTAAATAAATTCAAGCAACATATAATGTCTAAGTTTGACATGAGTGATTTGGATCTACTTTCCTACTACTTGGGTTGAGATAGCATACTGTAATGCTACAATATATCTAATGGAGCCGAAGGTGTAGGGGAAGAATCTCAAGTTGATGCCATAGAATACAGAAGCATCGTTGGATTTCTTAGACATGTTGCACACACAACCAGATCTATCATATGCAGTTGGCATGGTAAGCATGTATATGGAAAGACCTATAATCATGTAATACAAGGCAGACAAACAAATTCTTAGATATTTGAGAGGAACAATTCATTTTGAATTTTCTTATGTGAATGAGCAATATGAAGTTATTATTTTTAGCTATTTGCATAGAGATTTAGGCGAAGATCTCGATGGAAGAAGAAGTACCAGTGAAATGACTTTCTACTTCAATAAAAATTTGGTGATTGGAACTCTCAAAACAATAGAAAATTGTGACACTCTCAACATGTGAAGTCGAATTCATGGTAGCACAATTATAGCTACCAAGCATTGTGGTTGAGGAACTTCTTAGAAAATTGACTATAATTATTTAAGCAACTATTTGTTTAATATTAATTGTTTTCAGGTTGTATATAATTGAATAAAGTAGTATTTATTTTTAAAATTTATTAAAAATAATTAAATTATTAAATATTAATTTTTTCATTTAAAAATTTTGACAAATTTTTCTTTTATTTTTTATTTGTCTGGAATTTTAAATATAATTAAATGAACAGCTGTTTTACTATTCTTGATTAATATCAAGAGTAATCCTGAACTTTATAAAAAAACAATTAATAATAATAATAATAATAATATAATAATAATAATAATAATAATAATAAAATCCTGATATTTTATTTATAGAGTAAAATCTTGACTCATAACAACACAGGAAATATATATATATATTTATATTTATATATATATATATAAAAGGCAAAGTTTTGAGTTTGAGTTTGGGTTGCAAAATTTATACAGAAAAAGAAAAGGGACAATATACTGGTTTTCGGAACATTTACCTCTCCTATTGAGAGCCGACTCCAAAGATTCAGTGGAATATATACTCCAAGCCATCTGGCGAACTCGCAACACTGGTCTTGATGCCACCGACCGTGAAATTCTCCGTCAAATCCTTCATCTTCAGACCGACAATGAACTTGATTTTGTCTGTTAATTTCTTTCTCTCTTATTAATTTACAGATTCTTAATTATTGTATTGGAGTTGTACTGAATAATTGGGTTTTGCTAAAGCTTAATATTGAGTGTTTTTCCTTGTTGCTGTGTGTGTAGCTTTTGGTCTGCCTTCGTATTCTAATTAGAAGGTGTATTTACGAATGTGTTAGTAAGGATGAAATGCACAATCTATTTCCTGTTCAAGTCGTGTTGCCTGAATTGCAAAGGTTATTGACCCTTTTGCTGCAAAAATTCCTAAACGAGTGGCGCCAAGATGCACTACGAGACCATGTCGCAGCTTGATTTCTATCGTTTTTGGCTTTGTCACTGGAATCTGGAGAAGAATGATGAAGAGCATACCCTGATTTTTCAGGCCAAGTTTCCAGAATCAAGACTAAGGAAGAGGAACTTGGCATCTCGGAACACAGAAGAGACGGATGCAGCAGCAGCAGTAGACACTGTTCTCAAGGTATAACAACAACATTAAATATGGTTATAAAACTCAAAGCAGAACAATTACGGATTGAATATGAAGCTTTAAGAGGCTTATTTTTAAAAGCTCTCCTCTGATTAGTTAATACTTGTCATACTTATACTCACATTGGATTAAATGTTTTGCAGAACATTGGATTGTTTCCATTTTATTGTCTTACTGTTAATAAATTGGTCTGCAGTCCCTTGTGTAAAGCGTAAGTTTGATACTGGTTTTATTTGGATAATTCCCCACCTTATTGACCCTTTTAGAGCAGATTTCATTTGAAGAAATGTCAGTACGTTTAGGGAAAGATGAAATGGAAACATGAATATCCTTCTACTTCTCTCAATAGGTACTTCATTTGCAGTTGCATTTATCTAATTCCAATCCGTTGTTGTTTGAAAATGAAATTTGAGGAGGCATCATGGCTGGAATTGGAGATTTTATGAAGTCAACGAACGTTCTTCATCTTTATTAGGAGGTTTTTGTGATCTATGGGTAGTGAATTTTGTTTATTCCTTTTGGGTTTTTTTTTTTTTATTTTTTCATGCCTGGGGGTGAGTGGATATTAGTATATCATAGATAAAGTTGCTACTTTTCAACTTCCATTTTGAATATTTGCTTCGTATAATTGATTGGAAAAGCTTGTAGTCTAAATTGAATTCCTAATGGTTAATATAATACTCTCTTAAAGTGAAATTCATGTACATGTTGATTGTTTTAGGGTAAGTTCACTGCAGAATGTAGAGTCTCAATATGTTGCAGTAATGATATAGATATCAAACCAAAAACAATGATTTGAAGAATAATTAGGACTGTGTTACTATCCTATAGGTTTTAGTTTTATATTCATTCTGTTACTAACTTTTTCTTACTTGAAATGAACAGCTGGCCTAAATCCATGTAAAGATTGTATCTTTAGTTTTTGACATCCCAAACTTATTAATTATGGTTTGAGTTCATTGTTGAGCCCACTTTATTTCTTTTCAGCTATACAGTGATTCTGTGGGCATAAACTGGGGATTCCCTAGATGAAGGAAAAGGGTTTTGGAGCTTAAGAGGTGAGGCTGGAGAAATGGATAGTTGTGTTTTGGAGCTAGGGCTGAGTGGAATTGAGGATAGATTTGGTCGATGATAATTTCATGCTAGAGGTAACAATTTTTTCATTCAGTTCACTTATTGTAGCAATTATTGATTGATCAAAGATGGTCTTGAAGTTGACTCATAAGACTCATAAGATCAGTTATGAAGTTGATAACTTAATTGAGAAATCTCTAAAAGAAGCATTTGAGGATCTTGGTCACAAACTTCGACTCCCTTTTCCTCTAACAATTCCTACCCGAGAGGAATACTCAAAGCTGAACAGTGCCATTCTATACGGGATACTGTGTGAACCCCATTTGGCTAAAGTTCATATTAAACACTTACACAGTATAATTACTGATGGTTATAGTTATTTTACATGTATGCTCATTGAAATTGTTAATGGGATTTATGCAAAACTTGTTGATTCTGCTAAAAGTCAGTTGATTTGGGTTACTCATGAGATGGTAAATGTCTTGGCTGTGGGATACGATGGTTTCCTGGTGGCACTTTTAAGGCAAATTATTGGAGGTGATTATTCTGAAGGAAACTTGTGGTTGTGTTTTGAGGTGGTTAGTCTTTTTTGGTCAAATTGGGATTGATTACTTGATGATGAACCACTGCTTTTGACTAGTGGTTTGTATGTATTTCTTCGGCTTTTATCAGACCACTATAGGTTGCCGAATGATTCAAAGATTGTTGCCCTGAAGCAGATGGAAATTCAGTTTTGTGTTAGAATGTTGAGGGAGAAATTTTATTTGTGTTATAAGATTGGCAGAGATTTGATTAGGCTTTTACAAGATCTGTTTCATATAGCAGAATTTCGAGCTATATGGAAAGACTTGCTACTGAATCCAAGAGAGTTTAAGATGACTGGTTTTTTAGATGTTTTGCAACTCTACCATCTGGAGACTCCAGCTAGCTACTTTTTACTTCGAATTAGTCCTGAAATGGAAAATCGCTTGAGGTTTTTTAGAGCATGTAAAGTTAGGCAACCAGAAAAGGTACCAGGTCTGGTTTATGAGAAAGTTTTTGAGCTCACCAGAGAGGGAGACACTTCTGATTGACATGGTCAGGTTTATATGTTGTGCACATCATCCATCTAATATGATAATTCAGTCTGAAATTATCCCAAGATGGGCTGTCATTGGATGGCTACTAAAATCATGCCGGAAAAATTATGTTGAAGCTAATGTTAAACTTGCTTTGTTTTATGATTGGCTTTTCTTTGATGAAAAAGTGAACAATATAATGAATATAGAGCCTGCAAT
Organism: Asclepias syriaca; assembly: GCA_027405835.1. Taxonomy (NCBI): domain Eukaryota; kingdom Viridiplantae; phylum Streptophyta; class Magnoliopsida; order Gentianales; family Apocynaceae; genus Asclepias; species Asclepias syriaca. The sequence continues at coordinate 13,564,735 of CM049933.1, forward strand.
TTTGTTGATGGCGTGCTCCATTCCTAAATACATTGATGTTACTCATTCTCTTCTCGAATTTCTCTTTATACTAGTGGAAAACTATGACATTCAAAGGAAAGATAAAATTCTCAACGGTGTTTTTTAACAGCTTTTAATGTGCTTGTAAGAAAAGGGGTTATTCATTCTCTAGACATTTTCATTCAATGTGATTTGCTTTCTCCTTTTCTGAAGGAAAGTCTCGAAAAGATGCTAGGTGAAATGCATTTGGGTCATCATAATGAGTTGGCCAAACAAACTCTCCCAGAAACTTCCGCCAAAGTTATGTGATCTTATAAATCTTCCAGTGCAGCTTTGTAGCCTGACTACTTCACCCTGCTTTTAAGTTGTCTGAGTGAACAGGTTCTGTCTAAGATCAGTTGATTACTCCTCCAAAACTGACAAATATAACATTGTCCAAGATATCATTTTTGCTGAGCATAGCCACTAGGATGAAGTAGCAAAGAAATTTGTTGAGTTGTTAATGGATTCATATCCAACAATGCAGGATGGTATTTATACTATTGTGGAGATATCGAAATATCAGGTCTGTGTTTATTTCTTCTTTTTCTTGAATTTCATGCTTGGAAACTCCAATTTATGTGATGCTTGGAAACTCCAATTTATGTGCCAAGAATGAATTTTTGCTTCAGAGGCATCTATATTCTTTGGAGGGGATATAGCCAACTGTATCGTACTTTGAACTGATGATGGATGTATTATTGGTTCTTAGGATTATGTTTTTAATTTCTCGTAATGCATTGTGCACAAAGGTGAATTGACTATCCAAGCACTTATAATAATTGTAGATGACCTTGCCATTTAAAAGACTCTTGTCGAAGAAGATGCTTACATTAGTTTTATTCTTGCGATTTCTGGTTCCCACAGTTGATGGATTGGCGTGCAAAGGCAAGTTTTCTTGAAGGATTTGCATTTTTGAGGTGTGCATTTTATTGATATTCCTTGCCTGTTGTCAATCATGCTGTTTGATTATTGTGCATTGGATATTAATTTCCATATTTCTATTTCACCTTCCATTGTTAACTCAATCTATTGGCTTTTGTGTTTTTATACAAGTATTATGTAATGTTTTGAAATTGTTTATTTGGTTTAGTTCTGAAAACCAAAATATATTTCATGTGCAAGATGAGATATCCATGGACTTAAAAGAGTGTCATATTTTAATTTTACATATGGGATAACTATTTGTGGTAATGTTTCTTAAGTTGCCATTTTTATGTTTTTCTGGTACCAGTCTCACTTCTTATTACTCTCTCAATTTTATTTTATTTTAACTTGTTGGATAGAATCAAGTTGTTTTTGTTGGTGTTTTCTATAATTAATGTTTTACATATTTATATTATTAATGGTTCTTTATTTCAAAAAACAAAATAATTTAGGAGAATATTTTAGCTATTGAATATGGAAGTTCATTGAATGCCATTTATGAATAGTTTTCTTGGTACTTATTACCCTGTTTTGATAGGTGTTCTTGTAGAGTTCAAGTACAACAAATGCAGAGGAAAAGATAGGATGAAAAGAAGGGAATATATGAATATGAGTTGTTAAGAGGAAAAGAAGAGGTGTAAGAGAATTCGAGTATCAAAGGTACTGCAAATTGTTATAGTGAAAGAAATTTTCTTTATGAAAAAAAAAGAAGAAAAAAAGAAAAAGAAAAAGAAAAGAAAAACTACTCAATTCTTTGTTTACAAAATCAGAGGATTTTTTATGTTTTATTTGATTAATTGTAAGAATTTGTTTTTCTTCTTTTTGTTTGTCCAAAATAATACATGAGTTAAATTTTTTGTATGAATGGTTCAATTTATAATTTTTCTTAAAACTTTGGCCAAATTTATAAAAATTTAATTTTTTTCAAATACATATATTAATATATATATATATATGGAGTCAAGAAGACATAACACAGGTAATAATATATTTCTCATGATTTTGAGAAGTCACGAATAAAAAAAGGAAATTTCAAATTTTTTTTTAGCGATTAATGAATTTGATCATAAATAAATTTATGAGCAAATTAGTATAAATAGATTTGGTGACATTGATTACCAAATTATTTGTTTTTTGTGAAATTAGTTCTATTAAAAATTTGGTTAAATTCTCGTTAAGTACACTATATAAATAATATATATTATATATTTTTCAAATATTTTAATAATATAAATGCTCTTGGAATATTTTAATATTTTAATATATTTAATTTTGATTGGGTCAATACTTTCAAGTCTGACTTAATCCCTACGTAATCCCTACGGAAGACTAAAAAAATTTATTCAGTATTTTGGATTAATCAATCTTCTTAGGTGATTTTTAAGAAAAGAAAAAGAAAACTAGTTGTTTAATCTATGGGAGAGAATGAGAGAGTGAGATTTTTTTTTCTAAGGATAATTGCCCTCTCTATCCATCTCTGATTTCATCGGAAAAGAATATATACATCTTCTTCTTCTTTTTTCGACTAAATCACTACAAATACAGAGAAATGATTGATCAATAAAAAAGATTAGAGAAATTGTATTTTTTTCTTTTTCTACGAGGGAGAATAAGATGTCTATATTTATTTCCGATAAAATCACCAACAAATAAAGATGAATGAGACAATTATCTTCGAAAAAAAATCTCACTCTCTTTCTTTCACCCATAGATTAAACCACGAGTTTTTTTTTTCTTTTTCTTTTTCTCACCCATAGATTAAGAAGTGGGAAAAAAAGTAGTATGATTTTTGTTGTTGCCACCAATAGTCCCTTCCTTTTTGTTGGACAAAAAAAGAAAAAAAAGAAAGAAAAAAGAGAAAGAAATGTTGTGATTGATTCCTAATTAGCCATGCTTAAGGAAAATAAATTGAACTTTAATTATGCATTACTACATAAATCAATGGTCTCATTATTAACCTTCAAAAAATCTTCATAATTTTTCTTCAATCCCTCACCCTCTCTTTGTTGCCTTCTTTCCTTCCTTCTTTCTCCATAGTGAAATAGAAAATGATGGAAGAAAATTTAAGATGAGATCTCAGGGTTTTCAAGTGTCAGCTCAGGAGGGCATGTCTGCCTACTACGCCCTTCCAAAGCCCCAATCCCAAATCATCCGCTACCCATACCAATGAACAACTTCTTGCCAAGGTTTGTTTTTTATCTATATATCTATCTATATATATATATATATATATATATATATATATATATTAATTGAATGTAGAAGAAGAATATAAAGAAATAAGGAAGGAATAAAAGTTATAATTGATTGTGCAATATTTATATTAACAGTATTGCTTATTTATATTTTTGGTCTCTTGTTAGGAAGCTCTGGTCAACTGCTACTTTAATTTTGATCTGTTTTGAAAATATCTATATCACTTTTTTCTCTATCATGACGGTACTTACCATGAGAGCCACGCCTTTCTTGACTTAATTTTGATTCTTCAAGGCACTGCAATTTATGTAAATTTGAGCATCCTGTATCATTATTATTATTATTTAAAAAATGTAAAATTTATACTATTAGTTATTATTGAATTATTTTTTCTTTTTTAAAAAAGCACAAATTCTTTTTCATAATTAAAAAATAAGAAAACAGAAAATAGAAATTACTTTTTTAAAAAATATATTATTATTATTATTATTATTATTATTATTATTATTATTTGCTCAACAAAAATAAGGATTCGAGATAATTGTTTTTCAAAGAAAAACATTTTACTCCAAAGAAAATATAGAGAAATAATTAAATAAGAATTGATGGCATGTTAAAATTAAAATCAGATAAATTGAAAAGTTTAATGCTTAAATTCAATCTTTTTAAAATATATATATATAATATATATATATATATAACTTTCTTGAAAATCCATTTTATTCTTTGATTGTTTTAAATTCTAAGGTTAATTTTTATAAACAAGATTTAAAACTTATGTTTTCAACAAAAAAAAAAAAAAAAAAAAAAAAAAAAAAAAAAAAAAAAAAAAAATATATATATATATATATATATATATATAGATAGATAGATAGATACATATATAATTGGATATTCTCCTCTAATAGTTCTAAGGGAAGAATGTTTACCTCTCCTTCTGACATTATGTTTGATAGAGAGTTGGGGATAACTTACGCTAGGAAGGATGGAGTTGGTGGTAGAGGCATCTGGAGTTGAGGATAAGGAAAAAATGGAATGTTTAGATGCTGATAAGTAGGGCAAGGCAACTCTAGAAGCTGTTGTTGTGGATGGTTCCATGGGTAAAGAAGGGGAACAGTGGTGTTCATGCATTCATAAGTTGTGTGTGTTGGGAAAGTGTCGGGTGGTCTATCATTGTTTCCGTACTCAATCGTAGTCCTTGGGAGATGATTTGTTCTATGAAGTCCGGGTCCTGAATGATGAATGAGTGAGTCTGGTTGTGAAGCTGAAAGAAGATTACTAATGTCTGACCTTGTAGTCCCTATTGAAGTCATGATAAGGGAGTTGGGTTCGCTGCTTGAGGAAGGATGATTTGGCATGGTGAGTTCAAGTTGTCCATTGTTGTTTGAGTTCAAAGGGGTGTTATCTGTGGATGTGTTTGAGTTGACGGTATCAAGTGCAGTGGAGGTGGAAGAGCATAGATGGGAAGTATTATCTATAGTGTTATGGAACAAAGCTTGTTTAGGAAAGAAGGAACAGTGGGTAGTAGTTTTGAGATAAGTGTGATGATGATTATCTAATTTACTTGTTGGTTTGGAGTTTAAACTCCCAAGATCTTCAGATTGATAATTCGGCTGGTTGCTAGTTTCAGAAACGTCTTTTATGGAAGTGTCTGGATAGTCTAGTAATTTGAATTAATTTTTGGTAATAAGACAATTAGTGGAGTTAATGGTGTTTAGAGGTTTGTTTTCCGCAGAAGTCAAATCCAGTTTAGTTTTGGGTTTATTAAGGAGTTCAACAATTTTCATGGGCTTAGATTTTATTTTTTTATTATTTTTTTTAACAAGTAGCCAAGGTCCATATTCAGAAGCTTCTGGGTTTTGGGAGTGGGATTTGGTGGGCGATGGTACAACCAAATCTGGTTCAGAAGGTGGAGTGGTGTCAACAGGATGTTGAGTACACTGGAAGAATTTGTCGCCAAAGTTTCCCACACGAGAGACAAATTGCTGGAACATCTTCATAGAGGATTTGTTGGTAGGACTACCTATGAACATGTGTGTTCGAAGTGGTTGATGGAGCTGAATTTGAACAAAAAGTCTAGCAAATTGTCCTCTTTTTTTATCCAAAGCAGAAGCATCTATTTTCAACAATGATCCAATAGCAGAACCTATTTTCCTTAAGTGCTCTAAGTCTAGATATTTTTAGTCGGAAGCTCAGGGAGCCTCACCCATAAAGCTGTAACTGGTGAGGATGCTTGGGAGGCTCTAAACTTAGGCTCCTAATATCTTACCATTAGAAAATGATTACCAATGAACCACAGTCCACCATGAAGGGCTTTCAAATAGTTATCCTTGAACTAAAATTTAACTAAAAAATAGTCTTTTCCAATGTCAATGATACATAATTCTTTATTCATCTGCCAAATATCTTTAAGATGTGAAGATAGAAAACGAAAACCAAATGATTTGCCATAAACTTTAACTATCATCGAGGTTAGCCATGGTGAGTATAATCTGATTTTGTCACTTTCCGACAAGGGAATGAAAATACTAGATTGATTCGGAGCAGTTTCTTCTGGCTCTAGAGAATGATAGAAGTTTTGGGTCTCTTTAATGCTATGTAGGGTTTTTTTGCATAACATACCTGTGTAGGAATTACCTGGGGCTGTTGGAGCTTCAATGATCATATCATCTTGGATTTCCAAACTTTGTGGTGTATTTGGATCAGAGCTTTTGATTTTCTTGCAGCTTCTTTGGAGTTGATTTGTTTCCTCTATTGAATCAGGCACTGTAGCCGATTCTAGAGCGTTCTTTACGATACTCTTTTTTTGGTATTTGAATATTTGAAACTTTGGGCTTTCCTTACATATGCATCGAACTTAACTGAGTTAGATTTCTATTAGACCCCTTTCCTTTTTCTTTTTTTGGTCAAAAAGAGGAAAGAAATTAATGTTGCGATTGATTCCTAATTAGACATGTTTAAGGAAAACAAATTGAACTTTAATTCTGCATTAGTACATAAATCAATAGTGAAATAGAAAATGATGGAAGAAAATTAAGATGGGATCTCAGGGTTTTCCAAGTGTCAGCTCAGGAGGGCATGTCTACCTACTACACCCTTCCAAAACCCCAATCCCAAATCATCTGCTACGCATATCAATGAACAACTTCTTGGTAATGTTTGTTTCTTATATATATATATATAGTAATTTAATGTAGAAGAAGAATATAAAGAAATAAAGAAGGAAGAAAAGTTATAATTGATTGTGCAATATTTATATTTAAAGCATTGCTTATATATATTTTTGGTCCCTTATTAGGAAGCTCTGGTCAACTGCTACTTTAATTTTGATTCTTTTTTGAAATACATATAACTTTTGTCTCTATCATGAGTATGTTTACCATCATAGCAACCTCTTAATTTTGACTTAATTTTGATTCTGTAGAACACTGAAATTTATGTAAATTTGAGCATCCCATATTATTTTTATTATTATTATTATTTTAAAAATGTCAAATTTATACCATTAGTTATTATTCAATTATTTTTTTCTTTTTTAAAAAACACATATCCTTTTCTATAATTAAAAATTTTAAAAATAGAAAATAGAAAATACTTTTTTTAAAAAATATTATTATTATTATTATTTGCTCGACCAAAATAAGGATTTGAGATAATTATTTTTAAAGAAAATTATTCTAGTCCAAAGAAAATATAGAGAAATAATTAAATAAGAATTAATAGCATACATATACTTATTTTATTATTTTTAACTATTTTAAAAAATTAAAATTAAAATTAGAGGAATTGAAAAGTTTAATACTTAAATCCAATTTGTTTTTAATATATTAAATATATATATATATTTAAACTTTCTTGAAAATTCATTTTATTCTTAAATTTCAAGGTTAGTTTTTATAAACAAAATTTAAAACTTATGTTTTCAAATATAAATAAAATTATAATTTTGTTAAATTTTGATTTTAAATCATGCAATTTTTAGTTATTTTGTGTAATAAAAGGAGAGTTGAAAACAATTATCATTGAAAAAATTATGTAATATATTATTTTTTTAAAAAAAGAAAAAATAATATTTCATATAATAAATATTTAAAATATTTTTAACAAATAATGTTACTAATCTCTCATGGTCCACATAAAAGTCTTATTTTCTCACATTTATTTGTCCTAAAAAGATTAAATTTATTTTCCAATATCTCCTTATAATTAATCTACACTTATTTGTAATTTACAAATATAACCTTACTAATATTCAAATTTTCAAATGTTATATTTGAAATTTAAAATTTATTCGAAATTATAATTTGTAATAAATAAGTTAAATTACCTTTTTAAAATAAGGAAAATAGAATCTGTATTACCAACATTCATAAATAATACCGTTTCACAACTTGTGATATGATGTAATAAACTAAATTATTTATAATATTAGTAACAAATTTATAATATTATTATCTCTAATGATCCACAATATTGTTTTTACACTAAAAAACAAATTGTCTACAAAAAATAAAAAATAAAAAATAAAAAATAAAAAATAAAACCTTTTATTTGCTTTAGTTCCGAAAAACAAATTGTCCACAATCTGTTGCCTTTTTATTTTATGCAAGTATTATGTAATGTTTTGAAATTGTTTATTTGCTTTAGTTCCGAAAACTAAAATATACTTCATGTGCAAGATGAGATATCCAGGGACTTAAAAAGTGTCATATTTTAATTTTACATATGCTATAACTATGTGTGGTAATGTTCGATCCTTAAGTTGTCATTTTTATGCTTTTCTGGTACCAATCTCACTTCTTATTACTTTCTCAATTTTATTTTATTTTAACTTCTTAAGTTTTATTTTTTTGGTGTTTTCTATAATTAATGTTTTACAAATTTAATTATTAATGGTTCTTTTTTCAAAAAACGTAAATTTAGAAGAATATTTTAGCTATTAAATATGGAAGTTCATTGAATGCCATTTATGATTAGTTTCCTTGTTACATATTGCCCTGTTTTGATAGGCGTTTTTGTAGAGTTCAAGTGCAACAAATGCAGAGGAAAAGATAGGATGAAAAGAAGGGTAGTAGCTATATATATACATATTTACATATTCCTTTAATCACTCCTTGTATATATTTGTATATCTTTTGATTATTTTATTACCTTTTCAACTTGTATATTACCATTTACATTTCCTAGATTTACCTTAATTATATATAGTAATTGTAACTAGTCATTAGGAATATTGTGTATTTATATTCTTGTTTATTTCAATGAGAAAATACAACCATTTTCTTCAATCATAACATGGTATCAGAGCCTCCAACAATGGAGACAAATGATTTTGAATTTTCATCCAAAACAGAACCTGATTTTAACTTCTCAGAGCCTCCAACAATGGAGACAAATGATTCTGAATTTTTCTCCAAAACAGAACTTGATTTTAACTTCTCAGGTATGGCTTGTCAACCAAGTGTTGCTACTCCTCCTGTCAACTTCGCAGGTATGACTTTAAATTTTCCCTTTAAATATGATAATTGAGTTATAGAATCTGCATGTACATATCACATAACATACGATTTGAACACTTTAAATAATATAAAGACTCATATGGGTTCCCCTATAACATTACTGATTGGTGAAAGGGTGTCAATATCACATATTGGCTCAAGAAACATTACAAATGATCTAATCGTAAAAGATGTTTTATGTGTTCCTTCTTTTAAATTAAAATTTATTATCTGTCAAGAAAATTACCAAGGATCTGAAATGTGTCGTTGAGTTTTTTTTTTCAAACTATTGTATATTTCGGAACCTACAAACGAAGAAAGTGATTGGAGTGGGTAGAGAATATAATGGTCTTTACTATCTCAATACTACTCCTGCACATGTTACCTCTCTTGCTACTATCTCTCATCATGTGGATTTATGGCATTGGCGTCTTGGTCAACCAAGTTCATGCACTATATGTCCTTTATCTAAACAATGTCGTTTACCTTTCTCTAATAGTAATACTAAATATAATGCTTGCTTTGATTTGGTTCTATATTGATGTTTGAGACCTTTCTCCACACCTACAATTACTGGTGCACGATATTTTTTAACTATAGTAGATGATTTTTCTCGTGCTACATGGATATATTTAATGCAACAAAAATCTCAGGCCTTTCATAACTTCAAAATTTCTTTTCAATGGTTAGAACTCAATTTGGTGTTTCTATCAAGCAAGTTCGTAGTGATAATGGTCTTGAATTTTTCAATACTATTAGTAATAATTTTTTTGCTTCTCTTGGTGTTATTCATCAACATAGCTGTGCTCACACACCTCAACAAAATGGGGTGGAGGAGCTCAAACATCGTCATTTGCTTAATGTTGCCCGAACTCTTTGAATTGAAGCTAAATTACCATTAAATTTTTGGGGTGAGTGCATTCTTACTGCAGTTTATTTAATTAATCGTACCCCTTCTCAAATGCTCCATGGAAAAACACCACACGAGTTGTTATTTAACAAATTACCCACTTATTAACATTTGCGTGTTTTTGGTTGTTTATGTTATGCTCATAATACACATGTTCAACATAAGTTTGATAGTCGAGCTCTACCTGGTCTTTTTATTGGATATCTATTTGCTCAAAAAGGTTATAAAATTTTTGATTTTCAAACACAAAAGATTTATGTAAGGCGTAATGTTATTTTTCATGAAAATATCTTTCCTTCTAAAATAATTGATACTAATAATACTTCACCAATACCAATAGCCATCCAAGATTTTAACTTTTCTCCTCAAATAATTCAATCACCACGTGATGCCCAACCTAATACATCTTTTTCACCACCAATTTTTATTTCTAACTCAATGACAGAACTTGCACATATTTCTCCAATTGATTCTATTTCTCTCCATGCTCAAACTAAGATTGGTCGCCCACAAAGGACTTTAAGAAAACTTGGAAAATTTAATGATTATCATTGTTATAATGCTCAAACATCTTCACCACATGCCAAATATATTTTGCATAATTTTCTTTCTTATAGTAAATTTTCAAAATCTCATTATACTTTTCTCAATTCCTTATCTTCTATTGTGGAGCCTACTACTTTTTCTCAAGTTGTACAGGTTCATGAATGGAAAAAGACAATGAAAATTGTGCTTCAAGCATTGGAACACTCTAATACTTGGTCATCAGTTCCTTTACCAACCAACCAAAGACCAATTGGTTGTAAATGGATCTACAAGATTAAAAGACATTCATATGGTAGTACTGAGCTCTATAAGGCCTGTCTCGTTGCTAAGGGATATACTCAAACTGAAGGCATTGATTATCATGAGACTTTTGCTCTTGTTGCTAAATTAGTAATAGTTCGAACTTTATTGCCAGTAGTTGCGGTTAAGACATGGCCACTATATCAATTTGATGTTTAAAATGCATTTTTACATGGTGATTTACAAGAAAATATATACATGTTATTACCTCTTGGACATCCACGAAAGGGGGGAAAAATCTTGTTTGCAAACTTAACAAATCTTTTATGGACTCAAACAAGCCCCTAAAAACTAGTTTGCCAAATTTTCCAATGCTTTAATTTCTATTGGTTTCACTCAATCTCATGATGACCACTCTCTTTTTATATTAAAACAGGATATTTATCTCTTTTTATCTTGGTTTATGTTGATGACATTATTTTTACAGAAAATAATTCTAATGCAATTATTGAGCTTAAGAGATTTCTCTTCACTCAATTTCGGATTAAAGATTTGGGTCTCCTTAAATATTTCCTTGGAATTGAAGTTGTTCGTTCGCCAACAGGTATCTCTTTATGCCAGAGGAAATATGTGATTGATTTGCTTCATGATTGTGGTCTCACAGGTGCTCATATTGTTGACACTCCTATGGAACAACATCTCAAACTTAATACCAAAGATGGTGTCCTTCTAGAAGATCCTTCACTTTATAGATGCCTTGTTGGTGGCCTCATCTATCTTACAATTACAAGACCCGAGATCACATTTACAATCAATATTTTAAGTCAATTTATGCATCAACCTCGTAAACCCCATCTAGATGCTGTTTATCGCCAATTACGGTATCTCAAGAAAATACCAAGTCAAGGGATTCTTTTGCATTCTAATGGGTCTTTGCATCTTACATCTTATAGTGACTCTAATTGGACAAGTTGTCCAATGACAAGACGCTCTACCACTGGATTTTGTATCTTTCTTGGCTCTAGTCTCATATCATAGCAACATAAGAAACAATCAACTGTCTCTCATTCCTCCGCAGAAGCTGAATATCGTGCCATGGCTATGACAACTTAAGAAATTTTATGGCTTCACACATTACTACAAGATCTTGACATTGCCCTTACAACAAACACTACGCTCTATTGTGACAACCAGATTGCTCGTCATATTGCTACAAATCCAGTTTTTCACGAACGCACTAAACATATTGACATTGATTGTCACATTGTTCGTGAAAAGATTCAAAAAGGTCAGTTCAAACTTCATCCTATCTCCACTAATGATCAAATCGCTGATATCTTTACAAAAGCTTTAAGTAAAGATGAATTCCTTAAACTTCACACCAAGTTGCGCATTCTCAACCTACATGCTCAACCTTGAGGGGGAGTATTAACTATATATATTTACATATCTCTTTAATCAGTCTTTGTATTGAGAGGTCATAAAAACCCCGCGCTGACCTGGAGCAAAGGAGCTGACATGTCTTGACATATCTGTCCGCCGAGCCTACCGGATTCCCCCCTACTCCGCAGAATGAGGGGACGAAGTTCGAAATATCGCATCATATCTCACTTCGTCAATGTCTCGACTATCAACTGGTCGAGATCCTTCTAGAACCTTCCGCGAAGAATATCTTGTGACCAACAGTTATTCTAAAATTATTCGGTTGAAAATATCTCACTAATATCTCTAGTTCAAACGAGATATTTCAGAATCTGACAAATATTAGATTCTTCATACACATTTCTCAAGGTCGTTCTTTCCTATAAATAACTCCCTAATGAGGACAGAAGGTAAGGCCAGATAATTCAACAAATTCTCTATCAACCTCCTACATCTCCAGTCAAATATTCTGAATACTGACTTAACCATCGGAGGGTTCGTCGGAGGTCCCTCACCCTTAGCTCTGAACCTCTCTATTTTGCAGACACTCGCAGGGGGAATCTTCATCAGAACAACAACAGAACAGCAGTTCAAACGGAGATACTTTGGTAGAGACCATCAAACGACGCTGGATAACTGCCACGTGTCGCCAGACCGATTTACGCCGAATCAGTATATATTTGTATATCCTTTGATTATTTTATTACCTTTTCAACTTGTATATTACCATTTACATTTTCTAGATTTACCTTTATTACATATAGTAATTGTAATTAGTCGTTAGGAATATTGTGTATTTATATTCTTGTTTCAATGAGAAAATACAACTATTTTCTTCAATCATAATAAAGGAAAATATGAATATGAGTTGTTAAGAGGAAGAAGAGGCGTAAGAGAATTCGGGTATCAAAGGTACTAATTGGTTTTGCATAGAGATTTTATTCCTTCAGCGTGTGTATTTCTCCATTTGTTTTATATGTGATTAATATTATTTTGAATGTCAAAAAAATAAAATAATTATTATTTTAAAAATATTGTTTATAAATACCATACTAAAAGTTGTTATAGTGAAAAACAATTTATTTATGAAAAAAAAAGAAAAGAAAAACCACTCAATTCTTTGTTTACAAAATTAGAGGATTTTTATGTTTTATTTGATTAATTATAAGAATTTTTTTTTCTTCTTTTTGTTTGTCCAAAATAATACATGAGTTAAATTTTTTGTATGAATGGCTCAATTTATAATTTTTCTTAAAACTTTGGCCAAATATGTACAAATTTAAATTCTTTCAAATACATATATTAACATATTTGGAGTCAAGAAGGCATAACACATATAATAATACATTTCTTATGATTTTGAAATGTCACAAAAAAAAATTTTCAAAATTTTTTTAGAGATTAATGAATTTGGTCATAAATAAATTTATGGGCAAATTAGCATAAATAGATTTGGTGACATTTGTCACCAATATATATATATATATATATATATATTTTTTGGTGAAATTAGTTTTCTATTAAAAATTTGGTTAAGTACACTATATAAATACAATTAATAATATATATTATATATTTTAATAATATTTTAATAATATAAATGTTCTTATAATATTTTAATATTTTAATATATTTAATTGTGATTGGGATAAATACTTTTAAGTCTGACTTAATCCCATATAATTATTAGAAAATTAATTTTCTTCGGGAAGAAATGCCTGCCTCCTTCATTCATGGAAGATTCCATAGAAATCTTCGATTCCCTATGGATGAGTTGACCAATATTTTGAGATGATTTTCAATAAAAAAAAACAAACAGAAAACTAGTTGTTTAATCTATGGGAGAGAGAGAGAGTGAGATTTGTTTTTCAAAGGATAATTGTCCCCTTCGTCTCTCATTTCATCAGAAAAGAATATAGACATCTTCTTCTTCCTTTTTCAACTAAATCACTACAAACAGAGAAAAATGATTGATCAATAAAAAATATTAGAGAAATTATTTTTTCTTTCTTCTTCAATGAGGGAGAAGAAGATGTCTTTATTTATTTCCCATGAATCACCTACAAAGAGAGATGGATGGGTGGCAATCTACCGATGGATCTATCTATCCATATATACGAGCATGCCCATTTGTGAAAAAAAATTACCTTGCCCCCATGTATGGTAAAAGAAAAGGGTTAGTAATAGGTCATATAGAATCAATGGATTAATGGTAAAGTAAAATCCCCCTGCTATATTTTATTACAATTAACCTCAGAAAAAATCTCACTCTCTTTCTCTCACCCATAGATTAAACCACGAGTTTTTTTTTCTTTTTCTCACCTATAGATTAAGAAGTGGGAAAAAAGTAGCATGATTTTTGTTTTTGTTCCCTTCCTTTTTGTTGGACAAAAAAGAAAAAAAAAGAAAAAAAAGGAAAGGAATGTTGTCATTGATTCCTAATTAGGCATCTCTAAGGAAAATAAATTGAATTTTAATTGTGCATTACTACATAAATCAATGGTCTCATTATTAACCTTCAAAAAATCTCCATCATCTTCTTCAATCCCTCACTCCTCTCTCTTTTTTGTCTGTCTTCCTTCCTTCTTCCTCTCCATAGTGAAACAGAAAATGATGGAAGAAAATTAAGATTGGGATTTCAAAGTTTTCAAGTTGTCAGCTCATGAGGGCATGTCTGCCTACTACGCGCTTCTAAAGCTCCAATCCCAAATCATCAATCTCATCCTCTACGCATACCAATGAACAATTTTTTGGCAAGGTTTGTTTCTTTTATATATATATAAATATAAATATATATATTTATAAATTGAATATAGAAGAATAATATAAAGAAATAAAGAAGGAAGAAAAGTTATAATTGATTGCCATATTTATATTAAAAGTATTGCTTATTTATATTTTTGGTCCTTTGTTAGGAAGCTTTGGTCAACTGGTACTTTAATTTTGATTTTTTTATTAAAATACTTATATGACTTGTGTCTCTATCATGAGGGTGCTTACTGTGAGCCCCTTTGTCCCGAAGGTGCGGGGCAGCTCTGGTAGCAGCCGAGCAAGTGTGGGAGCAGCGAATGGTTTTGGGGTTGGCTATGTGCCCCTTTTATAGAAGAAAGGTGGGCGTGGGCCGAGGCAGTGTAGCATGGGCCGAAGCCCTAGACCGAGATATTTGGAACCCTAATGGTGCCCTAAGTGGCATGAGTCAGACCGAGAATGTAGGGAACCCTAATGTTGCCCTAGTGGCATGGGCCGTGGCCCATGGGTTGACTCTAAACCCTACCCATCCCTTGATGGCTATAAATAGGGGCATATGGGCAAGGGAGAAAGCAGCGAGAGCGAGCTAGCAGCAAGCAGTGAAGCAGTCAGAGAGATAGAGTGATTAAGGATAGACTAGGGTTGTTCTATCTTTTAGGCCTGTGTGGCCGTGCAACTTTGTGCATAGTTGCGAATACATTGTAATTCCTTACTATTGATTAATATAGAAAGGTTGGGTGAGTTGCCCGTAATTATCTTTGTCTATCTCTATACTTGTGATTTTATCCGCTGTGTGTGTACTTGCGCTTGCGCACGTGCTTGTGCAAGTTGGGTTGAGTGTCGTGAACTGGTGGCCGTACCAGGAAGAGGCACTTCGTGACAAATTGGTATCAGAGCGCAGTTCTACCCTTGTGGAAATGTCTAGTTCGTCCGAAGATTCGCGTAGGGCAATACCGATACGTCTTGACAGTACGCCGAACCCTCATGTCGCTACTGCGGAGCGGTTGACAAGGTTGGAGACCTTGTTCTAGCATCATGTGCAGGCGATTGGTGTGTTAGAGCATGTGCAGAATGCTCGTCCCTTGATAGATCAGATCCAAGGACCACCAGATGTAGTGGCGGATTTACACCAAGTCCAAGAGATAGTCGATAATATGAAGGTGAGCTTCCAGAGTAGCATCGACGCAGTCCAAGCCAGTGTTGCGGCATTGCAATCTAACAGTGCTGTAGCCAATGTTAGACAACCGTTGTTCAGGGTGCCTGAGCCTAGAACATATTCGGGTATTCGGGATGCGACGGTGATCAGGAGTTTCTTGTGGGATTTGGAGAAATACTTTGCGACGGCTAGAGTCCCGGAGAGTGAACAAGTGGCGATTACATCGTTGTTCCTCACCGACACTTCCAAGTTATGGTGGCAGACAAGGGAATCGGACCCTACGAAAGATGTAGTCCGATCTTTCAGACACATGAAGGAGGAATTGATGGAGCAATTCTTGCCGAAGAATTCTGCGTGGATGGCTCGTGAGAGCTTGAAGAGACTAGAACAGACGGGGACTGTTCGAGAGTATGTGAATCAATTCTCTGCAATCCTTCTAAATATACCTAACATGTCCGAGGAGGACAAGTTGTTCAACTTTTTGTCAGGGTTGAAGAAGTGGGCTAGGATCGAGCTAATGAGGCAGAACCCTAAGAATGTGAGGGAGGCCTATTCGATGGCAGAAAGATTGACGGACTTGCAATCTTCAGCTCCTCCTACCCCCGAGAGGAAGAGTGTTCCATCGAAGAACAAGGGTAAGTCTTGGAATGACAAACCCAAGAAGAAAGATGTTGCTGTTGGGAAAACTAAGGATTTCCGTGTCAAGTGCTACAATTGTAGGGAGACTGGACACATGTCATATCAATTTGGCTGTTGTTCAAATTGAAGACGAAACTGAAAGGGATCCACCTGCTCGTGTGAATCCCATTCAATTGTGCAATGCCATTCAAGTATTTGAGCGACCACAACCAGTACGGGGGTTGATGTACGTGCATGTGGTTGTGAATGGTGTGAAGTTGTGGGCAATGATAGACTCCGGCGCAACAAACAACTTTTTGGCTGATCGAGAACCCACACACTTGTAGTTGGCACTGCAAGAAAGTTCCCATACCATTAAGACTGTCAATGCCGCGCAGCAACGGGTGAGAGGCAATGCACTGGTGTCATTGAAGGTGGGAGCTTGGGAAGGCCAGTGCAAGGTAACGGCCGTTCCATTGGATGACTTTGATCTCATCCTAGGGATTGAATTCTTGGCTATGGCCAAGGTGGCGGTGAAGCCACATTTGGGTGGATTGATGATTATGGATGAGGGGACACCAAACTTTGTACAGTGCACGTACAAAGACTTGGATCAAAAGGATGCAAAGGGAATGTTGTCAGCGATGCAGTTGAAGGATGGGTTAAGACGGGGTGAACGAACATTTGTTGCTGTTTTGTTGGAAGAGACAGATGGTGATCACTCAGAGTTGCCTTAATCTGTGTCCAATGTGTTGGACGAGTTTGCTGATTTGATGCTTGATGAGTTGCCCAAAGTGCTGCCCCCAAGACGTGCCATTGATCACCAGATTGAGTTGGTACCTGGAGCAGTACCACCCGCGCAAGATGTTGCGTTGTGTGCGTGTGTCACAAATTGAGAAGATAATAAAATAGAATAAATCAACGCAATCTTAACAAGTGCAAGTATACACCGGTCAACAAGTAATATATGTACCTAAGTACAAGATTATCGATCCCACAGAGATTTTGTATGCCAATTATGCATTTAAACATGATTTACATTTGGTTAAAAGAATAAAAGAATAAAGAATGATGAATATTGGGTGGAGATTCGGAAGTTAAGCTACTTCTAAGATATTGCTACAGCATCACCAATGCCGCAGCAATTCTAACTAACTACTACTACAGGTCAGCCTACTGGAAAATCACCATGAGAATACAACAAGTAATACAATGCTGTAAAAATCAAGCCAAAAATGCAAATACAAACCAGTAATGAATCCAAGAATGCTAAGCATGCTTTTCGGTTTCCAAATTAACACTACAGCGGTCTGGTTCTACCCAGACTACATAGCCTACTAGTCTAAACCCCCGATAACATCGTCTCATGGAGTACGAAGTACCGTGAACCTAGAACAACACAAGGTAGTGAAATTGGTCGTGTCCCCTGCAATATTGACCGCACGGTCACGCGCCTCAAGCAAGTGCCATGCAATTAACGTGTCAACAAGACCCCTTCCAGTTAGAAAGCCAGATACTAGTTTGATACATAACTTGGACAGTCGTAACCGCAAGTTATTCCTAATCCGTTTAAGTAATTGCATGAATAAACTAAGCATGCCCCATACAAGCATCAATAAAGAAAACGATACACAAAACTTATGCATTCTATTCATCTTATGCCACATTACGTTTTTCCACATGTTTATAATTTACTAGACTAAAGCACCTTCAGGTTATGAATATATATTTTGCTAAAACGAATCATGAAAGACAAGGATTAAAGTAATAGGAAAAACAGTCCCTAGGTCCATAGTGACACCAGTCAATCCCAAGACGGAAAACATAACAATCCCAAAACACTTTTAATTAATCCTTGAAAACATGTAAACATTCTCATATCACAAAGATCTTTTAATTACAAAACAGTAACAAATTGAAGAACATTTAATTACAAAACAGTAAGAAAATTGAAGAAATGGAAAGAGGGTTACTCGGGTCGGAGATCACCCTACTGCCCCAAATCGGATTTAATCAAGCTGCTGCTGTCCTTCGTTTCCTCCGCGTGATGCTGCTGCCCTCGATCATGAACAGCCCGAAAAATTCCAGCAAAGTCGCCCCAACTTTCTCAGGTTCGTTTCCACTCGATTTAGACTCTAAAACATTCTAAAACACACTACCCACTGCCTAAATTCTAAGCTAATACTAGATACACACATACAAACATACAAACATACTACTATCTTTTTCTCCTCCTCTCCTCCTCTCTAATCTAAGCTAAAAAACAACTAAAAACAAGCTACCTACTGCCTAAGTCCTAAGCTGCCCATAACAAAACATACAAAAGCTATGGTAGTACTCTATTTCTCCTCCTCTCCCGTGTGTTTCTTCTCTTCCCCTCTCATATATATATACATATTATATAGATATATATATATATATATATATAATATATAGATAGATAGTGCAGCTGCCACTTCTCTTTATTTCCTGAAAACCCGCCAGAAATTCTGCAAAGATATCATCATAGTATGTATATACATATATATATATATACCCATTAGGAAATATGCTTCTTCTTTTTGTATATTGCAGCAGCCACTTCTCTTTATTTCTTGAAAACCCGCCAGAAATTCTGACTCAACCGACTGGAATTTTTCAGCTGCAATGTGTGTTTCTTTGTTTTATCTCCAGCTGGTACTAGTACACACACACACATATATATATATATATATATATATATATAAAATCATTCTGCCCACTTGCTTTTGTCTTCTTGTCCACCTTGCACTCTCACAAACACACATATATATGTATATATAATATTATATATATATATGTGTGTGTGTGTGTGTGTGTGTGTGTGTGTGTGTTGGTGTGTGTGTGTGTGTGTATGTAAAACGGATAGGACAAAGGAATTAAATGCATAGTACCGCAAGTTCATCTTTAATATGCCCAGCTGGATTTTAAGTGACAAATGGTGTTTGTGTGTATATTATATATATATATATATGTATAGATGCAAATTATCCACACATTCTTCACTTTCTTCTCGGTCACTTTTATCCAACTTTCTTTCAACAATGTCAACCATCCACATTCCCTTTTTACCCTTGTCACAATAAATCAATTCAAATAAATTCCCAAATAATAACAAATAATACAGATCATCCACACGTTGAGAAATTTATTCAATTAAATTGACTTTTAACAATAAATCCACATTTTTAGGTAAAAAGAGAGAAAATATCAAATCAACACATTTTTATTCCATTTTCCAAATAAAATCAGTTAATACAGGAATAAAATGTGGCAAATTAGATGTGAATAACTCTATTATTTTAGAGTTATCACACCCCCAAACTTAGGTCATTGCTCGTCCCGAGCAATGCTGCAGGAGATAAGATAGATCAATAAAACTCAATTAAACAGTACAACAATTCATGTCCAGAATCATCCAGCAATCATAGGCAAATTTGGGATCATATTTTCATATCAAAGATGTGAAACAAAACTCTAATATGTTCATGACCCAAGTTCCTCAAATATCAGAACATTAACTAAATCAAGCTCAAAGATCTCCTCTCGTGTGTGCGTGAATAGTCTTTCCTTTTCAATCTCTCATTCATAAGTCAACGTTTGGTAATCCTAAGATTCATTTTGCATCTTCAGACTCAATCTATTACACCACTCTCCACTAATGTAGCAAATTCAGCAATAAAGATCAAAGAGGTCTTAATTTGGTAGGAAAAATATGGATAAAAAGTAGGCTCAAAACTTAGTCCTAGTCTGCCAGGAGCTTCTACCCAATGATAGCACTTCCCAATTTTTTTTTCAAATCAAGGAGCATAAACATTTACACCCTGCTTCAGAAATACGTGCAACATTTAACCACAATCAGTATTTAGCATTTGACCTCAAAGAAGCATAACACATATTTCCTTTTTGCTCTCTTTTTGTTCTTCTTTTTTTTTTCTTTTTAAAGTAAAGAAGGTGCTTTCATTTTTTTTCACACATGTTTTCATACACATACCCTCAACACGTAGAGCATTTATATTAGAAATTCAAATTTTCCTTAAATACCACTAATACCAAAAAAAAAATGATAATGCTGCAGCATTGTGCTGCAGCATTTCTATGTTCCTCCTCATAGCATTCTCAGCATACCCCCAAACTTATGTTTAACAGTGTTCATAGCAGACTAAGATCAAGTTTAGGGAAAACAAAGAATGGATACATGCAAAACATTTAGGATAAGTGGCTATTTAATAAGGGTGTCAAGAAATTAGGCTTAGGCTCAACTTGGGTTAACTAAGGAAGCAAAATATATTAGGGTAAGCTAGAAAGGCTCAAATGGTTCAAGAACATGCCTCAATCATATCTTTAGTACCAAATCTACTAGGATTTCGCCTCAAGGACTATAACAGATGATTCTAAAGATTCTGAACCTTCATACCAAAGTTAACTCTTGTTATAAACATGAAATCTCCAAGTAAGACTATGCGCAAAAATTTTGGTGGGAGCAAATATTTTCACTTAAATCTAGTTAATATCAACATATTCTAAGTACTAAAGGCTCACTACCATATAAGAGTTATGAAATCATATCAACATGAATTATCATCATAAATAATCTTCCCAAATTTACATAATCCTGCTAAAATGATTCACTAGAGTATGGTCATGCTAGAAAGATTTAATAGATAATGCAGGAGCAATAACACATTCATTCAACTCATTCATAAAAATAAACCTTCATTCAGCACTCAGCAACATTCATTCATAATTCATCAAGAATACACATTCATTCCTCATAAAAGGACATCCTCCCCCAAACTGAAAAGGAGCAATGTCCTCATTGCTGTAGCAACAGGGGGAAAACAAGCCATTGGACTGATCATAAAAAGGGAAAACTAGTTCAACATGAAGCATGGGAAACAAACGCATTAGTGGCACATAAGTTCTCAATTCTCGGGTGAGAAGAAAGCAAACACAAATATACCAACAATTCAGGCGGTCATTGTTACTAAGTAAAAACATGAAGACCATTAAGACATGAAATTCGTTTTGAATCATAACCACCCTTTTGCCCAACACAATAAACCGAGATACACATCAACTGGAAGATCTGTTATTTCTACAAGCATGCTTACACATAAGAACTCAAGTATAACTAGAACCCTAAATACAGCCAATACAATCCTCTATCTATTTGTAATGCAAAAATTGTACTCCATAAATTCTATACATGCTACTCAAGGAATGTATACTCACATTAAGAAAAAAAATATATATATTTTTTGAAAACACACACCAACTCACATTACCGAGAAGAAATAATAATGTAGAAAAGTGAGTACTAACCTGGAATCTTCTGGTTTGTTGAAGGCCGAAAAGTATCCTTTAGACAACTCCCCACTCCTTTCTCTCTTTGTCTTTTCAATTCACACACATTCTCCACAAATAAAATATAAAAATTAAACTAACCTTTTTGGTTTCCCAACAAGTTCTAGTTGTATGCCACCCATTGAAAATTTTGAGATTGAAAGGAACGAGGGCTGCTTGCATAAGTAGTCAATTCATGGCAGTCCCTTGTTGAATTGCACCGCTTGAAATTTGAAATTGAAATTGGACTAAGGCTGCCTTGAATGGCTTTGTCGGTGTGTGGCAGCCTGTTGTCACAACATTTTTGTCGAGAGGCAGTGGCAAGTCCCATTTCTTTAATAAAATAGCCTTGACTCCTTTTGCTCTTTGACCGTAGGCATACCTGTATTAATAAGTAGAAGAGTACCGATAAGAGAGAAAGAGAACGATAGTGCAATATGAAATTGAAGTCTCAAAACCAATTCTGAAAGAAACTTAGGAGTAAACAGCCATTAATTCCGAATTGAGGCACCTGAAAATACAAGAACAACAATTAAAACAAAACAAGGAAAAGAAATCGAATGCTGAAAAAAATAAAAACAAACAAGAAGAAATAATAAAAAAACGAAATAAAAAGAAATGCAATAAATAATAGATGAAAGTGGTCACTTATAGATTGTGCTCAATTAACTACTTAGCATCGACAAGTATTAAAGGTGAAGAGTTTTGCACAATGTCTTCTTTAACCATGAAGTGACACTTCTTCCAATTGAGGACTAGGTTGGTGTCCTCACAACGTTTAAGCACCTTGGCCAAATTCTCTAAGCGTTTTTCAAAAGAGTTCCAAAATATGGAGAGTCATTCATGAAAACCTCTAAATATTGCTCCACCATATCTGTGAAAATGGCCATCATATATCGTTGGAACATTGCTGGAGCATTACACAGTCTGAATGGCATTCTTCTGAATGCTAAAGTACCATAAGGACAAGTGAAGGTCGTTTTGTTCTGGTCCTCTGGTGCTACAGCAATCTGATTGTAACCAGAATACCCATCCAGAAAGCAATAAGAATCCCGTCCAGCCAACCTATCCAACATTTGATCAATGAAAGGCAGTGGGAAGTGGTCTTTTCTTGTGGCTTTGTTTATCTTCTTGTAATCCATGCAAATTCTCCATCCCCAGCGCTGTCAGATATAGGATAAATAATGCCAAAATCTAGCCACTTGATAATTTGTTCCTTTACCACTTCCTTCGTAATTGGATTTAATCATTTCTGCCCCTCTATTAAATTTTTGAAATTGTCTTCCAAAATTATCTTGTGCATGCATAAGGTTAGTCATATACCTTTGATGTAAGCTATGGTCCAACACATAGCTCGCTTATGCTGCTGCAAAGCTCCAAGCAATTCTCTTCCTGTTCTGCACTCAGCAGTGTTGAAATGATTACTGGCAGCATTGAGTCTGCTCCTAGAAAACCATACTTCAAATGTTGCGGCAATTGCTTCAATTCCAACTGTGGTGGTTCTTCCACGGAAGGTTTTGTTATCTTGAAATCTCGAGAAGACAACTCCAAGGATTCAAATTGCGCGCGAAATTTGAACCTTTGGGGGTTTGCTTCTAACCAAGTTGAATGTGCTTCGGTCTCCACATTGCCATCATTATGTAGACTTTCCTCCGTCAATGCATCCTCTGCATCCTCATCTTGCTCTTCATCTTTTTCTGCCCGAGAATCACTGGTGGTGATTCGAAAACACTCCTCACCTTCATCATGGAATTTCATGGCTTTGAACACGTTGAATGTGACTTTATCGTCCTGGAATCTCATGGTTAGTTCCCCTTTCTGCACATCAATAAGAGTCCTTCCCGTAACAAGGAAAGGTCTTCCTAAAATAATGGGAACTTCCCTGTCTGCTTCATAATCAAGAACAATAAAATCAGCTGGAAAAATAAACTTATCAACTCTTACCAGGATGTCCTCAATTTTTCCATCGGGGTGAGCTATAGATCTATCCGCTAATTGCAATGTTACCGTCGTATGTCTTACCTTACCTATGCCCAACTGTTTGAAAACTGACATAGGCATCAAGTTGATGCTAGCACCAAGATCACACAAGGCCATACCACATTATGAGTTTCCAATAGAGCAAGGAATATTAAAACTCCCCGGATCTTTCATCTTAGGGGGCAAATTGTCCTGCAAAAAGAAACTGCATTCTTTGGTTAATGAAACAATTTTATATTCTCCCAACTTTCTTTTCTTTGTAAGGATATTCTTCATAAATTTGGCATAGTTGGGCATTTGTTCTATTGCTTCTACTAATGGAATGTTGATGTGCAGCTGCTTTAAAATATCCAAGAACTTCTTGAACTGCTCATCCTGTTTCTTTTTGGCAAACCTCTGTGGAAAAGGCATTCATGGCTATACTGGTTTGCTCTCTGGAATATTGCATTGCTGCAACATCGGAGATGCTGCAGCATTCGGCTGTTCTGGAATGCTGTTTTGCTGCAGCATTTGCGATGCTGCAGCATTTGGCTCCACTGCTTCTTTTTCAGCTACTGGAATTTTTGCATTCTGGCTGGACTCACTGGTATTCCCAGCTGCTCCAGACTTCATTTTTGGACTCACTGGTATTCCCTCATACATCATTTCAATAATCTCATAAGCTCAAGAATGAGTATAACAATAAACAACAAAAATATAACCAAATGCAAACAATATTTACAATCAATTGACACCAAAATCCCCGGCAACGGCTCCAAAAACTTGTTGCGTTGTGTGCGTGTGTCACAAATTGAGAAGATAATAAAATAGAATAAATCAACGCAATCTTAACAAGTGCAAGTATACACCGGTCAACAAATAATATATGTATCTAAGTACAAGATTATCGATCCCACAGAGATTTTGTATGCCAATTATGCATGCAAACATGATTTACATTTGGTTAAAAGAATAAAAGAATAAAGAATGATGAATATTGGGTGGAGATTCGGAAGTTAAGCTACTTCTAAGATATTGCTGCAGCATCACCAATGCCGCAGCAATTCTAACTAACTACTACTACAGGTCAGCCTACTGGAAAATCACCATGAGAATACAACAGGTAATACAATGCTGTAAAAATCAAGCCAAAAATACAAATACAAACCAGTAATGAATCCAAGAATGCTAAGCACGCTTTTCGGTTTCCAAATTAACACTACAGCGGTTTGGTTCTACCCAGACTACTTAGCCTACTAGTCTAAACCCCCGATAACATCGTCTAATGGAGTACGAAGTACCGTGAACCTAGAACAACACAAGGTAGTGAAATTGGTCGTGTCCCCTGGAATATTGACCGCACAGTCATGCGCCTCAAGCAAGTGCCATGCAATTAACGTGTCAACTAGACCCCTTCCGGTTAGAAAGCCAGATACTAGTTCGATACATAACTTGGACAGTCATAACCGCAAGTTATTCCTAATCCGTTTAAGTAATTGCATGAATAAACTAAGCATGCCCCATACAAGCATCAATAAAGAAAACGATACACAAAACTTATGCATTCTATTCATCTTATGCCACATTACGTTTTTCCACATGTTTATAATTTACTAGACTAAAGCACCTTCAGGTTATGAATATATATTTTGCTGAAACGAATCATGAAAGACAAGGATTAAAGTAATAGGAAAAACAGTCCCTAGGTCCATAGTGACACCAGTCAATCCCAAGACGGAAAATATAACAATCCCAAAACACTTTTAATTAATCCTTGAAAACATGTAAACATTCTCATATCACAAAGATCTTTTAATTACAAAACAGTAACAAATTGAAGAACATTTAATTACAAAACAGTAAGAAAATTGAAGAAATGGAAAGAGGGTTACTCGGGTCGGAGATCACCCTACTGCTCCAAATCGGATTTAATCAAGCTGCTGCTATCCTTCGTTTCCTCCGCATGATGCTGCTGCCCTCGATCATGAACAGCCCAAAAAATTCCAGCAAAGTCGCCCCAGCTTTCTCAGGTTCGTTTCCACTCGATTTAGACTCTAAAATATTCTAAAACACACTACCCACTTCCTAAATTCTAAGCTAATACTAGATACACACATACAAACATACAAACATACTACTATCTTTTTCTCCTCCTCTCCTCTTCTCTAATCTAAGCTAAAAAACAACTCAAAACAAGCTACCTACTGCCTAAGTCCTAAGCTGCCGGTAACAAAACATACAAAAGCTATGGTAGTACTCTATTTCTCCTCCTCTCCCGTGTGTTTCTTCTCTTCCCCTCTCATATATATATATATATATAGATAGATAGTGCAGCTACCACTTCTCTTTATTTCCTGAAAACCCGCCAGAAATTCTGCAAAGATATCATCATATGTATGTATATACATATATATATATACCCACTAGGAAATATGCTTCTTCTTTTTTGTATAGTGCAACTGCCACTTCTCTTTATTCCCTGAAAACCCGCAAGAAATTCTGACTCAACCGACTGGAATATTTCAGCTGCAATGTGTGTTTCTTTGTTTTATCTCCAGCTGGTATTAGTACATATATATATATATATAAAATCATTCTGCCCACTTGTTTTTGTCTTCTTGTCCACCTTGATGTCATGCACTCTCACAAACACACACACACACACACACATATATCTATATATATATATATATATATATATATATATATATATATATATTTATATGTAAAACGGATAGGACAAAGGAATTAAATGCATAGTACCGCAAGTTTATCTTTAATATGCCCAGCTGGATTTTAAGTGACAAATAGTGTGTGGGTGTTATTATATATAATATATATATATATAGATATATATATATATATATAGATATATAATATATTATATATATATAGATATATACATATATATGTATAGATGCAAATTATCCACACATTCTTCACTTTCTTCTCGGTCACTTTTATCCAACTTTCTTTCAACAATGTCAACCATCCACATTCCCTTTTTACCCTTGTCACAATAAATCAATTCAAATAAATTCCCAAATAATAACAAATAATACAGATCATCCACATGTTGAGAAATTTATTCAATTAAATTGACTTTTAACAATAAATCCACATTTTTAGGTAAAAAGAGAGAAAATATCAAATCAACTTATTTTTATTCCATTTTCCAAATAAAATCAGTTAATACAGGAATAAAATGTGGCAAATTAGATGTGAATAACTCTATTATTTTAGAGTTGTCACAAGCACCATATCGGATGGGACCGACTGAGTTATTGGAATTGAGGAAGCAGTTGGGTGAATTGCTGGAGGCGCAATTTATCAAACCCTCAAAGGCCCCTTATGGTGCCCCTGCCTTGTTCCAGAAGAAGGCAGATGGCTCGATGCGATTCTGTGTGGATTACCGAGCCTTGAACAAATTAACAGTAAAGAACAAGTACCATATCCCAAATCAGTTGGATTTGTTTGATAGGCTAGCAAAAGGGAGGTACTTCACTAAGATTGATCTGCGGTTAGGATATTGGCAAATGCGGATTGCCAATGGTGATGAAGCCAAAACCACGGTAGTGACAAGGTATGGCTCATTCGAATTTTTAGTGATGTCATTTGGCTTAACTAATGCCTCTGCTACATTTTGCAAATTGATGAATGATGTTTTGTATGAATTTTTGGATAAATTCGTAGTTGTCTATTTGGATGATATTGTTATCTATAGTGAATCCTTAGAGGAGCACATTAGACATCTTAGACTTGTGTTTGCAAAATTGAGGGAGTATGTTCTCTATGTCAAGAGGGAGAAGTGAGAATTTTGTAAAGAGGAAATTAAGTTCTTTGGGCACATAATTAGCCATGGGTCAGTGAGAATGGATCCTCGAAAGGTGGAGGCCATTGAAGGTTGGTCTGCCCCGACGTCAGTGGCAGAGTTGAGATCCTTCTTGGGATTGGCTAATTACTATCGAAGATTCATTGGTGGGTATGCAAGTGTGGCAAGCCCTTTGACCGACCTCTTGAAAAAGGGAGTAAATTGGGAGTGGAGTAAGGAGTGTGTGGAGGCATTCCAGAAGCTCAAGAAGGCAATTGTGACTGCCCCTGTGCTACAGTTGCCTAATTTTGATGTGCCCTTCGAGGTGCACACGGATGCGTCTAATCGTGGGATCGGAGGAGTGTTGATGCAAGGACAACACCCAGTAGCATTCGAAAGCCGCAAGATGAAGGATTGTGAGCAGCGTTATTCTGCCCATGAGAAGGAGATGACGACTGAGATCCATTGCCTTACGATTTGGAGGCACTATTTGTTGGGATCGTCTTTCACAGTGGTGACAAACAATGTGGCGAATACATATTTTAAGACACAGAAGAAGTTGTCCGCAAAGCAAGCTCGATGGCAAGAGTTCTTGGCAGAATTCGACTTCGAGCGGGTGCATAGGGCGGGCAAGGCAAACGTGGTGGCAGATGCATTGAGTAGGCGGACTGAGTGCATGACACTGTCAGCAGTTTCAATGGTGGAATCGGATTTTATGGCAAAAATACGTGAGTATGCACCTAATGACCCTGTTTATCAAAAACTAATATCTTTAGTACAGGATGGCACCGTGAGAAGGTATTGGCTCGATGATGGCATGTTGTATGCCAAAGGTGGACGAGCCTATGTCCCTAGTGGAGAATTGAGAAGGATGTTGCTTAAGGAAGCACACGATTCGTTGTGGGCTGGTCATCCTGGTATTGAAAGAACTCGTTCTTTGTTGGCAAGAAGATTCTTTTGGCCAAGGATGGAGGTTGACATTGAAGCGTACGTCCGAACGTGTTTGGTGTGTCAACAAGACAAGGTTGATAGGAGAAGGGAACTTGGTTTGTTACAACCTCTTCCTATTCCTGAGGGACCGTGGCAGAGTATTTCGATAGATTTCATCTATGGATTACCTAAAGTGAACGACTTGAGTTCTATTTTTGTAATAGTGGATAGGTTTTCGAAATATGTTGTATTTGTCCCTGCCCCATCATCTTGTCCAGCTGATGTTGCAGCTGAGTTATTTTTCAAACATGTTGTGAAGTACTTTGGTATACCAAAGGACATAGTCAGTGACAGGGATGCCAGATTTACTGGTAGATTTTGGGTGGTGTTGTTCGGATTGTTGGGATCAGAATTAAAGTTTTCGACTGCCAATCATCCTCAGACCGATGGTCAGACGGAGAGGATCAATGCCTTGTTGGAGGAGTACTTGAGGCATTATGTGATGGCAAGTCAGAAGAATTGGGTGAATCTTCTTGACTCAGCTCAGTTTTGTTACAATCTTCATCGATCTTCTGCAACGAAGATGAGTCCATTTGAGCTAGTGAATGGACAGCAACCAACGACTCCTCAGGATTTGGAAATGGTGGTGCCAAGTGTTGGAACGTGTCCAGCAACTCAAAGATTTTCCAAGGCAAAGTAGGAGATGATTGCTGAAGCAAGAGATAGTTTGGAGATGGCTCAAAAGAGGATGAAGAAGTATGCTGATAAGCATCGACGTGATGTACAATTTGAGGTAGGTGACTTGGTGTTGCTGAAATTGACTCCTCAAATTTGGAAGAAGATCAGTCGGAAAGCTGTTCATCGTGGATTGATACCTTAGTATGATGGACCATTTGAGGTAATAAAAAAGGTAGGAAATGTTGCATACCGACTTAAGCTACCTGACAGGTTTAAAATTCATCCTACTTTCCATGTGAGTTACTTGAAGAAGTACAACAAGGATGAATTTGAAAGAGAAAGGCAGAAGTCTAGGAGGGCTCCACCGTGATTCGAAAATAGTTTGACAAGTTGGTTGAAAAGATTTTGGACCATCGGACTATGGGCCAAAGTAAGAAGAATCGTAGGACTGACTTCCTTGTGCATTGGAAGGGGGAGGCCGAGATGTGACCCTTTGGCAGTTTGAGGATCACATTGCTGACTATTGGAAGCAACAGAGGTCGACGAGGACGTC
This sequence comes from Asclepias syriaca, assembly GCA_027405835.1. Taxonomy (NCBI): domain Eukaryota; kingdom Viridiplantae; phylum Streptophyta; class Magnoliopsida; order Gentianales; family Apocynaceae; genus Asclepias; species Asclepias syriaca. The sequence goes on from CM049933.1 coordinate 13,594,330, forward strand.
GATAGTTTAAGCGGGGGAGGTTTGTGAGCCCCTTTGTCCCGAGGGTGCGGGGCAGCTCTGGCAGCAACCGACAAGTGTGGGAGCAGCGAATGGTTTTGGGGTTGGCTATGTGCCCCTTTTATAGAAGAAAGGTGGGCTTGGGTCGAGGCAGTGTAGCATGGGCCGAAGCCCTAGACCGAGATATTTGGAACCCTAATGGTGCCCTAAGTGGCATGAGTCAGACCGAGAATGTAGGGAACCCTAATGTTGCCCTAGTGGCATGGGCTGTGGCCCATGGGTTGACTCTAAACCCTACCCATCCCTAGATGGCTATAAATAGGGGCAGATGGGCAAGGGAGAGAGCAGCGAGAGCGAGCTGGCAACAAGCAGTGAAGCAGCCAGAGAGATAGAGTGATTAAGGATAGACTAGGGTTGTTCTATCTTTTAGGCCTGTGTGGCCGTGTAACTTTGTGCATAGTTGCGAATACATTGTAATTCCTTACTATTGATTAATCTTTGTCTATCTCTATACTTGTGATTTTATCCGCTGTGTGTGTGTACTTGCGCTTGCGCACGTGCTTGTGCAAGTTGGGTTGAGTGTCGTGAACTGGTGGCCGTACCAGGAAGAGACACTTCGTGACACTTACCATCATCACACCAACGTCTTTCTCGACTTAATTTTGATTCTTCAGGGCACTGAAATTTATGTAAATTTGAGCATCCTGTATCATTATTATTTTTTTTTTATTATTTTAAAAATGTCAAATTTATACCATTAGTTATTATTGAATTTTTTAAAAAAATACAAATTCTTTTCCATAATTAAAAATTTAAAAATAGAAAATAGAAAATACTTTTTTAAAAAAAATTTATTATTTTTTTTTGCCCAACAAAAATAAGGATTTGATATAATTATTTTTTAAAGAAAAAAATTATACTCCAAAGAAAATATAGAGAAATAATTAAATAAGAATTGATGGCATGCATTTACTTATTTTATTATTTGTAACTATCTTAAAAAAATTAAAATCAGTAAAATTGAAAAGTTTAATGCTTAAATATAATCTTTTTTAATATATATATATATATATATATATATTATATTTACTTTCTTGAAAATCCATTGTATTCTTTGATTGTTTTGTGCAGAAATCAAATCCAATTTGGGTTTGGGTTTATTAAGAAGTTCAACCATTTTCATAGTTTTAGATTTGGTTTTATTTTTATTTTTTTAACAAGTAGCCAATACCCATATTTAGAAGCTTATGGGTTTTGGGAGTGAGATTTGGTGGGCGATGGTGCAACCAAATCTTGTTTAGGATGTGGAGTGGTGTCAATAGAATGTTGAGTACATTGGAAGAATTTGTGGCTAGGTTTCCCACACGAGAAACAAATTGTTGGAACACCTTCATAGAGGATTTATTGGCAGTGATTGCCTATGAATATATGTGTTAGAAGTGATTGATGGAGTTGAATTTGAACAAAAATCCGGGCATATTGTCCTCTATTTTTATCCAAAGTAGAAGCATCTATTTTCAACAAAGATCCAATAGCAGAACCTATTTTCCTTAAGAGCTCTAAGTCTAGATATTCAACATGAAGTTCGCGGAGCCTCACCCATAAAGCTGTAGCTGGTGAGGACGCTTGGGAGGCTCTAAACTTAGGCTCCCAATGTCTTACCATTAGAAAATGATTATCAATGAACCACGGTCCACCATGATGGGCTTTCAAATAGTTATCCTTGAACTGAAATTTAACTAAACAAAATAGTCTTTCTCAAGGTCAATCATATGTAATTCTTCATTCATCTGCAAATATCTTTAAGGTGTGAAGATAGAAAACAAAACCAACTGATTTGCAATAAAATTTAACTATCATCGAGGTTAAGCATGGTGAGTATAATCTGATTTTGTTACTTTCCAACAAGGGAATGAAAATACTAGATTGATTCAGAGCAGTTTCTTCTGGCTTCAGAGAATGAGAGAAGTTTTGGGTCTCTTTAATGGTATGTAGGGGGGTTTTGCATAACATACCTTTGTAGGAATTACCTGGGCTGTTGGAGCTTCAATGATCATATCATATTGGATTTCCAAACTTGGTAGTGTATTTGGATCAAAGCTTTTGATTTTCTTGCAGCTTCTATGGAGTTGATCTGTTTCCTCCATTGAATCAAACATTGTAGCCGATTCTAGAGCATTCTTTACCACTCTCTTTTTTTGGTATTTGAATATTTGAAACTTTGGGCTTTCCTTAGATATGCATCGAACTTAACTTAGATAGATTTCTATTAGACCCCTTTTTGGTCAAAAAGAGGAAATAAATTAGTGTTGTGATTGATTTCTAATAAGGCATGTTTAAGGAAAATAAATTGAACTTTAATTTTGCATTACTACATAAATCAATAGTCTCATCAACCTTAATTTGCTCACCATATACGCCATCATTCAAAAAACCGAATTAATAAATTTATCACTCGCTCCTCTCTTTGTTGCCTGCCTTCCTTCCTTCTTCCTCCATAGTGAAACATAAAATGATGGAAGAAAATTAAGATGGGATCTCAGGGCATGTCTGCCTACTACGCCCTTCCAAAGCCCCAATCCCAAATCATCATCTCATCCGCTATGCATACCAATGAACAACTTCTTGGCAAGGTTTATTTCATATATATATATATATATATATATATATTAATTGAATGTAGAAGAAGAATATAAAGAAATAAAGAAATAAAGAATGAAGAAAAGTTATAATTGATTGTGCAATATTTATATTAAAAGCATTACTTATTTATATTTTTGGTCCCTTGTTAGGAAGCTTTGGTCAACTGTTACTTTAATTTTGATTAATTTTTTAAAAATATCTATATAACTTTTGTCTCTAAAATGAGGATGCTTACAATCACAACGATGTCTTTCTTGACTTAATTTTGATTCTTCATGACACTAAAATTTATGTAAATTTGAGCGTCTAGTATCATTATTATTATTATTTTTATTTTAAAGATGTCAAATTTATACCATTAGTTATTATTCAGTTATATTTTCTTTTTTAAAAAACAAAAATCCTTTTCCATAATTAAAAAATTAAAAAAATAGAAAATAGAAAATACTATTTTTTAAAAAATGAATAAATAATAATTATTATTATTTGCTCAACAAAAATAAGGATTCGAGATAATTGTTTTTTTAAAAAAAAATTCTACTCCAAAAAAATATAAAGAAATAATTATATAAGAATTGATGACATGAATTTACTTATTTTATTATTTGTAACTATCTTAAAAAGTTAAAATTAAAATCATAGAAATTAATGTACTTTTTGTTTATTTTTCCCTTGTAATTAATGTACTACTTTTCAAAAAGTTTAATACATTAAATAAATTTTTTTATTTTTTTAACTTTCTTGAAAATCCATTTTATTCTTTGATTGTTTTAAATTTTAAGGTTAGTTTTTATAAACAAGATTTAAAACTTATGTTTTCAACAATATATTTGTATATATATAAAATTGTAATTTTGTTAAATTTTGATTTTAATTCATACAAATTTTAGTTGTTTTATGTATTAAAAGGAGAGTTGGAAACAATTGTTATTGAAAAAATTATGTTATAATTATTTTTAAAAAAAATTTCATATAATAACTATTTAATAATATTTTTAACAAATAATATTAGTAATCTCTGATGGTCCACATAAGCATTGTCTTTATATTAAAAAAACATACAAAATAAAAAATTATAATTAGAATCTTTGACTAATATCATATTTTATTACATTTATTTGTCCTAAAAAAAGCTAAATTGTTTTTTCTAATATCTCATTGTAGTTAATCTATACTGGTTTGTAAAACTCTTATAAGTCAACTATTCGTAATTTACAAATATAAACTTACTAATATTCAAAATTTTAAATATTATTCGAAATTATAATATGTAATAAATAAGTTAGATTATCTTTTTAAAACAAAGAAAATAGAATCTTTATTACCAACATTCATAAATAATGTTGTTTAAGATATAATGTAATAAAATAAATTATTTATATTTTGTATTTTTTTATAAAAATTATTTCTGAGAATTAAAATTATTATGTTTAAATTTGGAAAAAAGTTTTAAAAAAAATCAAAAAAGAAGATGCTTACATCAGTTTTATTCTTGTGATTTCTGGTTCCCACAGTTGATGGATTGGCGTGCAAATGAAAGCTTTCTTAAAGGATTTGCATTTTTGCGGTGTGCATTTTACTAGTATTCCTTGCTTGTTGTCAATCATGCTGTTTGATTAAATTTCAGTATTTCTATTTTACCTCCGTTGTTAACTCAATTTGTTGGCTTTTGTTTGCATACAAGTATTATGTAATGTTTTGAAATTGTTTATTTGGTTTAGTTCTGAAAACCAAAATATACTTCTTATGCAAGATGAGATATCTAGGACTTAAAAAGTGTCATATTTTAATTTTACATATGGTATAACTATTTGTGGTCAAGTTTCTTAAGTTGTCATTTTTATGCATTTTTAGTACCAATCTCACTTCTTATTACTCTCTCAATTTTATTTTATTTTAACTTCTTAAGTTGTATTTGTTGGTGTTTTCTATAATTAATGTTTTACAAATTTATATTATTAATGGTTCTTTATTTAAAAATAAATAAATTTAGAAGAATATTTTAGCTATTGAATATGGAAGTTCATTGAATGCCATTTATGAATAGTTTCCTTGTTACTTATTACCCTGTTTTGATAGGTGTTCTTGTAGAGTTCAAGTACAACAAATGCAGAGGAAAAGATAGGATGTAAAGAAGGGTATTAGCTATATATATTTACATATTCCTTTAATCACTCTGTGTATATATTTGTATATCTTTTGATTATTTTATTACCTTTTCAACTTGTATATTACCATTTACATTTCCTAGATTTACCTTAATTATATATAGTAATTGTAACTAGTCATTAGGAATATTGAGTATTTATATTCTTGTTTATTTCAATGAGAAAATACAACCATTTTCTTCAATCATAATATGGTATCAGTCTCCAACAATATAGACAAATGATTCTTAATTTTTATCCAAAACAGAACCTGATTTTAACTTCTCAGAGCCTCCAACAATGGAGACAAATGATTTTGAATTTTCATCCAAAACAGAACTTGATTTTAACTTCTCAGGTATGGCTTGTCAACCAAGTGTTGCTACTCCTCTTGTCAACTTCGCAGTTATGACTTTAAATTTGCCCTTTAAATATGATAATTGAGTTATAGATTATGCATGTACAGATCACATAACATATGATTTGAACACTTTAAATAATATAAAGACTCATATGGGTTCCCCTATAACATTACCAAATGGTGAAAGGGTGTCAATATCACATATTGGTTCAAGAAATATTACAAATGATGTAATCTTAAAAGATATTTTATGTGTTCCTTCTTTTAAATTAAATTTATTATCTGTCAAGAAAATTACCAAGGATATCAAATGTGTCGTTCAGTTTTTTTTTCCAAACTATTGTATATTTCAAAACCTACAAACGAAGAAAGTGATTCGAGTAGGTAGAGAATATAATGGTCTTTACTATCTCAATACTACTTCTGCACATGTTACCTCTCTTGCTACTATCTCTCATCATGTGGATTTATGGCATTGGCGTCTTGGTCATCCAAGTTCTAATACTTTATCTATGTTTTTAAATTTAGATTCTAATATTTCATTTTCTAATAAAAATTCATGCACTATATGTCCTTTATCTAAACAATGTCGTTTACCTTTCTCTAATGGTAATACTAAATATAATGCTTGCTTTGATTTGGTTCTATATTGATATTTGGGAACCTTTCTCCACACCTACAATTACTAGTGCATGATATTTTTTAACTATAGTAGATGATTTTTCTTGTGCTACATGGATATATTTAATGCAACAAAAATCTCAGGCCTTTCATATCTTCAAAATTTCTTTTCAATGGTTAGAACTCAATTTGGTGTTTCTATCAAGCAAGTTCGTAATGATAATGGTCTTGAATTTTTCAATACTATTAGTAATAATTTTTTTGCTTCTCTTGGTGTTATTCATCAGCATAGTTGTGCTCACACACCTCAACAAAATGGGGTGGAGGAGCTCAAACATCGTCATTTGCTTAATGTTGCCCAAACACTTTGATTTCAAGCTAAATTACCATTAAATTTTTGGGGTGAGTGCATTCTTACTGCAGTTTATTTAATTAATCGTACCTCTTCTCAAATGCTCCATGCAAAAACACCACACGAGTTGTTATTTAACAAATTACCCACTTATAAACATTTGCGTGTTTTTGGCTGTTTATGTTATGCTCATAATACACATGTTTAACATAAGTTTGATAGTCGAGCTCTACGTGGTCTTTTTATTGGATATCCATTTGCTCAAAAAGGTTATAAAATTTTTGATTTTCAAACACAAAAGATTTATGTAAGGCGTAATGTTATTTTTCATGAAAATATCTTTCCTTCTAAAATAATTGATGCCAATAATACTTCACCAATACCAATAGCCATCCAAGATTTTAACTTTTCTCCTCAAATAATTCAATCACCACGTGATGCCCAACCTAATACATCTTTTTCACCACCAATTTTTATTTCTAACTCAATTACAGAACTTGCACATATTTCTCCAATTGATTCTATTTCTCTCCATGCTCAAACTAAGATTGGTCGCCCACAAAGGACTTTAAGAAAACCTGGAAAATTTAATGATTATCATTGTTATAATGCTCAAACATCTTCACCACATGCCAAATATATTTTGCATAATTTTCTTTCTTATAGCAAATTTTCAAAATCTCATTATACTTTTCTCAATTCCTTATCTTCTATTGTGGAGCCTTCTACTTTTTCTCAAGCTGTACAGGTTCCTGAATGGCAAAAGACAATGAAAATTGTGCTTCAAGCATTGGAACACTCCAATTGGTTGTAAATGGATCTACAAGATTAAAAGACATTCATATGGTAGTATTGAGCGCTATAAGGCCCGTCTAGTTGCTAAGGGATATACTCAAACTGAAGGCATTGATTATCATGAGACTTTTGCTCATGTTGCTAAATTGGTAATAGTTCGAACTTTATTGCCAGTAGTTGCGGTTAAGACATGGCCACTATATCAATTTGATGTTCAAAATGTATTTTTACATGGTGATTTACAAGAAAATATATACATGTTATTACCTCTTGGACATCCACGAAAGGGGAAAAAAATCTTGTTTGCAAACTTAACAAATCTTTTAATGGACTCAAACAAGCCCATAGAAACTGGTTTGCCAAAATTTTCAATGCTTTAATTTCTATTGGTTCCACTCAATCTCATGCTAACCACTCTCTTTTTATATTAAAACAAGGACATTTATCTCTTTTTATCTTGGTTTATGTTGATGACATTATTGTTACAGAAAATAATTCTAATGCAATTGTTGAGCTTAAGAGATTTGTCTTCACTCAATTTCGAATTAAAGATTTGGATCTCCTTAAATATTTCCTTGGAATTGAAGTTGTTCGTTCGCCAACAGGTATCTATTTAAGCCAGAGGAAATATGTGATTGATTTGCTTCATGATTGTGGTCTCACAGGTGCTCATATTGCTGACACTCCTATGGAACAACATCTCAAACTTAATACCAAAGATGGTGTCCTTCTAGAAGATCCTTCACTTTATAGATGCCTTGTTGGTCGCCTCATCTATCTTACAATTACAAGACCCGACATCACCTTTACAATCAATATTTTAAGTCAATTTATGCATCAACCTCGCAAACCCCATCTGGATGTTGTTTATCTCCTATTACGGTATCTCAAGAAAATACAAAGTCAAGGGATTCTTTTGCCTTCTAACGGTTCTTTGCATCTTACAACTTACAGTGACTCTAATTGGGCAAGTTATCCAATGACAAGACGCTCACCTCTAGATTTTGTATCTTTCTTGGCTCTAGTCTCATATCATGGCGACGTAAGAAACAATCAACTGTCTCTCATTCCTCCGCAGAAGCTGAATATCGTGCCATGACTATGACAACATGAGAAATTGTATGGCTTCACACATTACTTCAAGATCTTGACATTGTCATTACAACAAATACTACGCTCTATTGTGATAACCAGATTGCTCGTCATATTGCTGCAAATCCAGTTTTTCACGAACGCACTAAACATATTGACATTGATTGTCACATTGTTCATGAAAAGATTCAAAAAGGTCAGCTCAAACTTCATCGTATCTCCACTAATGATCAAATCGCTGATATCTTTACGAAAGCTTTAAGTAAAGATCAATTCCTTAAACTTCACACCATGTTGCGCATTCTCAACATACATGCTCAACCTTAAGGGGGAGTATTAGCTATATATATTTACATATCCCTTTAATCAGTCTTTGTATATATTTGTATATCCTTTGATTATTTTATTACCTTTTCAACTTGTATATTACCATTTACATTTCCTAGATTTACCTTAATTATATATAGTAATTGTAATTAGCCGTTAGGAATATTGTGTATTTATATTCTTGTTTATTTCAATGAGAAAATACAACTATTTTCTTCAATCATAATAAAGGGCAAATATGAATGAGTTGTTAAGATGGATGAGACAATTATCCTCAGAAAAAATCTCACTCTCTTTCTCTCACCCATAGATTAAACCACGAGTTTTTTTTTCTTTTTCTCACCTATAAATTAAGAAGTAGGAAAAAAAGTAGTATGATTTTTGTTTTTGCTCCCTTTCTTTTTGTTGGACAAAAAAGAAAAAAAGAAAAAAGAAAAAAGGGAAAGGAATGTTTTCATTGATTCCTAATTAGGCATGTTTAAGGAAAACAAATTGAACTTTAAATATGCATTACTACATAAATCAATGGCCTCATTATTAACCTTCAAAAAATCTTCATCATCTTCTTCAATCCCTCACTCCTCTCTCTTTGTTGCCTGCCTTCCTTCCTTCTTCCTCCATAGTGAAACAGAAAATGATTGAAGAAAATTAAGATTGGGATCTTAGAGTTTTCAAGTTGTCAGCTCATGAGGGCATGTCTGTTGGGCCCAAATGATCCCACAAGATTGGGCTTCCACCACTTAACTCCACATTAGTATGATGTTGTCCGCTTTGGGCCTAAACCCTCACGGTTTTGTTCTTGGGCAACTTCCCAAAAGGCCTCTTACTAATGAAGTTAGTGGTATTCTTATAAGCTAGTCACCCTAGCATTTATCTTCAGATGTGGAACATGGGTTGACACCCCAACAATGTCTGCCTACTACGGCCTTCCAAAGCTCCAATCCCAAATCATCAATCTCATCCGCTACGCATACCAATGAACAACTTTTTTGCCAAGGTTTGTTCCTTATATATATATATATATAATATATATATATATATATATATAAATTGAATGTAGAAGAAGAATATAAAGAAATAAAGAAGGAAGAAAAGTTATAATTGATTGTGCAATAATTATATTAAAAGTATTGCTTATTTATATTTTTGGTCCCTTGTTAGGAAGCTCTGGTCAACTACTACTTTAATTTTAATTTTTTTTAAAATACCTATATGACTTGTATATCTATCATGAGAGTGCTTACCATCATCAGACCAATGTCTTTCTTGACTTAATTTTGATTCTTGAGGGCACTGAAATTTATGTAAATTTGAGCATCCTATATCATTATTATTATTTTTATTATTTTAAAAATGTCAAATTTATACCATTATTTATTATTGAATTTTTGTTTAAAAAAAAACACACAAATTCTTTTCCATAATTAAAAATTTAAAAATAGAAAATAAAATTTACAAATTTTTAAAAAAATTTTATTATTATTATTTTTTGCTCAACAAAAATAAGGATTCGATATAATTGTTTTTTAAAGAAAAGAATTCTACTCCAAACAAATATAGAGAAATAATTAAATAAGAATTGATGGCATGCATTTACTTATTTTATTATTTGTAACTATCTTAAAAAGTTAAAATTAAATGAGTGAAATTGAAAAGTTTAATGCTTACATTCAATCTTTTTTTCAATATATATATACATTCTTAAAAATCCATTGTATTCTTTCATTGTTTTGAGCAGAAGTCAAATTCGGTTTCGGTTTGAGTTTATTAAGGAGTTCAAAAATTTTTATGGGCTTAGATTTGATTTGATTTTTATTTTTTTAACAAGTAGCCAATACCCATATTCAGAAGCTTCTGGGTTTTGAGAGTGAGATTTGGTGGGCCATAGTGCAACCAAATCTGGTTTAGGAGTTGGAGTGGTGTCAATAGGATGTTGAGTATATTGGAAGAATTTGTGGCTAGGTTTCCCACAAGAGAAACAAATTGCTGGAACACCTTCATATAGGATTTGTTGGCAATGATTGCCTATGAATATATGTGTCAGAAGTGATTGATGAAGTTGAATTTGAACACAAAGTCGGGCATATTGTCCTCTATTTTTATCGAAAGCAGAAGCACTTAATCCAATAGCAGAACCTATTTTCCTTAAGAGCTCTAAGTCTAGATACTCAGTAGGAAGCTCAGGGAGCCTCACCCATAAAGCTGTAACTGGTGAGGACGCTTGAGAGGCTCTAAACTTAGGCTCCCAAGTTCTTACCATTAGAAAATGATTATCAATGAACTATGGTCCACCATGAAGGTCTTTCAAATAGTTATCCTTGAACTGAAATTTAACTAAAAAAATAGTCTTTCTCAAGGTCAATGATATGTAATTCTTCATTCATCTGCCAAATATCTTTAAGATGTGAAGATAGAAAACAAAAACCAACTAATTTGCCATAAAATTTAACTATCAGCGAGGTTAGCCATGGTGAGTATAATATGATTTTGTCACTTTCCAACAAGGGAATGAAAATACTAGATTGATTCGGAGCAGTTTCTTCTGGCTTCAGAGAATGAGAGAAATTTTGGGTCTCTTTAATAGTATGTAGGGGGTTTTTGCATAACATACATCTGTAGGAATTACCTGGGGCTGTTGGAGCTTCAATGATCATATCATCTCGGATTTCCAAACTTGGTGGTGTATTTGGATCAAAGCTTTTGATTTTCTTGCAGCTTCTTTGGAGTTGATCTGTTTCCTCTATTGAATCAGACACTGTAGCCGATTCTAGAGCGTTCTTTACCATTCTCTTTTTTTGGTATTTGAATATTTGAAAATTTGGGCCTCTTTACATATGCATCGAACTAGACTTAGCTAGATTTCTATTAGACCCCTTTTTGGTCAAAAAGAGGAAATAAATTAATGTTGTGATTGATTTCTAATTAGGCATGTTTAAGGAAAATAAATTGAACTTTAATTCTGCATTACTACATAAACCAATAGTCTCATTAACCTTAATTTGCTCACCATATAAGGTGTGAGACCCTTTGTCCCGATGGTGCGGGGCAGCTCCGGCAGCAGTTGCGCAAGTGTGTGAGTAACAATTGATTTAGGGTTTGGCTGTGTGCCCCCTTTTATAGAGGATTGGTGTGCGTGGGCCGAGGCATTGTAGGGTGGGCCGAGGCACCAGACCGAGAATGTTGGGAACCCTAAGGGTGCCCTAGTGGCATGGGTCGTGGCCCATGGGATGACTCTAAACCCTACTCATCCCTAGATGGCTATAAATAGGGATAGATGGGCAGGGGAGAAAAAGGCAGCGAGTTAGCGAGGCAGCCAGAGAGATAGAGTAATTAAGGGTAGGATAGATAGACTAGGGTTGTTCTATCTTGTAAGCCTGTGTGGCCGCGTAGCTTTGCGCATAGTTGCGAATCCATTGTAATTCCTTATTATTGAATGATATAGAAAGGTTGGGCGAGTTGCCTGTAATTATTATTGGCGTACCCCTTTACTTGTGATTATCTGTCCGCTGTGTGTACTTGCGCTTGCACACGTGCGCGCGCAAGTTGGGTTGAGTGTCATGAGTTGGTGGCCGTACCAGGAAGAGGCACTTCGTGACATACGCCATCACTCAAAAAATTGAATTAATAAATGATGGTCGTACCAGGAAGAGGCACTTCGTGACATACGCCATCACTTCGTGACATACGCCATAAAATGATGGAAGAAAATTAAGATGGGATCTCAGGGCATGTCTGCCTACTACGCCCTTCCAAAGCCCCAATCCCAAATCATCATCTCATCTGCTATGCTTACCAATGAACAACTTCTTGGCAAGGTTTGTTTCTTTTATATATATATATATATATATATATATATATATATATATATATATAAATATATTAATTGAATGTAGAAGAAGAATATAAAGAAATAAAGAATGAAGAAAAGTTATAATTGATTGTGCAATATTTATATTAAAAGCATTACTTATTTATATTTTTGGTCCCTTGTTAGGAAGCTCTGGTCAACTATTACTTTAATTTTGATTCTTTTTTTAAAATACGTGTATGACTTTTGTCTCCATTACGAGGGTCGTTACTATCACAGCAATGCATTTCTTGACTTAATTTTGATTCTTCATGACATTAAAATTTATGTAAATTTGAGCATCTTGTATCATTATTATTATTATTTTAAAAATCTCAAATTTATACCATTAGTTATTATTCAATTATATTTTCTTTTTTAAAAAACACAAATCCTTTTCCATAATTAAAAATAAGGATTCGAGATAATTATTTTTTAAAGAAACAAATTCTACTCCAAAAAATAATATAGAGAAATAATTATATCCGAATTGATGACATAAATTTATTTATTTTATTATTTGTAACTATCTTAAAAAGTTAAAATGAAAATCAGAGAAATTAATGAACTTTTTGTTTATTTTCCCCTTGTAATTAATGTACTACTTTTCAAAACGTTTAATGCTTAAATTCAATTTTTTTAATACATTAAATAATTTTTTTTTATTTTTTTAACTTTCTTGAAAATCCATTTTATTCTTTGATTGTTTTAAATTTTAAGGTTAGTTTTTATAAACAAGATTTAAAACTTATGTTTTCAACAATATATATATATTGAACATCTAAAAAAATACCTCAGGGCAAAACAGTAATTTTATCACGTAATAAATGCCCCTAACCTCACCGGACGTTATAAGTCTAAATTCGTGGGCCTCATAAAGAGCAGACGTTACCACTCTTTAAAGGCCATATTTAAAGCATGTTATCTATAATGGTCAAAACGGCCCAAAACTCCAACGGGAAGCTCGCGAATAAATGACACCTTCAAACAAACTCCTATAAAAGAAAGATCTAAACAAAAGGTAAGACATATTCTAGATATCCAAAATACTCACATAGTACTCTACTGACTTAAGCATCGGAGAGTTCATGGGGAACAAACTCCCCATCGAACTTATTTGTTTTGTAGGTATTCGCCATCGCGAAGTACAGTCATCCAAGCGCCGCTCCACGAAGTGCCACTTCCCGAATTGTAACTCGTCAAGGGGCCACTACCCGAAGTACCCATTTCATTGACTTTGACCAATTCAAAACCTCCTAAAGACCAATCCATTCAAACGTTCCCTGAATTCCCGTCCTTTCAAATTATCTTTTTGCCCCTGACATATTTTTGCAGAATCAGTTTGGTTCCGTTACCGGGAACTTCAGCCAGGATATTCATCTTTCTTTCACAAATAAAAAATGTCTAGGCATTCAGGAGAGAGACACACTGTCCGACAATCATCATTCCGAGGAATTGGGACAAGGATATCACACTCTTCGTCCTCCCCCAGCTCCAGTCGCTGTCTAGTCTCAGAAAGATTGGGACCGCAGCCAGAAGTTTCCAGACGTTCTCAAGATTTGAGAGAACAACTCAATTCAAAGAGAATTGAGGATACAGAAAAAGAGTTGCAGAGGTTGCAAAGAGAAAATGAACAATTAAAACAAGATCAAGAGCTTTCACGACAATGGTTAAAGTTGAGGGCTGAGTTTCTGAAAGCTGGCGCGGATCTGCCCCCTCCAAGATTCCTGGGGGATCCTTCAGACTTTCCACAACGAACACCAACAGCCACCAAAAGAGATGAAAGGCATGGAACATGAACTGGCAGAAAACAAATGGTCAACGAAGTAGGGGAAAGTCATCATTCATCGAAACCTATTCATAAAAGAGGGGACAGAAAGTGTTTCCCCGAATATAGTCCAGAGAAAGGAAAGAACACGACTAAAGTTCATAAATCAAGGTCGATTGAATTAGGACCTTTCGCCAAGTGGATCCAAAATGTCTCCCCCGATCCAAGCCTCAAAGTTCTGCAGTTCGTCCTATATTCAGGGCTATCTCGACCTCTCGAGCACGTGTGCCGCTACAAATCAGCCATGGGGCTAGTCACAAATGACGAAGCCATCCTATGCAAAGCATTCCCGAGCACTCTGTCCGACAAAGCTCTCACTTGGTTCACATCTCTACAAGCAGGTACCATTGATTCTTGGCATACCTTGGAGAAAGTGTTCCTGGACAAATTCAGTACTGCAGGAACTATACCGAAAATGAGAGGGGACTTGGCTAACATCAAACAGCGAGAAGACGAAACTTTACTCTCCTTCTTGGAGCGATTCAAGAAGACTTACGATGACATCGAAGGAATCAGCCAAGACACTGTCATCACCTGTTTCGAAGGAGGATTCAGATCTAGGATGCTATACACCGAACTTTAGCTGAGAAAGCCGGAAACCATCGGTGAAATGTTCAGCGTTGCTAGAAAAGTAGCATTAGCAGAAAGCAATGCGCTTGAATCCACCACAAAAAGAAAGGATAAGCAACATGAGCATCCAAAGGATATCGCCTCGAGCTTCTCAGAACGAAGAGACAAAAATCGAGGTAAGAAATTCAAAACTTTCACGCCTTTGAATGTTCCAAAGGAAAGTTTGATAACAGTAATCAAAGAGAAATACAGAATAAGGGATCCGGCCCCGATGAAGTCGCATTCTTTCTCCACACGGGACAAGACCAAGTTCTGTGGATTCCACAGAGACTACAGTCACACCACGGACGAATGCTTCCAATTGAAAAGAGCAATTGAAAGGCTCATCCAAGAGGGATGTTTGAAAGAATATATTGCCGGTATGCAGCAGCAGAAGGATAAAGGGGAGAGGGTGATCAATATGATTAACCCAAAGTTGTCCTCCGTCAAGAAAATCAAGAAGAGGATATACAATCTTACCAAATCATACCTCGTTCTGAAGTATGAGTTTGAACAGACGAAAGTCATCACCTTCACGAACGAGGAATTAGAGAACAATGAGGAGGCCAAAGTCACTCCTATTATCCTCGAAATGCGCATGACACGAGAAGGAATCGACAAATGCATAGTGAAAAGAGTTCTGGTTGACACTGGAGCTACAAAAAACATTATGTACTTGCGATGTTTCGAAGAAATGGGCTTGAAAGAAGAACATCTCAAGACTAGCAGAATGGTACTGGAGGAGTTCACGCCACATAAGGTACCAGTTAAAGGAACAGTAAGGATACAGGTCACCCTCGGTGAAGGGGACAAAGAATGGACAAAGGAGATCAAGTTCTATGTTGTGGACTTGGAATCCCCCTAAAATGTCATAGTGGGGACACCTTTCCACGTAGCTTTTGACTTAGTAATCTCTACATCCCACCGACAAGTGAAGTTCAATACTTCGCGAGGTGTTGGTTTTGTGAAAAGCAGCCCACGAAGTCTGCTAGGGTAAATCATGAAGATAAAAGGAAAAGGGATTCTCCCACCGAAGTTGGGTATATCAATTCAGTGACGGAAGATCATGACCTAAGGATACAAAGAATACTGGAAAAGTAAATCTGCGACTTAGTCGTCGAAGTATCACGAGAGAGCAAGTTTGACGAAGTAGCAATAAATCCGAACTATCCTCAGCAACTTGTCAAAATTGGAAGGGAGATGCCGGATCAACTCCGGTAAGACATCATCAAGTTCTTAAAAAATCATCAACACAGCTTCGCCTGGTGTACAGAGGATATGCCAGGTATTGACACTTCCATTACCGAGCAGGCACTGAACATAAGCCCGACGTGCCGCCCGATAAAACAAAAATCCAGACAATTTGGAGAGGAGAAAATACAAGGCATGAAGGAAGAGGTAGATAAACTTTTGAAAGCAGGATTCATACGCGCGGTAAAGTACCCCACATGGCTGGCTAACGTAGTAATGGTCAAAACATCCACAGGAAAATGGAGGATGTGCGTGGCTTATACCGACCTCAACAAGGCCTGTACTAAAGACTGCTACCCGCTGCCTCAAATTGACGCACTGGTAGATTCAACAGCAGGATACGAGTTTCTAAGTTTCATGGACGCCTTTTCAGGATACCATCAAATAAAAATGAAGCCAAGTGATCAGGTACACACTTCGTTCCGAGCTGCTGGGGCCATATATTGCTACAATGTTATGCCATTCAGATTGAAGAATGCAGGGGCCACATACCAACGAATGACGAATCACATCCTTCGAAGCCAAATTGGAAGGAACATAGAAGCATATGTCGATCATATGATTGTCAAAACCAAACATGGCACTTCGCACCTAGAAGATCTAGAAGAAACCTTTTCCAACCTGGCGAAGTTCAACCTCAAGCTCAACCCGACGAAGTGCACTTTTGGAGTGAAGTCTAGCAAATTTCTGGGGTTTTATGACATCTGAGCGAGGAATCGAAGCCAATCCAGAGAAATTAGAGGCTATAGCACGGCTCACCGAGCCCTGATGTGTCAAAGACATCCAAAGGCTAAACGGATGTATTGCG
This sequence comes from Asclepias syriaca, assembly GCA_027405835.1. Lineage (NCBI taxonomy): Eukaryota > Viridiplantae > Streptophyta > Magnoliopsida > Gentianales > Apocynaceae > Asclepias > Asclepias syriaca. Next base: position 13,611,008 of record CM049933.1, read on the forward strand.
GCATTAGGACGCTTCATTTCAAAATCGGCAGAAAAGTGTCTTCCATTCTTCAAAGCCTTGAAAAATTTGAAGAATGATTTTATGTGGACACAAGAATGCAGCCTTTCTTGGAAAAGTCTGAAGGACCATCTATTAGATCTTCCCCTGTTGCGACCTCCAAGCACAGGGGAAACACTCTTCCCGAAACCTCGGGAGTGGCCTCCCTACGAGACTCGGGGGCAGAGCAGGGAGTCCTGCCTCTCACTCCCCCATCCCTTGCTCGACTAAGACTTCTACTTCGCCCAGACGAACTAGCAGAGGATGGATAAGTAAGAGGGGTATCCCCCGCTGCACCCCGATCTATCAAACGGGGAGGAAACCGGGGTAAGGAGTCCAAGTGTGATTGGTGAACATCCCTACCCTCCACACAATTTCCCCAAGCTTTGCTAAACATAGTGGGACCTGCGACAAAATAACCAAGTTAGAATCTTTACGAAGTACCAAAAAACAATTTCTATCTTACCTCGGCCATTTCTACACCCACGGGCAGTGGAAATGCATGTCACATTGAAAAGAAAAAACACCCCCGGGGTGTATAGTCTAGTCCCGATTCGGTCTCTCCTCCGCAAACCCCAACTCTTTCTTCCGCTCAGATAAACCAGCCCCTATGCCGCACCACTTCAAACTGGACTCACTAAGTAAGTCGGCAGAGGAGTATACCCGGGATTGGTTCTGGCGACTATCTCCTAAATCCCGGGTAATGGTTTCTAGGAAGGCTTTTTCAGAATGGTTGATGGAAGAAAGATTTTGGATTTGGGACCACTGGTAGTCCTCACTAACACATGGACGGAAAGGGAAACTTATTCGGGACTCTACTATTAACCACCTCCCTTTGAAGTCTATCTTATTGGGTGGAGAGTCAAAAAGGAGAACTTCGTTTCGGCGCGGATGAAGTGAAAGAGTGTTGTCTGACATCCGAAGTGAAAAAAAAACATCCTAAGTATATTGGAGGACAACTCAAAACCCAATCTATGGCAAAGGTAAATCAAACAAAAAATGGTACGAACAATATTTGGTTGAACTTGTCCAGGTTGAACTCGGGCAAAAACTAAGAAGTCTACAAATGCGGGGTCCATGGGAAGTCGAAGTCCCACCTCAAAATGAGCTAAAGGAAGGGGGATGTTGTGGATTGACATTTTTCCTACCACGGGAGCTACAAAAACCCTATATGTCCTAGGATCTACACTATACCTACGGGCAAAGAACTCTGCCTACTCACGGGTAATCCTACTTCGCCCCAAAGCAAAATCTGAGGCAGGAGGTGCAGGCATGGGCGGTTGGAAGGGAACACCCTCAAGAACCTCACCCTGGCCTTCCCTAACCGCCATAGTAACCTCTGGTTGGGCAGGCTGAGGATCACCAAAACCCTCAGTCATGAGTTCCTCAACCTCCCTTTCATCTTCTCTCTGGGCAGCCATTTCCTACCTGCGAACGGAAGTTCAACATTTAGAAGTCCATTCAAACAAAAAAGCTACCCAGTAAGAGAAACCTAAATCATGTCTAAGCCCTAGGTTTTTAAGAACACATGATACTACCACTACTACCTCACAGAAAAATAGAACAAAAAACACCCTCCGCAGAATAAAACAGAGGAAGCATAGAAAACAGTCGAATGTGGCATATCAACAATGGTGGAATAAACAAAAACCAGTCATCAATAAAAAGACAAAATATACCTTTTTAAGTATCTGAATCTGAGATGGAAGTCTGAAAAATATGACTGAACTCGCGACGAAAATAAAGGCTAAGGAATCTTCAGAAGACGTTAATGGCAGAAAGTTATAAAGCAAGGAGGCGAAAGTAAGAAAAAAGGGTGTATGTGGAAGAAGGACTATTAAATAGCCGAAAAGGAGCTTTTTGCAGAATGATTACTCGCCAGAACCAATGCATCGGGGAAGGTGAAGGGGCGCTTCTGCTGGTTGACATTTTGCCATTAATGACAGAGGCAGAAGACGAAAAGACAGTTGGTCACAATCAAAGACCCTAATTTCAGCCACAAGTCAAAGTACTCAAGATGCAACTATTCCGCCGAAGCCCCCATACTTCGTCATGTGGCACTTCGACGAGGGGCCACTGAACATCCAGAAAAATACCTTAGGGGCAAAACAGTAATTTTATCACGTAATAAATGCCCCTGACCTCACCGGACATCATAAGTCCAAATTCATGGGCCTCATAAAGAGCAGACGTTACCACTCTTTAAAGGCCATATTTAAAGCTCGTTAACTACAACGGCCAAAACGGCCCAAAACTCCAACGGGAAGCTCACGAATAAATGACACCATCAAATAAACTCCTATAAAAGAAAGATCTGAACAAAAGGTAAGACAGACTCCAGATATCCAAAATACTCACATAGTACTCTACTGACTTAAGCATCGGAGAGTTCACGGGGAACAAACTCCTCATCGAACTTATTTGTTTTGTAGGTACTCGGCATCGCGAAGTACAGTCATCCAAGCGCTGCTCCACGAAGTGCCGCTTCCCGAATTGTAACTTGTCAAGGGGCCACTACCCGAAGTACCCATTTCATTGACTTTGACCAATTCAAAATCTCCTAAAGACCAATCCATTCAAATGTTCCCTGAATTTCCGTCCTTTCAAATTACCTTTTTACCCCCTGACAAATTTTTACCTTTATTTATTTATTTATTTATAGATACATATAAAATTTTAATTTTGTTATATTTTTAAAAAGTAATATTTCATATAATAAATATTTAATAATATTACTAATCTCTGATGGTCCACATAAACATTGTCTTTATATTAAAAAAACATACAAAATAAAAAACTACAATTAGAATCTTTGACTAATATCATATTTTATTTCATTTATTTGTCCTAAAAAAAGCTAAATGTTTTTTCTCTAATATCTCATTGTAGTTAATCTATACTGGTTTGTGAAACTCTTATAAGTCAACTATTCGTAATTTACAAAAATAACCTTACTAATATTCAAAATTTCAAACATTATTCGAAATTATAATATGTAATAAATAAGTTTGATTATCTTTCTGAAACAAGGAAAATAGAATCTTTATTACCAACATTCATAAATAATGTTGTTTAAGATATAATGTAATAAAATAAATTATTTATATTTTGTATTTTTTTATAAAAATTATTTCTGAGAATTAAAATTATTATGTTTAAATTTGAAAAAGGCAAAAATAGAAAAAAAAGAAGGCGCTTACATCAATTTTATTCTTGTGATTTTTGGTTCCCACAGTTGATGGATTGGCGTGCAAAAGAAAGTTTTCTTAAAGGATTTGCATTTTTGAGGTGTGCATTTTACTGGTATTCCTTGCCTATTGTCAATCATGCTGTTTTATTAGTGTGCAGCGAGGGTTCTTACCATCTAAGCAACACCCCTTGACTAATTATATAATTTAAATATATAATTAAATTTAAATGCCTACAATAATCTAGGAAAATGATGATTTATACGAAAATAAAATTACTTGTATAAATCATATTTTGTATGTCCATAACTCCCCCTCCTTCCACTATCTCCATGTAACTTTCACCACCTCCATATAACTTCCACTACCTCCATATAACTTATACTACCGCAATATAACCTCCATGAAGTTATATTTGTCACATATGTATACATTTACATTAGTATGCATATGGGTATGTAGGTTACACATATGTATACCTATAAATATATGGTAGTTTTGTATGTTTTGTTACAAGAAAAATATATACACAAGTTTACACTATTTTGATTTCTATTTCATTAGTATTGTTTCATTATTGTTATAGATATTTTATAATACGTTATCAACACGAGTTTGCTCTTCGGAAGAGAATCATTTCGTGATTTTTTTCTATTAAGGTACGCTTTTATCTATCATGTCGAATCTCTCAAAACTCGAATTTGTTGCTCTTGATATTTCTAGAAAGAATTATTTGTCATGGATACTGGATGCTGAAATTCATCTTGATGCTATGGGTCTTGGAGACACCATAAAAGAAGGAAATATAGCATCAATGCAAGATCGCACTAAGGCGATGATATTCCTCCGTCACCATCTTCATGAAGGACTAAAGTTCGAATACCTAACGGTAAATGATCCACTTGTTCTTTTGAAAAATCTAAAAGAAAGGCATGACCACCAAAAAATAGTTATTCTTCCAAAAGCTTGTTATGAATGGCTGCATTTGCAATTACAAGATTTTAAATTTGTTATTGAGTATAACTCCGCTATGTTTCGTATAAGTTCTAAACTAAAATTATGCGTAGAGAATGTAAGTGAAAATGATATGTTAGAGAAAACATTTTCTACTTTTCATGCCTCAAATGTGCTCCTGCAGCAGCAATATCGATAAAAAGGTTTTACAAAATACTCACAATTAATCTAATGTCTTCTTGTAGCTGAACAAAATAACGAGTTATTGTTAAAAAATCATTAAGCTAGTCCCACTGGTTCCGTTCCATCCCGTGAAGTCCATTCCCGGAAGTTAATGTGACTATGATGAATAATAATGGAAGAGGACAAGGACGTGGTTATGGTCAAGGACGATGTCGTGATTGTGGTCATGGTCGTAGTCGTGGTCATAATAATAAATATTTGTCTACTTACCACCAGAAGTGGTATAATAAAGAGGACAAACAAGAAGACAAAAGTGGACGGAAAAAAGTTGTAAAAAATCTAAAATTTTGTGTTTCCGTTGTGGAATGAAAGGGCATTGGACACGTACCTGTCGTATTGCAAAAACCTTGTTGACCTTTATGAAGCCTCTGTAAAAGAAAAAGGAAAAGGTGTAGATACAATTTTTTTTTAAGATATTGACAATGATCCTATTGACATCACACACTTGGATGTGTCAGATTGTTTTGCTAACCCACAAGAAAATAATGAGATCATCGGTGACGGAGAAAATAAAAAGCAATTGCCCTAGTATGATTTTTCAAAAAATTTTGTTTAATTTCTAAGTATTGTTATTATTCAAGAATAAATGTTGTTTAGTTTTTTTTAAGTATTGTAATTTTGTTAATTTTTATGAATTGTACTTTTGTTCTCTTATTAAATTTTACATTTTATGTGAAGATTTACTTATAATTATATTAAAATTTATATAAATAAATAAATAAATAATATATATATATATAATATGTGCATAATATATATTTAATTACTAATTAAATAGTACATAAAAACATGTATAACCTCTATGTACTTAAATATATATTAAATTCTCTTAAAATAATTGTTATATTATTTTAATGATATATACAATATGTATGTATATATATTTGTTTTGGATAAAAAGAATATATATTATATATATATATATAATATTGTTTTGGATACACATATAATATGTACGTACATATGAATACATATATATATTTATGTATTTGGTCATTGTCTTACTGTTTATATATATATTGATTCTACACGAATCTGTCAAAAGGTAAAAAAGTGAATTAAAGTGTCGGGAACTCTGGGAGTTGACTTAGGAAGGCTTTATAGGATTGTAGAAAGTTGTTTCTTGGAAAAGTGAAGTATGGCTCCTGGGAGGCGGTACTTCGCTGGGCGTACTTGGTACTTCGGAAGGATATACCTAGTGCCTAAAAAGCCTGCAAAACAAGTAGGTTCAATGGGGAGTTTCTACCCCGTGAACTCTCTGATGCTTAAGTTAGTAGAGTATTTTGTGGATATCTAGAAATTAGGAAAAAGTCTCTTACCTTCTCTTCAGATCTCCCTTTTATAGGGGTCTGATAATGAATTTACCGTTGTGGATTTGGACTGTTATGACCGTTATGACCGTTTATGAGTAACAGGTCATAAATGTGGAATTAAGGAGGTAACATTTCCACTTTATGAGGCCCATAAAGTGGTATTTATGTCATTGGGGGGTTTTCTTGACCCACGATTCTCCATTAATTCTTTGAGGAATTTTGTGGCGGCTCAGTGGCCCCTCGTCGAAGTATCGTGAAGCAAAGTGGAAGATGCTTCGGAATAATTTCGACACTTAGCGTTTTTTTTTTGCGCTGGAATGGCTAGGGTTTATGAGGGAGACTAGCTATCTTTTCGACTAGCTGTCGTTTCACCTTTCCTCTGCCATAAATGGCAGAATGTCAGCCGACAAAAAACTTTTTCTCTTCCCAACGTCTTGATCCTAGTAAGTAATCATTTCAAAGACTTTTCTTCTGGGTATTTAATTTCTTCCTTCTTCTATACTTTCTCTTTTACTCTCATTTGCATAATTCTTCTGCCATTAACGCACTCTGAAGATTCCTCTGCTTTCTTTTCCTTCGATAGTTTAATCACTTTCCTTCGGTCTTTCTTCTCGGATTCAGACTCTTTAAAAAGGTATGCTTTATCTTTTTGCTATTATGGGTTTATTACTGTGTGGGTTTAAACTGCTCGTTCTGTTTTTGGGGATGGATTGGTTCTATATTTTCATAGAATTTGAGGGTTTTAGGATGTAAGTTTCGGGTAGCTTTGTACTTGCGTGGGGTTCTAAATATTGGGCTCCATTCGCAGGTAGGATATGGCTGCTCAGAGGGAAAATGATAGGGAATTTGAGGATTTAATAGATGAGGGTTTTGGGAATCCTCGGTCTATTCGTCCGAAGGTTACTGTAGCGGCGAGGGCAGCCCGAGGTGAAATTCCAGTAGGAGTCTCCTTTCAACCACCCATGCCTGGTCCTCCTCCTTCTGACTTTCCTTTAGGTAGAAATAGAATTACTAGGGAACAAGCCGTCTCCTTTGCCCGTAAATATAGCCTTGACCCTAGAATTTATAGAGTATTTGTTGCTCCTTTAGCCGGGAAGATGTCTCTTCGTCATATCCCTGTTCCCCTGGCCCATTTTGAAGTGGGGTTCCATCTTCCTATGGACCCTGCTTTTGCAGATTTTTTGATTTTTTGCTCGAGTCCAACCTGGGCAAGTTCATCCAAACACTGTCCGTACTGTCCTTTGTTTAATTTGTCTTTGTCGTCGTTTAGGTTTTGAGTTATCTTCCAATATCCTTAGTATGTTTTTCTCTTCACTTCGGATGTCAGATAACACTCTTTCAATCCGTCCCCGTAGGAATAAAGTCTTGCTCTTCGATTCTCCTCCCAATAAAGTAGATTTTAAGGAGAGATGGTTACTGGTAGAGTCTCGTATTGGTTTCCCTTTCCGCCCATCTGTCAATGAAAACTTCTAATGGCCCCAAGTCCAAAATCCTTCTTCCCTTAGCCACTTTGAGAAGTCTTTTTTGGAATTTATTACCCGAGACTTAGGGGATAACCGTCAGAACCAGACCCGAGTGTATTCCTCTGCGGATTTACTTAGTGAGTCAAGCCTGAAATGGTGTGGAATAGGGGCTGGTCTGTCGGAGAGGAAAAAAGAGTTGGGCTTTGCAGAGGAGGAGCCGAATGAGGACTGGACAATACACCCCGGGGGTGTTTTTTCTTTTCAATGTGACCCATGTTCCCTTACTGCTCGGGGTTGTCGGACTGGCAAGGGTACAATTTGTATACTTCTTCTCTTTTGATTTCATCTTACTTCGGTATTGACTTGTTGTTACTTTGCAGGTCCAACCATGTTTAAGACGGTGTGGGGAGATCGGGAGGAGGAAAGAGACGTTCGTCAGACTCACTTGAACTCTTTACCCCGGTTTCCTCCTAGTCTCATAGATCGAGGTGCCGTTGGGGACACTCCCCTCACTTACCCTTCCTCAGCTGAGCCTTCAAAAAGAGGTAAGGGAGTGCGTAGACCCCGGGAAGAGGAAAGGGATAGGACTCCGCATTCTACCCTTGAACCTCGTCGGAGTGCTACCCCGAAGGTGGGAGAGGACGAAGAACAACTTTGTCCTCGTCAAAGACGAAGGGTCTCACCTCGGCAACTTGTTGAAGACTTGCCTACTTCACCCCAAGTCTCGCCTGCGGCTGAACCTGAGGTAAGTTCGAAGTCCCCCGGTCCTTCTTGGCTTCAACCGGGGTTCGAGCTACCTACCGAAGAAGAGGGTTTGGCCTTGGAGATTTCTGAGAGGACTCCGCCTCTCAACAACCTTTGGTTCAACAACCCTTATGTCGCGGCTTTGGTTGGCGGAGCCATTTTGGAGCGGGCTCATGATCCGGAAAGCTTAGCCAGGATGAGCGAGATGGGGGTGGATGAAGCTACCAATCGAATTGGGGTTTTGATTGCTCGGGTAAGTTTCTTGGTTTCTTTTGCTTCTCCTTCGAATAGTTTTTTACTCGTTTGTTTCTTTGTTGTAGGTTTCTTCCTTAGTCCTTCATGTGTCTAAGTCCCGATCAACGAAGTAGACTGAGCAAGCGGCGGCTAATGCAGAATGGCGAACTGTCAATGAGCCTAGACTACTTTCGTTGGAGCAAGAAGTGAATAAGCAAGCTGCCCTTTGATACGCGAAAATTGTATCACCTTTTTAGCATGTTTTTATGTATGAATTTGGGTGAAATCGAGGGTAATTTGATCTTGATTGTTCATTATTCACTTAATTTCACAGTTTTTATGATTTTGGAAGTGTCAGGTGAAAAGTAGACGAAAACAGCAAATTTTGGGGCAAAAACGCAATTTTTGGAAATGTTGACCCGGTCAAAGGGTCGGGACAGGCTTCCCGACCAAGTCAAAGCACCTGGACGGGCGTCCAGGACCCGGGATGGGCGTCCCGAACTGGTCAACTGATCAGGACGGGCGTCCCAATCCGGGACGGGCGTCCCGAGCCACCAGAAGTTGTCCCACATCGAATTTTTCAGAAATTTTCACTCCAGGAAGCTGCTATAAATACCCCAGGCCCCCAGCAGTTGAATTCATTCCTCTCCACTCGATTTGAGTCATTTAGTGGTGTCCAGTGTACAATTCTCTAGTACACAACTCACTCAGAGACTCGGATCTCAGTTTTCTTACTTGTTAGTGTTTTGTTTTAGTTTCTGAGAAATAGTCTCAGATCTTAGGTTTCTATAGATAGGTTCGTTTCTGGTATTCATAGAATACCCGGGATTTCGTTAGGAGATCCTAAGAGGGCTCTAGGCGTTCGAAGAGTCAGTCCACAGGGCTGGGCTTAAGCTGGGTATTAAGGTAAAGCCCAATTACTAGGTAAAGCCCAGTTACTAGGTATCACAGTCCTTAATTATTCATAATCAACATAGGGTAAAATAACACCTATTTAGCACATCGGTCAAAAACCGCATCAGATTTTTGGCGCCGTTGTCGGGGAAATATCATAATGAATTTAGGATTATTGGCCACAATTCTAGAAACTTATGATAGGTAGCGGTAGTAACCTAGACTTTTGATTTACACTTATCTTATACTAGTTAGACAATCACTTTCCTAAATATAGGATTATCATAACTAATTAATTTTAGATAATATCTGGAATTAAGACACTTAGGATAATCAAATTTTAGAAAATTATTCTAAAACCATATTAAGGAAATTTACCTGCTTTCTAAATAAAAATCAAAATCCATAAAAATATTTTTCTTGCTTTCATGTTTCACTTTCCTACTTTTGTTATTTGTTATTTCTAACCAGACTTTGCACTCAAAGATGAAGAGAACAAGAGCAGCTACTAATCAGGCAAAGAAGACAGAAAACCCTGACACTCCAGGACCGAAGAAGACAAAACCAGAGGGCCCCTCTAGACCTGCACCAGAAATACCACGAGGGACTCTTCCTTCACAACCAGTGGAAGTAAACTCAAGCCCTGATGCCAGTGAACTAGTGAGACGATTCCTGAACACCCGTGAGCATAGTCCCACGGAAGAAGATCCTTCTGAGGATACCTTCCCTCCTAGAGAAGTACCCCAGAGATCTCCAATTCACCCTCCTGCCCAGAGAGTTCCTCTAAATCCACCCCCTACTAACCAAACCCAAAATTCACCAACCTCCCTGCATACACCCCAACACCTAACGAGCGCACCCTTCATCTGCGGGGAGTACTAACGGTATTATTCAATGTTGTCCGTGCAGATAGACACACTAACTCAAAGGGTCTATGAGATGGACCAAGGGATTGCCAGCAGACTGTGTCATTTAGACCAACTCAATCTGAATATCACAACTAACGTAGACCGACTCAAAGCCACGGTCAATCTTCAGGAGAACCAAGTTGCACAACTACTCCGAGAGATGGCTGATTTACGCAGTGAGCAGAACAGGCAGAGGGATGAGATGAGAACCATACGCATAGAAATGTGAAGCATTCGAACAGAACTACAGGAGATCAGAGATAGGATTCGTTAAAAAGGGAAGATTCTTTTACTTTCAACAAATAATTCGTTTGAACTGAAACTTGAATAATTGACCCTTATTTTGCTATTTTTTTTCAAACATTTTTAAAGGGTCCTTTATATTCAACAATTTTCTTCAGACATTTTATTTCGAATTTCTATGAAAAACAAGAGTTTTGAAAATACAGTTTATTTTCCACTAATTACATTGCACAAACTCAGTTTTGTTTTTCTGAAATTCTTGCTGAATTTAAGTTAGGTTAAAATTAGGGTAGTCATAATTTTCCAAAAGAGACTGAGGAATTTTTGCATAGAGTTTTTAACAACTTCTGAATTTCATTGGATAAACATGAAGCCTTGTTAAAGAATTATGATTATTTTTGGTATCTTGAGATTTTCAGGGAATTACGAAGAAAAAAAAAATTTGGAATTGGCACGCGTCCCGATGCAACCCGGGACGGGCGTCCCGAAGGCCGCCCCTTCTATAAAAATACAATTTTTTTCATTTTCTCTCAAATCTACAACCAAAAATTCATCTCTCTAAAAACATTTCTCTCTAGCCTCTCTCTACAAATTTTTGGCAAACTCCTCAAAGTTTAAAACTTCGAATTTCCCTCCAAAATTTGAATTTTAAACTTCACCCAAAAATTCGAATTTCCCGCAAAAAATTCAAAATCCATCCCTAACCTAATTTCATCCTTCTGAATTCAAATTCACCTCCAGAATTTGAGTTTAAAGCTTTCTTTCCCACCTAACTTCTCTCGTACGTTTTCAATGGCTCCCAAACGTGCTCGTACCACATCTACCATGACAGTTACCTCAGTGACACATCCTTTTATGCTGTTTCCCTCCAGCACAGCATACCAAGAGAGATGCACTGGGTACATCGGGCGTACGATACTAACGGGCATAACGCTGGATTGGGCAGCAGTACAGACACTGGGAGTAGAGCCAGAAGTCAGACGCATACTCGACGTGCCACCCTACAGTCGAGTATTCATCGTCACCGAGCCCACATACTTGGAGCTGGTATGTGAGTTCTATGCGTCTTTTACCTGCCACCAGGAGCAGATCACATTCCGTTTAGGCGGAATAGATCGGTCGATGAGCATGGCCGAGTTCAGCATCGCCCTAGGCATCTGGCAGAGAGATGAGCTGGATACGCCCGCATACACCACAGCAGTTCGAGACTTCACGTCTGCAGACGTCTCCACTGCTTGGGCTCAGATCTGCATGACGGGTGTCCCATACCAGCATGGCTTTGCAAAAGCCACAGGTATTTATCCTACTCTTCGTTACCTGCATGCTATCATTGCACACACATTGTCAAGACGACTGACAGCGCCCGGAACTGTCACCCGGATGGAGACATTCCTTCTAGCCAACATGCACATGGGATCTACAGTAGAGATGACTAGACTCATAGCGGTCGTCATGCGAGGATTCGCTACAGACACTAGGAAACAGTGTCTGGGACTCGGACCATACATCACCAGGCTAGCCCGCTACCTGGAGTTGGACATAGAGGGCTCGGAGCTTACTCTGGTCGCCCCAACCACCATTCCCATAGACGTTACCATTCTACGGAACATGGGAATGGTTGTACGGGATGCGAATGGCTGCGACACCATCCACACGGAGCAGACAGGACAGGCATCGGCATCGGAAGCATTTCCAGCGCATATCCCTCCATCCGAGACGTTCGTGCCACGTACTGCCTTCGAACGACACATGTCGCACGGATTGGCAGAACTATCGGCCCGATACAGTCGAGACATGGACAGGATTGACAGACGGCTGACGATGATGGAGGACAGGATTGACAGACGGTTGGCGATGATAGATGATAGGATCGCCATGAACACCAGCAGGATTGAGGAGATACATCAGCAGACTTCCCGAGTAGCGGAAAACTTTGAGTTTGACTTAGCAGACTTAGGTCCACTGGACAACGATCCGCCGGGTTCTTAGTCTCTCTCTCCTTCTTTTTTTCTTTCTTTTTTTTTTGTTTTTGTTTTTCTTGTTCTATGTGTATAAACATGTCTGGGCTGTATGACGTATGAATCTATGTACAAATTTGATTTATATGACATACAGAATTGTTTGCATTATTTTATGTCTTACTTACCCATACGAATCCTTTATTTTTTGTTTTACTTCTTATTTTCAAATAAGTGTGGGGGTAAGAATCTTTTCTGTTTTATTTCTTATTTTCAAATAAGTGTGGGGTAATTAGATATGCATGAACACTGAGGACAGTGCCAGACTTAAGTGTGGGGTAGCAGTGCACGGTGCACTGTAGCAGAGTGAAAATTTTTCGCATGATTTTGCTTGTTTTCACGTACTTTCACACCCTTCCAAAAAATTTCAAAATTTTTCCGTCTTTCAGACGTCTAAATGCAGTATGCTTGGTTAAACAATTGCTTATGTCTATGATATGTAGGTAGTATGTTATGGTTAGTAGGAGATAATTGATAGCTATCTTGGACTAATTGATTAGGAATAGGGAATTCCTGATAACTGAGCACAACTTTGTCTGGATTAGAGACCTCAACCAATTACCTGTTCGAGACTTAACTAGATAAAATTAGACCAGTTGTGGATATATTGGCAGTTAGGATGACTAGATGAGACTCTGAGCTAGAAGTGAAAAGAAATTAAAAGAAGTTAATCAAATAAGGGTAGTTTGCCAGCGGCCTTCGCTACTCGAGCACCACTCCTTCGGGGAATTTAAAGCCTGATGCCCTAAGGTCGTGTAGATCTGGGAGTCATCGGAGTGGGACTCGCTACATGGGTAGTTGAAGTTGACGTGTTCTAAGCAGACTCAAAATACCCTGAATCTATAAAGAAAATAACTAAATGCTAAAACATTAAGAATCTGATCACCAAAGCTCAGAACTCAAAAAGTTGTCTGTTGTTAATATGTCTAGCGATAGGTCGAAGTGTTATTTGGTAGTAGTTAAGACAAGAGTACATTGTGTTGACTATCTGGTCTGGACTAGTACACACACTACACATCAGGAAGACCCTGTGACTAAGAAAAAGGTCCAAACTAGTTGTTGATTTATTTTCTGCCTGATCATAACAAGCTACTAGAGACATTTGAGACCTTGTCATAGCAACCTAACCAGACAGACCTGTATTAAGACTTGTCTGAAGAATTTTTGGAATAAAAACATGACTAGGAATTTAAGTAACTTCAGGTAGACTTTGCTTGAGGACAAGCAAAAAGCTAAGTGTGGGGTTATCTGATACGCGAAAATTGTATCACCTTTTTAGCATGTTTTTATGTATGAATTTGGGTGAAATCGAGGGTAATTTGATCTTGATTGTTCATTATTCACTTAATTTCACAGTTTTTATGATTTTGGAAGTGTCAGGTGAAAAGTAGACGAAAACAGCAAATTTTGGGGCAAAAATGCAATTTTTGGAAATGTTGACCCAGTCAAAGGGTCAGGACGGGCGTCCCGACCAAGTCAAAGCACCTGGACGGGCGTCCAGGACCCGGGATGGGCGTCCCGAACTGGTCAACTGATCAGGACGGGCGTCCCGAGCCGCCAGAAGCTGTCCCACATCGAATTTTTCAGAAATTTTCACTCCGGGAAGCTGCTATAAATACCCCAGGCCCCCAGCAGTTGAATTCATTCCTCTCCACTCGATCTGAGTCATTTAGTGGTGTCCAGTGTACAATTCTCTAGTACACAACTCACTCAGAGACTCGGATCTCAGTTTTCTTTCTTGTTAGTGTTTTGTTTTAATTTCTGAGAAATAGTCTCAGATCATAGGTTTCTATAGATAGGTTCGTTTCTGGTATTCATAGAATACCCGAGATTTCGTTAGGAGATCCTAAGAGGGCTCTAGGCGTTCGAAGAGTCAGTCCACAAGGCTGGGCTTAAGCTGGGTATTAAGGTAAAGCCCAGTTACTAGGCTGAGGAAGCGTCCTCCGACGGTTCTGGCGAGCAGAGTCGGGTCAAGCAATACGGCATATACAGCAGTACGCTCCATCTGCGAGACTTCGTGAAGGGTGAATTCTTTATGGCATCGGTCCCCCTGTCCCTCTCTTATATGTTGTTATTGTGTTTGTCCAAATAACTGTTTGAATACCAGATTATGTTTTTATGAATATTTGTTATTTATGTTGAAGTATTATGTTTTTCTAGAAATGGCCACCTGCTTAAATATCCATTATGTCTGCATGTCTATCGCCGTTCTTTTAAACTGAAATTAGGGTTATAGACAATTCCTAACCACGGTCTATTCATAACCTGTTTAGTTTAACAGACATCAATTAGTATTGGTGTCTGCCATACTAGATAAAATAATCTGCGGAACACCCCGTTGGTTGAAAGTAGTCTAGGTAGGCTGAGTAGAGTTTTATGCCGGCGGTTATGCGAAGAGCAGTATGATCCCCAAAGTGACATAGGGCGGTCATTGCTGACTTTAGTCCGAGCCGTGAGTAGGGCCGTTACCCTTAACGATGGGGCGGTAGCGTAGAAACTCAGATGTGGTAGCCTTTAGACACATAACATAATTGCAATCTAGGCCAAGACATGTCTAAAACACTCGAATATAGGTCAATCAACGTATAGTAACAGTATAACATAAAATCAGGATCTAATCTTTAAAACACTTTCAGGTTTAGCTAGACTTAAACCTAGTGGAGAATGAATCACCCTCTCATCAAAATTATTGATGAAGATTGCATAACTGGATTATAAGATAAGAGTTAGGAAGAAAGGCTAGTTACTACTAAGCCGTTGCCACTTCCCTGGGAGTACGAAATTTAACTTAATAAAATCGTAGATACTTTCCAACAGACTAGCTACACGATAGGTACTCTGCCTTAGGTTCTGGCTGATTAAGTGACACCATAGAGACTAAATGTGACAATTAGTCAATCACAGTCCTTAATTATTCATAATCAACATAGGGTAAAATAACACCTATTTAGCACATCGGTCGGAAACCGCATCACCCTTATAGAATCGCTCAACTCTGAAAAGCAGCAGATGTCCAACGAAGTAGAGGAGGTGAGGAGATTGTTGGCTTATATGAAGCAGCGGAATGCTGAGTTGAAAGTTGCCCATGACAAGCTGACAGTTGCAAACACTGAATTGAACTCGGCTAGGGACGAAGCTGTTGCTAGCCGACTTTACCTGCAGGAGGAGCTTGAACATTGTCGTTCAGAGGAGTTTAAAAGGAAGATCATTGATGATTTTAAAAGCTCTCCTGAGTATCAAGCAGAGATTAGCCGTGAAGCCGGTTCTTTTCTGGACAAGGGATGTGTTCACATCATTAGGCAACTGCATCTGTTTTTTGAAGACAAGTTCGGTCTCCTTCAAGCCTTCAAGTCCAATTTTAACAATGACTTTTGCCGCCAAGGAGCTGACTTCGTCCCATTCACTTCCGAGGAGTTAGAAGCGCTTCGAGAAAGGGATGAAAAGAAGGGAAAACCTTTTTGGACACCGCCCCATCCTTCTTCTCCTACTTTCTGGGATATGTTGGGCGAAGGACCAAGCTCTGCTACCCCATAAGCTTGTAATTATTTTTGTAAATGTTGAAGTGTTGTCTTGACTTTTCTATCAATACTCCGAAATTTTACTCGGCTGAATTTTTACCAAGTATTGTCTATTTTAACACTTCGGCCCTGGGAACACTTCTTCTTCAAGTATATCTTAATTTAATACTTCGAATACTATAATTCCATTGCAAGTATTCTTTAAACCAGATACTTCGGAACAATGAACACCTTTATAGTGAGATTTCAAGGACTCAAAAGTTTTGACATTGTTGACTAGGTACTTATAAAAGTTTTTCTAGGAGACATTCATACATAATACCTCTTCAAGTGGTTTACATGCCACATTGTTGGTTTCTCCATTGTACATCGTCACCCTTGCTGTGGGTAATGCGACTTAGGCTGGTGCTACTGCTTCTGAAGCATATACCAGGGCGTAAGCTGTTTCGCCAGTGGGGCCCCTAGTCGAAGTTCGGATTGCCCATAGGGCGGGATTCAGTTCATCAGCCCACTTATTTGATTTTCCTTCCAAGTTTTTTCTAAGTGTCATCAGTACCATTTTGTTAGCAGCTTCTGCCTGGTCGTTGCCCTGCGGATGAGCTACTAACGACTTCTAGTGATTTATGTGTAGTCGATGGCACTCGGCAGAGAATTTGGCTGAAAATTGTACTTCGTGATCTGTAACCACAGCTCTGGGTATTCCAAAGCGGCATATGACGTTTTCTCTGAAACACTTTGAGACATTCTCCTCTGTGGGATGTGTGAGAGCCTTTGCTTCTACCCACTTTGAGAAATAGTCAACTGCTACCACCAAGTATTCGTATCAATTTCTTGTTTTCGGGAATTTTCCCATCAGGTCCATGCCCCACATATCGAATGGCCATGCTGCTACAACCGGAGTTTGTTCGATGGTTGGTAGCTGAGGTATTGTTCCAAAAATTTGACAAGTATCGCATTTTTTGACATACTCCGCGGCGACCTTTCTGAGTGTTGGCCAATAGTACCCTTGGTTGATTACCCTTTCGGCCAAAGCTTGGGCCCCGGGGTGTCCCCCGCAGACCCCTTCGTGTATTTCCGCAAGGAGGTCGTTGACTTGGGTATGCGGGTGATAACTCTAAAATAATAGAGTTATTCACCTCTAATTCTCCACATTTTATTCGGGATTTAATTGACTTTATTTGGAAAAGTGAATAAAAATGTGTTGATTTAATGTTTTCTCTCTTTTTGCCTTTTTATGTGGATTTATTGCTAAAAGACAATTTATTTGAATTAATTTCTCAAATTAAGGATGAGTTGTATTGTTTGTTGTTACTTGGGAATTAATTGAATTAAATTGGCGGAACAAGGGCAATGAGGGGATTTTTGATTTTGGTTGGATGCAAGTTGACCGTGACTAGCTTGAAACAAGTGTGAAAATTGGCAGCTATATATATATATATATATATATATATCTATGTATATATGTATATATGTATATTATACACCCACACACCTTTCGGTCATGCACAAATCCAGCTGGACATGTTAAAGGTCAAACCTGCGGTACTATGCATTTAATCCCTTTGTCCTATCTGTTTTACATGTATATATACACATATATATATATGTATACTTGTATATATATATATATATGTGTGTTGCTTTAGTATGGCGACAAGGGAACAAAAAGGTTGAAGACAAAGTCAAAATTTCAGACATGGCAGCTGAGATGTTGCTGATATCCCTGCAGCCGCCAGAGGAAGAAGACAAAGACCTGCAGAAAGTACTGATGTTCTGCTGCAAAAACCTGCGGCTGTCAGAAGAAAGAGACAAACACTCTGCAGGAAATGCTGCAGCATTGGGAGGAAACGACAGAAGAACACATAATGCAGCTGAAGACCAGCTGAAGTGGCTGCAATATGCAGAGGAAGAAGACAAGAACTCCAGAAGTCAGCTGGGATTTATTTTTGATTTTTGCTGGAATTTTTGGAGAAAATTCCAGAAATTATAGACACATGGCAGCTCGGTAATGGCTCTGGGTTCACCAAGAGATTATATATGTATGTAGCAAACCGAGAGAAAAGAGTAAGTTTTTGGAGAGTTTGGAAGGTAAGTCATTTGTAGAGATTAGAAGGCTCCTGGCCGAGATAGAGAGTAGGTTTTTCTTCTTAGTTTTTCTTAGGATAGTTTAGTTTTTCTTCTTAGTTTTAGGCTGACCTTTAGGAAGGGAAGAACACAAGAGTGAGCAGGGTGACTTGCTGCAGCATTCATCAGTGAGCAGCAACGAAGCAGCAGCATCCAGCAGAGGAGACGAAGGGCAGCAGATTGATTAAACTGATTTGGGCAGTGGGTGATCTTCCGGCCAGAAGTAATCCTCTCTTCATTTCCTCAATTTGCTACTATTTTTTGTAACTAAATGTTCTTTGTATTTTGAGAATGTTTACATGGATTCAAGGATTGATTAAATATGTTTTAGGAGTCATATGTTTTCCATCTTAGGCTTGACTCCGTTCATTGGTTTCACTTTGGATCTCGGGACTATGCTTCCTATTACTTTAATCCTTGTATTTCATGATTCTTGGTTCAAGGAATGATTAAATATGTTTTGGGAGTGATATGCTTTCCGTCTTAGGGTTGATTCCGTTGATTGGTGTCACTATGGACCTAGGGGCTGTTTTTCCCATTACGTTATTCTTTGTTTTCCATGATTCGTTTCAGCATAATATATATCTTTAACCTGAAGATGTTGTGGTGTAGTTAAGTATGAGCATGTTGAATACATTTTTTTACTATGATGATAAGTATGCTGTAGCATTACTTTCTGTTTTTATGTTTAATGCTTGTATGGGGCAAAGCTTGGTTTATTCATGTATAATTACATTAGAATTATGTGGCGTTAGATTGAGCACTGTGAACAGCGGTAACTCATATAGTAGTGGATTGATAACTGCGTGAACAGCGGTACCTCCACTGACTAGCGTTGCACTAGGTCCAAGGTATGTTATCGGGGATCTAGACTAGTAGATCAAGTGGTCTGGGTGAAACCAGACATGCTGTAGCATTGATATGGAACTGAAAGCATGCTTTGTATACTTAGATTCATCTTTGGCTTGTACTTACATTTTTGGCGTGAATGCCGCAGCATTGTATTACCTGCAGTACTCTTGTGATTATTTCCAGTAGGCTAACCTTTAACTGTTAGTTTAGTTAGGAGTAGGAATGCCGTAGCATTAGACCAATCTCAGTTTCATGATTTACCATTCTTTATTCTTTATTTTTTATTCATTATTCTTTATTCTTTTAACCATTTGTACAATCATATTTGCTTTTGTAATTGGCATACATAGTCCCTGTGGGATCGATAATCTTGTACTTAGGTACATATATTACTTGTTGACCGGTGTATACTTGCACTTGTTAAGATTGCGTTGATTTATTCTATATTCTTATCTTCTCAATTTGTGACACACGCACACAACGCAACAAGTTTTTGGCGCCGTTGCCGGGGACTTTGGAGTCAATTTGATTGTAAATATTGATTGTTTGCATTTGGTTACTTTTATTTTTCAGTTTATTTTTATTCTCATTCCTGAGCTTATGAGATTATTGAAATGATTGTATGAGGGACAAATAAATTATGCATGGGCTGAAATGTTTTGTGGATTTATTGATCTGAATTATTTGCTAAATGTCAGCTTGTGTATCATTCATTCCTTAACGTGTGCTGTTTTGCATGAGTAAAATGCGCAAGGGCAGTTAGCCCAAGAGATGAGGAGCAGACCACAAGGATCACTTCCGAGCGACACCGAAAATCCAAGAAGAGAAGGAAAAGAACATTGCAAGGCTGTAACATTACGAAGTGGCAGAATACTGGACGAGCAAAAAAAAATGAAGTCTGGAGCAGCTGAGTCGACCAGTGAGTCCAGCCAGAATGCAGAAATTCCAGTAACTGCAAAAGAATCAGTGGAGCCAAATGCTGCAGCATCGCCAATGCCGCAGCAACGAACCAGTTCAAAACAGCCGGATGCTGCAGCATCGGCATCGCCAATGCCGCAGCAATGCAATATTCCAGAGAGCAAACCAGTACAGCAAAGAATGCCTTTCCCACGGAGGTTTGCCAAAAAGAAGCAAGATGAGCAGTTCAAGAAGTTCTTAGACATATTGAAACAGCTGCACATCAACATTCCATTGGTGGAAGCCATAGAACAAATGCCCAACTATGCGAAATTCATGAAGGATATCCTTACAAAGAAGAGAAAGTTGGGAGAATATGAAATTGTTGCACTAACCAAAGAATGTAGTTTCTTTTTGCAGGATAAATTGCCCCTTAAAATGAAAGATCCGGGGAGTTTTAATATTCCTTGTTCTATTGGAGACTCATATTGTGGTATGGCCTTGTGTGATCTTGGTGCTAGCATAAATTTGATGCCTATGTCAGTTTTCAAACAAATGGGCATAGGTAAGTTAAGACCTACGACGGTAACATTACAATTGGCGGATAGGTCTATAGCTCGCCCATAGGGAAAAATTGAGGACGTCCTGGTAAGAGTTAACAAGTTTATTTTTCCAGCTGACTTTATTGTTCTTGATTATGAAGCAGACATGGAAGTTCCCATTATTTTAGGAAGACCTTTCCTAGCTACTGGAA
Organism: Asclepias syriaca; assembly: GCA_027405835.1. NCBI lineage: Eukaryota > Viridiplantae > Streptophyta > Magnoliopsida > Gentianales > Apocynaceae > Asclepias > Asclepias syriaca. The sequence continues at coordinate 13,631,391 of CM049933.1, forward strand.
GGGCTCTTATTAATGTGCAGAAAGGGGAGCTAACCATGAGATTCCAGGACGATAAAGTCACCTTCAACGTATTCAAAGCCATGAAATTCCATGATGAAGGTGAAGAGCAAGATGAGGATGCCACGGATGCATTAATGGAGGAAAGTTTACATGATGATGGCAAAACGGGGACCAAATTTGAAGTCAACGGGCATAAACTAAAGATCTACAGAGATGGAGACCAAGAGCAAACCGTTGCTTCTCTATCATTGGTCAATGATGAAGAATTGGGGACCCCACACAAATGAAAAATTCAAGTGAACAATCTCCAATTTTATTTTCTGTTTTTCTTTTTTTTTATTATTTATTTTCCGTTTTTCTTTGGTCTATGTTTATTTAATTTATTTGCTTTTTGTTTACTTATTTTTATTTTCTGCTTTTCTTTTCTTTTTATTTATTTCTTTTTTTTCCGTTCTTTTCTGTTTATTTATTTTATTTGCTGATTTTCCTGATTGCTTGTTTCTATTGTCTTTTGTGTGATTTCTGTTTTTCTTTACTGCTCGCTTATTTATTCTTTCTGATTTTTCTTTTATTTCTGTTTATTTACTTTATTTTATGTTTTATTTGTTGACTATTTATTTGACTTTAATTACTGGTTTATTTATTTTTAATTCCAATTTATTCTTGTCTTTTTTTGGTTATTTATTATTTCAGTTTTTTTGTCCTATTCTGTGTCGGGTACCCCTGTACCCGACAGCTGCCTTCTGCCCTAACTTTTTCAGGAGTCAACAGGGAGTATAGATATATATATATATATATATATATATATATATATATATTTATATTACTAATTTTTGTTGGGAAGACAATCATGCTATTTCCAGATAGTTTTTCTTTGTTTTGTTCTGCCTTTATTGTAGGACAGAAGAAGGTATACGTGCAGTATATGAACATTTTGGGCAGAGCAATCATTCTATCTGGATAAAGGACAATAGACCAATGGGTAAGAGAAAATCTGGTCAAATGGGTGTCTTTTCAAGGTAGGTATTCACTATTCTATCTCATAATTAATTTTTCAAAAAGAATGGATGCTTCCTAGTTAAAACCAAAAGACAACCATTTACTTCATACGTTTTCAAACTGAACCAACTGAGAGCACTTCTCTCTTAAAAACACAACAAAGTCTCACTACACTCACTATACTCACCACTCACCGAAAGAGAAAAGGGAAAAGAAAGAAGACACACAAGGCTTTTCTGTTCTTCTGACCGAGGATTCTGAAGTAGAAATCCGACGCAACCAACACCTTAAAGGTATGTTTCCTTACTGAAAATCTGAAGATGAACTGCGGTTCAAATGGTATGTTTCTTTTGCGGGGTCAGCCGAACAGCATGGTTCCCGTTTCCCCCTTTTTACTGATTTTCCGAAACCATGCTCAAATCTGTTTTTCTCTTCGATTATTGATACGCGAAAATCGTATCACATTTTTAGCATGTTTTTATGTATGTTTTAATGTGAAATCAGAGTAAATTGACATTAATTGTTTATTATTTACTTGATTTCACGGTTTTTATGATTTTGGAAGTGTCAGGTGAAAAGTAGACGAAAACAGCAAATTTTGGGGCAAAAACGCAATTTTTGGAAATGTTGACTCGGTCAAAGGTCCGGGACGGGCGTCCCGAACCCGGGACGGGCGTCCCGAACCTGGTCAACGAATCAGGACGGGCGTCCCGAACCGGGACGGGCGTCCCGAACCGCCAGAAGCTGTCCCACATCGAATTTTTTGGAATTTTTCACTCCAGAAAGCTGCTATAAATACCCCAGGCCTCCAACAGTTGAAATCATCCCTCTCCACTCGATCTGAGTCATTTAGTGGTTTCCAGTGTACAGTTTTCCAGTACACAACTCACTTAGAGACTCGGATCTCAGTTTTCTTTCTTTTTAGTGTTTTGTTTTAGTTTCTGAGAAATAGTCTCAGATCTTAGGTTTCTATAGATAGGTTCGTTTCCGGTATTCATAGAATACCCGGGGTTTCGTTAGGAGACCCTAAGAGAGCTCTAGGCGTTCGAAGAGTCAGTCCACAGGGCTAGGCTTAAGCCCAGGACGTAAGGTAAAGTCTAGCTACTAGGCTGAGGAAGCGTCCTCCGAAGGTTCTGGCGAGCAGAGTCAGGGCGGGCAATACGACGTATACAGCAGTACGCTCTGTAGGCGACTAAGTAAAGGGTGATTTCTTATGGCATCAGTCCCCATACCCCTCTCTTATATGTTTTATTGCTTGTCCTAAACATCAATTATGAATATCAGATTATGATTTTATGAATAGTTGTTTTGTATGTTGAAGTATTATGTTTTTCCGGAAATAGCCACCTGCTAAATATATCTTATGTCTGCATGTCTAATGTAGTTTCTTTTTAAACTGAATTAGGGTTATAGACAATTCCTAACCACGGTCTATTCATAACCTGTTTAGTTTAACAGGCATCAATTAGTATTGGTGTCTGCCATACTAGATAAAATAACATGCTGAACACCTGGCTTGTTAGAGTAGTCTAGGTAGGCTGAGTAGAGCGTTATGCCAGCGATTACGAGCCTTCAGAGTGATCCCCGAAAGTGACATAGGGCCTTCATAACTGTCTCTGTTCGTACCGTGAGTAGGGCCGTCTACCTTAATACTAGGGGGCGGTAGCAGATAGAGACTCAGATGTGGTAAACCTTTAGACACAGAACATAGTTGCATTCCAGGCTAAGATATATCTAAAACACTCGAATGTAGGTCAATCAACATATAGGAACAGTATAACATAGAATCAGAACTCATCTTTAAAACACTTTTAGGGTTAATTAGACTTGAACCTAGTGGAGAATGGATCACCCTCTCATCAAAGTATTTGATGAAGATTGCATAACTGGATCATAAGATAAGAGTTAGGATAAGAGGCTAGTTACTACTAAGCCGTTGCCACTTCCCTGGGAGTACGATAATTAACTTAGTAAAATCGTAGATACTTTCCAATAGACTAGCTACACGATAGGTACTCTGCCTTAGATTCTGGCTGATTAAGTGACACCATAAGACTAAACGTGACAATTAGTCAATCACAGTCCTTAATTGATCATAATCGACATAGGGTAAAATAACACCTATTTAGCACGTCGGTCGGAATTCCCATCAGATTTTTGGCGCCGTTGCCGGGGAAACATCATAATGAATTTAGGATTATTGGCCACAATTCTAGAGACTTATGATAGGTAACGGTAGTAACCTAGACTTTTGATTAACACTTATGCTATACCAGTTAGGCAATCACTTTCCTGAATATAGGATTATCATAATTAATTAATTTTAGATGTTATCTGAAATTAAGACATTTAGGATAATCAAATTTTAGAAAATTATTCTAAAACCATATTGAGGAAATTTACATGCTTTCTAAATACATTCAAAATCCATAAAAATGTTTTTCTTGCTTTCTCATTTCACTTTCCTATTTTTTTGTTATTTGGTATTGCTAACCAGACTTTGCACTCAGAGATGAAAAGAACAAGAGCAGCTGCTAACCAGGCAAAGAAAACCGAAAACCCTGATACTCCAGGGCCGAAGAAGACAAAGCCAGAGGGCCCCTCTAGGCCTGCACCAGAAGTACCCCGAGGGACTCTTCCTTCACAACCAGTGGAAGTAAACTCAAGCCCTGATGCCAGTGAACTAGTGAGACGATTCTTGAACACCCGTGAGCATAGTCCCACGGAAGAAGATCCTTCTGAGGATACCTTCCCTCCTAGAGAGGAACCCCAGAGATCTCCAAATCTCCCTCCTGCCCAGAGAGTTCCTATAAATCCACCCCCTACTGACCAAACACAAAATTCACCAACCTCTCCTGCATACACCCCAACACCTAATGAGCGCACCCCTTCATCTGCAGGAAGTACTAATGGTTATTATTCAATGTTGTCCACGCAGATAGATACGTTGAATCAAAGGGTGTATGAAATGGACCAAGGCATTGCCAGCAGATTGTGTCATTTAGACCAACTCAGTCTGAATATCACAGCTAACGTAGACCGTCTCAGAGCCACGGTCAATTCCCAGGAGAATCAAGGTGCACAACTCCTCCGGGAGATGGCTGATTTACGCAGTGAGCAAGGCAGGCAGAGGGAGGAGATGAGAGCAATACGCATAGAAATGCGAAGCATTCGAACAGAACTACAAGAGATCAGAGATAGAAATCGTTAAAAAGGGAAGATTCTTTTTCTTTTATTTTCAGCAAATAATAAGTTTGAACTGAAACTTGAATAATTGACCCATATTTTTCTATTTTCAACCATTTTTAAGGGGGTCCTTTATTTTTAACAATTTTCTTCAGACAATTTATTTCTATGAAAAACGAAAATTTTGCAAGTACAGTTTATTTTCATTAACTAAATTGTATAAACTCATATTTTTTTTTGTTTTTCTCGCTGAATTTAAATTAGGGTAGTTATGATTTTCGAAAAAGTGAGATTGAGAAATTTCTGCATAGAGTTTTTAACAACTTCTGAACTTGATTGGATAAACATGAAGCATTGTTAAAAATTATAATTATTTTTGGTATTTTGAGATTTTCAGGGAATTACGAAAAAAAAATAATAATATATATTTTTTTCGGAATTGGCACGCGTCCCGATGCAACCCGGGACGGGCGTCCCGATTCTGGACGGGCGTCCAGCGGGACGGGAGTCCTGCCTCCGGGACGGGCGTCCCGAAGGCCGCCCCTTCTATAAAATTTCAATTTTTTCATTTTTCCCTCAAAATTCACTTCCAAAAATCCACCTCTCTCAAATAACTCTCTCTCTTTTCCTTTGGCAAACTTTTCAAATTTAAAATTTCAAATTTCCCTCCAAAATTTAAATTTTAAATTTCCTTCCAAATTCGAATTTCCCTCCAGAATTCGAATTTCCCGCCAAAAATTTCAAAATCTTTCCCTAGCCTAATTTGATCCTTCTGAATTCAAATTCACCTCCAGAATTCGAATTCGAATCTTCCTTCCTACCTAAACTCCCAAAATCTCTCGAACACTTTCAAACCAAATGGCTGCCAAACGTGCTCGTACCTCGTCCACCATGACAGTCACCTCAATGGCACATCCTTTTATGCTCTTTCCCTCCAGCACAGCATATCAGGAGAGATGTCACGGATTCATCGGGCGCACGATATTGACGGGCAGAACGCTGGATTGGGCAGCAGTACAGACACTGGGAGTAGAGACGGAGATCAGACGCATACTCGACGTACCACCTTACAGTCGAGTATTCATCGTCACAGAGCCCACGTACCTGGAGCTGGTATGTGAGTTCTATGCGTCCTTTGCATGCCATCAGGAGCAGATCACATTCCGCTTAGGCGGAATGGATCGATCGATGAGCATGGCCGAGTTCGGCGTCGCCATGGGTATCTGGCAGAGAGATGAGCTGGATACGCCCGCATACACCACAGCAGTGCGAGACTTCACGACTGCGGACGTCCCCGCTGCTTGGGCTCAGATTTGTATGACGGGTGCCCCATACCAGCACGGTTCCTCGAAAGCCACAGGTATCTATCCTACTCTTCGTTACCTGCACGCTATCATTGCACATACACTGTCAGGACGAAGGACGGCTCCCGGAACTGTCACCCAGATGGAGACATTCCTTCTGGCCAACATGCATATGGGATCCACAGTAGAGATGGCTCGACTTATCACGGTCATCATGCGAGGTTTTGCTACGGACACTCGGAAACAGTGTCTGGGGCTCAGACCATTCATCACCAGGATAGCCACCACCTGGAGCTAGATATCGAGAGCTCGGAGCTTACTCTGGTCGCCCCGACCACCGTTCCCACTGATTTTACCATCCTACGGAACATGGGAATGGTTGTCCGAGATGTGAGCGGCCGCTACACCATCCACACAGAGCAGCCAGGACAGGCCTCGGCATCAGAAGCAGCTCCACCGCCTATCCCTCCATCCGAGACGTTCGTGCCACGTACTGCCTTCGAACGACACATGTCGCACGGATTGGCAGAACTATCGGCACGATACAGTCGAGACATGGACCGGATTGACAGACGGCTGGCCATGATGGATGACAGAGTTGACAGACGACTGGCGGTGATGGATGACAGGATCGCCATTATCACCAGTAGGATTGAGGAGATACATCAGCAGACTTCCCGAGTAGCGGAGAACTTCGAGTTTGACTTGACAACCTTAGGTCCACTGGACGATGATCCGCCGGGTTCCTAGTCTCTCTCTCCTTCTTTCCTTTCCTTTCTTTTCTTTTTGCTGTTGTTTTTCTTGTTCTATGTGTATAACATGTCTGGGCTGTATGACTATGAATCTATGTACAAATTTGATTTATATGACATACAGCATTTTTGCATCATTTTATTTTTTGCCTGTTGTGTTTTATTTCTTGTTTTCAAATAAGTGTGGGGTAATTAGATATGAATGAACACTGAGGACAGTGCCAGACTTAAGTGTGGGGTAGCAGTGCACGGTGCACTGTAGCAGTTTGAAAAAAAAAATTTTGCATGATTTTGCTTGTTTTCCCCGTATTTTCACAACCTCCCAAAATTTTTCAAAATCTTTCCGTCTTTCAGACTTCTAAATGCAGTATGCTTGGTTAAACAAATTGCTTATGTCTATGATATGTAGGTAGTATGTTATGGTTAGTAGGCGATAATTGATAGCTATCTTGGACTAATTGACTAGGAATAGGGAATTCCTGATAACTGAGCACAACTTTGTCTGGATTAGAGACCTCAACCAATTACCTATTCGAGACTTAACTAGATAAAATTAGACCAGTTGTGGATATATTGGCAGTTAGAATGACTAGATGAGACTCTGAGCTAAAAGTGAAAAGAACTTAAGGAAGTTAATTACAATAGGGTAGTTTGCCAGCGGCCTTCGCTACTCGAGCACCACTCCTTCGGGGAACTTAAAGCCTGATGCCCTAAGGTCGTGTAGATCTGGGAGTCATCGGAGTGGGACTCGCTACATGGGTAGTTGAAGTTGACGTGTTCTAAGCAGACTCGAAATACCCTGAATCCATAAAGAAAATAACTAAGTGCTAAGACATTAAAAATCTTATCACCAAAGCTCAGAACTCAGAAAGTTATCTGTTGTCAGTGTGTCTAGCGATAGGTCGAAGTATTATCTAGTAGCAGTTAAAGATAAGAGTTCATTGTGTTGACTATCTGGTCTAGACTAGTACACACACTACACATCAGGAAGACCCTGTGACTAAGAAAAAAAGTCCAACCTAGTTGTTGATCTGTTTTCTGCCTGATCATAACAAACTACTAGAGACATTTGAGACCTTGTCATAGCAACCTAACCAATCAGACCTCTGTTAAGAATTGTCTGAAGAATTTGTGGAATAAAAACATGACTAGGAATTTAAGTGACTGCACTACGGTTTAGATTCACTAACTCCATGTAGACTTTGCTTGAGGACAAGCAAAAAGCTAAGTGTGGGGTTATCTGATACGCGAAAATCGTATCACATTTTTAGCATGTTTTTATGTATGTTTTAATGTGAAATCAGAGTAAATTGACATTAATTGTTTATTATTTACTTGATTTCACGGTTTTTATGATTTTGGAAGTGTCAGGTGAAAAGTAGACGAAAACAGCAAATTTTGGGGCAAAAACGCAATTTTTGGAAATGTTGACTCGGTCAAAGGTCCGGGACGGGCGTCCCGAACCCGGGACGGGCGTCCCGACCCAGTCAAACCGCCAGGACGGGCGTCCTGAACCGGGACGGGCGTCCCGAACCTGGTCAACGAATCAGGACGGGCGTCCCGAACCGCCAGAAGCTGTCCCACATCGAATTTTTTGGAATTTTTCACTCCAGAAAGCTGCTATAAATACCCCAGGCCTCCAACAGTTGAAATCATCCCTCTCCACTCGATCTGAGTCATTTAGTGGTTTCCAGTGTACAGTTTTCCAGTACACAACTCACTCAGAGACTCGGATCTCAGTTTTCTTTCTTTTTAGTGTTTTGTTTTAGTTTCTGAGAAATAGTCTCAGATCTTAGGTTTCTATAGATAGGTTCGTTTCCGGTATTCATAGAATACCCGGGGTTTCGTTAGGAGACCCTAAGAGAGCTCACGGTATATCGAGCTGATTGCCGCCTGACTTACCTCACTCGAACTTCGTCATTCGGAAGGTCGCCCCTTAGGATAAAATCCTTTATTTCTTCATCCTAGGACTTCGGGGTAGGATAGAGCAATGGATAAGATCCTCCCCTGTGAATTCCTCTATTTGAATGCCTTCATCATTTGGGGTTTCTCCAGAAGCGATCTTCGCTAGCCTGTCTGCTTGTTGATTTTTATTTCGGCTAAGCAACGATAAGGTGAAGGGATGGAATTTTTCTCTCCATACTTGAGCCTTTTCAACATATGGCAGTAAGCCCTCTGATTGAACCGCATAAGTTCCTTGTATTTGGTTCACCACCAGCTGTGAGTCGGTGTAAACTTGTAGTGACTTGATATTGGCTCCGTGAGCCCATTCTAGCCCTCTTATCAACGCTTCATACTCCGCTTGATTGTTTGAGAGATGAGGTTTTAGCCTGATTGCTCTCATCTCCACGTATTTCTTGTTGGGCGAAGTTAACACAAGGCCTACTCCGACTCCTTTAGAGTTGGCTACACCATCCACCTTCAGTTCCCATGGTTCTTTGGTAGGCTCTATGGTTGAACTAGGGTCTGTATAGGACCCCTCTGCTAGGAAATCTGCCAGAGCCTAGGCTTTGATCGCGGTTCGCGACTTGAAAGATATTTCTTGTCCACATAGTTCGATGGACCACCTTAGCATCCTCCTGATTGATCTAACTTGTGGAAGATTTGCTTGAGAGGGGCATTAGTATAAACCATAATAGGATGGGATTCAAAATATGGCTTGAGTTTTCGTGTGGATATTACCAATGCGTATGCTAAATTCTCAATATTTGGGTACCTGGACTCTGCGTCGTTTAAGACTTTGCTAACGAAGTACACCGAGTGTTGCTTTGTTCCCTCTTCTTTCACCAATACTGACGCCACAATGACATCGGAAAAGGATAAGTAGAGGAAAAGCGTTTCTCCTGTAGTGGGGCAAATTGTTCCAAGAACGGCTGCACTCCGGGGTCCAAGCAAAGGCATTCTTCGAATTCTTTAACGCCTGGAAGAAGGGAAGACACCTTTCCGCTGACTTTGAGATAAATCGGCCCAGAGCTGCAATGCATCCGTTTAATCTCTGGATATCTTTGACACATCGGGGTTCGGTCAGTCGAGCTATGGCCTCCAACTTCTCTGGGTTAGCTTCGATACCTTGTTCTGATGTCATAAAGCCCATAAATTTTCCCGATTTCACTCCGAATGTGCATTTTGTTGGGTTGAGCTTGAGTTGGTACTTCGCCAGATTGTCAAATGTTTCTTTCAGATTGTCCAAGTGCGATGTACCGTGCTTGGTTTTGACAACCATGTCATCCATATAGGCTTCGATGTTTCTCCCAATCTGTTCTCGGAGGACATAGTTCATCTTACGCTGGTATGTCGCGCCTGCATTCTTAAGTCCGAATGGCATGACGTTGTAGCAGTATATAGCACTGGCTGCTCGGAAAGAAGTGTGTACCTGGTCGCTTGGTTTCATCTTTATTTGATGATACCCTGAGAAAGCATCCATGAAACTCAGGAATTCAAATCTTGCGGTGGAATCGACCAAAGCATCTATCCGAGGTAGCGGATAACAATCTTTTGGGCATGCTTTGTTGAGGTCGGTGTAATTCACGCACATCCTCTACTTCCTCGTAGATGTTTTGACCATCACTACGTTAGCGAGCCAGGTGGGGTATCTTACTTCGCGTATGAACCTAGCTTTCAGAAACTTGCTTACTTCTTCCTTCATTCCTCGCATTTTGTCCTCCCTGAATTGTCGGGACTTTTGCTTGATTGGCTTGCACATCGGGCTTATATTCAGGGCGTGCTCAACAACTGATGTGTCGATTCCTGGCATATCCTCTGTGCGCCAGGCGAAGCTATCCTGGTGTTCCTTCAGGAACTGGATGATACCCTATCGAAGATGAGTTGGCAGCTCCTTACCGATCTTGACAAGTTGTTGGGGATACATCGGGTTTACCAATACTTCCTCGAACTCGTCCTCCTTTGATACTTCGACCACAAGGTCGCAGATCTGCTTTTCCAGTATTCGTTGTATCCTAAGGTCGGGATCCTCTGTTAATGTTCTGATGTGTCCCACTTCGGAAGAAGAATCCCTTTTCCTTTTGATCTTCATTATCTGGCCTAGTAGACTGCGAGGGTTGCTTCTCACGAACCCCACACCCTGCGGAGTGTGAAACTTCACCTGCTGGTGAGACATCGAGATGACAAGGTCAAACACCGCGTGAAACGGGGTTCCGACGATGACGTTGTATGGAGACTCTAGGTCCACGACATAGAATTTTGCTTCTTCAGTTCGCTTCTTGTCTCCTCCAAGCGTAACTTACATTCTCACTGTCCCCATGACTGGGACTTTATGGGGTGTAAATCCCTCCAACACCATCCTGCTGGTTTTGAGATGTTCATTTTTCAACCCCATTTCTTCGAAGCATCGCCGGTACATGATGTTCTTCGTTGCTCCCGTGTCAACCAGCACTCTTTTCACGGTGCATTTGTCAATTCCGTCTTGCGTCATTTGCATTACCATCACAATAGGCGTTATCTTCGCCTCTTCATTACTCTCTAACTCCTCATTAGAGAAGGTGATGACTTCAGTCTGCTCAAGTTCGTACTTCGGGATGAGGTACGACTTGGTAAGATTGTATATCCTTTTTTAAAGTTTTTTAAAGGATGTGGAATCTGGGTTAATCATGTTGATTATCCTTTCACCCTTTTCTTTCTGTTGTTGCACCCCAACGACATATTCCTTCAAGCACCCCTCTTGGATTAATTTTTCAATTGCTCTCTTGAGTTGAAAGCATTCCTCGGTGGTATGTCCATAGTCGCGATGGAATCCACAGAACTTAGATTTGTCTCTTGTGGAGTAGGACTTCATCGGGGCAGAATCTTTGACCCCATACTTGTCCTTAATCACAGTTATCAAGCTCTCCTTAGCAACATTTAGAGGGGTAAATGTTTCGAATTTCTTACCTCGATTTTTGTCTTTTCGTTCTGAGAAATTCGAAGTAACATCTTTGTGGTGCTCGAGCTGTTTGTCTTTTCTTCTTCAGGTTGGTTCAGTCGCGCTGCCTTCCGCCAGGGCTACTTTCTTGGCTACGTTGAACATTTCCCCAATAGTCTCCGGCCTGCGGAGTTGGAGTTCGGTGTACAGCATCCGCGACCTGAACCCTCCTTCAAAACACGTGATCACCGTTTCTTGACTGATCCCTTCAATCTCCTCGTAGGTTTTCTTGAACCTTTCCAAGAATGAAAGCAACGTTTCGCCTTCCCGTTGCTTGATGTTGGCAAGATCTCCCCTGGTTTTTGGGATGGTTCCTGCAGTGCTGAACTTGTCCAGGAACATCTTCTCCAAAGTATACCATGAGTCAACGGTATCCTTTTTAAGCGACGTGAACCAGGTTAACGCCTTGTCGGATAATGTTGTCGGGAACGCTCTACACAGGATAGCCTCGTCGTTTGTAACTAGTCCCATGGCCGACTTGTACCGACATATGTGTTCAATGGGCTTTGACGAGCCCGAGTATAGAACGAACTGTGGAAGTTTAAGATTTGGATCCGGGGAGACGCTTTGGATCCACTTGACGAAGGGTCCCAATTCAATTGATCTCGACTGGCGTGATTTGGAAATATGTTTTCCATCCTCCGGGCTTCGTTCTGGAGAGCGCTTTCGGGCCCTTTCTTTGTGAGCAGGTTTAGAGGAGTGGTGGCTCTCTCCAACTTCGCTAGTCGATGGCCTTTTGCTAGTTCGGATGAATTTTTCATTTCTTCGAACAGTGGTACGAGTTAGTTGTAGATTTTCGGATGGATTTGCCAAGACCCTCGGGGGTGGCAGCTCAGCTCCAGCCTTCCGAAACTCATCCCTTAATTTCAGCCATTGTTGGGAGAGCTCTTGATCCTGCTTCGCCTCTTGATCTTGCCTGAGTTGTTCGTTTTCTCTCTGCAATCTTCTCAACTCTCTTTCCGTGTCCTCTATTCGTTTCGAATTGAGCTGTTCTCACAAGTCTGGAGAGCGCCTAGAAATTCCTGGCTGTGGCCCCAACCTTTCCGATATCGGACGGTGACTAGAACTTGGAGACGCGGGGAGGCGGATAACCTCGTCCTCTCCCCTCGGAGAGAAGATTGGCGAACAGTGTGTCCTTCGGATCGAGACATTAGGCTTGATGGTGGATTGTAAAAGTGAAATAAACTTCCCGGTAACGGAACCAAACTAATTCTACACAAATCTGTCAAAGGGTAAAAAAGTGAATTAAAGTGCCGGGAACTCTGGGAGTTGACTTAGGAAGGCTTTATAGGATGGTAGAAAGTTGTTTCCTGGAAAAGCGAAGTATGGCTCCTGGGAGGCGGTACTTCGCTGGGCGTACTTGGTACTTCGGAAGGATATACTTAGCGCCTAAAAAACCTGCAAAACAAGTTGGTTCAATGGGGAGTTTGTACCGTGTGAACTCTCTGATGTTTAAGTTAGTAGAGTATTTTGTGGATATCTGGAAATTAGGAAAAAGTCCCTTACCTTCTCTTCAGATCTCCCTTTTATAGGGGTCTGATAATGAATTTACCGTTGTGGATTTGGACTGTTATGACCGTTTATGAGTAACAGGTCATAAATGTGGAATTAAGGAGGTAACGTTTCCACTTTATGAGGCCCATAAAGCGGTATTTATGTCAGTGGGGGATTTTCTTGACCCACGAATCTCCATTAATTCTTTGAGGAATTTTTTGGCGGCTCAATATATATATATATATATATATATCTGTGTGTGTGTTATAGGGATATATATAAATTTACTAATTTTTTATTAATATTATATTTGGTTACTGGTGTACTAGTTATTTATATATATATGAATATTTTATATAGTTTTTAGATATATATATATAGTGCATCTTCCTATATATTTTAGTATTCTTTTTAGTATCCTTTATTGTTTAGGACTTACTTAGATAAAAATAAATGATATAGGGGCTTTTGAACCTATTGACAAGAAAAAAAGAAGAGAATTTCTGAACTATTTTTTTATATATATCATGGTTGAACAAAAATACAATATATATATATATATATATATATATATATATAGGCAATAATACTAATTAAATCCCTTGATTCTAGACTTATCAAATCCCTTAATTATATTCTAACCAAATCCCTTAATTATAGTCTAACCAAATCCCCTAAATACACAATAAGGATAGAAAATATCTTGACATCCCCCTCAAATTGATGTTGGTAAGTCTATGAGCATCAATTTACTGTTGAGAAATTTGTGTCTTTGTTGGGTTGAGGCCTTTGTAAAGACATCAGCCACCTGAAGAGAAGTAGTAAGATGAGGAAGAGTGATAACACCTCGAGTAAAGGCTTCCCTGATGTAATGACAATCCACATCTATGTGTTTTGTGCGTTCATGATATATGGGATTTGCAGCAATGTGAATAGCACTGGTATTATCACCATGAAGTGGAGTAGGAGCACGTGGAGGAAATCCAAGTTTGGAAAGAAGGCCACGTAACCACACAATTTCTGAACACGCATCAGACATGGCTCTATACTCAACCATAGTAGAAGATTTAGACACACTGTCCTGCTTCTTGCATTTCCAAGAAATTAAAGCATCTCCAAGAAAAATACACCATTCTGTGGTAGACTTCCTAGTATTGGGGCAGCCAGCCCAATCTGCATCACTATATGCAGTCAAATAAAGATCATAAATTGAGGGAAAAAAATAACCCACGAGTAGAGGACCCAATTAAGTATCGAATGATACAATGAACTGCAGCAAGATGGAGATGTCGGGGTGATTGCATAAATCTGCTAACTGTATGAACAGCATAGGAAATATAGGGCCTTGTAATTGTTAGATAGATAAGACTACCAACAAGTTGTCTATACAACAAAGGATCTGGCAAAAGTTCACCTTCATCTTTTCAGTATTTCACATTTACCTCCATGGGTGTATCAACAGCAGTAGTACCCTTTAAGCCAGCGAGTTCTGTAAGGTCTTGGATATAATTATGTTGAATTAAGAACAAACCTTGATCTCTAGTGTGAACTTCCAGTCCTAAAAAATAATTGAGACCACCGAGATCTTTCATTTTAAAAGTACTATGCAACATATTTTGAAGCTTAGTGATCATCTCTTTATCATTACCAGTAATGATAATATCATCAACATACACCAAGAGAAAAACCATACCAGTGGTTGTCTTGTGAAAGAAAAGTGAAGAATCATATTGACTTTGTGTGAATGAAAACGTAAGAAGAGTGTGGCGAAACTTCTCAAACCAGACTCTAGGTGCTTGCTTTAACTCATACAAAGAACATCTTAGTTTGCAAACCTCATGAGCATTCGTCATTGACATACCTAGCGGAAGTTTCATGTAAATCTCTTCCTTAAGATCCCCATTCAGAAAGGCATTTTTTTACATCCATCTGATGTAAAGCCCAAGACTGAGAGGATGCAATAGCAAGTATGGTTCTCAAGGTAGTCATGTTAGCAACTGGAGCAAACGTTTCTTCATAGTTGAGACAATATTCTTGTTTATTCCCAAGAGCAACCAATCGAGCTTTATAGCGATCTAAGGAGCCATCAGACTTCAGTTTCACATTATAGACCCTTTTACTACCAATGGGCTTAACATGTGGAGGACATGAAATAATGTCCCAAGTGTGATTTTCTTCAAGTACTTGAAGTTCTGCTTCCATTGCTTGTTGCCAACACTGATGTTTCATAGCATCTTTATAACAAGTAGGGATGGAGATAGAAGGTAAAATAGTGGTCATAGCCACAGGAGGTGGAAAACCATACCTTTCAACAGGTTTGTGAGGTCTAGAGCTTCTACGAAGTGGAGGAGGATCATTGGAAATAGGATCAATTGTCGCAGGTGGATGGGAAGGGACCATAGGAAGACCATCAGATGCAGGAGGAATGCATCTATGATAAACATAACCAGGTTTAAATCTTTGTACAGGTGTTGGTGAGGCAGAAAAATGTGGTAAAGTAGATAAATAAGGAAGTTCTAGAGGCATTTGTATGCTAAAGAAATGCTGATTTTTAAAAAAATGACATTTCTAGAGACACGAGTGCGACGTGCATGAGGATCATAGCAAAGAAATCCTTTTTGGGTTACAACATATCCTAAGAAAGCACACTTAACAGATTATGCACTAAGTTTATTCCTCTAATGGACAGGAAGATGTACAAACAAAACACAACCAAAAACATGAAGATTAGAATAATTTGGTGCATGTCCAAATAAATAAAAATAGGGTGAATTATTGTTCAAGTTGGGAGATGGTAATCTATTTATTAAATAGACTACAATAGCTAAAGCTTCACACAAAAAATGAGAAGGAACACAAGATTCAATTAGAAGAGTATGAATAACATCAAGAAGATGACGATTCTTTCTTTCAGCCACACCATTTTGTTGTGGAGTGAAAGGACAAGAACGCTGAGAAATGATCCCATGACTTTGAAGAAATGATTGAAATTCATTTGACATATATTCCCCACCTGAATTAGATTGTAAGATTTTGGTTTTGGCAAAAAATTGTGTTTCAATTAAAGCAAGAAAGACTTTGAACACTGAGAAAACTTCACTTTTAGTTCTAAGAAAATATATCCAAGTAAAACGAGTGAAGTCATCAATAAATGTAACAAAATATTTATAATGTTCATGAGAAATCACAAGAGCAATACCCCAGACATCAGTATGTACTAGTTCAAAAGGTTTGGTGGTACGAGGTTGATGTAAAGGAAAAAGAAGTGTTTTGCTCTTACCAAGTTTACAAGATGCACAATCAACAATATCATTATTAGAAGAAGAATTTTTATTTCCAAGTAAACCAGATTTAAGCAAGACTCGAGGTATATGAGAATTAGGATGTCCTAAACGTTTATGCCACACCTGATTATTACATTGGCTAATATTATAAGTAACATGGTTCGAAACTGGAAAAGGAGGAAAAACCAAAGGAAAAAGACGTCCTATTTTAGGTCCCTTTGCAATCATTTTCCCGGACACTTGATCCTGCACAAGACAACTAGAATTTGAAAAATGAATGGTACAATTATTGTTAACTAATTGCCCAACGGATATAAGATTAGTAGACAACTTAGGAGACACAAACACATTATTTAAGGAGGCTGAAATATCACCAACAACTGTGATAGGTAAAGAATTGCCATCTGCTGTACGAATTTGAAGATTTCCAGTATATTTGTGAACATTAGTTAAGGGCAAAGTAGTGTTGGTCATGTGATTAGATGCACTCGAATCAAAATACCAAAACATAGAATTATAAATTTTTGTTACCTGAAAGTCCTAAAGTGGAAAGAGCAGAAACTATCATTTGTTGAACCATTTCAGGAGTAATAGCAGACTGACGAGTATTAGAGACATTTGAAGAACCAACCGAGGCATTGTAAGCAGATTCAGATCTCTTTGGAGGCTGAATGGAACAATCGTTGATGATATGCCCTGTTTTCTTACAGTAATTGTAGAATGTTTTAGTTCAATTAGTGGAAATATGACCAAATTCTTTACAACTATAGCACAAGACTTTTGTCATATCTCTGCCTCCTTTAGATCTCCTTTGAGCAGAGTATGCAACAGAAATTGGAGTAGAATTTTAAGTTTTCTGCTCCAAGACAGCCTGTGTAATGAGTCGTTATTCTTCCCTAAGAAGCTCTCCTACGCAAACATCCAACAAAGGAACTGGCTCTTTATTCATTAGGTTAGATCTGATTGCTTCAAACTCACCTCTTAACTTCATTAGGAACTAATCACGTTTGCTGATTTCATGGATAGTTTGTACAACAAAGAGTCATTCAGGAGGAACATTTGCATGTACATCAGTATACTCAGCCCAAAGATTTTCAAAGGAAGAATACAAAACTTGGACTGACATACTCCTTTGATTGAGTTGACTCAACTCAAGTTTCAATTGGAACCTTTGTGCTGTGTTTCTTTGGTTGTAAACTTTCTTCAGGTAGCCCCACATTTCTCTAGAATTCTTATAAGGCCTGAGGTTGAGAAGTATGTAGGGTTCCACACTTCCAATGATCCAAGACATAATCTGAGCATCTTTCACCTCCCATTTCAAGTATTTTTCTTTCTCATTACTTCTAATAGGAGCAGGAGCAGTCCCATCAATATGACCCCATAATTCTTTTCCCTTGACAAATACCTCAAATTGGAATGACCAAGCAGAATAATTCTTACCATTGAATCGAACAAAAAATTGTTCAGATTGTTCCAAAGACATGATTCAATCAGAGAACAAGTCCAAGAAAACGAGAGTAATACAAGAAATACAAGATCTTCGAGGAAGACAAGAAACTGGATATGAGAAATACAAGATCAAAACACTAAGATCTTGGAGGATGAAAAAAAAAATTGGACACAAGATGATTTCAGTAGTATTTTGGCTCTGATACCATGACAAGAAAAAAAAGAAGAGAATTTTTTAAGTATTTTTTTATATATATCATGGCTGAACAAAAATACAATATCTAAGGACAATAATACTAATCAAATCCCTTGATTCTAGACTAACCAAATCCCTTAATTATAGTCTAACCAAATCTCCTAATACACAATAATGATAGAAAATATCCCCTAAATACACAATAAGGATAGAAAATATCTTGACACCTATGACCTGTATAAGTTTGGAAAGAATAAATTATTCTACACCCCACTTAAATAAGAGTGTATATTTTTGTTAGATGAATGCTATTTAATTCAAAGTTTGCGAATGTCATTATTATTATTATTATTTTATTTCTTTTAATTATAATATTTTTTTATTTGCTTGAAGAATATGGATGAAGATATATGTCTTGTCGATAGTGCAACTACTCTACTATTCTTAAAAATAAAAAATATGTCATTGCAATAAAGACGAATGAGACATATGTCACTACAATTTCGAGGAGTACAAAAAAAATTAAAGGTTTCAAAAGAGGCATTATAATGTTACCCAATGGAACAAAATTGAATATAAACTATGATTTATTTTCATCTAAGTCTCAAAGAAATTTTTTAAGTTTCAAAGATATTCGTCTTAACGGATATCATGTGGAGACTATAAGTGAAGGAAATGATGAGTACCTTCATATTACAAGCATTTTTTTGAATAAGAAAATTGTATTAGAAATATTGAATATGTTTTCTTCGGGTTTGTACTACACAAGAATAAATACAATTGAAATACATTCAATAAACCAGAAGTTTATTGATTAAAAAACATTCAGTATTTGGCATCACTGATTGGGGTATCCCAGTTCAAGCATGATGCGAAATATTACTGAAAATTCGCATGGACAGTCATTGAAAACCTGAAGATTTTTAAATCAAAAGAATTTTCTTCTGCTGTTTGTTCTCAATGAAAATTAATTATTAAGCCATCACCAGATAATGTTGGAATTGAATCTCTAACATTTTAGAAGGAATTCAGGGTGACATATGTTGACCAATTCACTGTTCATGTGGACCATTTTGATATTTTATGGTTCTAATAGACGCATCTAGCAGATGGTCTCATGTTAGCTTACTATTAACTCGCAACCTGGCATTTGCAAAAGTGCTTGCTCAGATTATTAGATTACGAGCACAATTTCCAAATTATACAATTAAATAAATATGTCTGGATAATGCTAGTGAGTTCTCATCTCAAGCCTTCAATGATTATTGTAAGTCTATTGGTATAAGTGTTGAACATCCTGTAGCTCATGTTCATACACAAAATGGGTTAGCTGAATCGTTCATTAAATACTTCAATTGATAGCTAGACCTATACTTATGAGAACTAAATTACCCATCTCAGCTTGGGGTCATGCAGTTTTGCATGCAGCAGCACTTGTACGTGTTATCATAAATATTCTCCATTGCAATTGGCTTATGATCGGGAGCCAAATATTTCCCATTTTAAAATATTTAGATGTGCGATATATGTTCCTATTGCTCCACCACAACGCACAAAAATGGGTCCTCAAAGAAGATTAGAGATATATGTTTGTTTTGATTCTCCTTCTATTATAAGATATCTTGAACCTATGACATCAGATATTTTTACGGCACGATTTACTAATTGTCATTTTGATGAATCGATGTTCTCGGGATTAGGAGGGAGAAAAAGAAAAACAACTTGGTAAAAATATTACATGGAATACTTTGCAACATCTTGATACTTGCACAAATTAGTGTGAACTTGAAGTTCAAAAGATAATTCATTTACAAAGTATAGCAAATCAACTGTCAGATGCATTTACCTACCTAATGAGAGTGACTAAGTCACATATACCAGCTGAAAATGCTCCTATACGGATTGATGTTCCAACAGGACAATCTATAAATGAAATAGCAAATTAGTCTATAGCACGCCAGAACCGTGATAGACCAATTGGTTCAGAAGATAAAAATCCTCATAAAAAGAAGGGAGCAAATGTTAATAATAAACCAAGGCTTAATACTCCAGAAGAGTCAAGAGACATAATAAATGAAATAACTCCAGAAGAAGTTTAGATACCTAAAGATAATGAAAATATTGAAAAAATATATATAATGATGAGATCTCGATAAAATATGTTTCATCGAGGAAACGATTGAATCAAGAAGAAATAACTATCGATAGTGTTTTTGTATACAATATAATATCATCTATTATAAATGAAAATGATTATAATAAGCCTACATCCATTGATGAATGTCGACGTAGAAGTGATTAACTGAAATGGAAAGCTGCAATTCAAGTAGAATTAAACTCACTTGCAAAACGTGATGTTTTTTGACCCATAGCCAGAACACCTAAAGATATCATCCCCGTAGGGTATGAATGAGTATTTGTAGGGGAAAGAAATGAGAAAAAATGAAATTGTGAGATATAAAGCACGTCTTGTTGCTCAAGGTTTTTCTCAAAGACCAGGAATTGGCTATGAGGTCACTTATTTTCCTGTGGTGGATGCAATTACTTTTCGTTATCTCCTTACTTTGGCAACTAATGAGAAACTTGATATGCGTCTTATGGATGTAGTTACAGTCTATTTATATGACTCACTTGATAGGGATATCTATATGAAAATCCCTAAAGGATTTAAAATGTCTGGAGCATATAAATCAGATTCTCAAGAATTATATTCAATAAAATTACAAAGATTTTTGTATGGTTGAAAACAGTCTTGATGAATGCGGTATAATCATCTTAGTGAATATTTATTTAAAGAAGGTTATCAAAATAACCAAATTTGTCCATGTGTATTTATCAAGAAAGAAAATTCACGGTTTACTATAATAGTTGTATATGTTGATGATTTAAATATCATTGGAACTCCTGAAAAAAATTTAAAAGCAGTAGATTCTTTGAAGAAATAATTTGAGATGAAAGATCTTGGAAAAATAAAGTTTTCTCTCGACCTGCAAATTGAGCATTTAAAAGATGAAATTAGAATGTTTGTTCATCAATCAAATTATATTGAAAAGGTCCTTAACAAATTCTAAATGGACAATACACATCCATTGAGTACCCCAATGGTTGTTCGATCACTTGATGTGAAGAAGGACATTTTTCGACCTCGTGAGGATAATGAAAAAGTTCTTGGTCCAGAAGTACCATATCTTAATGCAATAGGTGTACTAATGCATCTTGTTAATAATACAAGACCTGATATTGCTTTTGCTATTAATCTGTTAGTGAGGTTTAGTTCATGTCCAACTAGAAGACATTGGAATGGAATTAAACATGTCTTCCGGTACCTTCGAGGTAAAATTGATATAGGATTATTATATCCTCATAGTTCTAAACCACAACTTGTTGGTTATGCTGATACTAGTACTTGTCTGATCCACATAAAGCCAGATCTCAAACAGGCTATGTTTTTACATGTGGAGGAACTGTTGTTTCATGGTGTTCTACAAAGCAAACGTTAGCTGCTACTTCTTCAAATCATGCAGAAATTATAGCAATCCATGAAGCAAGTCGTGAATGTGTTTGGTTAAAATCCATGTCTCAACACATTCAAGAGACATGTGGTTTATCTTCAGGCAAAGAACTTCCAACAATAATTTAGGAAGATAACACTGCATGTATAGCTCAATTACAGGAACGATATATCAAACAAGATTGCACAAAGCATATTTCACCAAAAAATATCTTTACACATGATCTTCAAAAAAAATGGTGATATTGATGTACAATAGATCTGTTCAAGCGATAATTTGGCAGACTTGTTCATAAAAGCATTACCAACTTCAACATTTGAAAGACTGGTCCATAATATTAGAATGAGACGATACAAAAATATTATGTAATGATCAGGGGGAGTGTACAAAGAACTATGTACTCTTTTTCCTTAACTAGGGTTTTTTATCCCACTGGGTTTTTCTCTAGTAAGGTTTTAATGAGAGATATTCTTTGTACAATGGACATCCAAAAGGTGAATTTTTATAAATCATATTTTGTATATCCATAACTCTCACTACTTCCACTATCTCCATATAACTTTCACTACCTCTATATAACTTCTACTACCTCCATATAACCTCCATGTAACCTCCATAAAGTTATATTTGTAACATATGCATACATTTATATTTGTATGTATATGGGTATGTAGGTTACACATATGTATACCTATAAATATGTGGTAGTTTTGTATGTTTTGTTACAAGAAAAATATATACACAAGTTTACACTATTTTGATTTCTATTTCTTTAGTATTGTTTCATTATTATTATTATAGATATTTTATAATAATTACAAAATAAATAAGTTTTTTTATTAAATTTCTTTTTCATTAAAAAATTTAAAAAATTAAAATAAAAATGAAAGGATCAAAGTAAAAATAAAATGTAAATCAGAAGTTACAATTATAAATTAATAATAATACAAATTGATATAGGAGTGAAAGCAAAAAAAATGATCATTTTGCTTTCAAATTTAGAACATTTTTCTTTTGACAGATTCCAAATTACTTCAGACGCTAAAGTTGAAGTAAATTTAATTGTTTGATCCCAATCGTACATATTCATCCCATGACTTCCTCTATGGTATATATTCCTATTGCTCCACTACAACGCACAAAAATCGGTCTTCAAAGAAGATTGAAGATATATGTTGGTTTTGATTCTCCTTCTAATATAAGATATCTTGAACCTATGACAATAGATCTTTATACAACACGATTAGCCAATTGTCATTTTTATGAATCAATGTTTCAGAGATTAGAGGGAGAAAAAGAAAAATAGCTTGGTAAAAATATTACATGAATACTTTGCAACATCTTGATACTCGTACAAACTAGTGTGAACTTGAAGTTCAAAAGATAATACATTTCCAAAGTATAGCAAATCAACTATCAAATGTATTTACCGACCTAAAGAGAGTGACTAAGTCACATATACCGGCTGAAAATGCTCCTATACAGATTGATGTCCCAGAAGAGAAATCTGTAAATAAAATAGCAAATCAGTCTACAGCAGGCCAGAAGCATGGTAAATCAATTGGTTCAAAAGATAAAAATTCCCGTAAAAAGAAGGGAGCAAATGTCAATAATGAACTCGGGCTTAATACTCTAGAAGAGTCAAGAGACATAATACATGAAATAACTCCATAAGAAGTTTAGCACCTAAAAATTTTGAAAATAATGATATCTCAATAAATATCTCAACGGGGAAACGATGGAACTGAAGAAAAAAAAACTATCGATAATGTTTTTGAATATAATGTAGCATGAGCTATTATAAATGAAAATGATTATAATGAGCCTACATCTGTTGATGAATGTCGACATAAAAGTAATTGGCTGAAATGGAAAGATGCAATTCAAGAAGAT
Organism: Asclepias syriaca; assembly: GCA_027405835.1. Taxonomy (NCBI): domain Eukaryota; kingdom Viridiplantae; phylum Streptophyta; class Magnoliopsida; order Gentianales; family Apocynaceae; genus Asclepias; species Asclepias syriaca. The sequence goes on from CM049933.1 coordinate 13,654,378, forward strand.
CTCACTTGCAAAATGTGAAATTTTTAGACCCATATCCTGGACACCTGAAGATTTCATACTTGTAGGGTACAAATAGGTATTTGTACGAAAAAATTGAGAAAAATGAAATTGTGAGATATAAAGCATGTCTTGTTGCACAAAGTGTTTTCTAAAGACCGGGAATTGACTATGAGGTTACTTATTCTCCAATGGTGGATGTAATTACTTTTCATTATCTCCTTAGTGTGACAGCTAATGAGAAACTTGATATGCGTCTTATGGATGTAGTTACAGTCTATTTATATGACTCACTTGATAGTGATATATATATAAATCCTTGAAGGATTTAAAATGTCTGAAGTGTATAAATCAGATTCTCGATAATTATATTTAATAAAAGTACAAAAATCTGTATATGGTTTAAAACATTTTGGACAAATGTGGTACAATCATCTTAGTGAATATTTATTGAAAGAATGTTATCAAAATAACCATATTTGTCCATGTGTATTTATTAGGAAAGAAAAATCTGGATTTTCTATAATAATTTGTATATGTTGATGATTTAAATATTATTAGAACCCAGGAAGAAATTTTAAAAATAGTAGATTCTTTGAAGGAAGAATTTGAGATGAAAGATCTTAGAAAAATAAAGTTTTGTCTCGACATGCACATTGAGCATTTAAAAGATAAAACTCGAATTTTTATTTATCAATCAAATTATACTGAAAAGGTCCTTAAGAGATTCTACATGGACAAGGCACATTCATTGAGTACCCCAATGGTTGTTTGATCATTTGATGTGAAAAAGGACATTTTTCGACCTCGTGAGGATAATGATGAAGTTCTTGGTCCATAAGTACTATATCTTAGTGCAATAGGTGCACTAATATATCTTGCTAATAATATAAGACCTGATATAACTTTTGCTATTAATATGTTAGAAAGTTTTAGTTCACATGATCTTCAGAAAAATGATGATATTGTTGTACGATAGATCCGTTCAAGTAATAACTTGGCAGACTTGTTCACAAAATCATTACCAACTTCAACATTTGAAAGACTGGTCCATATTATTGGAATGCAACGGTACAAAGATATTATGTAATGATCAGGGGGAGTGTACAAGAAACGATGTACTCTTTTTCCTTCACTAGAGTTTTTTTTTTCCTATTGGATTTTTCTCTAGTGAGGTTTTAATAAGACATATTCCTTGTACAATGGACATCCAAAAATGGATGTTTTATAAATCATATTATTCTGTATGTTTATAATTTATTATAATATCTCACTACTTCCATTACCTTCATATAACTTCCACTACCTCCATATAATCTCCATGAAAATAAGTTTGTAACATATGTATACATTTATATTTGTGTGTATATTGTATGTAGGCTACACATATTTATGCCTATAAATGTGGCGTGGCTTGTATGTTTTGGAAGAATATCAAGAGATATACAAGTTATACTTTTTTCATTTCTCTAATTTTAGTCTTATTATTTTATTATCATTATTATTATATAATATTAACTCATAATTTCTCAGGTGCTACAAATTGAATTACTATATATGCATACATTTTTAAAATAAAATAAAATAAAATTTTATCATTCTAAACATACCCAAAACTTTTGGGAACAACGAAAAGGTCTCGTGATCATTGAGGACTCAACAAGTAAAACTCCGACCTCTACCAAAAGCATCGATATAATATATAGATATAATATGTGTATATATTAATTTTAATAAAATTATAAATTACTTGCAAATGTTGTATGGTTGTTTTATAATTTTAGTGAATGTTCATATAATAATATGTAAATTAGTAAATATATATTTTATTTTGAGATTAATTATCATGATATTAGTTATTCATGATTTTTTGTTTTACTTTTTGCGAAGACATACTGAATTATCAAAATAATTTCAATAATATTCTATATATTTCTCTATTATTTTATATTGTTGTTGGTTTGTTTATACAATATCTGTGTGATAATATCTAACATTTAGAAATAAAAATTATAAGAAAAACTCTATAATTTTATATAATCAAATAAGTAATAGCATAAAAATCGACTATAAAAGAAAAAAATACAAAATAATTAAAATTTTAATTTTTTTCTCTTAATGAACTTTTCGTTAAAAAATAAAACAATACAAATCAAAATAAAAAGATAACAAAGTAAAACAAAAAGTCACAAGTATATATAAAAATAATAGTAATGATGCATACATTTTTATTTTACGGTCAATTTAAGGCTAAACAAGCCCCAAAAGTTGCATTAAATTTAATTTTATCTTACCAATCATATATATCCATATGATCATGATATGGATTTGTTATCTCTACATCAACAAGTTCAGTGACATTCTTATCACTAACATAGTAAAGAATGAATTTTCCAGTCATTGACATCACCAGCTTTAATTTCTTTTCATTGTTGCAGCAAATGACATGAGTGAAATGGAATTTAAGATACCCGTCATTACTAATCATTGAAGGATAAGAGATAGTTAATGGATTAAGATTAATAGATAGCTTTTAGAACCATTCAAAATAGTCTTTCTCCATCAAGTAAACATTGAATATCATTTGTTCAAAAGATTTTGTCTCAATAGCACACAAACAATCCCCACTCTCAACAAAATAATAATAATCACTATCATCAATCGTCTCTGGTTCAAAGGTTGGAAGAGAAGGCACATACAAGTTAAATGATTCCATATTCAAATTAAAGCACAAAACAGAAGATAAGGCACATACAAGTTAAATGATTCCATATTCAAATTAAAGCACAAAATAGATCCCCAATCATAGAGCCAATGAAGATTGTCATTCCAAAATATACCATCTTGAATACAATCACATTCAGACATGGAGATCTCCATTACGGATTCAATCTGTTTCCAAATTCCTGTTTCAAAAGAATAGATGCAAAAATAGTATTCATTGTCTTCTTCATCCATGCATATGAAAACAAGCTTGTAATGATCAGACTTTAGAGGATTGAAACAAATATATATACGAGATGAAAATTTAGAGCTTTCTTCAACAATTGTGCATTTTGGAATATGTCTATAGCTATTAGTAGTCGGGTTGCACACAATAAACTCCTCGTCACCATTCAAACGAAAATGAATGCAGAACAACCCATTGCTAGAATTCAATGCCAAGTTTTCCCAAAAAAATGACTGCTCAATTGGGTGGTTATAATAGAATCCATTGTCTTTACGTTTTGCCCACTAAAAGAAATAAATTTAACCTCAAACTTACTCGATTCAAAGAAAAATAATAGGGCTTCAAATTCAAGTGACAAGCAGCAGGTGTGAGAAGTCCTATAGTGAAGGCGATGGAAATCAGAATATGAAATTACCGAGTGCCATTGCTTCGAAACGCATTGGAATCGGAGGAGGGACTTTGGAGGCAAACAGAGAAGAATATTGGTAAATATATTTGCGTTGTTGCCAATACGAGTTGCAGCCGCAGAGGGCATTGGGGACAATTGATCCGAAGAAATTTTAAAAATTTCTTCATTTGAAACAAAGGTTTGTGTAGAAGATGTAGATGTAATTTCTCTTGTACCAATTATGTGCTTGAATATTGGCAATTTTGGTGTTTCTTCTGAACTTGAATCATTCCCGGCCACGGCTTATCAGCAATCAACCTCAATTGATTTTCTAGGTTCCTTATACTCAGCAAAATCGTATGTTAAATACATAAAATGATCAATAAAATAAAAAGCAAAATTATTTATCATTAATTATTTTACTTTTTATAATTATATATATATACATATATTTATTTCAAAGATTCCCCATTCCATATTTACTTATTTTGTTAATGGGCATATGCTGCAATAAGTTATAAGGTGAAAGAAAAATATCAAAAATCCAGTAAAAAAGCTTTACCAATTTGAAAATAAATTTTTTAATAAAGCAGTTTTGGATGTTTACATTGTCCAGATGGTGAAAGTATCTTCTATTCTCCTATTTTCATGTTAAATGTATTTGTATATATACTATAATAATATATATTTACATTTTTATTTTATTGTGTAATTTAAAATTTTCTAGTATTCGTTATAAAATATTATAATATTTAATAAAAAATTATTATATATATATTATTCAAGACATAATTGAGTTTATGAATATAAAAATATATATTGGTAGATTAATGTTATTTATTTATTAAAATTTAATTAATTATCAAAAAAGTAAAGAAAAAAATTTTATATTATTAGAATAAAATTTTAAAATATAAATAACATAATCTAAATTACAGTAAAAAAATAAAAGAAAAAAATTTACAAGACAGATTTAAAATTACTTTCATGTATTATATGTCAATTTAAAATTAAACCAACGCTAAAGTTGGCATAAATTTAATTATTTGATTTGATTCATAATTACCCTTTCGAACACTTCCCACTACCTCTACGTCAACTAATTTAATTATTTGATTTAATTCATAATTACCCTTTCGAACACTTCCCTCTACGTCAACAAGTTCTACTATATTCTTATCACTAAGATTATAAAGAATGATTTTTTGCTCCATTGATATCACCAAACTTGCTGTCTTTTCCTTGTTGCAATGGAGGAAATGAATGAAACATAATCGAAGATAACCCATTGCATCCATCATTGAAGAATATGAGATATATAATGGATTAAGATCGATAGAGGCTTTTAATAGCCATCCAGAATAGTCCCTCTCCATCAAGAAAATATGGAACAACATTGGTTCAGATGATTTTTTCTGAATAGCACACAAATAATCTCCACACTCACCAAAATAACAACATCTAGTCCTCTCCATATCTTCATCAAGAGATGGAAGAGATGGCAGAGACCAGTTAAAGGATTCCTCATTCAAATCAAAGCACCAAATAGATCTTGACCAACAGAGCCAATAAAGATTGTCATTCCAAAATATTCCATTATAATTAATTATTATTTCACTCGTCATTTTAAATTTGGAATTAATCTCTTTCCAAATTCCCATTTCAGAATGAAAGATATAACAACATAGTGTAGAATTTTGATAATCTATGTATATAGACACAAGTTTATAATGATCTGACTTTAGAGGATCAAAACAAATATTTATAATGAATAAAATTTTGGTCTTTTTTCCAACAATTTTGTATTCGGGAATAAGCCTAAAGCAATTAGTAGTCGGGTTATACACTACGAAATGTATTTTATCACTCAAAGCATAATGAATGCATAACAATCCATTACTAGAGTATACTCCACGAATTTTCCCAAAAACATAACTTTGGCTTTTAGTAAAATGGATTAATCGGGTTGTAATAGAATTCATTGGCTTTACATTTTCCCCGGTGAAAGAGATAAAATTAAACTTAAAATCAATTGGCGGATCAAACTTTAAGGGATCAATAGGCCTACTGTCAAAGAACAATATGCCCAATATGTCATGATAGCAGCAGGTGCAAAATCTCCTAGAATGAAGGTGACAAAAATAAGAACTTGTGATTACCGAGTGCCATTGTTTGGAAACGCATTGGAATCGGAGAAGGGATTTTGGAGGCAAACAGAGAAGAATTTTGGTAAATAAATCTACACTTTTGCCGACATGAGTTGCCGCAATACGAGATGGTGCAGCGGAGGGCGTTCGGGCCAACCCATTCTTATAAATCTTGAGAATCATTTCTTCATCTGAAACAGAGGTTTGTGTAAAAAAAGAAAAAGGAGAAGGAGGTGAGATTTCTGTTGTACCAATTAATTGTTTGAATATTGGCAGTTTTGGTGTTTCTTCTTCTGAACTTGAATCATGCTCACCCATGGCTTCTTGATTTCTAGGTTTTTCCTTTCTTGATATCAACAAAAAAATAGGAACTTATTATTCAACGAAGAATAGAAACAATTTACCTTATTTTATGGATCCATATATCTTATATATAATATTATTGAGAGAGACAATTAAATTTTTTTTTTTACACTCTTTTTCTATGATTTATTTTATCCTTACATTTTTTCCGCAAAAGATGTAGATTATGATGCATGTTACAAAATTTTATTTTTATTTACAATTTTTTAATTAAATATTTATGTCTAATAATTTTTCATAATTTTTAAGAGTTTTTTAATTCAATATTTATATGTAATGATTTTTCTTATTTTTATTATACCATTTTAATTTTTATTTAAAATATAAAATTATATAGGATTTTTTTTTTCAAAATTTATCGAATTTACTTTTAGAGTTATCTTTATGAATCGGGAATGTTAACACACTCCATTTATCATTATTTTGATGAAAAATATATATTGTTTTAAAAAATTTTATATTTAATTTTAAGTGAACAAATAAATTTAAGTTAGACTAAATTCTAAAAATATTTTATAATAGAAAATATTAATTATTAATGAAAAATACATATTTTATATATATAGAGTTCTTTTTAAATATTATACTCATTTAAATATTTTAAATAAATTTAAGTTAGACAAAGTTAATGACATTGGAACCGTGGTTCTCTCGGTGTTGAGAAGAACCAGAGGACTTGATTCTTTGAAGCAGTAACCAAGCATCTGAGGAAGGACATCCCTGGTCCATTTCGATGGCAACTGGAATTGAACAAGTTTTACTCAGTTCCAGAAGCATTGTTCCCTGTCATCACAAACATTTCATCTTTAAACATGACACATATGTATATAGATTACCTTCACTGTTCAAGTTTGAAGTATATATATATATATATATATATATATATATATATATCCTTTTTCCTCATGTTTCTCATAAATTAAAAATGAGAAACAGCAAATGACATGATTGAAATGGAATCCAGGATACCTGTTTGTACTAATCATTGAAGGATAAGAGATAGTTAATAGATTAAGATTAATAGATAGCTTTAAGAACCCTTTAGAATAGTCTTTCTCAATAGCACACAAACAATCCCCACTCCCACCCAAATAACAATATTCCTTGTCATTAATTGTCTCTGGTTCAGAGGTTGAAAGAGAAGGAACAGACAAGTTAAATGATTCCATATTCAAATCAAAGCACAAAACAAATCCCCAATCATAGAGCCAATGAAGATTGCCATTCCAAAATATACAATCTTGAATGCAGTCACATTTAGACATGCAGATCATCATTACAGATTCAGTCTGTTTTCAAATTCCTGTTTCAGAAGAATAGACGCAAAAATAGTATTCATCTTCTTCTTCATCCATGCATATGAAAACAAGCTTGTAATGATCAGACTTTAGAGGATCAAAACAAATATATATACGAGATGAAAATTTAGAGCTTTCTTCAACAATTGTGCATTTTGGAATATGTCTATAGCTATTAGTAGTCGGGTTGCACACAATAAACTTGTCATCACCATTCAAACGAAAATGAATGCAGAACAACCCATTGCTAGAGTTCAATGCCAAGATTTTCCCAAAAACAATGACTGCTCAATCGGGTGGTTATAATAGAATTCATTGCCTTTATGTTTTGCCCACTAAAATAAATAAATTTAACCTCAAACTTACTTGATTCAAAGAGCATCAAATTCAAGTGACAAGCAACAGGTGTGAAAAGTCTTACAGTGAAGGCGGCGGAAATCAGAATATGAAATTACTGAGTGTCATTGCTTGGAAACGCATTGGAAACGGAGGAGGGACTTTGAAGGCAAACAGAGAAGAATATTGATAAATATATTTACATTGTTGCCAATACGAGTTGCGGAAACAGAGGGTGTTCAAGACAATTCATTCCAAGAAATTTTGAGAATTTTTTCATTTGAAGCAAAGGTTTGTGTCGAAGAAGTAGATGTGATTTCTCTTGTACCAATTATGTGCTTGAATATTGGTAATTTTGGTGTTTCTTCTGAACTTGAATCATTCCCGGCCATGGCTTATTAGCAATTGATTTTCTAAGTATTTTCTCTTCTTTTTGTTCTTTTTATTTCTCCCTTTCCATGTGGTCGAAAACATAAACTTGTTCCTTATACTCGGCAAAATCATATGTTAAATACGTAAAATAATCAATAAAATAAAAAGCAAAATTTAATTTTTTCATACTAATCATATGGATTAGTTGAAAATCGGTTTGACGCCACGGGTTGATGAAGCGGCGTCGTCTGATGATCTCTGACAAATGCCACTGCCAAGGTGGATGCTGCAAAACAGAAAAGTCAGTATTCTGAATTTGAGTAGAGAATATTTGATTTAGTAGAGAATTTGTTGAGTTGTCTGGCCTTAACTATTTCCTTCACGAGGGTGGTATTTATAGATTTAAATAACCCTGAGAAATCGATAAGTGGTGAAGAATCTGACGGTTGTCAAATTCTGAAATATTCCGTAGGGAAATTCTGTGAGATACTTTTCATGAATATCTTCAGAACGGATTATTTGGTCAGAAATATCCTTTAAGGAATCTTCTAGTAGAAATCGACAATCAAGGGACGCGCGAAGTGAGCTGTACCATATCCAAATACTTTGCTTTCTCGCGGTCCTATCGGACTCAGTAGATAAAATCCAGACGGAGAGGTAGGACCCACTGTGCCAGGTGGAGTTTGCCATGTCAGCATCTATGCTTTGTCAGCATAGGGGCAATTTATATTTCTCACATAAATATCCCTATGATCATGAAATGGATTTGTTATCTCTACATCAACTAGTTCAGTGACATCTTATCACTAACATCGTAAAAAATAAAATTTTCGGCCATTGATATCGCCAATTTTAATTTACTTTCATTGTTGCGGTAAATAACATGAGTGAAATGGAATCCACGATACCCGTCTTTACTAAGCATTAAAGGATAAGAGATAGTTAATGGATTAAGATTAATAGATAGCTTTAAGAACCATTCAGAATAGTCTTTCTCCATCAAGTAAACATTGAATATCATTTGTTCAAAATATTTTGTCTCAATAGCACACAAACAATCTCCACTCTCACCCAAATAACAATATTCACTATCATAAATCATCTCTGGAAGAGAAGGCATAGACAAGTTAAATGATTCCATATTCAAATCAAAGCACAAAACAAATTCCCAATCATAGTGTTGGGGTGTCAACCCATGTCCCACATCTCAAGATAATGCTAGAGGTGACTAGCTCATAAGAATATCACTACCTTCATTAGTAAGAGGCCTTTTAGGTGGTTACCCAAGAACAAAATCGTGAGAGCTTAGGTCCAAAGCGGACAATATCATACTAATGTGGAGTTAAGTGGTGGATTCCCAATCTTGTGGGAATATTCGAGCCCAACAAGGGGTATCAGAGCCCAAGGTTGATGGGTTTGGTTTTACCATATGTGGAGAGTCTATTGCCGATGATCCTTTTTTATTTTAATTCATTTTTTAATTTTTAAAATACACATGTAAATATCTAATATTATATAAATATGTAGTATGAAAATTAATGAAAAGAATAAAATAGTGAACATGAGACAATTATGAAATAATATAAATTAGATAAAAAATGGTGAAAGACAAGACAAAAAAAATTAAAAAGATAAAGAGGGGAGAAGATGAAATAATTGTAAAATAATAAATGAGATAAACGATAGAAGATAAAAAAAATATTTCTTTTAAAAAAACAAACTATTAAAAAAATAAAGATTAAAAAGACATTAAAATTTAAAAAATACTAAAATTACAACTCATTCCACTAAAAAGTTCTAATATTATATATATTATATATATATATATATATATATATATTAATTGAATGTAGAAGAAGAATATAAAGAAATAAAGAATGAAGAAAAGTTATAATTGATTGTGCAATATTTATATTAAAAGCATTACTTATTTATATTTTTGGTCCCTTGTTAAGAAGCTTTCGTCAACTATTACTTTAATTTTGCTTCTTTTTTTAAAGGGTAAACTATCCCAGATGCACCTTTTAAATGTTAAAATCCAACTTTTATACTTCAAAACTTTTGTGTACATAGAGTGTCATTAACGTTTCAAAACGTCTTACTACATGCACCTCTGTTAAGTCAAACCGTTAGTGACTCAATTTTGCCGTTAGTTAACCTTTTTTTTACTATTTGGCATTGTTCCAATTAGGGGCATTTTTGTCCAATTTTTCTTTTTTTTCATTTTTTAATTCTTTTCTCTCTCCTTCTTCTTCTTCTTCTTTTCTCTCTCTTCCTTCTTTCTCTCTCCATTAATTTAATTTTTCCTCTCTTTCTTCCTCTTTTCTCTCTCTTTTCTTCTTCCCCCTCATTTCTCTCCTGATCTCTGTATTTCTCTCCTTCTTCTTCCTCCTCGACAAATTCAAGATCAAACTCGTGCAGGGGTCAGTGTAGCTACTGATTCCATTGACTGAAGGATTGCTATTGCTGACATCTTCTGTGATAGAAGCCAAGGAAAATGCCATCAAGAGAAGAGGCGAGGACGCATCTTCACCGACTAGGCGAAAGTAGCATCCCTCTTGGGCGAACAACTTATTTGCTTGAATTGTTGTGCCTTCTTTCTCGTCCTCGATATAAGACAATCAAGACAAAGGACGTTGCAAGCACCTTCCCCACCCACTCCTCTTTACAAGAAAATCATATGCTTCACACAAGCAAGTCAAAGATCCATTTCTATTGGCAGGTGAAAAAGAGTTTGCTTTATTTTCTCTTTATAAGACAACATTCTGAATTTCAATAGTAAACGCAGAAAATATTATATCTATTCATTTGATCTTGAATTTATCGAGGAGGAAGAAGGAGAGAAATACAAGATCAGGAGAGAAATGAGGAGGAAGAAGGAGAGAAATACAGAGAACATGAGAGAAATGAGGAGGAAGAAGGAGAGAGAAAGAAGGAAGAGAGAGAAAGGGAGAAGAAAAAGAGAGAGAAAAAAGTAAATTAATGGAGAGAGAAAGAAGGAAGAGAGAGAAAAGAGGAAGAAGAAGGAGAGAGAAAAGAATTAAAAAATAAAAATTTTAAGAAAAATTGGACAAAAATGCCCCTGACTAGAACAGTGCCAAATAGTGAAAAAAGGTTGACTAACGACAAAATTGAGTCACTAACGGTTTGACTTAACAGAGGTACATGTAGTGGGACGTTTTGAAACGTTAATGGCACTCTATGTATAAAACATTTTTGAGGTGCAAAAGCTAGATTTTGACATTTAAGAGGTGCATCTGGGATAGTTTACCCTTTTTTAAAATACCTATATGACTTTTGTCTCTATCATGAGGGTGCTTACTGTGAGCCCCTTTGTCCCGATGGTGCGGGGTAGCTCAGACAGCAGTTACGCAAGTGTGCGAGCAGCAAATGATTTAGGGTTTGGTTGTGTGCCCCCTTTTATAGAAGACCGGTGTGCGTGTGCCGAAGCATTGTAGCGTGGGCCGAAGCACCAGACCGAGAATGTTGGGAACCCTAAGGGTGCCCTAGTGGCATGGGTCGTGGCCCATGAGATGACTCTAAACCCTACCCATCCCTAGATGGCATAAATAGGGGTAGATGGGCAAGGGTGAAAGAGGCAGCCGAGTTGAGAGAGAAAAGGCAGCCAGAGGGATAGAGTGTTAGAGGGTAGCATAGATAGACTAGGGTTGTTCATTCTTGTAGGCCTGTGTGGCCGTGCAGCTTTATGCATAGTTGCAAATCCATTGTAATTCCTTACTATTGAATGATATAGAAAGGTTGGGTGAGCTGCTTGTAATTATTGTTGGCTTATCTCTTTACTTGTGATTTTGTCCGCTGTGTGTGTACTTGCGCTTGCGCACGTGCGCATGCAAGTTGGGTTGAGTGTCGTGAACTAGTGGCCGTACCAGGAAGAGGCACTTCGTGACAAAAGTGGTATCAGAGCGCAGTTTGAACCCTACAGAAATGTCTAGTTCGTCCGGAGATTCACGTAGGGCGATACCGTTACTTCTTGACAGTACGGTTACTCCTAACGCCACAGTCTCTGACCACTTGACAAGGTTGGAGACGTTGTTTCTGCATCATGTGCAGGTGATTGGCGTGTTAGAGCATGCGGAGAATGTTCATCCTTTGATAGATCATATCCAAGGACCAACAGACGTTGTGATGGATGTGCACCAACTCCAAGAGTTAGTCGATAATATGAAGGAGGACTTCCAAAATAGCATCGACGTACTCCAAGCTAGGTTGCGGCACTGCAATCTAGTGTTGCGGCACTGCAATCTAATACTGTTGTAGCTAGTGTTAGACAACCGTTGTTCAAGGTGCCTGAACCTAGAACATATTCTGGTGTTCGGGATGCGACGGTGATTCAGAGTTTCTTGTGGGATTTGGAGAAATACTTTGCGATGGCTAGAGTCCCGGAGAGTGAACAAGTGGCGATTACATCGTTGTTCCTCACAGACAGTGCCAAGTTATGGTAGCAGACAAGGGAAACGGACGCTACGAAGGAATAAGTACGATCCTTCAGACACATGAATGAGGAATTGATGGATCAATTCTTGCCAAAGAATTCTGCGTGGATGGCTCGTGAGAGCTTGAAAAGACTAGAACAGACGGGGATTGTTCGAGAGTATATGAATCAATTCTCGGTAATACTCCTTAATATACCTAACATGTCCGAGGAGGACAAGTTGTTTAACTTTTTGTTAGGGTTGAAAAAGTGGGCTAGGATTGAGCTAATGAGGCACAACCCTAGGAATGTGAGGGAGGCCTATTCGATGGCGGAAAGATTGACGGATTTGCAATCTTCAGCTCCTCCTACCCCCGAGAGAAAGAGTGTTCCATTGAGGAGCAAGGGTAAGTCTTGGAATGACAAACCCAAGAAGAAAGATGGTGCTGTCGGGAAACCGAAGGATTTCAGTGTCAAGTGCTACAATTGTAGGGAGACTGGGCACATGTCATATCAATGCCCTAAGCCAAGGCAGAATCAAAATTTGGCTGTTGTTCAAATTGGAGATGAGACCGGAAGGGAATCACCTGCTCGTGTGAATCCCATTCAGTTGTGCAATGTCATTCAAGTGTCCGAGCGACCACAACCAGTACGTGGGTTGATGTACGTGAACGTGGTCGTGAATGGTGTGAATATATGGGCAATGATGACTCCGGCGCAACAAACAACTTTGTGGCTGATCGAGAAGCCACGCGCTTGCAGTTGGCACTGCAAGACAGTTCCCACACCATTAAGGCTGTCAATGCCGTGCAACAAAGGGTGAGAGGCAGTGCCATGGTGTCATTGAAGATAGGAGCATGGGAAGGCCAGTGCAAGGTGACGGCTGTTCCATTGGATGACTTTGACCTAATCTTAGAGATTGGGTTTTTGGCTATGGCCAAGGTGGCAGTGATGTCACATTTGCGTGGATTGATGATCATGGACGAGCGGACACCAAATTTTATACAGTGTACGTAAAATACTTGGATCAAAAGGATGCAAAGGGAATATTGTCGGCGATGTAGTTGAAGGATGGGTTAAGATGGGGTGAACCAACATTTGTGCTTGTTTTGTTGGAAGATACAGATGTGGATCACTCAGAGTTGCCTGAATCCGTGTCCAATATGTTGGACGAGTTTGCTGACTTGATGCCCGACGAGTTGCCCAAAGTGTTGCCCCCGAGGCGTGCAATTGATCACCAGATTGAGTTGGTACCTAGAGCAGCACCACCCGCACAAACACCATATCGAATGGGACCAACGAAGTTTTTAGAATTGAGGAAGCAGCTGGTTGAATTGCTGGAGGCGTAATTTTTCAGACCCTCAAAAGCCCCTTATGGTGCCCCTACCTTGTTCCAAAAGAAGGCAAATGGCTCGATGTGATTCTGTGTGGATTACCGAGCCTTGAACAAGTTGACAGTGAAGAACAAGTACCCTATCCCGAATCAGTTGGATTTGTTCGATAGGCTAGCAGAAGGGAGGTACTTCACTAAAGTTGATTTGCGGTCAGGATATTGGCAAGTGCGGATTGCCAATGGTGATGAAGCCAAAACCACAGTAGTGACAAGGTATGACTCATTCGAGTTTTTAGTGATGTCTTTTAGCTTAACTAATGCCCCTGCTACATTTTGCAAATTGATGAATGATGTTTTGTATGAATTTTTGGATAAATTCGTAGTTGTTTATTTAGATGATATTGTCATCTATAGTGAGTCCTTAGATGAGCACATTAGATATCTTAGACTTGTGTTTGTAAAATTAAGGGAATGTGTGCTCTATATCAAGAGGGAGAAGTGCGAGTTTTGTAAAGAGGAAATTAAGTTCCTTGGGCACATAATTAGTCATGGGTCAGTGAGAATGGATCCTCGAAAGGTGGAGGTCATTGAAGGTTGGTCTGCCCTGACGTCAGTGGCAGAGTTGAGATCCTTCTTGGGATTGGCTAATTACTATCGAAGGTTCATTGGTGGGTATGCAAGTGTGGCAAGCCCTTTGACCGACCTCTTGAAGAAGGGAGTAGATTGGATATGGAGTAAGGAGTGTGTGGAGGTATTCCAAAAGCTCAAGAAGGCAATAGTGACAGCTCCTGTGCTACAGTTGCCTAATTTTGAGATGCCCTTCGAAGTGCACACGAATGTATCAGATCATGGGATCGGGGGAGTGTTGATGCAAGAACAACACCCATTGGCATTCGAGAGCCGTAAGATGAAAGATTGTGAGCAGTGTTATTCTGCCCATGAGAAGGAGATGACGGCTGTGATTCACTACCTTACGGTTTGGAGGCACTATCTATTGGGATCGTCTTTCACTGTGGTGACAGACAATGTGGCGAATACATATTTTAATACATAAAAGAAGTTGTCCGCAAAGCAAGCTCGATGGCAAGAGTTCTTGGAAGAATTTGACTTCGAGTGGGTGCATAGGGCGAGCAAGGCAAACGTGGTGGCAGATGCATTGAGTAGGCGGACTGAGTGCATGACACTGTCAACAGTTTCAATTGTGGAATCGGACTTTGTGGCAAAAATACGTGAGTATGCACCTAATGACCCTGTTTATCAAAAACTAATATCTTTAGTGCAGGATGGTACTGTGAGAAGGTATTGGCTCGATGATGACATGTTGTATGCCAAAGGTGGACGAGCCTATGTCCCTAGTGGAGAGTTGAGAGGGATGTTGCTTAAGGAAGCACATGATTCGTTGTGGGCTGGTCATCCTGGCATTGAGAGAACTCGTTCTTTGTTGGCAAGAAGATTCTTTTGGCCAAGGATGGAGGATGACATTGAAGCGTACGTCCGAACGTGTTTGGTGTGTCAACAAGACAAGGTTGAAAGGCGAAGGGAACCTGGTTTGTTACAACCTCTTTCTATTCCCGAGGGACCATGGCAGAGTATTTCGATGGATTTCATCTCCAGATTGCCTAAAGTGAATGACTTGACGTCTATTTTTGTAATAGTTGATAGATTTTCGAAATATGCTGTATTTGTCCCTGCCCCATCATCTTGTCCAACTGATGTTGCAGTTGAGTTATTTTTTAAACATGTTGTAAAGTACTTTGGAGTACCAAAGGACATAGTTAGTGACAAAGATGACAGATTTACTGGTAGATTTTGGGTGGCGTTGTTTGGATTATTGGGATCCGAACTGAAATTTTTGACTGCCAATCATCCTCAGACCGATGGTCAGACAGAGAGGATCAATGCCTTGTTGGAGGAGTATTTGAGGCATTATGTGACGACAAGTCAGAATAATTGGGTTAATCTTCTTGACTCAGCTCAGTTATGTTACAATCTTCATCGATCTTCTGCAACGAAGATGAGTCCATTTGAGCTAGTGAATGGTCAACAACCAACGATCCCACAGGATTTGGCAATGGTGGTGCCAAGTGTTGGAACATGTCCAGCAACTCAAAGATTTAACAAGGCAAAGCATGAGATGATTGCCGAAGCAAGAGATAGTTTGGAGATGGCTCAAAAGAGGATGAAGAAGTATGCTGATAAGCATCGACGTGATGTGCAATCTGAGGTAGGTGACTTGGTGTTACTGAAATTGACTCCTCAAATTTGGAAGAAGATCAGTCGAAAAGATGTTCATCGTGGATTGATACCTCAGTATGATGGACCATTCAAGGTAATCGAAAAGGTGGGAAATGTTAAATACCAACTTAACCTTCCTGGCAGGTTCAAAATTCATCCTAGTTTTCATGTGAGTTACTTGAAGAAGTATAACAAAGATGAATTTGAAAGAGAAAGGCAGAAGTCTAGAAGGGCTCCACTTGTGATTCGAAAACAGTTTGACAAGCTAGTTGAAAAGATTTTGAACCATCGAACTATGGGCCAAAGTAAGAAGAATCGTAGGACTGACTTCCTTGTGCATTGGAAGGGGAAGGCCGAGATTGATGCCACGTGAGAAAGAGATGTGACCCTTTTGAGGATCACATTGCTGACTATTGGAAGCAGCAAAGATCGACGAGGACGTCGATGGCTTAAGTGGGCGAGGTATGTGAGCCCCTTTGTCCCGATGGTGCGGGGCAGCTCCGACAGCAGCTGCGCAAGTGTGCGAGCAGCAAATGATTTAGGGTTTGGCTGTGTGCCCCCTATTATAGAAGACTGGTGTGTGTGGGCCGAAGCATTGTAACGTGGGCTGAAGTAACAGACCGAGAATGTTGGGAACACTAAGGGTGCCCTAGTGGCATGGGTCGTGGCCCATGAGATGACTCTAAACCCTACCCATCCCTAGATGGCTATAAATAGGGGTAGATGGGTAAGGGAGAAAGAGGCAGCCGAGTTGAGAGAGAAAAGGCAGCAAGAGAGATAGAGTGTTAGAGGGTAGCGTAGATAGACTAGGGTTGTTCTATCTTGTAGGCCTGTGTGGCCGCACAGCTTTGTGCATAGTTGCGAATCCATTATAATTTCTTACTATTGAATGATATAGAAAGGTTGGGCGAGTTGCTTGTAATTATTGTTGGCTTATCTCTTGACTTGTGATTTTGTCCACTGTGTGTACTTGCGCTTGCGCACGTGCGCATGCAAGTTGGGTTGAGTGTCGTGAACTGGTGGTCGTACGAGGAAGAGGCACTTTGTGATACTTACCATCACAACAATGTCTTTCTTGACTTAATTTTGATTCTTCATAACACTAAAATTTATGTAAATTTGAGCATCCGGTATCATTATCATTATCATTATTATTATTATTATTATTATTTTAAAAATGTCAAATTTATACCATTAGTTATTATTCAATTATATTTTCTTTTTTAAAATACACAAATCCTTTTTCATAATTAAAAAATTATAAAAATAGAAAATAGAAAATACTTTTTTAAAAAAATAAATAAATTATTTTTATTATTATTTGCTCAACAAAAAATAAGGATTCGAGAAAATTGTTTTTTAAAGAAAAAACTTCTACTCCAAAAAAAAAATATAGAGAAATAATTATATAAGAATTGATGACATAAATTTACTTATTTTATTATTTGTATCTATCTTAAAAAGTTAAAATTAAAATCAGAGAAATTAATGTACTTTTTGTTTATTTTTCCCTTGTAATTAATGTACTACTTTTCAAAAAGTTTAATGCTTAAATTAAATTTTTTTAATACATTAAATAATTTTTTAAGCTTTCTTGAAAATCCATTTTATTCTTTGGTTGTTTTAAATTTTAAGGTTAGTTTTTATAAACAAGATTTAAAACTTATGTTTTTAATAACAATATTTTTGAATATCTATATATATATATATATTATATATATATATATATATATATCTAGATACATAAATTGTAATTTTGTTAAATTTTGATTTTAATCATACAAATTTTAGTTGTTTTGTGTATTAAAGGAGAGTTAGAAACAATTGTCATTGAAAAAATTATGTTATAATTATTTTAAAAAAAAAAACTTAATATTTCATATAATAAATATTTAATAATATTTTTAACAAATATTATTACTAATCTCTGATGGTCCACATAAATACTGTCTTTATATTAAAATATATATATAAAATAAAAAATTACAATTAGAATCTTTGACTAATATCATATTTTCTTACATTTATTTGTTCTAGAAAAAGCTAAATATTGTTTTTCTAATATCTCATTCTAGTTAATTTATACTTGTTTGTGAAACTCTTATAAGTCATCTATTCGTAATTTACAAATATAACCTTACTAATATTCAAAATTTCAAACATTATTTGAAATTATAATATGTAATAAATAAGTTAAATTATCTTTTTAAAACAAGGAAAATAGAATCTTTATTACCAACATTCATAAATAATGTTGTTTAAGATATAATGGAATAAACTAAATTATTTATATTTTGTATTTTTTTATAAAAATTATTTCTCAGAATTAAAATTATTATGTTTAAATTTAAAAAAAGTAAAAAAAGAAGAAAAAAAGAAGAAGATGCTTACATCAGTTTTATTCTTGTGATTTCTGGTTCCCACAGTTGATGGGTTGTCGTGTAAAGGAAAGTTTTCTTAAAGAATTTTCATTTTTGAGATGTGCATTTTAGTGATATTCCTTGCCTGTTGTCAATCATGTTGTTTAATTATTGTGCATTGGATATTAAATTTCCGTATTTCTATTTCACCTCCGTTGTTAACTCAATCTGTTGGCTTTTGTTTCTATACAAGATTTATGTAATGTTTTGAAATTGTTTATTTGGTTTAGTTAAGAAAATCAAAATATACTTCTTATGCAAGATGAGATATCCAGAGACTTAAAAAGTGTCATATTTTAATTTTACATATGGTATAACTATTTGTGGTAAAGTTCCTTAAGTTGTCATTTTTATGCTTTTCTAGTACCAATCTCACTTCTTATTACTCTCTCAATTTTATTTTATTTTAACTTCCTAAGTTGTATTTGTTGGTGTTTTCTATAATTAATGTTTTACAAATTCATATTATTAATGGTTCTTTATTTTAAAAAAAATAAATTTAGAAGAATATTTTAGCTATTGAATATGGAAGTTCATTGAATTCCATTTATGAATAGTTTCCTTGTTACTTATTACCCTGTTTTGATAGGTGTTCTTGTAGAGTTCAAGTACAACAAATGCAGAGGAAAAGATAGGATGGAAAGAAGGGTATTAGCTATATATATATATATATATATATACATATTCCTTTAATCGCTCTTTGTATATATTTGTATATCTTTTGATTATTTTATCACCTTTTCAACTTGTATATTACCATTTACATTTCTTAGATTAGCCTTAATTATATATAGTAATTCTAACTAGTCGTTAGGAATATTGTGTATTTATATTCTTGTTTATTTCAATGAGAAAATACAATCATTTTCTTCAGTCATAATATGGTATCAGAGCCTCCAACAATAGAGACAAATGATTCTGAATTTTCATCCAAAATAGAACCTGATTTTAACTTCTCAGAGCCTCCAACAATGGAGACAAATGATTCTGAATTTTCATCCAAAAAAGAACTTGATTTTAACTTCTCAAGTATGGCTTGTCAACCAAGTGTTGCTACTCCTCTTGTCAACTTCGCAAGTATGACTTTAAATTTGCCCCTTACATATGTAATTGAGTTGTAGATTCTGCATGTACAGATCGCATAACATATGATTTGAACACTTTAAATAATATAAAGACTCATATGGGTTCCCCTATACCATTATCGAATGGTGAAAGGGAATATCACATATTGGTTCAAGAAATATTACAAATAATCTAATGTTAAAAGATGTTTTATGTGTTCCTTCTTTTAAACTAAATTGATTATCTGTCAAGAGAATTACCAAGGATCTCAAATGTGTCGTTCAGTTTTTTTCAAACTATTGTACATTTCAGGACCTACAAACGACGAAAGTGATTGGAGTGGGTAGAGAATATAATGGTCTTTACTATCTCAATAATACTCCTGCACATGTTACCTCTCTTGCTACTATCTCTCATCATGTGGATTTATGGCATTGGCGTCTTGGTCATCCAAGTTCTAATACTTTATCTATGTTTTTAAATTTAGATTCTAATATTTCATTTTCTAATGAAAATTCATGCACTATATGTCCTTTATCTAAACAATGTCGTTTACCTTTCTCTTATAGTAATACTAAATATAATGCTTGCTTTGATTTGGTTCTATATTGATGTTTGGGGACCTTTCTCCACACCTACAATTACTGGTGCACAATATTTTTTAACTATAGTAGATGATTTTTCTCGTACTACATGGATATATTTAATGTAACAAAAATCTCAGGCCTTTCATATCTTCAAAATTTCTTTTCAATGGTTAGAACTCAATTTGGTGTTTCTATCAAGCAAGTTTGTAGTGATAATGGTCTTGAATTTTTCAATACTATTAATAATAATTTTTTTGCTTCTCTTGGTATTATTTACCAGCATAGTTGTGCTCACACACCTCAACAAAATAGGGTGGTGGAGCTCAAACATCATCATTTGCTTAATGTTGCCTAAGCTCTTCAGTTTCAAGCTAAATTACCATTAAATTTTTTGGGTGAGTGCATTCTTACTGTAGCTTATTTAATTAATCGAATTCCTTCTCAAATGCTCCATGGTAAAATACCACATGAGTTGTTATTTAACAAATTATCCACTTATCAGCATTTGCGTGTTTTTGGCTATTTATGTTATGCTCATAACACACATGTTCAACATAAGTTTGATAGTCGAGCTCTACCTGGTCTTTTTATTGGATATCCATTTGCTCAAAAAGGTTATAAAATTTTTAATCTTCAAACACAAAAGATTTATGTAAGGCGTAATGTTATTTTTCATGAAAATATATTTCTTTCTAAAATTATTGATATCAATAATACTTCACCAATACCAATAGCCATCCAAGATTTTAACTTTTCTCCTCAAATAATTCAATCACCATCTGATGCCCAACCTAATACATCTTCTTCACCACCAATTTTTTTATTCTAACTCAATAACAGAACTTGCACATATTTCTCCAGTTAATTATATTTCTCCCCATGCTCAAACTAAGATGTATCGCCCACAAAGGACTTTAAAAAAACCTTGAAAATTTAATGATTATCATTGCTATAATGCTCAAACATATTCACCACATGCCAAATATATTTTGCATAATGTTCTTTCTTATAGCAAATTTTCAAAATCTCATTATACTTTTCTCAATTCCTTATCTTCTATTGTGGAGCCTACTACTTTTTCTCAAGTTTTACAGGTTCCTGAATGACAAAAGGCAATGGAAATTGTGCTTCAAGCATTGGAACACTCTAATACTTGGTCTTTAGTTCCTTTATCAACCAACCAAAGACCAATTGGTTTTAAATGAGTCTACAAGATTAAAAGACATTTAGATGGTAGTATTGAGCGCTATAAGGCCCATTCGTTGCTAAGGGATATTCTCAAACTGAAGGCATTGATTATCATGAGACTTTTGCTCCTGCTGCTAAATTGGTAACAGTTTGAACTTTATTGGCAGTAGCTGCGGTTAAGACATGGCCACTATATCAATTTGATGTTCAAAATGCATTTTTACATGTTGATATATAAGAAAATATATACATGTTATTACCTCTTGGACATCTACGAAAGGGGGAGAAAAGTATTGTTTGCAAATTTAACAAATCTCTTTATGGACTCAAACAAGCCCCTAGAAACTGGTTTGCCAAATTTTCCAATGCTTTAATTTCTATTGGTTTCACTCAATCTCATGTTGACCAGTATCTTTTTATATTAAATAAAGGAGATTTATCTCTTTTTATCTTGGTTTATGTTGATGACATTACTGTTACAAAAAATGATTTTAATGCAATTGTTAAGCTTAAGAGATTTCTCTTCAGTCAAATTCGGATTAAAGATTTGGGTCTCCTTAAATATTTCCTTGGAATTGAAGTTGCTCGTTGGCCAACAAGTATCTATTTAACCCAGAGGAAATATGTGATTGGTTTGCTTCATGATTCTGGTCTCACAGGTGCTCATATTGCTGACACTCTGATGGAACAACATCTCAAACTTAATACCAAAGATGGTGTCTTTCTAGAAGATCCTTCACTTTATAGCGCCTTGTTGGTCTCCTCATCTATCTTAAAATTACAAGACCCGACATCACCTTTACAGTCAATGTTTTAAGTCAATTTATGCATCAACCTCACAAACCTCGTCTAGATGCTGCTTATTGCATATTGCGGTATCTCATGAAAATACCAGCTCAAGGGATTCTTTTGCCTTCTAACTGTTCTTTGCATCTTACAACTTATAGTGACTCTGATTGGGCAAGTTTTATCCAATGACAAGACGCTCTACCATTGAATTTTGTATCTTTCTTGGCTCTAGTCTCATACCATGGTGAAGTAAGAAACAGTCAAATGTCTCTCATTCCTCCGTAGAAGCTGAATATCGTGCCATGACTACGACAACTCGAGAAATTGTATGGCTTCACACATTACTTCAAGATCTTGACTTTGTCCTTACAATAAACACTATGCTCTATTGTGATAACCATGTTGCTCGTCATATTGCTGCAAATCCAATTTTTCACGAACGCAGTAAACATACTGACATTTATTGTCACATTGTTCTTGAAAAGATTCAAAAAGGTTATCTCAAACTTCATCCTATCTCCACTAATGATCAAATCGCTGATATCTCTACAAAAGCTTTAAGTAAAGATCAATTCCTTAAACTTCACACCAAGTTGGGCATTCTCAACTTACATGCTCCAACTTGAGGGGAGTATTAACTATATATATATATATATATATATATATATATATATATATATATACATATCCCTTTAATTACTCTTTGTATATATTTGTATATCCTTTGATTATTTTATTACCTTTTCAATTTGTATATTACCATTTACATTTCCTAGATTTACCTTAGTTATATATAGTAATTGTAACTAATCATTAGGAATATTGTGTATTTATATTCTTGTTTATTTCAATGAAACAATACAACTATTTTCTTCAATCGTAATAAAAGGTAGATATGAATATGAGTTGTTAAGAGGAAGAAGAGGCGTAAGAGAATTTGAGTATCAAAGGTACTAACTGGTTTTGCATAGAGATTTTATTCCTTCAGCGAGTGTATTTCTGCATTCACTACAAAAATAAAGATTAAAATCCACAATCAAATATTTTAAAGAGATATATATTATTATCTCACATTTGTTTTTATATGTGATTAATATTATTTTGAATGTAAAAAAAACTATTATTTTGAAAATATTGTTTATAAATACCATACTAAAAATTGTTATAGTGAAAGAAATTTTCTTTATTAAAAAAAGAAGAAAACCCACTCAATTCTTTGCTTACAAAATTAGAGGATTTTTTAATGTTTTATTTGATTAATTATAAGAATTTGTTTTTCTTCTTTTTCTTTGTTCAAAATAATATATGTGTTAAATGTTTTGTATGAATGGCTCAATTTAAAAATTTTCTTAAAACTTTGGCCAAATTTATAAAAATTTAAATTCTTTCTAATACATATATTGACATATTTGGAGTCAAGAAGCATAACACATGTAATAATACATTTTTTATGATTTTGAGAAGTCACGGAAAAAAATAAAGAAATCTCAAAAAAAATTTAGAGATTAATGAATTTGGTCATAAATAAATTTATAGGAAAATTAGAATAAATAGATTTGGTGAGATTGGTTACCAAATTATTTTGTTGGTGAAATTGATTTTTTTGTTAAACATTTGGTTAAATGTTGGTTAATTACTTATATAAATACAATTAATAATATATATCATATATTTTTTAAATATTTTAATAATATAAATGCTCTTAAAATATTTTAATATATTTAATAATGATGGGTTCATTACTTTCAAGTTACTTTCAAATCTGACATAATCCCATGTAATTATTAGAAAAATTAATTCTTCTGCACGAAGAAATGCCTGGCTCCTTCGTTCATGAAAGATTTTATAGAAATCTTAAATGCCTACAGAAGATTAAAAAAAATTCTTCAGTCCTTTCGATTGATCAATCTATTGAGTGATTTCCAGGAAAAAAAAAAGAAAACTAGTTGTTTAATCTATGGGGGAGAGAGAGAGTGAGAATTGTTTTTCAAAGGATAAGTGTCCCCTCGATTTCATGGGAAAAGAATATTGACATCTTCTTCTTCCTTTTTCGACTAAATTAGTACAAACAGAAAGAAATGATTAATCAAAGAAAAAGATTAGAGAAATTATTTTTTCCTTTTCTTTTTCTACGAGGGAGAAGATGTCTCTATTGATTTATGATGAAATCACCAACAAATAGAGATGAATGAGACAATTATTCTCGGAAAAAATCTCACTCTCTTTCTCTCACCTATAGATTAAACCACGAGTTTGTTTTTCTTTTTCTCACCCATAGATTAAGAAGTGGAAAAAAAAAGTAACATGATTTTTGTTGTTGCCACCAACAGACCCTTTCTTTTTGTTGGACCAAAAGGAAATAAAAAAGAAAGAAAAAAGGGAAATGAATGTTGTGATTGATTCCTAATTAGGCATGCTTAAGGAAAACAAATTGGACTATAATTCTGCATTACTATATAAATCAATAGTCTCATTAACCTTCAAAACTTTTGTTGCCTGCCTTCCTTCTTCTTCCATAGTGAAACAGAAAATGTTGGAAGAAAATTAAGATGGGATCTCAGGGTTTTCAAGTGTCAACTCAGGAGAGCATGTCTGTCTACTACACCCTTCCATAGCCCCAATCCCAAATCATCATCTCATCTACTACGCATACCAATGAACATATTGGCCATGTTTGTTTCTTTTATATATGTATATATATATATTAATTGAATGTAGAAGAAGAATATAATGAAATAAACATAGAAGAAAAGTTTTAATTGATTGTGCAATATTTATATTAAAAGCATTCCTTATTTATATTTTTTGTCCCTTTCTTAGGAAGCTCTGGTCAACTGCTACTTTAATTTTAATTAATTTTTGAAAATACCAGTATGATTTTTATGGCTATCATAAGGTACTTACTATCAGAGCAAGGTCTTTCTTGACTTAATTTTGATTCTTTATTGCACTGAAATTTATGTAAATTTGAAGCATCATGTATCATTATTATTATTATTTTTTTGATTCTTTATTGCACTGAAATTTATGTAAATTTGAAGCATCATGTATCATTATTATTATTATTATTATTATTTTAAAAATGTCAAATTTATACCTTTAGTTATTATTGAATTATTTTTTCTTTTTTAAAAAACACAAATCCTTTTCCATAATTAAAAAATTTTAAAAATAGGAAATAGAAATTACTTTTTTAATATATATTATATATTATATATATATATATTATATTATTATTATTATTTTCTGAACAAAAAATAAGGATTCGAGATAATGTTTTTTTTAAAAAAACAATTCTACTCCAAAGAAAATATAGAAAATAATTAAATAAGAATTGATGGCATACATTTACTTATTTTATTATTTGTAACTATCTTAAAAGTTTAATATTTAAATTCAAAATTTTTAATATATTAAATATATATTATATATTATATATCTATATATATTATATATATATAATATAAACGTTTTTTGAAAATCCATTTTATTCTTTAATTGTTTTAAATTTTAAGGTTACTTTTTATAAATAAGATTTAAAACTTATGTTTTCATATAAAATTATAATTTTGTTAAATTTTGATTTTAAATCATACAATTTTTAGTTATTTTGTGTATTAAAAAAGAGTTGGAAACAATTGTCATTGAAAAAAGTATGTTATATATTATTTTTTTAAAAAAAGAAAAAATAATATTTCATATAATAAATATTTAATAATATTTTAAACAAATAATATTACTAATTTCTTATGGTCCAAATAAACATTATCTTTATATTAAACAAAACACAAAAAATAAAAAATTACATTTATAATCTCTGACTAATGTCATATTTTCTCACATTTATTTGTCTTAAAAAAACTAAATTTATTTTTCAATATCTCTTCGTAATTAATCTACACTTATTTATGTACCTGTTATAAGTTAACTATTCGTAATTTACAAATATAACCTTACGAATATTTTAATTTTCAAATATTATATTTGAAATTTAAAATTTGTTCGAAATTATAATGTATAATAAATAAGTTAGATTACTTTTTAAAAACAAGGAAGATAGAATCTGTATTACCAAAATTCGCAAATAATACTGTTTAGTTACTTGTGATATGATGTAATAAACTAAATTATTTATAATCTTAGTAATAAATTTGTAATATTATTATCTCTAATGATCCACATAAACATTATTTTTATATTAAAAAAATTATCTATAAAACAAAAAATATTACAATTAGCATCTTTGACTAATGTCATATTTTTTTCACATTTATTTGTACTAAAAAAAGCTAAATATTTTTTTTCTAATATCTCATTGTAGTTAATCTACACTGGTTTGTGAAACTCTTATAAGTCAACTATTCGTAAATTACAAATATAATCTTACTAATATTCAAATTTTCAAACATTATTTGAAATCATAATATGTAATAAATAAGTTAGATTTTCTTTTTAAAACAAGAAAAATAAAATCTTTATTACTAACATTCATAAATAATGTTGTTTAAGATATAATGTAATAAACTAAATTATTTATACTTTTTATATTTTTATAAAAATTATTTTTGAGAACTAAAATTATTATATTTAAATTTGAAATAAAGTAAAAAAAAAGAAAAAAAGAGAAAAAGTTTACACCTTTGTACTTGATTTTTTATCTTTGTGAAAATAAGTGAATTATCCCAATGATAACCCTAACATTTATATTCAAACATTAATCTTAACACTTATTTATATTTCATAATTAATACGTGAAGAAGAAAAATCTTAAGAAAGTACAAAGTTAGGTGATTTGAAAAGAGAGTAGCATAAAGTCTATGGTGAGGTTATTAGAGCTTTAAATTATAGGTAAAGTTTATAGAGAAGCAGACATGCACACAAATCATGGAATTTGGAAGACAAAATAAATTATTATTATTATTATTTATTTCTTCACAAAACAAAAGTTTTTTAAAAAATTAAAAATTAAAAATTTTCAAATTATTTGACATTATAAAGATAGATTTTGTGATAAATTTATATCTAATTTAAACTCTAATCCTAAACTTATATTCAAATACTAATCTTAACACTTATTTATGTTTTATAATCAATAAAATTTGTGAGAACTTACAAAGTTAGGAGATTTGAAACGAATGTAATATCAAGCTAATGATGAGATTGTTGGAGTTTTAAGTTATATGAGAGAAATATGAGATAAAAGTTGATAGAGAAATACAGACAGATTATGTGATTGAGAAAACAAATAAAGTACATATTGATAGAGTCTTAATTACAATTACTATTATTATTTGACAAAACGATTTATTTTAAAAAAATTATATATAATTTAAACTCTAATATAATCATAATATCTTAGTGATAATCCTAATACTTATCTATATTTCATAATTAATATGTGAAGAAGAAAATTTTATAGAAACTTACAAAGTTAAGATATTTGAAAAGAGTGTAGCATAAGAACTAAAGGGAAGTTATTAGGGTTTTAAATTATAAGAGATATTGGAAATAAAAGTTGATAGAAAAATATATAAGAAGATAAGTGTTTATACCTATTAAATATATATATATATATATATATATATATATATATATATATATTAAAGAAGCATCAAATTAAATGGCAAGAAATCAGAAATGTTTTCATTACAATATAATCATCAAATAAATGACGGAGAATAAGAGTCGTTCGTGAAACTTCACGAAACAAAAAAATGATGGAGTCTAGTTTGACTTCGAAAATGTAAAAAATGCACTTTACAATTAAAAATTAAAAGAAAATAATTTAATTTGATAAAACACAAATAAAAACTAAGTTTGGTGTTTCTATTTTGAATTCTTGTTCGAGAATTATTATTTAAGTAATCTTAATTTTGACATGACTCTAAATCTTATATAATAAATAGTTGGCACATGACAACTAACTTCACTTCTAATAGTGTTTTAGTAAGTGCATTTGCTAGTTATTTTCTAGTGTTAATAAATTCCACCATAATTTGTACGCTTTGAACACATTCTTTGATAAAATGAAACTTTATATCGATCTATATGTTTGATGCAATTATGAAACACCAAATATTTCATTAGTGCTTTGACATATTTATTATCAAATGAACAAAGTTACTACTTTTGGTTTGTCTTAACATAAAGTCAAAACCATCCAAATGAATTTTTATCTAAAGAGTTCAATCAATTTCACTAAGATGAAGGTATTCAGTGGCACCTCACGACTCCCTACACACAACAACAAAATGGTGAAAAGGAAGGATGCAAGGCTCATCGCTTGTTTGATTTGAATCGTGGAAAGCTACATGTAAGTAAAAATGCTATGTTTAGGAAACTTTTGAATTGAGATGGAAAGCAAATCGAAGAAATGAATGGGAGCTACAAGAATTTGGAATTTTGGATGGAATCTACTGAAATGAGGCGACTAATGATACTGACATAGGAGGTATAAGAATTGTGGTAGATATTGTAACAATTCCACCTTCACCAACATCTCCCATAACATCAAGTCAATCTACGCTATTGTCACATACTTGTGGTGATCCTCTAGTGTCATGAATCTTATCAAAATCAAACGATGGGTCAGTTGGTTACAAGTCTATCGTTAATATTTACGCCAATACAAAAGAAGTAGCCACTATTGATGAAGAGAATAAGGTGATGATGACAATATCTAAAGAACCAACTTGTTGGTGTGAAGTAATGAAGAACAAGTTGGATTCCATTGAGAAGAACAATACTTGGACCCTAAGTGAGCTCCCATCGGACCACAAACTTATAGGCCTAAAATAGGTGTTCAAATTGAAGAAAGATTCAAATGAAAAATAGTGAAGCACAAAACAAGGTTAGTGGTTAAAGACTATGTGCAAAGACAAGACATTATTCAATTACTTTGATGATGTGTTTGCATCAATTACTGGACTTGACATTATTCAAGTTATTCTTGCAATAGCTGCAAATCGAAGTTGGGAAGTACACCATTTAGATGTTAAATCAACATTTTTAATCGAGGATTTAGAAGAGGAAGTATACGTTACATAACTGGAATGATTGGAAGAATAAATCAGAAGACAAGGTATACAAATGGTTTAAAGCTCTTCATGGACTATGACAAGCTTCACAAACTTGGACATTTGATTGGATAGAAGTCTAAAAGAGCTCTTTTAATATACTCAAGAATAAGCAGTCTACACCAAATGGGAAGGAGATGCAAAGGTGATTGTTGGAGTATATGTTGATGATCTCATTGTGAAAGAGAGTAACACCGAAGAAGTAAAGAAATTCAAGCAACAGATGATGCCTGAGTTTGACATGAGTGATTTAGATTTACTTTCCTACTACTTGGAGATTGAAGTAGAACTACAAAAGCAGCAGATATTGCTAAACGATCAACTTACGCGAAGAAAATCATGTCTCAATTCGGGATGACAAGCTGTAATGCTACAAAATATCTAATAGAGCCAAAAGTGCAGTGGAAAGGATCTCAAGTTGAGGCCACATAATACAGAAACATTGTTGGTTGTCTTAGATGCTTGTTGCACACACGACCAGATCTATTATATGTAGTTGGCATGGTAAGCATGTACATAGAAAGACCTACAGTCATGCAGTATAGTAGAAGGCTGTCAAACAAATTCTTAGATATTTGAGGGGAACAATTCATTTTGAACCTTCTTATGTGAAGGGACAACATGAAGTTAATATTTTTGACTATTTGGACAGTGGTTTAGGAGGAGATCTGGATGAGAAAAGAAGTACCAGTGAAATGACTTTCTGCTTCAATGAGAATTTGGTGAGTGGAACTCTCAACGTGTGAAGTTAAATTCATGGTAGCCAAATTTATAATCTGTCTGACGTTGTAGTTGAGGAACCTTCTTAGCAAGTCAAGTGTAATTATTTAAACACATCATTTGTTTAATCTTAATTATTTTTAAGTTGTATATGATTGAAGATAGTAAAAATTTAGATTTTTTCTTTTGTTAGATAACACAACAATTTATTTTTAAAATGTCTTATCATTTAAAAAAATTTGACCAATTTTTCTTTTATTTTTTATCTGTGTGGAATTTCAAATATAATTAAATGAACGACTGCTTTACTAGTTTTGATTAATATCCATAGTAATTCTAATTTTTAGAGTCTTTTTCCAAAATAATCCAACTTTTTTAAAATGGTCCTAGTTCTACTTTGTTTATAACACTATTTCTTAAACTAACCTTAACTCGTTCACAAAATGAGTTTTAATGGGACCCACTAAAACAATTAAATTTTTCTCTTGTCTCTTTTTCTCTTTCTCTTTCTCTATTTTCTCTCTCTTCTTTCAATTTATTTTGTTTGCGCTCTGACTTGTTTCCATATTTCTTTTTATTTTATTTTTATATATATTTTAAATAAATATTATTTTAATTATTTCTCTCCTTTTTTCCCTTTTTTAATCTTTTTTTTTTCTTCTCCAATCTATCTCCCCACAAAAACCCTAGCCCATCTTAAATTGAAAGAAGGAGCGGCGGTCCGGCGATAATAACTAAAAAAGTCCGACATCAACTAAAGAATCGTTCCACGACTAAACAACATGCTGCGGCGATAATTAAACAAATCACCACATTACGCAGTTCAGGTTAGTACGAGTTATCTTTTTTCTCCTTTAAAATTTTATTTTTACTTTTTTTATTTGCCCATTCTAATTCCTTTAAGAAGGGAGAGATGTTATAATGGCATGAACATGTTATCAAATATTTGTAAGAAAGAATTTGTATAAAGTATATCAGAAAGGGTTTAGAAATAAACGGATAGAAGAAAAGAAAGTTATGACTTTTCGCTCTTCTGTTTGCAAGGAACTGACATAATCAATATACTCTTCTTGAATTGATTGACATCAATCATGGCGAATATACATATTGAGAATTTAACATTCTTAACATAATCAATTTACTCTTCTTGAATGAAGACTTAGTACATGATCTACATCTATTGAACTATGAAATTTTTGCTTTTTTTTTTCGTAATTTGTCTTCTTAACTACATTCAACATTACACCATTAAAATAATTCGTGCAGTGGTTGTGGTAGTGGTAGCATAAACTCATATAGGAAAGATGAGCAGAAACACCTATGATCATAAACTCATAAAAATCTATGTAAGACTATATAAATGAGGAAGGGAATAGCCATAAATCTCAAATTCCATCCTCGTTCAACAGAGCTGCTGCTATCTAAATCACCTGCATTTGGTCCTAGTCCTGTTGCAGCTACCTCTGTTAAATTCCAGCTGCAACAAATTGTATCTATTTATGATGGAAAAAAAAAATTGGAGTTATTTCCATGGTTATTTCTATCATTATGCAACTGTGATGGCCAGAAGATCTTATTTTTTACTTTGTAATCATTCTTTGGTTCTGGATGAACATTTTTATCTATCATTGTTTACAGTGGCCAGTTTTCCTCCATTCTTTTGATATAGGCTAGATTTCTCTTATGTTCTTTTATCTTTCATAATCGTGTAGGTATGTATCTACACTAGAGACTGCACATGTTCTCCAAATTTAATTTTATGGATTAGTTATGAGAGTGAATTTTCTATCCAAATATTAATTTTGAAAGAATGACTTATTAGGTGGATATCTATTTACATTTATTTATCTATTTATATTTTTAATTATTTATAGTCTTTTAATTAATTTCTTAACTTTTTGAAATTTAGTTTATTGATTACTTATGCTAATATTTAATTTATTGCCAATAAAATTTTAAAACATATATTTAAAATTATATAAATGGTTAATAGAAACCTATTTAATTAATTATTATGATGACTTGATGTAGTTTATGTGATTAGGTTGAGATATTTTGGTGAAATTTTGAAAGAATATTCAAAGAAATAAGTTAGGAATTAAAAGAATCAAAACTAAGTATAGAAAAAAAATTCTTTCAAATTTATATTTTACTATGCAAGAATTAGATCTAATAGAAATTAAAATAATCAATAAACTATAATTTTCTGGATAATCACTTTCTAGATACAACTAATGAGGATAATCTTGGTGTGATTTTCATTTTTGTGTGTGGCCCCTCTAATTCATTCTTTCCCTGCGTGGATTTCTGATTTGTTTTTAATTGGACTATTATTTTTCTTTTTGGACGGACTCTTTTTATATTAAGGATTTTTTAAAATGGTTAATAATATTTATTTTTCTTTGTGTGGCAAGTTACTTAGTAGGAAAGAGATTTTTTTAACAAGACTCATGTTATGAATGAGACATTCTAATCACTACCCACATTTATGTTAAGGTAGATGGCGAGTTCTCATGAAGTTGTGAATCCAAGTCCAATAAAGGCAACTGTTTTGGATGAGCAAAATGATCATAGGACGTCTTTAATATGGGATGGTGTAAAAGAGACTAGTGAAAATGCACTGGGTGTGAGGAGGTTTGATTGTAGGTTTTTGAGTTGTATAGCATAGCTCCAACTAGAGTGAGGCAGTTATTAGATATTGCTAGATTTGGAGGGGTAGCACATGTTGGGTATTTTATGGTTGATCATAGTTTAGTTACTACACTTGTAGAAAGGTGAAGACCAGAGACACATACATTTCACCTCTCATGTGATGAGGTGACTATTACACTACAAGATATTGCAGTGTTATGGTGTCTACCTATTGATGGAGAGTCTATTATTGGGCCAAGGATTATGAGTGGTACAAAATATTGGCAAGATTCATGTGAGAGGCTTTTGGGTTTTGGACTTAGAGTAGATAAAATAAAGGGTAATAGAATGAGGAAGGCTGCTTTAGATAGGTACTTGTTGATTGCTTTATCACCCGATGCATCTGAGGATCATTTATTGTAGTGCTCACGATCGTTAGCTCTATTATTGATCGGTGGTTTATTATTCACTCACCGTACATGTAATAGAATTAACCTTAGATATCTCCTTCATTTAGAAAATTTGAAGGACACTGGAAATTTAAGTTGGGGTAGTGGTGTTGTTGCTTACTTGTATCAATCAATGTGTATGGAATCAAAATGTGAGGCCCGTGAGATTTCAGGTCCGGTGGTACTACTTCAGGTAATATTTATTTTAAATATTAAAATATTTCAAAGTTACATTAAATTGAAAGTTGAATCTACTTTTACTTTGAATTATTTTGTTTTACCGTTGTGGGCATGGGAGCGTCTTACCATATTACGACCAAATATACGCCTTGTGTTACCAATTTTACCAGAGTTAGCACCGTAAGGAGCAAGGTGGCAAGTGAAATTTGATCTCACCAAACTATCGATCCATGTTCTTATCACTTATCGAAATCAACTTGACGCAATGTCCCCCAATCATGTGATATTCTATTTTAATTTAATATATAATTTATTATTTATGATAGTGCAATTGAATATATATATATATGTCGAGGATATATGTCGAGGAAGTGATGTAGCCGAGGATTACTATATATATATGTCGAGGAAGTGATGTAGCCGAGGATTACTACTCTTGGTATATTATAATTACTTGCATTTTAGTATATAATTCGATTTATCAAGGGCATGTCGATGAGGGCTATTCCATTACCGGTTCTATTGCTGTCATATTCGTAATTTCTACTTCTAGTTAGTTTATTTTTATTAACTATTAATTAATAATTTTGTTAATTTCTAATTTGTTTTCTCAAATTTGTTTGTAGACCAATGTTGTTGAGGCTAGTTTCCAAATATGTGAGGAGCAGTTGAAGGATATATCTGAACAAAGTGATCAAATTAGTTTTAAATATTTACTTACTCATGGTCTTGCTACAATAGGATCGAGGATTGAGCATCACGAGGCAAGATGTGTTGTTAGAGGATCACAAAATATGGTTAATCCATCTAAACGACTAAAGAATCGAATCTTCACACATGGAAAGAGAGAGAGAGTGAAAAAAAAATTCAAAGGATAATTGCCCCCTCCATCCATCTCTAATTTCATCGGAAAAGAATATAGACATCTTCTTCTTCCTTTTTCGACTAAATCACTACAAACAGAGAGAAATGATTGATCAATCAAAAAGATTAGAGAAATTGTTTTTTCTTTTTCTTCTTTTATGAGGGAGAATAAGATGTCTATATTTATTTCCGATGAAATCACCAACAAACAAAGATGGATGAGACAATTATCCTCGGAAAAAATCTCACTCTCTTTCTCTCACCCATAAATTAAACCACAAGTTTTTTTTCTTTTTTTTTTCTTTTTCTTTTTGTCACCCATAGATTAAGAAATGGAAAAAAAGTAATATGATTTTTGTTGTTGTCACCAACAGTCTCTTCCTTTTTGTTGGACAAAAAATAAAAAAAGAAAGAAAAAAGGGAAAGGAATGTTGTCATTGATTCCTAATTAGCCATGCTTAAGGAAAACAAATTGAACTTTAATTCTGCATTACTACATAAATCAATGGTCTTATTATTAACCTTCAAAAATCTTCATCATCTTTCTTCAATCCCTCACTCCTCTCTTTGTTGCTTGCCTTCCTTCCTTTCTTCTGATGGAAGAAAATTAAGATGGGATCTCAGGGTTTTCAAGTGTCAGCTCAGGAGGGCATGTCTGCCTACTACACCCTTCCATAGCCCCAATCCCAAATCATCATCTCATCCACTACGCATACCAATGGACAACTTCTTGGCAAGGTTTGTTTCTTTTATATATATTGATATATTAATTGAATGTAGAAGAAGAATATAAAGAAATAAAGAAGGAAGAAAAGTTACAATTGATTGTGCAATATTTATATTAAAATCATTGCTTATTTATATTTGTGGTCCCTTGTTAGGAAGCTCTCATCAATTGCTACTTTAATTTTGATTCTTTTTTGAAAATATATGTATACTTTTGTTTCTATCATGAGATGCTTACCATCAGAGTTCTTGACTTAATTTTGATTCTTGAGGACACAGAAATTTATATAAATTTGAGCATCCTGGATCATTATTATTATTATATTTATTTTTAAAATGTCAAATTTATATAGTTATTATTGAATTATTTTTTCTTTTTTAAAAAACACAAATCTTTTTCCATAATTAAAAAATAAAAGAAATTAGAAATTACGTTTTTTTAAAAAATAATATTATTATTATTTGCTCAACAAAAATAAGGATTCGAGATAATTATTTTTTAAAGAAACAATTTCTACTCCGAAATAAATATAGAGAAATAATTAAATAAGAATTAATGAAATAATTCGAGATAATTAATTGTTTTTCTTATGGTAAGCACCCTCACTTATAACTGAGAATTGATGACATGTATTTATTTATTTTATTATTTGCGACTATCTTAAAAAGTCAGAATTAAAATAGGAGCAATTAATGTATATTTTTGTTTATTTTTCCCTATAATTAATATACTTAGTTTTCAACAAATTTAATGATTCAATTCAATTTTTTTTATTATATTAAATAAGTTTTTAATATTTTTTACTTTCTTGAAAATTCATTTTATTCTTTAATTGTTTAAAATTTTAAGGTTAGTTTTTATAAACAAGATTTAAAACTTATGTAAAAATTGTAATTTTTATAATTTTTGTTAAATTTCAAATATAACATCTCCTTGTAATTAATCTACACTTATTTGTGTACGGATTATAAGTCAATTATTCGTAATATATAAATATAACCTTACTAATATTCAAAAAAAATTCAAATGTTATATTTGAATTTAAAATTTATTCGAAATTATAATTTGTAATAAATAAGTTAGATTACCTTTTTTAAAACAAGGAAAATAGAATCTGCATTCCAACATTCATAAATAATAATGTTTAACTACTTGTGATATGATGTAATAAACTAAATTATCTATAATATTAGTAACAAACTTGTAATGTTATTATCTCTAATGATCCACATAAACATTGTCTTTATATTAAAAAACATTTCTACAAAACAAAAAAAATTACAATTAGTATCTTTGACTAATGTCATATTTTGTTACAAGATAAGGGTTTCATTTTGGAATTTTTTTTAGGCAGTCTTCATAATCCATATTATTAGTCCAGGTTTTGTTAATAATATTTTGGAAGGAGGGGTGTTGAAGCCACATTGGTTCTAACTTAAAGGTTTTTGGGGGAGGGTCAAAGGGGCTCGTGAGGAGAACTATTGGACAATGATCTGAAAGGTATCTAGGTAGATGGTAGACCAGAGCTTTAGGGAATAAATCAAACCATGAGGGGTTTGCTACAAAAATATCTAACCTTTCTTGATGTAGTTCTTTTTTATTTCTAGTCCTATTGTTTGACCAGGTGTAAGTTAGGCCCTCTAAATCCTAAATCAAATAGGTTACAAGTAGAGAGATAATCATTAAACACATTTATAGAATATAAACAAGCAAACTTGTCACCCTTTTTTTTGAGGGAGTAGTAATACAATTAAAATCACCACCAATTAACCAAGGATCAAAGTGATTACGCGCTATATTGGTGAGATTATTCCATAGATCATAAAAGTCATGAGGGTATGGAGATGAGTCACTTACCTGTACTCTGAAATGTATTTCTTGCAGCGAAGTGTTAACAACTTGTAGTCGGATGGTGACCTACCATAGAATCGCTAATCCTCCAGATAACCCTTCAACATCAGACTTTGATAAAATGAGAGAATCCTAATTTACTAAGAATGGAGTCAACCTTAGACCCCGCAAGTTTGGTTTCAGATAAAATAACTAATTGAGGCTTATGAAAAGCCACCAAGTCTTTGAAGGTAATAAAGAAATCGGTGCTAGCTACACCTCTGCAATTCCATATGAGCAAAATCATCACATCACGTGGTATGGGAGGAGAGTATAGGTTCCACGGGTTGGGAGTAGGAATAGAGGTTGGGATGAGAACTATTTTGTAAGTTGAGGGGTGAGACTGACATATATTATGCATGCAAGGGTTTAGACTAGTGGGTGAAGAGAGTAAATGTGGATATTTTTTTGTCTCTACTGGAATCAGAATGGATGTTGGATTGTTTCTCATGTTGTGAAATTCTATCTTTGGCACCAAAGGGATATCCTCCTCCAATAGTTCTAAGGGAAGAAGGCTTACCTCTCCTTCTGACATTATGTGTGATAGAGACCTAGGGATGACTTCTGCTAGGAAGGATGGAGTTGGTGGTAGAGGCATTTGGGGTTGAGGATAGGGAAAGAGTGGAATGTTTAGACGCTAATAAGTGGGGCAAGGTAACTCTAGAAACTGTTGTTGTGGATGGTTCCATGGGTAAAGAAGGGGGAACACTGGTATCCATGCATTCATAAGCTGTGTATTAGGAAAAGTGTCAGGTGGTCTAGCATTGTTTGCATACTCAATCGTAGTTCTTGGGAGATGATTTATGCTATAAAGTTCAGGTCCAAAATGATGAATGAGTGAGTCTGGTTGTAAAGCTGAAAGGAGATTACTAATAACTGACCTTGTAGTCCCCATTGAAGCCATGATAGGGGAGTTGGGTTCGCTACCTGAGGAAGGATGATGTGGTATGGTGAGTTCAAGTTGTCCATTGTTGTTTGAGTTCGAATGGGTGTTATCTGTGGATGTGTTTGAGTTGACGGTATCAAGTGCAGTGGAGGTGGAAGAGTATAGATGGGATGTATTATCTATAGTGTTATGGAACAAAGCTTGTTTAGGAAGGAAGGAACAGAGGGTTGTGGTTTTGAGATACGTGTGATGATGATTATCTAAGTTACTTGTTGGTTTGGAGTGTAAACTCCCGAGATCTTCATATTGATAATCCGGCTGGTTACTAGTTTCAGAAACGTCTTTCATGGAAGTGTTTGGATAATCTAGTAATTTGAATTAGTTTTTGGTAATAAGACAATTAGTGGAGATAATGGTGTTTAGAGGTTTGTTTTGGGCAGAAGTCAAATCTGGTTTGGGTTTAGGTTTATTAAGGAGTTTAACAATTTTCATGGGCTTAGATTTGGTTTTTTTTTTAACAAGTAGCCAAGGCCCATATTTAGATGCTTCTGGGTTTTGAGAGTGGGATTTGGTGGGCTATGGCAGCCAAATCTGGTTCAGGAGGTGGAGTGGTGTCATCAGGAAGTTGAGTACACTGGAAGAATTTGTGGTCAAGTTTCCCACATGAGAAATAAATTGCTAGAACACCTTCATAGAGGATTTGTTGGTAGTGATTGCCTATGAAAATGTTCATGTGTGTTCGAAGTGGTTGATGGAGCTGAATTTAAACACAAAGTCGGGCCTATAGTCCTCTTTTTTTATCCAAAGCAAAAGCATCTATTTTCAACAAAGATCCAATAGTAGAATCTATTTTCCTTAAGAGCACTAAGTCTAGATATTCAGCAAGAAGCTCGGGGAGCCTCACCCATACAGCTGTAACCGGTGAGGACGCTTGGGAGGCTCTAAACTTAGGCTCCCAATTTCTTACCATTAGAAAATGATTACCAATGAACCACGATCCACCATGAAGGGCTTTCAAATAGTTATCCTTGAACTGAAATTTAACTAAAAAATTGTCTTTTCCAAGGTCAATGATATGTAATTCTTCATTCTTCTGCCAAATATCTTTAAGACGTGAAGATAGAAAACAGAAACCAACTGATTTGCCATAAACTTTAACTATCACCGAGGTTAGCCATGGTGAGTATAATATAATTTTGTCACTTTCTGACAAGGGAATGAAAATACTAGATTGATTCGGAGCAGTTTCTCTGACTCCAGAGAATGAGAGAAGTTTTGGGTCTGTTTAATGGTATGTAGGGGGGTTTTGCATAACATGCCTCTGTAGGAATTACCTGGGGCTGTTGGAGCTTCAATGATCATATCATCTTTGATTTTCAAACTAGATGGTGTATTTGGATCACATCTTTTGATTTTCTTACAGCTTCTTTTGAGTTGATCTATTGCGTCTATTGAATCAGACATTGTAGCCGATTCTAGAGCGTTCTTTACGGTTCTTTTTTTTTTATTTATTTGAATATTTGAAACTTTGGGCTTTCCTTATAGATGCATCAAACTTAACTGAGTTAGATTTCTATTAGACCCCTTTTCTTTTCTTTTTTTTGGTTAAAAAGAGGAAATAAATTAATGTTGTGATTGATTCCTAATTAGGTATGTTTAAGGAAAACAAACTGAACTTTAATTCTGCATTACTACATAAATCAATGGTCTCACTATTAACCTTCAAAAAAATTTCATCATCTTTCTTCAATCCCTCACTCCTCTCTTTGTTGTTTGCCTTCCTTCCTTCTTCCTCCATAGTGAAATAGAAAATTATGGAAGAAAATTAAGATGGGATCTCAGGGTTTTCAAGTGTCATCTCAAGAGGGCATGTTTGCCTACTACGCCCTTCCAAAGCCCCAATATCAAATCATCTACTACGCATACCAATGAACAACTTCTTGGCAAGATTTATTTCTTTTATATATATATATATATATATATATATTAATTGAATGTAGAAGAAGAATATAAATAAATAAGGAAGAAAAGTTATAATTGAGTGTGCAATATTTATATTAAAAGCATTGTTTATTTATATTTTTGGTCTCTTGTTAGAAAGCTCTGGTCAACTGCTATTTTAATTTTGATTCTTTTTTTAAAATATCTATATAACTTTTGTCTCTACCATGACGGTGCTTACCATCAAAGCAACGCCTTTCTTGACTTAATTTTAATTTTTTAAGGTACTGAAATTTATGTAAATTTGAGCATCCTGTATCATTATTATTATTATTATTATTATTATTATTATTATTTATTTATTTTTTAAATGTCAAATTTATACCATTAGTTATTATTGAATTATTTTTTCTTTCTTAAAAAAACAAATCCTTTTCCATAATTAAAAAATAAGAAAATATAAATTATAAATTACTTTTTTAAAAAATATATTATTATTATTATTATTTGCTCAACAAAAATAAGGATTCGAGATAATTGTTTTTTAAATTAAAAAAATCTACTCCAAAGAAAATATAGAGAAATAATTAAATAAGAATTGATGGCATGTATTTACTTATTTTATTATTTATAACTATCTTAAAATGTTAAAATTAAAATAAGAGAAATTGACAATTTTTATGCTTAAATTCAATTTTTTTTAATATATTAAACATATATATAATATATATATAATATATATATATATATATATATATATTAACATTCTTCAAAATTCATTTTATTCTTTGATTGTTTTATATTCTAAGGTTAATTTTTATAAACAAGATTTAAAACTTATGTATTCAACAATATATATGTATATATATATATACACAAATACATATATAATTGGATATCCTCCTCCAACAATTCTAAGGGAAGAAGACTTACCTCTCATTCTGACATTATGTTTGATAGAGACCACGAGATAACTTACGCTAGGAAGGATGGAGTTGGTGGTAGAGGCATCTGGGGTTGAGGATAAGGAAAGAGTGGAATGTTTAGACACTGAAAGAGTGAAATCTAACTCTAGAAGCTTTTGTTGTGGATGGTTCCATGGGTAAAGAAGGGGAACAGTGGTGTCCATGCATTCATAAGCTGTGTGTTTTGGGAAAGTGTCGGGTGGTTTAGCATTATTTGCATACTCAGTCGTAGTCCTTGGGAGATGATTTGTGCTATGAAGTCCGGGTCCTGAATGATGAATGAGTGAGTCTGGTTGTGAAGCTGAAAGGAGATTACTAATGACTGACCTTGTAGTCCCCATTGAAGTCATGATAAGGGAGTTGGGTTCGCTACTTGAGGAAGGACGATCTGGAATGGTGAGTTCAAGTTGTCCATTGTTGTTTGAGTTCAAAGAGGTGTTATCTTTGGATGTGTTTGAGTTGACGGAATCAAGTGGAGTGGAGGTGGAAGAGTACAGATGGGAAGTATTATCTACAGTGTTATGGAACAATGCTTGTTTAGGAAGGAAGGAACAGTGGTAGTTTTGAGATAGGTGTGATGATGATTATCTAATTTACTTGTTGGTTTGGAGTTTAAACTCCCAAGATCTTCAGATTGATAATTCGACTAGTTGTTAGTTTCAAAAACATCTTTCATGTAAGTGTTTGGATAGTCTAGTAATTTGAATTGGTTTTTGGTAATAAGATAATTAGTGGAGTTAATGGTGTTTAGAAGTTTGTTTTGCGCAAAAGTCAAATCCAGTTTGGTTTTGGGTTTATTAAGGAGTTCAACAATTTTCATGGACTTAGATTTGGTTTTTCTTTTTAACTGGTAGCCAAGGCCCATATTCATAAGCTTTTGGGTTTTGGGAGAAGGATTTGGTGGGTGATGGTGCAGCCAAATCTAGTTCAGGAGGTGGAGTGGTGTCAACATGATGTTGAGTACATTGGAAGAATTTGTGGCCATGTTTCCCACACGAGAAAAACATTGCTGGAACACCTTCATAGAGGATTTGTTGGTAGGATTGCCTAGGAAAATGTGCGTTCGAAGTGGTTGATGGAGCTGAATTTAAACACAAAGTCGGGTATACACTCTTTTTTTATCCAAAGCAAAAGCATCTATTTTCAACAAAGATCCAATAGTAGAATCTATTTTCCTTAAGAGCACTAAGTCTAGATATTCAGCAAGAAGCTCAGGGAGCCTCACCCATAAAGTTGTAACCAGTGAGGACGCTTGGGAGGCTCTAAACTTAGGCTCCCAATTTCTTACCATTAAAAAATGATTACCAATGAACCACGATCCACCATGAAGGGCTTTCAAATAGTTATCCTTGAACTGAAATTTAACTAAAAAATAGTCTTTTCCAAGGTCAATGATATGTAATTCTTCATTCTTCTGCCAAATATCTTTAAGACGTGAAGATAGAAAATAGAAACCAATTGATTTGCTAAAAACTTTAACTATCACCGAGGTTAGCCATGGTGAGTATGATATGATTTTGTCACTTTCTAACAAGGGAATGAAAATACTAGATTGATTCAAAGCAGTTTCTCTGACTCCAGAGAATGAGAGAAGTTTTGGGTCTATTTAATGGTATGTAGGGGGGTTTTGCATAACATACCTCTGTAGGAATTACCTAGGGCTGTTGGAGCTTCAATGGTCATATCATCTTGGATTTCCAAACTTGGTGGTGTATTTGGATCAGAGCTTTTGATTTTCTTGCAGCTTCTTTTGAGTTGATCTATTTCCTATATTTAATTAAGCATTGTAGCCGATTCTAGAGTGTTCTTTACCATCCTCTGTTTTTGGTATTTGAATATTTGAAACTTTGGACTTTTCTTACATATGCATCGAACTTAACTGAGTTAGATTACTATTAGACCCCTTTTATTTTTCTTTTTTTGGTCAAAAAGAGGAAAGAAATTAATGTTGCGATTGATTCCTAATTAGGCATGTTTAAGGAAAACAAATTGAACTTTAATTCTGCATTACTACATAAATCAATAGTCTCATTAACCTTAATTTGTTCACCACATACGTCATCATTCAAAAAATCGTATTAATAAACTTATCACTCGCTCCTCTCTTTGTTGCCTACCTTCCTTCCTTCTTCCTCCATAGTGAAACCGAAAATGATAGAAGAAAATTAAGATGAGATCTCATGGTTTTCCAAGTGTCAGCTCAGAAGGGCATGTCTGCCTACTACGCTCTTCCAAAGCCCCAATCCCAAATCATCCACTATGCATACCAATTAACAACTTCTTGACAATGTTTGTTTCTTTTATATATATATATATATATATATTAATTGAATGTAGAAGAAGAATATAAAGAAATAAAGAAAGAAGAAAAGTTACAATTGATTGTGCAATATTTATATTAAAAGCATTGCTTATTTATATTTTCGGTTCTTTGTTAGGAAGCTCTTTCAACTGCTACTTTAAATTTGATTCTTTTTTTAAAATATCTATATACTTTTGTCTCTATCATAAGGTGCTTATCATCAGAGCAATGTCTTTCTTGACTTAATTTTGATTCTTCAGAGCACTTAAATTTATGTAAATTTGAAGATCCTAGATCATTATTATTATTATTATTTTAAAAATGTCAAATTTATACCATTAGTTATTATTGAATTATTTTTCTCTTTTAAAAAACACAAATTCTTTTCAATAATTAAAAAATAAGAAAATAGAAAATAAAAATTACTTTTTTTGAAAAAGGAAAAATATTATTATTATTATTATTTGCTCAACAAAAATAAGGATTCGAGATAAATGTTTTTTAAAGAAAACAATTCTACTCCAAAAAATATATAGAGAAATAATTAAATAAGAATTGATGAGATGAATTTATTTATTTTATTTTTTGTAACTATCTTAAAAAGTCAAAATTAAAATCAGATAAATTAATTTTTTTTAATATATTTAATATTTTTTTTATATTTTTAACTTTCTTTAAAATCCATTTTATTATTTGATTGTTTCAAATTTTAAGATTGATCTTTATAAACAAGATTTAAACTTATGTTTTCAACAATATATATATATATATAGAGAGAGATACATATAACATTGTAATTTTGTTAAATTTTGATTTTAAATCATACAATTTTTAGTTGTTTTGTGTATTAAAAAGAGAGTTGGAAACAATTGTCATTGAGAAAATTATGTTATATATTAATTGTTTTTAAAAAAAAATCATATAATAAATATTTAATAATATTTTTAAGAAATAATATTACTAATCTCTGATGGTCCACATAAACATTGTCTTTATATTAAAAAAAATAAAAAATAAAAAATTACAATTAGAATCTTTGACTAATGTCATATTTTCTCACATTTATTTGTCCTAAAAAATTAAATTTATTTTCCAATATCTCCGTGTAATTAATCTACACTTATTTGCGTACCTGTTATAAGTCAATTATTCCTAATTTACAAATACAACTTTACTAATATTCAAATTTTCAAATGTTATATTTGAAATTTAAAATTTATTGGAAATTATAATCTGTAATAAATAAGTTAGATTACTTTTTTAAAACAAGAAAAATAGAATATGTATTACCAACATTCATAAATAATGTTGTTTAAGATATAATGTAATAAACTAAATTATTTATATTTTGTATTGTTTTATAAAAATTATTATGTTTAAATTTGAAAAAAAGAAAAAAAAAAGAAAAATCTTACACTTTTGTACTTGATTTTTTATTTTTTTGATTGTGAAAATAAGTGAATTATCTCAACGATAACCCTCACACTTATATTCAAACATTAATCTTAACATTTATTTATGTTTTATAATTAATATGTGAAGAAGAAAAATCTTAGAAACTTACAATG
Organism: Asclepias syriaca; assembly: GCA_027405835.1. Classification (NCBI taxonomy): domain Eukaryota; kingdom Viridiplantae; phylum Streptophyta; class Magnoliopsida; order Gentianales; family Apocynaceae; genus Asclepias; species Asclepias syriaca. The sequence continues at coordinate 13,698,477 of CM049933.1, forward strand.
TTAGACGATTTGAAAAGAGAGCACCATAAAGCCTATAGTGAGGTTATTAGAGTTTTAAATTATCGGTGAGATATACGATATAAAAGGTTATAGAGAAGCAGACATGCACGCAAATCATAGAATTGGGAAGACAAAAAAAATTACTATTATTATTATTTATTTCTTCACAAAATAATATTTTTTACAAAAATTAAAAACTTAAAATTTTCAAATTATTTGACAAAATAAAGATAGATTTTGTGATACATTTATATCTAATTTAAACCCTAATCATAAACTTATATTCCAATACTAATCTTAACACTTATCTATATTTCATAATCAATAAAATTTGTGACAACTTACAAAGTTAGGAGATTTAAAACGAGGGTAATACAAGGCTTATGATGAGATTGTTGGAGTTTTAAGTTATAAGAGAGAAATATGAGATAAAAGAAGTAGTTAGTCGTATGATAACTAATTTTACTTTTGACAGTGTTTTAGTCAATGTATTTGTTCGTACTGGTTTTGGTTCGTCTGAAAACAAAGTCAGAATAATCCAAACAGACCGTGGTGGTGAATTCTTACCCAAGGAGTTCACCTAGTTTTGTAAAGATGAAGGTATTTAGTGGTAGCTCATGACTCCTTACACACTACAACAAAATGGTGTGGTAGAATGTCGTAATCGTATTGTGATGACAATGACGAGATATTTACTCAAAAGCAAGCATGTACTTGCAAAGTTCTAGGGAGAAATAATCAGGTATGCAACCTATTTGCTGAATCGCCTTCCAAACAAGGCATTAAGAGAATGCACGCATTTAAAGCTTGGACAAGAAGAAAATCATATTTCACACACTTAGATGTGTTTGGTTGCAAGACATACGTGAAGAACACAACCTCTCATCTCAAGAAACTTGATGACAAAAGTACAACCATGATGTATTTCGGTGTGAATGAAAGATGCAAGGCTCATAGCTTGTTTGATCAGAGTTGTGGAAAGCTACATGTAAGTAAAAATGCAATTTATAGGAAAATTTTGAATTGAGATGGAAAGTAAATAGTAGCAATGAAATGGAGTTACAAGAATTTTGAATTTTCGATGGAATCTACTGATGCGACCAATGATACAGATATAGGAGGTATAAGATTTGTGGTAGATGTTGTAACAATTCCACCTTTACCAACATCTCCCACAACATCAAGTCCATCTACGCTATTGTCACATACTTGTGGTGATCCTCTAGCGTCATGAATCTTATAGAAATCAAACGATGGGTCATGTTACAAGTCTATCGCTAATATTTACATCAATACAAAAGAAGTAGCCACTATTGATGAAGAGAATGAGGTGATGATGACAATATCTAAAGAACCAACTTGTTGGTATGAAGCAATGAAGAAGAGGTAGGAGTACATTGAGAAGAACAATACTTGGACCCTAAGTGAACTCCCATCATACCACAAATCTATTGGCCTAAAATAGGTGTTCAAATTGAAGAAAGATCCAAATAAAAAGTAGTGAAGCACAAATCAAGGTTAGTGACTAAAGGCTATCTACAAAGACAAGACATTGACTTTGATAAGGTGTTTGCATCAATTACTGGATTTGACATTATTCAAGTTATTATTGAAATTGCTACAAATCGAAGTTGGGAAGTACACCATTTAGATGTAAATCAACATTTTTAATCAAGCATTTAGAAGAGAAAGTATACGTCACATAACTAGAATGATTTGGAGTACTAAATCAGAAGACAAGGTATACAGATGGTTTAAAGATCTTTATGGACTATGACAGGTTTCCAAAGCTTCGACATTTGATTAGATAGAAGTCTAAAAGAGATCTTTTGATCTCATTGTGATAGAGAGTAACACTGAAGAAGTAAAAAAATTCAAACAACAGATAATGCCTGAGTTTGACATGAGTGATTTAGATCTACTTTCCTACTACTTGGGGATTGAAGTAGAGCTACAAAAGCAGTAGATATTGTTAAACCAATCAACTTATGCCAAGAAAATTATTTCTCAATTTGAGATGACAAGTTGTAATGCTACAGAATATCTGATGCAGCCAAAAGCACAGTGAAAGGATCTCAAGTTGAGGCTGCATAATACAGAAGCATTGTTGGTTATCTTAGATACTTGTTGCATATACAACCCGATCTATCATATGCAGTTGGTTTGGTAAGCATGTACATAGAAAGACTTACAGTCATGCAATACAAGACGGTCAAGCAAATTCTTATATTTGAGATGAACAATTCATTTTGAACTTTCTTATATGAAGGGATAATAAGAAGTTAATATTTTTGGCTATTCGAACAGTGGTTTAGGCGAAGATCTCGATGGGAGAAGAAGTACCAGTGAAATGACTTTTTACTTCAATGAGAATTTGGTAGTTGGAACTCGTAGTAACAATAGAAAATGGTGGCACCCTCTACGTGTAAAGCGTGTAAAGTTAAATTTATGGTAGCCACATTTATAACGTGAGAAATTGTAGTTGAGTAACCTTCTTAACAGATCAACTTTAATTATTTAAACACACCATTTATTTAATCTTAATTGTTTTTAGATTGTATATGATTGAATATAGTAGTAATTTAGATTTTGTTTTACTTGGTTACATAACACAACAATTTATTTTTCAAATATCTTAGCAATAATTAAATTATTACTCTCTCAATTTTATTTTATTTTAACTTGTTGGATAGAAATCAAGTTGTTTTTGTTGGTGTTTTCTATAATTAATGTTTTATAAATTTATATTATTAATGGTTCTTTATTTTAAAAAAAAATAAAAATTTAGAAGGGAAGATATGAATATGAGTTGTTAAGAGGAAAAGAAGAGGCGTAAGAGAATTCGAGTATCAAAGGTACTAAATGGTTTTGCATAGAGATTTTATTCCTTCATCGTGTGTATTTCTGCATTCAGTACAAATTGTTTTAGTGAAAAAAAAAATTCTTTATGAAAAGAAAAGAAAAAAAGAAAAAAAAATAAAAACCACTCAATTCTTTGTTTACAAAATTAGAGGATTTTTTATGTTTTATTTGATTAATTATAAGAATTTGTTTTTCTTCTTTTTGTTTGTCCAAAATAATACATGAGTTAAATTTTTTGTATGAATGGCTCAATTTATAAATTTTTTTAAAACTTTGGCCAAATTTATAAAAATTTAAATTCTTTCTAATACATATATTAACATATATGGAGTCAAGAAGGCATAACACAGATAATAATACATTTCTTATGATATTGAGAAGTCACGAAAAAAAAGAAATCTCAATTTTTTTTTAGAGATTAATGAATTTGGTCATAAATAAATTTATGGACAAATTAGCATAAATAGATTTGGTAACATTGATTATCAATTTTGTTTTTGTGAAATTAGTTTTTTGTAAAAATTTGGTTAAATCTTCTTTAAGTACAGTATATAAATAATATATATTATATATTTTCCAAATATTTTAATAATTTAAATGCTCTTAGAATATTTTAATATTTTAATATATTTAATTGTGATTACGTCAATACTTTCAAGTCTGATTTAATTCCATATAATTATTAGAAAAATTAATTCTTCTGCATGAAGAAATGCATGTCTCCTTCGTTCACGGAAGATTCCATAGAAATCTTAGATTCTCTACGGAAGACTAAAAAAAATTTATTCAATTCTTTCGATTAATCAATCTTTCGAGGTGATTTTTAAGAAAAAAGAAAGAAAAATAAAATTAGTTGTTTAATCTATGGGAGAGCGAGAGTGAGATTTGTTTTTCAAAGGATAATTCCCACCTCCATTTCTGATTTCATAGAAAAAGAATATAGACATCTTCTTTTTCCTTTTTCAACTAAATCACTTCAAATAGAGAGAAATAATTGATCAATAAAAAAGATTAGATAAATTGTTTTTTCGTTTTCTTCTTCTATGAGGGAGAAGAAGATGTCTATATTTATTTTCGATAAAATCAACAACAAACAGAGATGGATGAGACAATTAACCTCAGAAAAAATCTCACTCTCTTTCTCTCACCCATAGATTAAACCACGAGTTTTTTTTTCTTTTTTTCTTTTTCTCACCCATAGATTAAGAAGTGGGAAAAAAGGTAGGATGATTTTTGTTGTTTCCACCAACAATCCCTTCCTTTTTGTTGGACAAAAAGAGAAAAAAAGAAAGAAAAAAGGAAAAGGAATGTTGTGATTGATTCCTAATTAGTCATGCTTAAGGAAAACAAATTGAACTTTAATTATGCATTACTACATAAATCAATGGTCTCATTATTAACCTTAAAAAAAATCTTCATCATCTTTCTTCAACCCCTCACCCTCTCTTTGTTGCCAGCCTTCCTTCCTTCTTCCTCCATAGTGAAATAGAAAATGATGGAAGAGAATTAAGATGAGATCTCAGGGTTTTCAAGTGTCAGCTCAGGAGGGCATGTCTACCTACTACGCCCTTCCAAAGCCCCAATCCCAAATCATCCGCTACCCATACCAATGAACAACTTCTTGCCAAGGTTTGTTTCTTTATATATTCAAAAAATCATCATCTTTCTTCAATCCCTCACCCTCTCTTTGTTGCCTGCCTTCCTTCCTTCTTCCTCCATAGTGAAATAGAAAATGATGGAAGAAAATTAAGATGAGATCTCAAGGTTTTCAAGTGTCAGCTCAAGAGGGCATGTTTTCCTACTACGCCCTTCCAAAGCCCCAATCCCAAATCATCCGCTTTGCCAAGGTTTGTTTCTTTATATATTCAAAAAATATCATCATCTTTCTTTAATCTCTCACCCTCTCTTTGTTGCCTGCTTTCCTTCCTTCTTCCTCCATAGTGAATAGAAAATGATGAAAGAAAATTAAGATGGGATCTCAGGGTTTTCAAGTGTCAGCTTATGAGGTCCTGTCTGCCTACTATGCCCTTCCAAAACCTCAATCCCAAATCATCCGCTACCCATACCAATGAACAACTACTTGCCAAGGTTTGTTTCTTTATATATATATATATATATATATATATATATATTAATTGAATGTAGAAGAAGAATATAAAGAAATAAAGAAGGAAGAAAAGTTATAATTGATTGTGCAATATTTATATTAAAAAGCATTGCTTATTTATATTTTTTGTCCCTTATTAGGAAGCTCTGATCAACTGCTACTTTAATTTTGATTCTTTTTTAAAAACACGTATATAACTTTTGTCTCTATAATGAGGGTGCTTACTATCAGAGCAACGCGTTTCTTGACTTAATTTTGATTCTTCGTAACACTGAAATTTATGTAAATTTGAAGCATTATATATCATTATTATTATTATTATTATTATTATTATTATTATATTATTATTAATTTTTTTTAAAAATATCAAATTTATACCATTAGTTTTTTTTTTTGAAATACCATTAGTTATTATTCAATTATTTTTAAAAAAAACACAAATCCTTTTCCATAATTAAAAAATAATAAATAATAAAAAATAGAAAATACTTTTTTTTATAAACAAAAATAGAAATTACTTTAAAAAATATTATTATTTTTATTATTTGCTCAAAAAAAATAAGGATTCGAGATAATTATTTTTAAAGAAACATTCTACTCTAAAAAAATAGAAAAATAATTAAATAAGAATTGATGACATGCATTTACTTATTTTATTATTTGTAAGTATCTTAAAAAGTCAAAATTAAAATCAAAAAAATTAAAAGTTTAATGCTTAAATTTAATCTTTTTCTAATATTATATATATATATATAATTATAATTTTGTTAAATTTTAATTTTAAATCATGCAATTTTTAGTTGTTTTGTATATTAAAAGGAGAATTGAAAACAATTGTCATTGAAAAAATTATGTTATATATTATTTTTAATAAAGAAAAAATAATATTTCATATAATAAATATTTAATAATATTTTAAAAAAATAATATTACAAATATATGATGGTCCATATTAAACATGGCCTATAAATTAAAAGAAAACAAACATATAAAATAAAAAATTACAATTATAATCTTTGACTAATGTCATATTTTCTTATATTTATTTGTCTTAGAAAAACTAAATTTATTTTCCAATATCTCCATATAATTAATCTACACTAATTTGTTACTTGTTATAAGTCAATTATTCGTAATTTAAAAATATAACCTTACTAATATTTAAATTTTCAAACATTATTCGAAATCATAATATGTAATATATAAGTTAGATTATCTTTTTAAAACATGGAAAATAGAATCTTTATTACCAACATTCATAAATAATGTTGTTTAAGATATAATATAATAAACTAAATTATTTATATTTTGTATTTTTTTAAAAAAAATATTTCTGAGAACTAAAATTATTATGTTTAAATTTGAAAAAAGTAAAAAAAAGAAAAGAAAAGAAAAGAAAAATCCTACACCTTTGTACTTGATTTTTTATCATTTGATTGTAAAAATAAGTGAATTATGGTAGAGATAACCCTAACACTTCCATTCAAACATTAATCTTAACACTTATTTATGTTTCATAATTAATATGTGAAAAGGAAAAATCTTAGGAACATACAAAGTTAGGCGATTTGAAAAGAGAATAGCATAAAGCCTATGATGAGGTTATTAGAATTTTAAATTATAAGCGAGATATACGAAATAAAAGTTGATAGATAGATAAATATATGATAAGACATGTGTGTTTACCTATTAAATATATATATAAAAAAAAGAAGCATAAAGTTAAATGGAAAAAAACTAGAAATATTTTCATTACACTGCAATCATCAAATAAATGACAGAGAATAAGAGTCGGTGGTGAAACTTCACCAAACAAAAAATGAGGGAGTCTGGTTTTGACTTTAAAAATGTAAAATCTGCACCTTACAATTAAAAATTAAAATAAAATAATTTTATTTGATAAAACACAAATAAAAACTAGGTGTTTCTGTTTTGAATTCTTCTTGGAGATTATTATTTAGATATTCTTTCTTAATTTTGACATAATTTTAAATTTTAGATAACAAGTAGTTAGCTTATGATAACTAATTTTATTTTTTTAACAGTGTTTTAGTCAGTGTATTTGTTCGTACAGATTTGGGTTCGTTTGAAAACAAAGTCAGAATAATCCAAACATACCGTGGTCGTGAATTCTTGTCCAAAGAGTTCACCTAGTTTTGTAAAGATGAAGGTATTAGTGGTACCTCACGACTCCCTACACACTACAATAAAATGGTGTGATAGAATATCGTAATCGTATTGTGATGGCAATGTACCTGCAAAATTCTAGGGAGAAACAATAAGGTACGGAACCTATTTGCTGAATTGCCTCCCAAAAAAGGCATTAAGAGAATGCACATATTTAAAGCTTGGACAAGAAGAAAATTATATCTCACACACTTAGAAGTGTTTGGTTGCAAGACATACGTGAAGAATACAACCTCTCATCTCAAGAAACTTGACGACAAAAGTAAAACAATGATGTATTTAGGTGTGAAGGAAGGATGTAAGGCTCATCGCTTGTTTGATCCGAGTCGTGGAAAGCTACATGTAAGTAAAAATGCTATTTTTAGGAAACTTTTGAATTGAGATGGAAAGCAAATCATAGCAATGAAATGGAGCTACAATAATTTTGAATTTCGAGTGGAATCTACTGAGGCGACTAATGATACAGACATAGGAGGTATAAGAATTGTGGTAGATGTTGTAATAATTCCACCTTCACCAACATCTCCCACAACATCAAGTCCATCTACGCTATTGTCACATACTTGTGGTGATCCTCTAGCATCATGAATCTTATAGAAATCAAACGATGGGTCATGTTACGAGTCTATCGCTAATATTTACGCCAATACAAAAGAAGCAGCCACTATTGATGAAGAGAATGAGGTGATGATGACAATATCTAAAGAACCAACTTGTTGGTATGAAGCAATGAAGAAGAGGTTGGAGTCCATTGAGAAGAAAAACACTTGCACCCTAAATGAACTCCCATCATACCACAAACCTATCAGCCTAAAATAGGTGTTCAAATTGAAGAAAGATCCAAATGAAAAATAGTGAAGCACAAAGCAAGGCTAGTGACTAAAGGCTATGTACAAAGACAAGACATTGATTTGATAAGGTCTTTGCATCAATTATTGGAGTTGACATTATTCAAGTTACTCTTGAAATTGCTACAAATCGAAGTTGGGAAGTACACCATTTAGATGTAAAATCAACATTTTTAATTGAGGATTTAGAAGAGGAAGTATACGTCACATAACTGGAATGATTTGAAGTACTAAATCAGAAGACACGGTATACATATGTTTTAAAGCTATTTATGGACTATGACAGGTTTCACAAGCTAGGACATTTTATTGGATAGAAGTCTAAAGGAGCTCTTTTAATATACTCAAGAATAGGCAGCCTACACCAAAGGGGAAGGAGATGCAAAGGTGATTGTTGGAGTATACGCTGATGACCTCATTGTGATAGAGAGTAACACTGAAGAAGTAAAGAAATTCAAGTAACAGATAATGCATGAGTTTGACATGAGTGATTTAGATCTACTTTCCTACTGCTTGGGGATTGAAGTAGAGCTACAAAAGCGGTGGATATTGCTAAACCAATCAACTTATGTCAAGAAAATCATGTCTCAATTCGAGATGACAAGTTGTAATGCTACAAAATATCTGATGGAGCCGAAACCGTAGTTAAAGGATCTCAAGTTGAGGCCACATAATACAGAAGCATTGTTGGTTATCTTAGATACTTGTTGCATACACTACCAAATCTATCGTATGCAGCTGGCATGGTAAGCATGTACATAGAAAGACTTACAGTCATGCAATACAAGGTGGTCAAGCAAATTCTTATATATTTGAGAGGAACAATCATTTTGAACTTTCTTATATGAAGGGACAATAAGAAGTTAATATTTTTGGCTATTTGGACAGTGGTTTAGGAGGAGATCTAGATGAGAGAAAAAGTACTAGTGAAATCACTTTCTACTTCAAAGAGAATTTGGTGATTGAAACTCTTAGAAACAATAGAAAACGGTGACACTCTCAACGTGTGAAGTTAAATTCATAATAGCCACAGTTATAATTTGTCCAACATTATAGTTGAGGAACCTTCTTAGCTAGTCAACTGTAATTATTTAAACACACTATTTGTTTAATCTTAATTATCTTTAAGTTGTATATGATTGAATCTAGTTGTAATTTAGATTTTTTTTCTTTTGTTAGATAACACAACAATTTATTTTTAAAATGTCTTATCATTTAAAAAATTTTTACCAAATTTTCTTTTATTTTTTATCTGTGTAAAATTTCAAATATAATTAAATGAACAGCTGCTTTACTACTCTTGATTAATATCCAGAGTAATCCTGATTTTTACCCAAAACAATAAAATCTTGATTTTTACCAAAAAAAACAAAAAAACAAAAAATCCTGATATTTCTTTATACAGTAATCTTGACTCATATCCAACACAGAGAAAAGTATAAGAAGCAAAGTTTTGAGTTTGAGTTTGTGATGCAAAATTTATACATAAAAAGAAAAGGGATGATGTACGGGTTTTCGAAATATTTGCCTCTCCTATTGACGATTTTCCAAATTCTTTAGTTGATAAAATTGACATGAATCTTTTGACCACTACAAATACAAATATTGAAGAAGAAAACAAAAATTAAGAGATAGAATGTATAGCTTTGATCATGCAAGTCGCTCTGAATTGCACAAAGGAATCATCAAGAGAGAGAAACACAATGAAAGATGTTATTGTTGCCATGGAAAAGATTAGGCTTCAACTATTGAAGCAATGACATGCATGTATGTTAGATTCATTTAGAAGTTGTGTTTACTTATGTGTGAATTGTGTATTTGAAAGACTATCATACTTAAGTTACATGGATAAAGACTATTATACTCGTGTTAATGAGTTTTTATGTATAAAAAATAAGTACGAGTCTTGGTGAGCATATTGAGTATGGTGAGTTCAAGTTGTTCATTATTGTTTGAGTTCGAAGGGATGTTATCTGTGCATGTGTTTGAGTTGACGGTATCAAGTGAAGTGGAGGTGGAAGAGTATAGATGAGAAGTATTATCTATAGCATTATGGAACGAAGTTTGTTTAGGAAGGAAGGAACAATGGATGGTGGTTTTGAGATATGTGTGATGATGATTATCTAAGTTACTTGTTGGTTTGGAGTTTAAACTCCCAAGATCTTCAGATTGATAATCCAATTGGCTGCTAGTTTCAGAAATGTTTTTCATGGAAGTGTCTGGATAGTCTAGTAATTTGAATTGGTTTTTGGTAATAAGACAATTACTAGAGGGGTGTTTAGAGGTTTGTTTTGCACAGAAGTCAAATCCGGTTTCGGTTTGGGTTTGTTAAGGAGTTCAACAATTTTCATGGGCTTAGATTTGATTTTTTTTAACAAGTAGCCAAGACCCATATTCTGAAGCTTCTGGGTTTTGGGAGTGAGATTTGGTGGGCGATGGTGCAACCAAATCTAGTTCAGGAGCTGGAGTGGTGTCAACAGGATGTTGAGTATACTGGAAAATTTGTGGCCAAGTTTCCCATACGAGAAACAAATTGCTAGAACACCTTCATAGAGGATTTATTGGCAGTGATTGCCTATGAATATATGTGTTAGAAGTGATTGATGGAGTTGAATTTGAACACAAAGTCGGGCATATTGTCCTCTTTTTTTATCCAAAACAGAAGTATCTATTTGTAACAGATCCAATAGGAGAACCTATTTTCCTTAAGAGCTTTAAGTCTATATATTCAGCAAGAAGCTAGGGGAGCCTCACCCTTAAAGTTGTAACTGATGAGGACGCTTGGGAGGCTCTAAACTTAGGCTCTCAATTTCTTACCACTAGAAAATGATTACGAATGAACCACGGTCCACCATGAAGGGCTTTTAAATAGTTATCCTTGAACTGAAATTTAATTAAAAAATAGTCTTTCCCAAGGTTAATGATATGTAATTCTTCATTCATCTGCCAAATATCTTTAAGACGTGAAGATAGAAAATGGAAACCAACTGATTTGTCATAAATTTTAACTATCATTGAGGTTAGCCATGGTGAGTATAATCTGATTTTGTCACTTTCCGACAAGGGAAGGAAAATACTAGATTGATTCAGAGCAGTTTCTTTTGGCTCCAGAGAATGAGAGAAGTTTTGGGTCTCTTTAATGGTATGTGGGGGGGTTTTGCATAACATAGCTCTGTAGGAATTACCTAGGGTTGTTGGAGCTTCAATGATCATATCATCTTAGATTTCCAAATTTAGTGGTGTATTTGGATCAGAGCTTTTGATTTTCTTGCAGCTTCTTTGGAGTTAATTTTGGATTAGGCACTGTAGTCGATTCTAGAGCGTTCTTTACCATCCTCTTTTTTTTGTATTAGAATATTTGAAACTTTGGGCTTTCCTTACATATGCATCGAACTTGAGTTAGATTTCTATTACCCCCCTTTTATTTTTATTTTTTTGGTCAAAAAGAGGAAAGAAATTAATGTTGTGATTGATTCCTAATTAGGCATGTTTAAGGAAAACAAATTGGACTTTAATTCTGCATTACAATATAAATAAATAGCCTCATTAACCTTAATTTGTTCACCACATACGCCATCATTCAAAAAATCGAATTAATGAACTTATCTTTCTCTCCTCTCTTTGTTGCCTGCCTTTCTTCATTCTTCCTCCATAGTAAAACAGAAAATGATGGAAGAAAATTATGATGGGATCTCAGGAGGGCATGTCTGCCTACTACGCCCTTCCAAAGCCCCAATCCCAAATCATCATCGCATCCGCTACGCATACCAATGAACAACTTCTTGGCAATGTTTATTTCTTATATATATATTAATTGAATGTAGAAGAAGAATATAAAGAAATAAAGAAGGAAGAAAAGTTATAATTGATTGTGCAATATTTATATTAAAAGCATTGCTTATTTATATTTTTGGTCTCTTATTTGGAAGCTCTCGTCAACTCCTACTTTAATTTTGATTTTTTTTAAAAAAAAATACCTATATACTTTTGTTTCTATCACGAGTGTATTTACTATCAAAGCAACGCCTCTCTTGACTTAATTTTGATTTTTCAGGACACTGAAATTTATGTAAATTTGAGCATCCTGTATCATTATTATTATTATTTTAAAAGTGTCAAATTTATACCATTAGCTATTATTGAATTATTTTTTCTTTTTTAAAAAACACAAATCCTTTTCCATAATTTAAAAATAAAAAATTAAAAATTAAGAAATAGAAATTACTTTTAAAAAAACTTATTATTATTAAATAAAGATTCCAGATAATTGTTTTTTAAAAAAAATTCTACTTCAAAAACAAATATAGAGAAATAATTAAATAAGAATTAATGGCATGCATTTACTTATTTTATTATTTGTAATTATCTTAAAAAGATAAAATTAAAATTAGAGAAATTGAAACGTTTAATGCTTAAATTCAATCTTTGACTAATGTCATATTTTCTCACAATTATTTGTCCTAAAAAATTAAATTTTTTCTTCTATTATCTCATTGTAGTTAATCTCCACTAGTTTATGAAACTCTTAAAGTCTAATTTACAAATATAACCTTATTAATTTTAAACATTATTCGAAATCATAATATATAATAAATAAGTTAGATTATCTTTTAAAAATAAGGAAAATAGAATCTTTATTACCAACATTCATAAATAATGTTGTTTAAGATATAATGTAATAAACTAAATTCTTTATATTTTGTATTTTTTTATAAAAATTATTTCTGAGAACTAAAATTATTATGTTTAAATTTGAATAAAAAGTAAAAATAAAAATAAAAAAAGCCTACACCTTTGTACTTGATTTTTTATCTTTTGATTGTAAAACAAAGTGAATTATGGCAGTAATAGCCGTAACACTTATATTCGAATATTAATCTTAATACTTATTTATGTTTCATAATTAATATATGAAGGAAGAAAAATCGTAGGTACTTACAAAATTAGGAGATTTGAAAAGAAAGCCGATGGCGAGGTTATTAGAGTTTTAAATTATAGGTGAGATATACAAGATACAAGTTTATTGAGAAGGAGACTTGCACACAAATCATGGAATTCGGAAGACAAAAAAATTTATTATTATTATATTTATTCTTCACAAAATAATTTTTTACAAATATTAAAAACTTAAAATTTTCAAATTATTTGACAAAGTAAAGATAGATTTTGTGATATATTTATATCTAATTTAAACCCTAATTTTAAACTTATATTCAAATACTATTTTAACACTTATTTGTTTCATAATCAATAAAATTTGTGAGAACTTACAAAGTTAGGAGATTTGAAACGAAGGTAATATTAAGCTTATGATGAGATTGTTGGAGTTTTAAGTTATATGAGAGAAATATGAGATAAAGGTTGATAGAGAAACACAGACAGATTATGTGATTGGGGAAAATATAAAGTAGATATTGATAGAGTCTCAATTACAATTACTATTATTATTTGACAAAACGATTTATTTTAAAAAATTATATATAATTTAAACTCTAATATAATCATAATCAATATCTGAAAAAAAACAATTTATGGAAACTTATAAAGTTAAGATATTTGAAAAGAGTGTAGCATAAGAACTAAGGGGAAGTTATTAGAGTTTTAAATTATAAGAGATATTGGAAATAAAAGTTGATAGAAAAATATATAAGAAGATAAGTGTTTATACCTATTAAATATATATATAAAAGAAGCATCAAATAAAATGGCAAGAAATCAAAAATGTTTTCATTACAATACAATCATCAAATAAATGAGGGAGAATAAGAGTCGTTCGTGAAACTTCACGAAACAAAAAAAAAATGATGAGGTCTAGTTTGACTTCGAAAATGTAAAAAATGCACTTTACAATTAAAATTTAAAAGAAAATAATTTAATTTGATAAAACACAAATAAAAACTAAGTTTGGTGTTTCTATTTTGAATTCTTGTTGGAGAATTATTATTTAAGTAATCTTAATTTTGAAATGACTCTAAATCTCATATAATAAATAGTTGGCACATGACAACTAACTTCACTTCTAATAGTGTTTTAGTAAGTGCATTTGCTAGTTATTTTCTAGTGTTAATAAATTCCACCATAATTTGTACGCTTTGAACACATTCTTTGATAAAATGAAACTTTATATCCATCTATATGTTTGATGCAATTATGAAACACCAAATATTTCATTAGTGCTTTGACATATTTATTATCAAATGAACAACGTTACTACTTTTGGTTTGTCTTAACACAAAGTCAAAACCATCCAAATGAATTTTTATCTAAAGAGTTCAATCAATTTTATTAATATGAAGGTATTCAGTGGCACCTCACGATTCCCTACACACAACAACAAAATGGTGAAATGGAAGGATGCAAGGCTCATCGCTTGTTTGATCCGAATCGTGGAAAGCTATAAGTAAAAATGCTATGTTTAGGAAAATTTTGAATTGAGATGGAAAGCAAATCGAAGCAATGAATGGGAACTACAAGAATTTGGAATTTTGGATGGAATCTACTGAAATGAGGCGACTAATGATACTGACATAGGAGGTATAAGAATTGTAGTAGATGTTGTAACAATTCCACCTTCACCAACATCTCCCATAACATCAAGTCAATCTACGCTATTGTCACATAATTGTGGTGATCCTCTAGTGTCATGAATCTTATCAGAATCAAACGATGGGTCAGTTGGTTACAAGTCTATCGTTAATATTTACGCCAATACAAAAGAAGTAGCCACTATTGATGAAGAGAATAAGGTGACGATGACAATATCTAAAGAACCAACTTGTTGGTGTGAAGTAATGAAGAAGAAGTTGGATTCCATTGAGAAGAACAATACTTGGACCCTAAGTGAGCTCCCATCGGACCACAAACTTATAGGCCTCAAATAGGTGTTCAAAGTAAAGAAAGATTCAAATGAAAAATAGTGAAGCACAAAACAAGGTTAGTGGCTAAAGACTATGTACAAAGACAAGACATTATTCAATTACTTTGATGATGTGTTTGCATCAATTACTGGACTTGACATTATTCAAGTAATTCTTGCAATTGCTGCAAATCGAAGTTGGGAAGTACACCATTTAGATGTTAAATCAACATTTTTAATCGAGGATTTTGAAGAGGAAGTATACATTACATAACTGGAATGATTTGAAGCAATAAATCAGAAGACAAGGTATACAAATGGTTTAAAGCTCTTCATGGACTATGACAGGCTTCACAAACTTGGACATTTGATTGGATAGAAGTCTAAAAGAGCTCTTTTAATATACTCAAGAATAAGCAGTCTATACCAAATGGGAAGGAGATGCAAAGGTGATTGTTGGAGTATATGTTGATGATCTCATTGTGAAAGAGAGTAACACTGAAGATGTAAAGAAATTCAAGCAACAGAAGATGCCTGAGTTTGACATGAGTGATTTAGATTTACTTTCCTACTACTTGGAGATTGAAGTAGAACTACAAAAGTGGCAGATATTGCTAAACGATCAACTTACGCCAAGAAATTCATGTCTCAATTAGGGATGACAAGCTGTAATGCTACAAAATATCTAATAGAGCTGAAAGCGCAGTGGAAAGGATCTCAAGTTGAGGCCACATAATACAGAAACATTGTTGGTTGTCTTAGATGCTTGTTGCACACACGATCGGATCTATTATATGTAGTTGGCATGGTAAGCATGTACATAGAAAGACCTACAGTCATGTAGTATAGTACAAGGTCGTCAAACAAATTCTTAGATATTTGAGGGGAACAATTCATTTTGAACCTTCTTATGTGAAGGGACAACATGAAGTTAATATTTTTGACTATTTGGACAGTGGTTTAGGAGGAGATCTGGATGAGAACAGAAGTACCAGTGAAATGACTTTATGCTTCAATGAGAATTTGGTGATTGGAACTCTCAACGTGTGAAGTTAAATTCATGGTAGCCACATTTATAATCTGTCTGACGTTGTAGTTGAGGAACCTTCTTAGCAAGTCAAGTGTAATTATTTAAACACATCATTTGTTTAATCTTAATTATTTTTAAGTTGTATATGATTGAAGATAGTAAAATTTTAGATTTTTTCTTTTATTAGATAACACAACAATTTATTTTTAAAATGTCTTATCATGTAAAACTTTTTGACCAATTTTTCTTTTATTTTTTATATATGTGGAATTTCAAATATAATTAAATGAACGGCTGCTTTATTACTTTTGTTTAATATTCATAGTAATCCTGATTTTTAGAGTCTTTTTCCAAAATAATCCAACTTTTTTAAAATGGTCCTAGTTCAACCTTGTTTATAATACTATTCCTTAAACTAACCTTAACTCGTTCACAAAATGAGTTCACCCACTAAAAAATTAAATTTTTCTCTTTTCTCTTTTCTCTTTCTCTTTCTCTATTTTCTCTCTCTTCTTTCAATTTATTTTGTTTGAGCTCTGACTTGATGTCGTTTCCGTATTTCTTTTTATTAATATATATATATATATATAATATATATATATTAAATAAATATTATTTTATTATTTCTCTCCTTTTTTCCCTTTCTTATCTTTTTTTTCTTTTCTTCTCCAATCTACCTCCCCACTGAAGCCCTAGCTCATCTTAAATTGAAAGAAGCAGCGGCGGTCCGGTGATAATAACTAACAAAGTCCGACATCAACTAAAGAAATGTTCGACGACTAAACAGCATGCGGCAACGATAATTAAACAAACCACCACATTACGCAGTTCAGGTTAGTACGAGTTATCTTTTTTCTCCTTTAAAAATTTATTTTACTTTTTTTTATTTGCCCCTTCTGATTCCTTTAAGAAGTGAGAGATGTTATAATGTCATGAACATGTTATCAAATATTTGTAAGAAAGAATTTGTATAAAGTATATAAAAAAGGATTAAGAAATCAATAGACAGAAGAAAAGAAAGTTTGACTTTTCGTTGTTCTGTTTGCAAGGAACTGACATAACATAAGTTCACACACTGAAATAAAATATCAATTAAATGGTTAATACCAACCTACAAAGCTCAAGAATGAATTGATTGACATCAATCATGGCGAATATACATTTTGAGAATTTCACATTCTTAACATAATCAATATACTCTTCTTGAATGAAGACATAGTACTTGATCTACATCTATTGAACTATGAAATTTTTGCTTTTTTTTCGTAATTTGTCTTCTTAACTACATTCAACATTACACCATTAAAATAATCTGTGCAGTGGTTGTGGTACTGGTAGCATAAACTCATATAGGAAAGATGAGCAGAAACATCTATGATCATAAACTCATAAAAATCTATGTAAGACTATATAAATGAGGAAGGGAATAGCCATAAATCTCAAATTCCATCCTCGTTCAACAGAGTTGTTGCTATCTAAATCACCTGCATTTGGTCCTAGTCCTGTTGCAGCTACCTCTGTTAAATTTCAACTACAACAAATTGTATCTATTTATGATGGAAAAAAAATTGGAGTTATTTCCATGGTTATTTCTATCATTGTGCAACCGTGATGGCCAGAAGATCATATTTCCTACTTTGTAATCATTCTTTGGTTCTGGGTGAACATTTTTATCTATCATTATTTACAGTGGCCTGTTTTCCTCTATTCTTTTTATATAGGCTAGATTTCTCTTATGTTCTTTTATCTTTCATAATCGTGTAGGTATGTATCTACACTACACTAGAGACTACACATGTTCTCCAAATTTAATTTTGTGGATTAGTTATGAGGTTGAATTTGCTATCCAAATATTAATTTTGAAATTATGACTTATTAGGTGGATATCCATTTACATTTATTTATCTATTTATACTCTTTTAATTAATTTCTTAACTTTTTGAAATTTAGTTTATTGATTACTTATGCTAATATTTAATTTATTGCCAATAAAATTTTAAAACATATATTTAAAATTATATAAATGGTTAATAGAAACTTATTAATTAATTATTATGATGACATGACGTAGTTTGTCTAATTAGGTTGAGATATTTTGGTGAAATTTTGAAAGAATATTCAAAGAAATAAGTTAGGAATTAAAAGAATCAAAACTAAGTATAGAAAAAAATTTCTTTGAAATTTATTTTTTACTATGCAAGAATTAGATCTAATAGAAATTAAAATAATCAATAAACTATAATTTTCTGGATAATCACTTTCTAGATACAACTAATGAGGATAATCTTGGTGTGATTTTCATTTTTGTGTGTGGCCCTTTCTGATTCATTCTATCCCTGCGTAGATTTCTGATTTTTTTTTATTGGACTATTATTTTTCTTTTTGGACGGACTCTTTTTATATTAAGGATTTTTTAAAATGGTTAATAATATTTATTTTTCTTTGTGTGGCAAGTTACTTAGTAGGAAGGAGATAATTTTTTAAATTTTTTTAACAGGACTCATGTTATAAATGAGACATTCTAATCAATACCCACATTTATGTTAAGGTAGATGGCGAGTTCTCATGAAGTTGTGAATCCATGTCCAATAAAGGCAACTGTTTTGGATGAGCAAAATGATCATAGGAAGTCTTTAATATGGGATGGTGTAAAAGAGACAAGTGAAAATGCACTGGGTGTGAGGAGGTTTGATTGTAGGTTTTTGAGTTGTATAGCACAGCTCCAACTAGAGTGAGGCAGTTATTAGATATTGCTAGATTTGGAGGGGTAGCACATGTTGAGTATTATATGGTTGATCATAGTTTAGTTACTACACTTGTAGAAAGGTGAAGACCAGAGACACATACATTTCACCTCTCATGTGGTGAGGTGACTATTACACTACAAGATATTGCAGGGTTATGGTGTCTACCTATTGATGGAGAGTCTATTATTAGGCCAAGGATTGTGAGTAGTACAAAATATTGGCAAGATTCATGTGAGAGGCTTTTGGGTTTTGGACCTAGAGTAGATAAAATAAAGGGTAATAGAATGAGGAAGGCTGCTTTAGATAGGTACTTGTTGATTGCTTTATCACCCGATGCATCTGAGGATCATTTATTGCTGTACTCACGATCGTTAGCTCTATTATTGATCAGTGGTTTATTATTCACTCATCGTACAGGTAATAGAATTGACCTTAGATATCTCCTTCATTTAGAAAATTTGAAGGACACTGGAAATTTAAGTTAGGGTAGTGGTGTTCTTGCTTACTTGTATCAATCAATGTGTATGGAATCAAAATGTGAGGCCCGTGAGATTTCAGGTCCGGTGGTACTACTTCAGGTAATATTTAATTTAAATATTAAAATATTTCAAAGATACATTAAATTGAAAGTTGAATCTACTTTTACTTTGAATTATTTTGTTTTACCGTTGTGGGCATGGGAGCATCTTCCCATATTACAACCAACTATACGCCTTGAGTTACCAATTTTACCAGAGTTAGCACCGTAAGGAGCAAGGTGGCAAGTGAAATTTGATCTCACCAAACTATCGATCCATGTTCTTATCACTTATCGAAATCAACTTGACTCAATGTCTCCCAATCATGTGATATTCTATTTTAATTGAATATATAATTTATTATTTATGACAGTGCAATTGAATATATATACATATATTCAATTGCACTGTCATAAATAATATATATATATATATATATATATATATTGTAGTTTTCGTGGATGCCATACAATGAGATTATTGAATATCTTTCAGAGAGATATTTAGTTGGCCGGAACATATGGAGTGCTGAATTACCATTGATATGTTAGGAGATTGTAGAGCTCCATTGTCCTTATCGAGTTACTAGGCAATTTGGACTTTATCAATCAATTCCGAAACATATTCCAAGTAAACTATCTCAACTAACAAATGCCAATTACGTAGGAATATGTCTATTGATTGGATGATACATCACCGGACTCTTCTTTGCCATTGGGAAAATCGATACAATCATGTTCTTTCTGGAATACCAATGACAATTGATGGAAGTGATGTAGCCGAGGATTACTACTCTTGGTATATTATAATTACTTGCATTTTAGTAGATAATTCGATTTATCAAGGGCATGTCGATAAGGGCTATTCCATTACCGATTCTAGTGCTGTCATATTCGTAATTTCTACTTCTAGTTAGTTTATTTATATTAACTATTAATTAATAATTTTACTAATTTCTAATTTTTTTCTCAAATTTGTTTGTAGACCAATGCTGTTGAGGCTAGTTTCCAAATATGTGAGTAGCAGTTGAAGGATATATCTGAACAAAGTGATCAAATTAGTTTTAAATATTTACTTACTCATGGTCTTGCTACAATAGGATAGATGATTGGGCATCACGAGGCAAGATGTGTTGTTACAGGATCACAAAATATGGTTAATCCATCTAAACAACCAAAGAATCGAATCTTCACACGTGGAGAGAGAGAGAGAGAGAGAGTAAAAAAATTCAAAGGATAATTGCCCCCTCCATCCATCTCTGATTTCATCGAAAAAGAATATAGACATCTTCTTCTTCCTTTTTCGACTAAATCACTACAAACAGAGAGAAATTATTGATCAATCAAAAAGATTAGAGAAATTGTTTTTTCTTTTTCTTCTTTTATGGGGGAGAATAAGATGTCTATATTTATTTCCAATGAAATCACCAACAAACAAAGATGGATGAGACAATTATCCTCACTCTCTTTCTCTCACCCATAAATTAAACCACAAGTTTGTTTTCTTTTTTTTTTTCTTTTTCTCACCCATAGATTAAGAAGTGGGAAAAAAAGTAATATGATTTTTGTTGTTGTCACCAACAGTCTCTTCCTTTTTGTTGTACAAAAAAGAAAAAAGGGAAAGGAATGTTGTCATTGATTCCTAATTAGCCATGCTCAAGGAAAACAAATTGAACTTTAATTTTGCATTACTACATAAATCAATGGTCTCGTTATTAACCTTCAAAAAATCTTCATCATCTCTCTTCAATCCCTCACTCCTCTCTTTGTTGCTTGCCTTCCTTCCTTCTTTCTTCCTCCATAGTGAAACAAAAAATGATGAAAGAAAATTAAGATGGGATCTCAGGGTTTTCAACTGTTAGCTTCCAACCCCAATCTCAAATCATCATCTCATCCGCTACGCATACCAATGGACAACTTCTTGGCAAGCTTTGTTTCTTTTATATATATATTAATTGAATGTAGAAGAAGAATATAAAGAAATAAAGAAGGAAGAAAAGTTACAATTGATTGTGCAATATTTATATTAAAATCATTGCTTATTTATATTTGTGGTCCCTTGTTAGGAAACTCTCGTCAATTGCTACTTTAATTTTGATTCTTTTTTTAAAATATCTATATATTTTTGTCT
Organism: Asclepias syriaca; assembly: GCA_027405835.1. Taxonomy (NCBI): domain Eukaryota; kingdom Viridiplantae; phylum Streptophyta; class Magnoliopsida; order Gentianales; family Apocynaceae; genus Asclepias; species Asclepias syriaca. The sequence goes on from CM049933.1 coordinate 13,719,762, forward strand.
CTACATGAGATGCTTCCCATCAGAGTTCTTGACTTAATTTTGATTATTGAGGACACAAAAATTTATATAAATTTGAGCATCCTGGATCATTATTATTATTATATTTATTTTAAAAATGTCAAATATATATAGCTATTATTGAATTATTTTTTAATTTTTAAAAAATACAAATCTTTTTCCATAATTAAAAAATAAAAGAAAATAAGGATTCGGGATAATTATTTTTTAATTATAAAATTTCTACTCCGAAATAATATATAGAAATAATTAAATAAGAATTGATGACATGCGTTAAGTAGATGTTTCTCTTATGGTAAGCACCATCCCTTATGACTGAGAAGTCATGAGTTCGAGACAGTCGCATAAAAATTTAAAATAAAAAAAAATTGATGACGTGTATTTATTTATTTTATTATTTGCAACTATCTTAAAAAGTCAGAATTAAAATCGGAGCAATTAATGTATATTTTTGTTTATTTTTCCTTATAATTAATATACTAGTTTTCAACAAATTTAATGATTAAATTCAATTTTTTATATTATATTAAATATATTTTTTATATTTTTTACTTTCTTGAAAATTCATTTTATTCTTTGTTTGTTTAAAATTTTAAGGTTAGTTTTTATAAACAAGATTTAAAACTTATGTAAAAATTGTAATTTTTATAATTTTTGTTAAATTTCAAATATAACATCTCTTTGTAATTAATCTACACTTATTTGTGTACTGATTATAAGTCAATTATTCGTAATATATAAATATAACCTTACTAATATTCAAATTTTCAAATGTTATATTTGAATTTAAAATTTATTCGAAATTATAATTTGTAATAAATAAGTTAGATTACCTTTTTTAAAACAAGGAAAATAGAATATGTATTACCAACATTCATAAATAATAATGTTTAACTACTTGTGATATGATGTAATAAACTAAATTATCCATAATATTAGTAACAAAATTGTAATATTATTATCTCTAATAATCCACATAAACATTGTCTTTATATTAAAAAAAATTCTACAAAACAAAAAAAATTACAATTAGTATCTTTGACTAATGCCATATTTTGTTACACGATAAGGGTTTCATTTTGGAATTTTTTTTAGGCAGGCTTCATAATCCATATTATTAGACCAGGTTTTGTTAATAATATTTTGGAAGGAGGGGTGTTGAAGCCACATTGGTTCTAACTTAAAGGTTTTTGGGGGAGGGTCAAAGGGGCTCGTGAGGAGAACTAATGGACAGTGATCTTAAAGTATCTAGGTAGATGGTAGACCAGAGCTTTAGGGAATAAATCAAACCATGAGGGGTTTGCTACAAAAATATCAAACCTTTCTTGATTTAGTTCTGTTTTATTTCTAGTCCTGTTGTTTGACCACGTGTAAGCCAGGCCCTCTAAATCCTAAATCAAATAGGTTACAAGTAGAGAGATAATCATTAAACACATTTATAGAATATAAACAAGCAAACTTGTCACCCTTTTTTTGAGGGAGTAGTAATACAATTAAAATCACCACCAATTAACCAAGGATCAAAGTGATTACGCGCTATATTGGTGAGATTATTCCATAGAGCATAAAAGTCATGAGGGTATGGTTTAGAGTATATTGCTGAACATAGAAAGGATGGAGATGAGTCACTTACCTGTACTCTGAAATGTATTTCTTGCAGCGAAGTGTTAACAACTTGTAGTCGGATGGTGACCTACCATAGAATGGCTAATCCTCCAGATAACCCCTCAACATCAGACTTGATAAAATGAGAGAATCCTAATTTACTAAGAATGGAGTCAACCTTAGACCCCGCAAGTTTGGTTTCAGATAAAATAACTAATTGAGGCTTATGAAAAGCTACCAAGTCTTTGAAGGTAATAAAGAAATCGGTGCTAGCTGCACCTCTGCAATTCCATATGAGCAAAATCATCACATCACGTGGTATGGGAGGAGAGGATAGGTTCCACGGGTTGGGAGTAGGAATAGAGGTTGGGATGAGAACTGTTTTGTAAGTTGAGGGGTGAGACTGACATATATTATGCATGCAAGGGTTTAGACTAGTGGGTGAAGAGAGTAAATGTGGATATTTTTTTTGTCTCTACTGGAATCAGAATGGATGTTGGATTGTTTCTCATGTTGTGAAATTCTATCGTTGGCACCAAAGGGATATCCTCCTCCAATAGTTCTAAGGGAAAAAGGCTTAACTCTCCTTCTGACATTATGTGTGATAGAGACCTAGGGATAACTTGTGCTAGGAAGGACGGAGATGGTGGTAGAGGCATTTGGGGTTGAGGATAGGGAAAGAGTGGAATGTTTAGACGCTGATAAGTGGGGCAAGGTAACTCTAGAAGCTGTTGTTGTGGATGGTTCCATGGATAAAGAAGGGGGAACACTAGTATCCATGCATTCATAAGCTGTGTATTTGGAAAAGTGTCAGGTGGTCTAGCATTGTTTGCATACTCAATCGAAGTTCTTGGGAGATGATTTATGCTATAAAGTTCAGGTCCTGAATGATGAATGAGTGAGTCTGGTTGTAAAGCTTAAAGGAGATTACTAATAACTGGCCTTGTAGTCCCCATTGAAGCCATGATAGGGGAGTTTGGTTCGCTACCTGAGGAAGGACGATGTGGTATGGTGAGTTCAAGTTGTCCATTGTTGTTTGAGTTCGAATGGGTGTTATTTGTGGATGTGTTTGAGTTGACGGTATCAAGTGCAGTGGAGGTGGAAGAGTATAGATGGGAAGTATTATCTATAGTGTTATTGAACAAAGCTTGTTTAGGAAGGAAGGAACAACGGGTGGTGGTTTTGAGATAGGTGTGATGATGATTATCTAAGTTACTTGTTAGTTTGGAGTTTAAACTCCCGAGAACTTCATATTGATAATCTGGCTGGTTGCTAGTTTCAGAAACGTCTTTCATGGAAGTGTTTGGATAATCTAGTAATTTGAATTGGTTTTTGGTAATAAGACAATTAGTGGAGTTAATGGTGTTTAGAGGTTTGTTTTGGGCAGAAGTCAAATCTGGTTTGGGTTTAGGTTTATTAAGGAGTTTAACAACTTTCATGGGCTTAGATTTGGTTTTATTTTTTTTAACAAGTAGCGAAGGCCCATATTCAGATGCTTCTGGGTTTTGAGAGTGGGATTTGGTGGGCGATGGCAGCCAAATCTGGTTCAGGAGGTGGAGTGGTATCAACAGGAAGTTGAGTACACTGGAAGAATTTGTGGCCAAGTTTCCCACATGAGAAATAAATTGCTAGAACACCTTCATAGAGGATTTGTTGGTAGTGATTGCCTATGAAAATGTTCATGTGTGTTCGAAGTGGTTGATGGAGCTGAATTTAAACACAAAGTCGGGCATATTGTCCTCTTTTTTTATCCAAAACAAAAGCATCTATTTTCAACAAAGATCCAATAGTAGAATCTATTTTTCCTTAAGAGCACTAAGTCTAGATATTCAGCAAGAAGCTCGGGGAGCCTCACCTATAAAGCTGTAACCGGTGAGGACGCTTGGGAGGCTCTAAACTTAGGCTCCCAATTTCTTACCATTAGAAAATGATTACCAATGAACCACGATCCACCATGAAGGGCTTTCAAATAGTTATCCTTGAACTGAAATTTAACTAAAAATAGTCTTTTCCAAGGTCAATGATATGTAATTCTTCATTCTTCTGCCAAATATCTTTAAGACGTGACGATAGAAAACAGAAACCAACTGATTTGCCATAAACTTTAACTATCACCGAGGTTAGCCATGGTGAGTATAATATAATTTTGTCACTTTCTGACAAGGGAATGAAAATACTAGATTGATTCAGAGCAGTTCCTCTGACTCCAGAGAATGAGAGAAGTTTTGGGTCTGTTTAATGGTATGTAGGGGGGTTTTGCATAACATGCCTCTGTAGGAATTACCTGGGGCTGTTGGAGCTTCAATGATCATATCATCTTGGATTTTCAAACTAGATGGTGTATTTGGATCAGATCTTTTAATTTTCTTACAGCTTCTTTGGAGTTGATCTATTGCGTCTATTGAATCAGACATTGTAGCTGATTATGGAAGAAAATTAAGATGGGATCTCATGATTTTCAAGTGTCATCTCAAGAGGGCATGTTTGCCTACTACGCCCTTCCAAAGCCCCAATCCCAAATCATCTGCTACGCATACCAATGAACAACTTCTTGGCAAGATTTATATTAATATATATATATATATATATATATATATATATATATTAATTGAATGTAGAAGAAGAATATAAATAAATAAATAAGGAAGAAAAGTTATAATTGATTGTGCAATATTTATTTTAAAAGTATTGTTTATTTATATTTTTGGTCTCTTGTTAGGAAGCTCTGGTCAACTGCTATTTTAATTTTGATTCTTTTTTTGAAATATCTATACGACTTTTGTCTCTATCATGACGGTGCTTACCATCAAAGCAATACCTTTTTTGACTTAATTTTAATTTTTTAAGGTACTAAAATTTATGTAAATTTGAGCATCCTGTATCATTATCATTATTATTATTATTATTATTATTATTATTATTATTATTATTATTATTATTATTATTATTATTATTATTATTATTATTTTAAAAATGTCAAATTTATACCATTAGTTATTATTGAATTATTTTTTCTTTCTTAAAAAACACAAATCCTTTACAATAATTTAAAAATAAGAAAATAGAAAATATAAATTACTTTTTTAAAAAAACTTATTATTATTATTATTATTATTTGCTCAACAAAAATAAGGATTCGAGATAATTGTTTTTTAAATAAAAAAATTCTACTCCAAAGAAAATATAGAGAAATAATTAAATAAGAATTGATGGCATGTATTTACTTATTTTTTTATTTATAACTATCTTAAAAAGTTAAAATTAAAATCAGAGAAATTGAAAATTTTAATGCTTAAATTCAATTTTTTTAATATATTACACATATATATATATATATATTAACATTCTTGAAAATTCATTTTATTCTTTGATTGTTTTAAATTCTAAGGTTAATTTTTATAAACAAGATTTAAAACTTATGTATTCAACAATATATATGTATATATATATATACACAAATACATATATAATTGGATATCCTCCTCCAACAATTCTAAGGGAAGAAGACTTACCTCTCCTTCTGACATTATGTTTGATAGAGACCACGGGATAACTTACGCTAGGAAGGATAGAGTTGGTGGTAGAGGCATCTGGGGTTGAGGATAAGGAAAGAGTGGAATGTTTAGATGCTGATAAGTAGGGCAAGACAACTCTAGAAGCTTTTGTTGTGGATGGTTCCATGGGTAAAGAAGGGGAACAGTGGTGTCCATGCATTCATAAGCTGTGTCTTTTGGGAAAGTTTCGGGTGGTTTAGCATTATTTGCATACTCAGTCGTAGTCCTTGGGAGATGATTTGTGCTATGAAGTCCGGGTCCTGAATGATGAATGAGTGAGTTTGGTTGTGAAGCTGAAAGGAGATTACTAATGACTGACCTTGTAGTCCCCATTGAAGTCATGATAAGGGAGTTGGGTTCGCTACTTGAGGAAGGACGATCTGGTATGGTGAGTTCAAGTTGTCCATTGTTGTTTGAGTTCGAAGAGGTGTTATCTTTGGATGTGTTTGAGTTGACGGAATCAAGTGGAGTGGAGGTGGAAGAGTATAGATGGGAAGTATTATCTATAGTGTTATGGAACAATGCTTGTTTAGGAAGGAAGGAACAGTGGGTGGTAGTTTTGAGATAGGTGTGATGATGATTATCTAATTTACTTGTTGGTTTGGAGTTTAAACTCCCAAGATCTTCAGATTGATAATTCGACTAGTTGTTAGTTTCATAAACGTCTTTCATGTAAGTGTTTGGATAGTCTAGTAATTTGAATTGGTTTTTGGTAATAAGATAATTAGTGGAGTTAATGGTGTTTAGAAGTTTATTTTGCGCAAAAGTCAAATCCAGTTTGGTTTTGGGTTTATTAAGGAGTTCAACAATTTTCATGGGCATAGATTTGGTTTTTTTTTAACTGGTAGCCAAGGCCCATATTCAGAAGCTTTTAGGTTTTGGGAGAAGGATTTGGTGGGTGATGGTGCAGCCTAATCTAGTTCAGGAGGTGGAGTGGTGTCAACATGATGTTGAGTCATTGGAAGAATTTGTGGCCATGTTTCCCACACGAGAAAAAAATTGTTGGAACACCTTTATAGAGGATTTGTTGGTAGGATTGCCTAGGAAAATGTGTGTTCGAAGTGGTATACTGTCCTCTTTTTTTATCCAAAGCAAAAGCATCTATTTTCAACAAAGATACAATAGTAGAATCTATTTTCCTTAAGAGCACTAAGTCTAGATATTCAGCAAGAAGCTCAGGGAGCCTCACCCATAAAGTTGTAACCGGTGAGGACGCTTGGGAGGCTCTAAACTTAGGCTCCCAATTTCTTACCATTAGAAAATGATTACAAATGAACCATGATCCACCATGAAGGGCTTTCAAATAGTTATCCTTGAACTGTAATTTAACTAAAAATAGTCTTTTCCAAGGTCAATGATATGTAATTCTTCATTCTTCTACCAAATATCTTTAAGACGTGAAGATAGAAAATAGAAACCAGCTGATTTGCCATAAACTTTAACTATCGCCGAGGTTAGCCATGGTGAGTATAATATGATTTTGTCACTTTCTGACAAGGGAATGAAAATACTAGATTAATTCAGAGCAGTTTATCTGACTCCAGAGAATGAGAGAAGTTTTGGGTCTGTTTAATGGTATGTAGGGGGGTTTTGCATAACATACCTCTGTAGGAATTACCTAGGGCTGTTGGAGCTTCAATGGTCATATCATCTTGGATTTCCAAACTTGGTGGTGTATTTGGATCAGAGCTTTTGATTTTCTTGTAGCTTCTTTTGAGTTGATCTATTTCCTATATTGAATCAAGCATTGTAGCCGATTCTAGAGTGTTCTTTACCATCCTCTTTTTTTGGTATTTGAATATTTGAAACTTTGGACTTTTCTTACATATGCATCGAACTTAACTGAGTTAGATTTCTATTAGACCCCTTTATTTTTCTTTTTTTGGTCAAAAGAGGAAAGAAATTAATGTTGCGATTGATTCCTAATTAGGCATGTTTAAGGAAAACAAATTGAACTTTAATTCTGCATTACTACATAAATCAATAGTCTCATTAACCTTAATTTGTTCACCACATACGTCATCATTCAAAAAATCGAATTAATAAACTTATCACTTGCTCCTCTCTTTGTTGCCTACCTTCCTTCCTTCTTCCTCCATAGTGAAACCGAAAATGATAGAAGAAAATTAAGATGGGATCTCATGGTTTTCCAAGTGTCAGCTCAGAAGGGCATGTCTGCCTACTACGCCCTTCCAAAGCCCCAATCCCAAATCATCCGCTATGCATACCAATTAACAACTTCTTGACAATGTTTTTTCTTCTATATATATATATATATATATATATATATATATATATTATATATATATATATTAATTGAATGTAGAAGAAGAATATAAAGAAATAAAGAAAGAAGAAAAGTTACAATTGATTGTGCAATATTTATATTAAAAGCATTGCTTATTTATATTTTTGGTTCTTTGTTAGGAAGCTCTGTCAACTGCTACTTTAATTTTGATTCTTTTTTTAAAATACCTATATACTTTTGTCTCTATCATGAGGTGTTTATCATCAGAGCAATGTCTTTCTTGACTTAATTTTGATACTTCAGAGCACTTAAATTTATGTAAATTTGAGCATCCTATATCATTATTATTATTATTATTTTAGAAATGTCAAATTTATACCATTAGTTATTATTGAATTATTTTTTCTCTTTTAAAAAACACAAATTCTTTTCCATAATTAAAAAATAAGAAAATAGAAAATAAAAATTACTTTTTTTGAAAAAGAAAAAATATTATTATTATTATTATTTGCTCAACAAAAATAAGGATTCGAGATAAATGTTTTTTAAAGAAAAAAATTCTACTCCAAAAAATATATAGAGAAATAATTAAATAAGAATTGATGACATGAATTTATTTATTTTATTTTTTGTAACTATCTTAAAAAGTCAAAATTAAAATCAGATAAATTAATTTTTTTTAATATATTAAATATTTTTTTATATATTTTTAACTTTTTAAAAATCCATTTTATTATTTGATTGTTTCAAATTTTAAGGTTGGTCTTTATAAACAATATTTAAACTTATGTTTTCAATAATATATATGTATATATTGAGAGGTATGAAAATACCCTCACGCTGACTAGGCAAGCACACTAAGCAAACGGGGCCCACCAAACACACATGTCAGTCCAGCCGGTATGACGTGGCGACTCCCACTTCGCCATACACCAAACGGGACCCCGAGCTGTATGGCCACTCCGCCTTGCCCCGTGCCGAAGCCACTACACTTCAGTACTTTGATCAGACTCATTGATCAACTACATTTCTGATGGTCAACATTTGACTCAATCACGGTCAAATATTCTCCTAACAACCTGCTAAAAGGGGGGATCTCATATCTTCCCACAAAATCCGGTAACTATCAGATTTTACTAACAAATCACCCAAGCTACTTGACAAGGGCGGTTAAATCCCTATAAATACCACCCCCGTACAGGTAACAAGGGTAAGGACAGATTATCCTACTAATCTCTCTCTAAATCACCCAACTCACAGTCACACCACTGACTTCTCATACAGTCACGTCACTGACTTAAGCATCGGAGGGTTTTACCGGAGACCTTCCACCCTCCGGTTAAACTTCACTGTTTTGCAGGCCCAGCATTGCAAGACGGCGAATCTTCTGCGACACAAACTCAATCAACACGTGGCATCAGACTATTTTTTGATAGAGGGAGAGCATCAAACGACATCGGATCATCAACACGTAGCATCAGACCATTTTTTGACGAATCAGTTTGGTTCCGTTAACGGGAAACGTAAATCATTTTACATTCTTCTTTCTGAAATTCAAGATGTCACAACATTCAAGTGAACGGAGGAGCCGCCCTGACACCACTGTCCCCACGTCTCGTCATGAGACTTTGCTCGCGGCTCAATCTTACGTCCCCGACCGACCACAACCACGATCAGTCGTGGAACGCTTAGGTCCCCGCGGCTCACCTCGCAAGTCGCCGGACCTACGCGAGTACCTCAACGGCAAGAGGGCTATGGACGATAACGGACTAGCCGAGGAAGTCGTGGACTTACGAAAGGAGCTTGATCGAATCCGAGCGGAGCGTGACCTCTCAAAGCAATGGAGACAACTCCGCGCTGCGTATCGGCATCGAGGCCTCTCGCCTCCTCACTCCTCCACGACGACCGAGATCCCGCTGAAAGCCGACTCCAACAGTCTCGGAACGACGCCAGTCGGCGGACTAGGGGCCCGAGTACCAAGCCACTCTGCGCTGTGAGCGAAGTAGGGGAGAGTCAGCCGAGCAAAGAAAAGAAATGACGTAACGGCCATAGGCCGAAGCAGGATCGACGGGAACGAAGCCCGGAGCCGACCCGCAAGGACGAACCGAAGAAGAGCAAAGCACCCTATGCTGGACCCTTCGCGGAGTGGATCCACCGCACTATGGCGGACCCACAACTGAAGCTCCCCACGTTTTCCCAGTATACCGGTCAAAGCAAGCCCAAAGAGCACATTACCAGATACAGATCTTCCATGGACCTCGTAACAAGTGACGAGGCGATACTGTGCAAAGCTTTCCCCAGCACCCTAGGTGAAAGAGCCATGAGTTGGTATTCTGCCCTGAAACCAGGTTCAATAGAATCCTGGAAGATGCTCGAAAAGGCCTTTGTGGACAAATTTAGTACAACGGGAATAATCCCCAAGACCAGTAGCGACCTTGCCAACATCAAACAAGGGGATGATGATACTCTGCTCGAATACCTAGAACGCTTCAAAAAAGTGCACGACCAGATCGACGGCATTTCCCAAGACACCGCCATCATCTACTTCGAGAGCGGGTTCCGATCTAAACCACTGTACACGGAGCTACAACTCCGCAAGCCAGACACCATCGGCGAAGTGTTCAATGTTACCCGGAAGGTTGCTCTCGCTGAAAGAAACTCTATGGATTCGCACTATCGGAGAAAAGAAAAGCATAGAGAATCATCCCCCCAAGACCGTCGAGGCAAGAACAGGACGCAGAAAACCGAACCTGCCGCCCCAGTGAAGTCCAAGGAGCACCTCATCGCTGTCGTTAGGGAGAAGCTCGGAGGAAGGGAGCCCCTGTCGACCTGAAACTCCGGCAAATCTGCCTGGGACAAGACGAAGTTCTGTGGCTTCCACCAGGACTACGGACATTCCACCGAAGACTGTTACCAGTTCAAAAAGCTGATCGAAAAACTAGCAAGAGAAGGGCAGCAGAAGGACCGAAAGCCAGACAAATCGGCCGAGGGAAGGCCCGATCGAGTAATCGAAGTCATAACTCCTCAGTACGATTCTATCAGAAAGATAGAGAGAAAAATTTATAATTTGAGTAAGCCTTCCCCGGAGTTGAACTTCGACGCTTTCCCACAAGAGCCGATCACCTTCTCTGACCAAGACCTCAAGTTGAACGACGAGGCTCGCGTCTCCCCCATCGTCATCGAAGTAGGCATGGCGAGACAAGGAATCGACATATGCTGAGTCAGGAGAGTACTGATCGACACCGGAGCCACCAAAAACATCCTCTATCACAACTGTTTTAAAGAAATGGGGATGAATGACAGCCACTTGAAACCCAGCAATACAGTGCTCGAGGGTTTCACTGCTCATAAAATTAACGTCAAAGGAACTGTCAAGGTTAAAGTTACCCTTGGCTCTAACATCTGCACCCGCGAAGAGGAGATTAAGTTCTACGTTGTAGACATCGACTCCCCTTACAACGCTATCCTTGGAACTCCGGCGCATGCCGCCTTCGAACTTGTCATCTCCACATCGCACCAGCAAGTCTGATTCGCCACCCGCGGTGGAGTGGGGTACGTCAAAAGCAGCCCCAGGAGCCTGCTCGCCTACTTGGTGAAGTCCCGACAGAACTCTGAACTTGAGTGATGTGTGGATTCCGGTTGACTTACTAAATAGGTGTTATTTTACCCTATGATGATTATGATTAATTAAGGACTGTGATTAACTAATTGTCACGTTTAGTCTTATGGTGTCACTTAATCAGCCAGAATCTAAGGCAGAGTACCTATCGTGTAGCTAGTCTATTGGAAAGTATCTACGATTTTAATTATCGTACTCCCAGGGAAGTGGCAACGGCTTAGTAGTAACTAGCCTCTTATCCTAACTCTTATCTTATGATCCAGTTATGCAATCTTCATCAAATTCTTTGATGAGAGGGTGATCCATTCTCCACTAGGTTCAAGTCTAATTAACCCTAGAAGTGTTTTAAAGATAAATTCTGATTTTATGTTATACTGTTCCTATATGTTGATTGACCTACATTCGAGTGTTTTAGATATATCTTAGCCTGGAATGCAATTATGTTCTGTGTCTAAAGGTTTACCACATCTGAGTTTCTATGTTACCGCCCCCTCACTCATCAAGGGTAAACGGCCCTACTCACGGTACGAACAGAGACAGATATGAAAGCCCTATGTCACTTTCGGGGATCACTCTGAAGGCTCGTAATCGCTGGCATAACGCTCTACTCAGCCTTCCTAGACTACTCTAACATACAAGGTGATCAGCATGTTATTTTATCTAGCATGGCAGACACCAATACTAATTGATGTCTGTTAAACTAAACAGGTTATGAATAGACCGTGGTTAGGAATTGTCTATAACCTCAATTTTAGTTTAAAAGAAACTATTAGACATGCAGACATAATGAATATTTAGCAGGTGGCTATTTCCGGAAAAACATAACAACTTCAACACATAAAACATATATTCATAACAATCATAGTCTGATATTCAAAATAAGTATTTGGACAGACACAGTAACAACATATAAAGAGAGGGACCGGGGGGACCAATGCCATAAAGAAATCACCCTTTACGTAGTCACTGCCGTGGGACTGTGCTCCTTTGTATATCGTACTGCCGACCCGACTCTATTTGACAGAGCCTTCGGAGGACGCTTCCTCAGCCTAGTAACTGGGCTTTACCTTCGACTCTCGGCTTAAGCCCAGCCCTGTGGACTGACTCTTCGAACGCCTAGAGCTCTCTTAGGGTTTCCTAACGATACCCCGGGTATTCTATGAACACCGGAAACGAACCTATCTATAGAAACCTAAGATCTGAGACTATTTCTCAGAAACTAAGCAAAACACTAATAAGAAAGAAAACTGAGATCTGAGTCTCTGAGTGAGTTGTGTACTGGAAAATTGTACACTGGAGACCACTAAATGACTCAGATCGAGTGGAGAGGGATGATTTCAACTGCTGGAGGCCTAGGGTATTTATAGCAGCTTCCAGGAGTGAAAATCTCTGAAAAATTCGATGTGGGACAGCTTCTGGCGGTTCGGGACGCCCGTCCCGGTTCGGGACGCCCGTCCTGGTTCGTTGACCAGGTTCGGGACGCCCGTCCCGGGTCAGGACGCCCGTCCTGGCGGTTTGACTGGGTCGGGACGCCCGTTCCGGTTTCGGGACGCCCGTTCCGGACCTTTGACCGGGTCAATATTTCCAAAAATTGCGTTTTTGCCCCAGAATTTGCTATTTTCGTCTACTTTTCACCTGACACTTCCAAAATCATAAAAACCGTGAAATCAAGTAAATAATAAACAATTAATGTCAATTTACTCTCAATTTCACATTAAAACATATATAAAAACATGCTAAAAATGTGATACGATTTTCGCGTATCAGATAACCCCACACTTAGCTTTTTGCTTGTCCTCAAGCAAAGTCTACATGGAGTTAGTGATTCTAAACCGTAGTGCAGTCACTTAAATTCCTAGTCATGTTTTTATTCCAAAAATTCTTCAGACAATTCTTAATACAAGTCTGATTGGTTAGGTTGCTATGACAAGGTCTCAGATGTTTTTAGTAGTTTGTTATGATCAGGCAGAAAACAAATCAACAACTAGGTTGAACCTTTCTCTTAGTCATAGGGTCTTCCTGATGTGTAGTGTGTGTACTAGTCCAGACCAGATAGTCAACACAATGGCTCCTATCTTAACTGCTACCAGATAACCCTTCGACCTATCGCTAGACATGCTGACAACAGATAACTTTCTGAGTTCTGAGCTTGGGTGATAAGATTTTTAACGTTTTAGCACTTAGTTATTTTCTTTATAGATTCAGGGTATTTCGAGTCTGCTTAGAACACGTCAACTTCAACTACCCATGTAACGAGTCCCACTCCGATGACTCCCAGACCTACACGGCCTTAGGGCATCAGGCTTTAAATTCCCCGAAGGAGTGGTGCTCGAGTAGCGAAGGCCGCTGGCAAACTACCCTTATTAATTTCCTTAAGTTCTTTTCACTTTTAGCTCAGAGTCTCATCTAGTCATTCTAACTGCCAATATATCCACAACTGGTCTAGTTTTATCTAGTTAAGTCTCGAATAGGCAATTGGTTGAGGTCTCTAATCCAGACAAGGTTGTGCTCAGTTATCAGGAATTCCCTATTTCTAGTCAATCAGTCCAAGATAGCTATCAACTATCTCCTACTAACCATAACATACTACCTACATATCACAGACATAAACAATTTGTTTAACCAAGCATATTGCATTTAGAAGTCTGAAAGACGGAAAGATTTTGAAAAAAATTTTGGAAGGGTGTGAAAATACGGGGAAAACAAGCAAAAGCATGCGAAATTTTTTTCAAACTGCTAAGTGCACCGTGCACTGCTACCCCACACTTAAGGCTGGCACTGTCCTCAGTGGTCATGCACATCTACCCCACACTTATTTGAAAACAAGAAATAAAACAGAAAAGATTCTTACCCCACACTTATTTGACTAACTAAGGGTAAGAGAGAAAATAACGCAACGAAACAACAATGATAATAGAAATAACAAAACAGACACAAAATAAATAAATAAAGGAATATGAGGATTAGAAAAACTCCCTTCATGTCGCGAGCAGAAGGGTCTTCTATGATCTATCAATTGGCTCTTCACCTTAGCCATGTGCTATTGCTGAGGCATTCTTGACTCTGTAAGCTCTAGATACTGGAAAGGATGATGTCAGCTTCGATCCTTCATCGTCGAGCTCTAGGTAGTGGCCTATTCATTGAATGGCTCGAGCCCCACGGACTGCTTCCTCGACTTATTTATAAGATTCCTCACAATCATAGCAACGTGTCCAGGAGGAACGTGTCTAGGAATGAAATTTCTTGGGATTTGTGTGCCTTCCTGCCAATGTTAGTAAAGGTATTGCATGCAAGTCTCGAATGGAAGAAAAGATACCTGAAGTTTTGGCGAAGCTGTGGTGGTAGGGGGCTCCAGTTGTGTAGATCTGGGCCCAAGTATTTGAGACTTCCTCGGGGAAGTTTCTCACAGCTGATTGGTATGCAGGGAATGCAAGCTCCTCCATTGCTATGCTCCTGATACAACGCCAAATTCTTCTATATCCTTTTACCCTTCGATACCACTTGGTAGATCACTTGCTTGCACTGGTCTGGCTTTAATTGTTGCCAGTATCTCATCTATTGATTCTGCGAGTAGGGGTTTCGCTGTGGTGGTGTCTTTTTGAATGTTTCCAGCTTCTGAATTATTCCTCAGCTAAATCCCGTATGATTTCTCCAGCTAGGATTGTATGCATTTCCCATTGGAGCAGCATTCTGCAGTAACCTACTCCTACCTCTTTTGGAATGGTCAGTCATTCCCATAGCAATCCCGGCTAGAGTGTGGTACTTGGCAGACTTCACAGATTAGATACATAGACTCAACGGTTCTTCCTAAGACATTGGCACTCTGAATCTGGAAAACAATTTCTCATAGAATCTGCACATGACTTTAACATCATTAGTAGGTAATGCCTGTGGCTCAGGCCATTTTGAAAAAATGTTCCACGACTACTATGATGTAATTATTTTCACAGGAAACCTATTGTTTTTAGATAAGACCAGATAAGATCGGAATTTTATCATATGTGAACTTTCTTATCATGTTTCTGTCCTAAAACAATTCTTACTACATCATTACATCACATATTAATTCAAAAAGCAGATTTCAATCAGGTGATGCCATAATGGGTGCAGTAATTCCTTTCGGTTTAAACAATCTCATGCATTTATCATCAATCAAAAGGAACATCCTTTCTCATTAGAATACTCAGAGGTCTGTCTATTAAAGAAAATTTTATTTCATGATTCTGTCTAATAGACTAAGCATGACCTAAGAAAACTCCACAATGATATTTCTTCCAGATTAAAACCTTAGCCAAAAATTGACAACTCAGAAAAATATTCTATTCTCATTTCCATTTTTATTATTTTTTTTTTCGAAATTAAATAAAGAAAAAAAAAACACGAAACAGAGTAACTAAGAAAACAACTAAAAGGGAAAAGGAACAACTCACCGTTGAGCAAGAAAGATACATTCTTTTTGGGATTTTAAATTTTTAACAATTTTTTTTTCTTTTTATGTTTAATTTAGAAAGCAGGTAAATTTCCTTAATATGGTTCTAGAATGATTTTCTAAAATTTGATTATCCTAAGTGTCTTAATTCCAGATATTATCTAAAATTAATTAGTTATGATAACCCTATATTTCGGAAATTGATTGTCTAACTGGTATAAGACAAGTGTTGGGTCTAAAGTCTAGGTTACTACCGTTACCTATCATAAGTCTCTAGAATTGTGGCCAATAATCCTAAATTCATTATGATATTTCCCCGGCAACGGCGCCAAAAATCTGATGTGTGGATTCCGGTTGACTTACTAAATAGGTGTTATTTTACCCTATGATGATTATGATTAATTAAGGACTGTGATTAACTAATTGTCACGTTTAGTCTTATGGTGTCACTTAATCAGCCAGAATCTAAGGCAGAGTACCTATCGTGTAGCTAGTCTATTGGAAAGTATCTACGATTTTAATTATCGTACTCCCAGGGAAGTGGCAACGGCTTAGTAGTAACTAGCCTCTTATCCTAACTCTTATCTTATGATCCAGTTATGCAATCTTCATCAAATTCTTTGATGAGAGGGTGATCCATTCTCCACTAGGTTCAAGTCTAATTAACCCTAGAAGTGTTTTAAAGATAAATTATGATTTTATGTTATACTGTTCCTATATGTTGATTGACCTACATTCGAGTGTTTTAGATATATCTTAGCCTGGAATGCAATTATGTTCTGTGTCTAAAGGTTTACCACATCTGAGTTTCTATGTTACCGCCCCCTCACTCATCAAGGGTAAACGGCCCTACTCACGGTACGAACAGAGACAGATATGAAAGCCCTATGTCACTTTCGGGGATCACTCTGAAGGCTCGTAATCGCTGGCATAACGCTCTACTCAGCCTTCCTAGACTACTCTAACATACAAGGTGATCAGCATGTTATTTTATCTAGCATGGCAGACACCAATACTAATTGATGTCTGTTAAACTAAACAGGTTATGAATAGACCGTGGTTAGGAATTGTCTATAACCTCAATTTTAGTTTAAAAGAAACTATTAGACATGCAGACATAATGAATATTTAGCAGGTGGCTATTTCCGGAAAAACATAACAACTTCAACACATAAAACATATATTCATAACAATCATAGTCTGATATTCAAATAAGTATTTGGACAGACACAGTAACAACATATAAAGAGAGGGACCGGGGGGACCAATGCCATAAAGAAATCACCCTTTACGTAGTCACTGCCGTGGGACTGTGCTCCTTTGTATATCGTACTGCCGACCCGACTCTATTTGACAGAGCCTTCGGAGGACGCTTCCTCAGCCTAGTAACTGGGCTTTACCTTCGACTCTCGGCTTAAGCCCAGCCCTGTGGACTGACTCTTCGAACGCCTAGAGCTCTCTTAGGGTTTCCTAACGATACCCCGGGTATTCTATGAACACCGGAAACGAACCTATCTATAGAAACCTAAGATCTGAGACTATTTCTCAGAAACTAAGCAAAACCTAATAAGAAAAAACTGAGATCTGAGTCTCTGAGTGAGTTGTGTACTGGAAAATTGTACACTGGAGACCACTAAATGACTCAGATCGAGTGGAGAGGGATGATTTCAACTGCTGGAGGCCTAGGGTATTTATAGCAGCTTCCAGGAGTGAAAATCTCTGAAAAATTCGATGTGGGACAGCTTCTGGCGGTTCGGGACGCCCGTCCCGGTTCGGGACGCCCGTCCTGGTTCGTTGACCAGGTTCGGGACGCCCGTCCCGGGTCAGGACGCCCGTCCTGGCGGTTTGACTGGGTCGGGACGCCCGTTCCGGTTTCGGGACGCCCGTTCCGGACCTTTGACCGGGTCAATATTTCCAAAAATTGCGTTTTTGCCCCAGAATTTGCTATTTTCGTCTACTTTTCACCTGACACTTCCAAAATCATAAAAACCGTGAAATCAAGTAAATAATAAACAATTAATGTCAATTTACTCTCAATTTCACATTAAAACATATATAAAACATGCTAAAATGTGATACGATTTTCGCGTATCAGATAACCCCACACTTAGCTTTTTGCTTGTCCTCAAGCAAAGTCTACATGGAGTTAGTGATTCTAAACCGTAGTGCAGTCACTTAAATTCCTAGTCATGTTTTTTATTCCAAAAATTCTTCAGACAATTCTTAATACAAGTCTGATTGGTTAGGTTGCTATGACAAGGTCTCAGATGTTTTTAGTAGTTTGTTATGATCAGGCAGAAAACAAATCAACAACTAGGTTGAACCTTTCTCTTAGTCATAGGGTCTTCCTGATGTGTAGTGTGTGTACTAGTCCAGACCAGATAGTCAACACAATGGCTCCTATCTTAACTGCTACCAGATAACCCTTCGACCTATCGCTAGACATGCTGACAACAGATAACTTTCTGAGTTCTGAGCTTGGGTGATAAGATTTTTAACGTTTTAGCACTTAGTTATTTTCTTTATAGATTCAGGGTATTTCGAGTCTGCTTAGAACACGTCAACTTCAACTACCCATGTAACGAGTCCCACTCCGATGACTCCCAGACCTACACGGCCTTAGGGCATCAGGCTTTAAATTCCCCGAAGGAGTGGTGCTCGAGTAGCGAAGGCCGCTGGCAAACTACCCTTATAATTTCCTTAAGTTCTTTTCACTTTTAGCTCAGAGTCTCATCTAGTCATTCTAACTGCCAATATATCCACAACTGGTCTAGTTTTATCTAGTTAAGTCTCGAATAGGCAATTGGTTGAGGTCTCTAATCCAGACAAGGTTGTGCTCAGTTATCAGGAATTCCCTATTTCTAGTCAATCAGTCCAAGATAGCTATCAACTATCTCCTACTAACCATAACATACTACCTACATATCACAGACATAAGCAATTTGTTTAACCAAGCATATTGCATTTAGAAGTCTGAAAGACGGAAAGATTTTGAAAAAAATTTTGGAAGGGTGTGAAAATACGGGGAAAACAAGCAAAAGCATGCGAAATTTTTTTCAAACTGCCTACAGTGCACCGTGCACTGCTACCCCACACTTAAGTTTGGCACTGTCCTCAGTGTTCATGCACATTACCCCACACTTATTTGAAAACAAGAAGAAATGAAAACAATAAAGACTCTTACCCCACACTTATTTGACTAACTAAGGGTAAGAGAGAAAATAACGCAACAAAACAACAATGATAATAGAAATAACAAAACAGACACAAAATAAATAAATAAAGGAATATGAGGATTAGAAAAACTCCCTTCATGTCGCGAGCAGAAGGGTCTTCTATGATCTATCAATTGGCTCTTCACCTTAGCCATGTGCTATTGCTGAGGCATTCTTGACTCTGTAAGCTCTAGATACTGGAAAGGATGATGTCAGCTTCGATCCTTCATCGTCGAGCTCTAGGTAGTGGCCTATTCATTGAATGGCTCGAGCCCCACGGACTGCTTCCTCGACTTATTTGTAAGATTCCTCACAATCATAGCAACGTGTCCAGGAGGAACGTGTCTAGGAATGAAATTTCTTGGGATTTGTGTGCCTTCCTGCCAATGTTAGTAAAGGTATTGCATGCAAGTCTCGAATGGAAGAAAAGATACCTGAAGTTTTGGCGAAGCTGTGGTGGTAGGGGGCTCCAGTTGTGTAGATCTGGGCCCAAGTATTTGAGACTTCCTCGGGGAAGTTTCTCACAGCTGATTGGTATGCAGGGAATGCAAGCTCCTCCATTGCTATGCTCCTGATACAACGCCAAATTCTTCTATATCCTTTTACCCTTCGATACCACTTGGTAGATCACTTGCTTGCACTGGTCTGGCTTTAATTGTTGCCAGTATCTCATCTATTGATTCTGCGAGTAGGGGTTTTTTGTGGTGGTGTGTCTTTTTGAATGTTTCCAGCTTCTGAATTATTCCTCAGCTAAATCCCGTATGATTTCTCCAGCTAGGATTGTATGCATTTCCCATTGGAGCAGCATTCTGCAGTAACCTACTCCTACCTCTTTTGGAATGGTCAGTCATTCCCATAGCAATCCCGGCTAGAGTGTGGTACTTGGCAGACTTCACAGATTAGATACATAGACTCAACGGTTCTTCCTAAGACATTGGCACTCTGAATCTGGAAAACAATTTCTCATAGAATCTGCACATGACTTTAACATCATTAGTAGGTAATGCCTGTGGCTCAGGCCATTTTGAAAAAATGTTCCACGACTACTATGATGTAATTATTTTCACAGGAAACCTATTGTTTTTAGATAAGACCAGATAAGATCGGAATTTTATCATATGTGAACTTTCTTATCATGTTTCTGTCCTAAAACAATTCTTACTACATCATTACATCACATATTAATTCAAAAAGCAGATTTCAATCAGGTGATGCCATAATGGGTGCAGTAATTCCTTTCGGTTTAAACAATCTCATGCATTTATCATCAATCAAAAGGAACATCCTTTCTCATTAGAATACTCAGAGGTCTGTCTATTAAAGAAAATTTTATTTCATGATTCTGTCTAATAGACTAAGCATGACCTAAGAAAACTCCACAATGATATTTCTTCCAGATTAAAACCTTAGCCAAAAATTGACAACTCAGAAAAATATTCTATTCTCATTTCCATTTTTATTATTTTTTTTTCGAAATTAAATAAAGAAAAAAAAAACACGAAACAGAGTAACTAAGAAAACAACTAAAAGGGAAAAGGAACAACTCACCGTTGAGCAAGAAAGATACATTCTTTTTGGGATTTTAAATTTTTAACAATTTTTTTTTCTTTTTATGTTTAATTTAGAAAGCAGGTAAATTTCCTTAATATGGTTCTAGAATGATTTTCTAAAATTTGATTATCCTAAGTGTCTTAATTCCAGATATTATCTAAAATTAATTAGTTATGATAACCCTATATTTCGGAAATTGATTGTCTAACTGGTATAAGACAAGTGTTGGGTCTAAAGTCTAGGTTACTACCGTTACCTATCATAAGTCTCTAGAATTGTGGCCATAATCCTAAATTCATTATGATATTTCCCCGGCAACGGCGCCAAAAATCTGATGTGTGGATTCCGGTTGACTTACTAAATAGGTGTTATTTTACCCTATGTGATTATGATTAATTAAGGACTGTGATTAACTAATTGTCACGTTTAGTCTTATGGTGTCACTTAATCAGCCAGAATCTAAGGCAGAGTACCTATCGTGTAGCTAGTCTATTGGAAAGTATCTACGATTTTAATTATCGTACTCCCAGGGAAGTGGCAACGGCTTAGTAGTAACTAGCCTCTTATCCTAACTTATCTTATGATCCAGTTATGCAATCTTCATCAAATTCTTTGATGAGAGGGTGATCCATTCTCCACTAGGTTCAAGTCTAATTAACCCTAGAAGTGTTTTAAAGATAAATTCTGATTTTATGTTATACTGTTCCTATATGTTGATTGACTACATTCGAGTGTTTTAGATATATCTTAGCCTGGAATGCAATTATGTTCTGTGTCTAAAGGTTTACCACATCTGAGTTTCTATGTTACCGCCCCTCACTCATCAAGGGTAAACGGCCCTACTCATGGTACGAACAGAGACAGATATGAAAGCCCTATGTCACTTTCGGGGATCACTCTGAAGGCTCGTAATCGCTGGCATAACGCTCTACTCAGCCTTCCTAGACTACTCTAACATACAAGGTGATCAGCATGTTATTTTATCTAGCATGGCAGACACCAATACTAATTGATGTCTGTTAAACTAAACAGGTTATGAATAGACCGTGGTTAGGAATTGTCTATAACCTCAATTTTAGTTTAAAAGAAACTATTAGACATGCAGACATAATGAATATTTAGCAGGTGGCTATTTCCGGAAAAACATAACAACTTCAACACATAAAACATATTCATAACAATCATAGTCTGATATTCAAAATAAGTATTTGGACACAGTAACAACATATAAAGAGAGGGACCGGGGGGACCAATGCCATAAAGAAATCACCCTTTACGTAGTCACTGCCGTGGGACTGTGCTCCTTTGTATATCGTACTGCCGACCCGACTCTATTTGACAGAGCCTTCGGAGGACGCTTCCTCAGCCTAGTAACTGGGCTTACCTTCGACTCTCGGCTTAAGCCCAGCCCTGTGGACTGACTCTTCGAACGCCTAGAGCTCTCTTAGGGTTTCCTAACGATACCCCGGGTATTCTATGAACACCGGAAACGAACCTATCTATAGAAACCTAAGATCTGAGACTATTTCTCAGAAACTAAGCAAAACACTAATAAGAAAGAAAACTGAGATCTGAGTCTCTGAGTGAGTTGTGTACTGGAAAATTGTACACTGGAGACCACTAAATGACTCAGATCGAGTGGAGAGGGATGATTTCAACTGCTGGAGGCCTAGGGTATTTATAGCAGCTTCCAGGAGTGAAAATCTCTGAAAATTCGATGTGGGACAGCTTCTGGCGGTTCGGGACGCCCGTCCCGGTTCGGGACGCCCGTCCTGGTTCGTTGACCAGGTTCGGGACGCCCGTCCCGGGTCAGGACGCCCGTCCTGGCGGTTTGACTGGGTCGGGACGCCCGTTCCGGTTTCGGGACGCCCGTTCCGGACCTTTGACCGGGTCAATATTTCCAAAAATTGCGTTTTTGCCCCAGAATTTGCTATTTTCGTCTACTTTTCACCTGACACTTCCAAAATCATAAAAACCGTGAAATCAAGTAAATAATAAACAATTAATGTCAATTTACTCTCAATTTCACATTAAAACATATATAAAAACATGCTAAAAATGTGATACGATTTTCGCGTATCATTGAGCCGCCACCGGCAACGGTTGGGTCAGTCCTAACAACCGGAGAGCATGCGGAAGCCGCCACTCCCGATCAATTGACACCATTACCGGATACAAACACTCCCGGGGTAAAGGAGTTCGGCGAAGTCGCCATACACCCTGACTATCCCGACCATAGGGTTCAGATCGGGAGCGAGATGCCACAGTCGATGAAAGAGGAAATGACATACTTCCTCTCCACCCACCTTGACAACTTCGCCTGGAGCACGCAGGACATGCCAGGGATCTCTCCCGACATCGCCGAACACAGGCTCAACATCGACCCCACGTTCAAATAGGTGAGGCAGAAGCCAAGGCAATTCGGAGATGATAAAAAAGAAGGAATACAATCCGAAGTCCAAAAACTCCTGGACTCGAAATTTATCTGCGAAGTCGAGTACCCTACGTGGCTCGCTAACGTAGTGATGGTTAAGAAAGCCAGAGGGAAGTGGAGAATGTGTGTGGACTACACGGATTTGAACAAGGCTTGCCCAAAAGACTGTTATCCGCTACCACGCATAGATGCCCTTGTGGACTCCACCTCAGGATACGAGTTCCTCAGTTTCATGGATGCATTTTCCGGCTATCACCAAATCCGGATGAAACCAGAGGACCAAATCTACACATCCTTCCGAGCAGCCGAAGCCATCTACTGTTACAACATGATGCCGTTCGGATTGAAGAATGCAGGGGCCACCTACCAAAGGATGATGAACAAGATCCCGCGAAGTCACATAGGCCGGAATGTCGAAACCTATGTAGATGACATGGTCATTAAGACCAAACGAGGCCATTCTCACCTAGATGACCTGAGCGAGACGTTCACCACCCTTTCCGAGTATGGACTCAAGCTCAACTCGGTGAAGTGCACATTTGGAGTAAAATCAGGGAAATTCCTCGGCTTCATGACGTCCAAACGAGGGATCGAAGCTAATCCCCAGAAAATAGAGGCAATACGAAACCTAGCCAAACCCCGGTGTGTCAAGGATATACAACGCCTTAACGGCTGCATTACCGCCCTGGGGAGGTTCGTGTCGAAGTCCGCTGAAAGATGTCTGCCATTCTTCAAAGCTTTGAAAACCGTCGGAAAGACTTTTCGATTGGATGAAGAATGCACAAAGGCTTGGGAAAATTTGATGAACTACCTGGCAGACCCTCCATTGCTGAGTGCTCCCACTCCGGGCGAAGTCCTGTACTTATATATATCAGCCGCACAACAAGCTATCGCGTCAGCCTTGATCAGGGAGACCAACAGCCAGCAGCTTCCTGTATACTTCGTCAGCCGAGTGCTCAGGGATGCCGAAGTAGGCTACACGTACATCGAGAAATTAGCTTACGCCTTGGTCATCACTACACGAAAACTCCAGGCGTACTTCGAGTCCCACTCCGTGGTAGTATACACCAACCACCCCCTGAAACAAATCTTTCACAAACTAGACCAATCGAGAAGGATGCTCCGGTGGTCCATCAAAGTATGCGGCCTGGACCTCACATTCGCGCCCCGCGCAGCGATCAAGGCGCAGGCCCTCTCAGACTTCTTGGTCGAGTTATCATTCTCCGAGGCCACCACCGACGAGGAAGCACCCCTCACACTCCCCGCTGACGAAGTGTGGACAATGATGGTGGACGAAGCAGTAAACGCAAGCGGAATAGGAGTAGGGGCCACCATTACATCCTCCTCTGGCAAACACAATGATGTCCGATGCGTCCGACTCAACTATCCCTTATCCAACAACCAGGCGGAGTACGAAGCCCTAGTCGTAGGGATGCAATGGGCCCTCGACTCGGGAATCAAATCACTAAAAGTATTCAGCGACTCCCAAGTCGTAGTCGGATAAGTCAATAACAAATTTGTGGTCAACTCCGATAACCTCAAAGCCTATGCGGAAAAAGTACCTCAGCTGGCCGCCCAGTTTCGGTACTTCGTCCTCAACAAGATTGACGGCAACCACAACGAAGTGGCGGACAAACTAGCGAAGATAGCATCTTGCGAGGCCCCCAACGACCTCGACGTCCAGATAATTCAAATCTCCACCCCAGAGCATATCTCGCCGATTCTGACTTCGACGCCCGACTCTACCACATGGATAGACGAACTGAAGAACTTTATAACTTCAGACATCCTACCAACAAACAAGGCCAAAGCCAGACAAATTCGCCAACTTGCGGCCCGATACACCGTGCTCAATGATATTCTGTACCGACGCTCCTTCTCCAAGCAACTTCTCCGCTGTGTACCTCCCGACCTCACTCAGACAATCCTGGAGGAGCTACATGAGGGTATCTGCGGTGGACACCCCGGATCGAGGCCCTTGGCAGAAAAGGTGATAAATCAGGGATATTATTGGACCACACTACGGAAGGATGCAGCGAACTACGTGAAACACTGTGACACGTGCCAAAAGTTCAGCAGCGTACCCCGTCTTCCATCGGTTCCGCAGACCCCTGTGCTGGCTGGTTGGCCCTTCGATATGTGGGGGATCGACCTCATGGGCAAATTCCCCAAAGCACGCGGACATCACGAATACTTGATCGTGGTCGTCGACTACTTCTCCAAATGGATAGAAGCAAAGCCACTGGCCGCCCCCACAGAGGAACACGTGCTCAATTTCCTCCACGACTTCGTCCTTTGCCGGTACAGAGTGCCACGAGCCATCGTCTCCGACCACGGTACTCAGTTCCCTACTAAGTTCACGGCGGAGTGCAACCGCCTAGGGATCAAACACTGGAAGCTATCCGTTGCGCACCCGCAAGGAAACGGACAGGCTGAAGCCGCCAACAAATTAATTCTCACCGCACTGAGAAAAAATCTGGAAGGAAAATCCAACAAATGAGTCGTTGAACTCCCAGCCGCATTATGGGCAGTGCGGACTTCAGCTAGGGGACTCACGGGAGAAATAGCCTACGCCCTGGTTTACGGCTCAGAAGCAGTCTCACCAGCCGAACTCGCACTCCCATCATATAGGATCTCTACATATGACGAAGAAAGCAATAAACGCCAACGCCAACTAGACCTGGACTTATTAGAAGAAAAGCAAATAACCGCCCGACTAAGAGCAGACAAGTTCAAATTGGCAACCAAACACACACATGACAATAATTTGGTCAATAGGCCACTCGGAGTCGGAGACTGGGTACTCCGAAAGATTGAGGGAACATCAAGACATATCACAGCAAACAAACTCACTCCGAACTGGGAAGGACCGTACTTGATCAAAGACGAAGTCTGCCGGGGGACATTCCGCCTCATGGACCAGGAAGGAATAATACTCCCCAGACACTGGCATGCCAACCATCTGAAGAAATACTTCGTCTGAGATATTCGGGCGAAGTCAAGGCTACAGTGCATAAATGCCCCGCCGCGACCAGTTTCGAGATAGGTCCCGGGCGAGGTCCTCAAAGATATTTCTCATTATAGTTATGGTTTTCCAGCCAACAAGCAATCTTCGAAGTCACCACAATTGTTCAAGAAAATCCTCCGGAGTTATTTGATAATAAGGTTTCCGAATTATAACCCTTGCAACTTCGGGGTCATCACATTTATTCAAGACATGGTTCCAAGTTATGAGGATTTTATCATTAGCCATGATCTTCCGAAGTTATTATTATTCAAGATCTTTCGAAGTTACTATTATTCAAGATCTTTAAGAAGTTTTTTAACTTATTAGACGAAGTGCAATAAATAAAAGTACGAAGTAAAGTTTTACAAAAAACAGCGAAGTTCATTAACTTACAAATATATTAAAAAAAATATATTACAAAAACAAAAATATTTATACATCCGTAGCAGGGGGAGTAACTTCGGCCGAAGGAGGATCAACTTCGGCCGAAGGGGGTGCAACGTCGGCCGAAGGGGGTGAAACCTCGGCCGAAGGGGGAGCCACCTCGGGATAAACGTCTACAACAACCATGGCCCGGTTCCCCACTTCAGGCTCTTCCTCCTCAAGGACCACCACCGGCTCAACAGCAGCATTGACTGGAGCAGCAACAGAGATCGGAGTGACGTCAGCCCCAACAACCTCACCTCCCTCAGCAGCATTCCAGAGCTGGAGACACAACTCATCCAGATTTGGATGCACTGGTGCGGGCGGACTCCAATGCCTTCCCTCCTTTTCATCCTCTTCAGCGATCTCCTCCAGTTCGTCGGCATTGAACGGGACGAAGTCACATCCGTTTCTGAATTTGGGGCGAGGTGATGAAGACTGCGAAGTGCATGAGCGCATCCTCTATTGTAATATCCGTTTGCCAGCTCAAACACTTCCCGTTAACACCCCTCTGAGTTGCGGAACTCCTCCACCACTCGTGAAGTGTGGGCCTCTGACTCCAAGAACTCCACCTTCGACACCGCAGCTTGCCGCTTCGAGCTCTCCTCCTTCAGCTTTTGGTTGAGGTCACGGAGCTTGGCCTTCAGCTCATCATGAATCCGCTGAAGGGACTGCAGGCGTGAGGACTCTTTGTCCTTCTCCGCGACCGCCATCGCCACGGTCTCCTCGGCTGAACGGAGTTCGCCTTCCGTGGCATCCAATGTTGCATCCTTGGCGAAGAGCTGGTTCTCCAGCTCCACATGCTTCTTCTCCAAGTCCGCCATATCGGCCTTCAAATTCGAACCATCGGAAGCATGTCTGAAGAGGTAGGCAACGTAGGCGGAAACCTGAGAGACAACAACAAGGGGATGGGTCAAGAACAACAAAAAATACGCGAGTATAAACACATCGTCTTAGCGAGGTACCTGAGACAACCCGGCCCCGATGTGCCCGAACGCATTCTCCGGACTGACGGGAGTTTCCTCCAAACTTCAGAGCAGCCCGTGGTCCATAGCCCAGTGCATAACCGTCCCCCCATAGAACCTCCCAGCCCAGCGATTCTGCAGAGGCAAGTTCATCAGGGGAGGCGAAGCACTGATGATCTCACGGGCCAAGTACTCATGCCCCTCCCTTAACTCCGGCGCCGTGAACCCCTCCTGAAGCCAAGACCAGGACGGAGGAATGGAGGGGCCAGACTCTGCCGCTCCCTGGGAAGCCAACCGCTCCGCAGTAGCCGGAGCCACCTCCCTCAAGTCCGAAGACTCCGCCAATCTCTGCCGTGAAGCCTTGGATCTCCCCCCTTCTCCACCTTCACGACCGCGCTTCACTAGAGGGGCACGGGCTGTCTCCTTCCCCTTGGACCGAGAGGGCGGAGGGGAGTTCACAGCTGGAGAGCGAGCTGTGCCCGAGCCGCCCGCTACCGGCGGAGTGACAGCGGCACGCACGATCAACAGCCCGCAGAGGATTCACGACACTCCGATTATCTGAACCCTGGGCTGATCCCTTGCGGAGTGCAGAAAAGTTTATCCTCATGTCTGCCACAACACAACAAAGTCGGAGTTAGCAAAAGAAAGATAAAAGAAACAATAAAGTAAAATTACTCCGACGACTACTCTACCCTTTGCAACAGGGCAGCCCGCACTACGGGGATCTTGACACACCGAGCACTCAGAAGAAAAACCCCTTCCCGGGTGCAACTTCCACATCGGGTACTCTGACAGATCCTCAAGCCCCAGCTCTCTCCACCGATTATCCGCCGCCAGCCCGCCTATCCCACAGGCGTGGCGACTCTCGTCAGCGATAAGTTCGCTGATCAGGAAAACTTTGGATTGAGTCTTAGGACTATCTCCCAGCTCGCTCCGGACAAAATCTAAAAACCTCCAATCCTAATCGGAATACTTGGTGTTCCTCTTAAGGGGAAGCCAAGGACGAAGTGCCTTACACTTCGGGTAGAATGTGAAACCCGTTATGGACTCCACACAAACCCATTTCTCCCTCCACTGACCTAATTTATTGGGAGGGGGTTCAAAGAGGGTGACTACGCTAGGACGCGGTCGAAGTGACAACGTCAGGTTATTCATGCGGAGGACAGTGAAGAAAGTCCTCAGCAAGTTTTTGGAGACCTCTACACCTACTCTACGACACAGCACTGTGAAGGTGACGAAGTATCTAACTCCGTTCAGATGGACATAGGCAGGTTGACATCTAACTAGGTTCAAGAAATCGCAAAATGCGGGGTCTAAAGGCAAACTAAGGCCAAAAACGAATTGTTCATAGGGAATGTGAATATAAGAGTTGGACATACGCCCGCACTCCCGGAGATAGATTAACCTAAATCTACTCTGGTCCACCACACTGGATAAAAGAGGGAGATCTACGCTAAGGGTATTCTTCCTAAGGGCGAAGTCCCCCTCCAACCTGTTTTTAGTTTTCGGGAGATCTTCGGAATGAGCGGAGTCTGCATCCTCGTCCTCGAGGACACCAGAGTCACGAAGGTCTTCAAATGAGAAGCCTGCGACAGTTACTCCGCCTCCCATGTGCCTAGACACCCTATGTGCTAAAGGGATCGCCTCAAGAACACTCGGGCCGGCATTAGACACCTCGGCACTCTCATGGTTTGCAGGGCTGGATCTCTCAGGGCTGGATCTCTCAGGGCTGGATCTCTCAGAGCTGGTCTGCGAAGTGGAGCTCGAAGAGCTAGACTCCACCGCAACTACTGGGACCTCGGGACTTTCTGAGTCAGACATATCTACAAAAACAAAACAAAAGTCCTATAAGAAACTAAAGTCCTTTTACTTCGATCATCATTTCAAGAACTCAAATCCCGCTCACTTCGCCGACATCCAGTTCATCATTCCAGAAAACTCCTACCCGAAAACTCAGCCTAAAATCACTCCAAAAATGACCATAACCACCCCTTTTCCCCAGAAAAAGCCCTTTCCTCAAACACACTAAAACCCTCGGAGACACCCCCAAACAAGGAATCAAAAGGAAAAAAGGAACATAAGCAAAAAACCGAAGGACAGTGCCTTCTCTTACCTGCGGAACTGTGGAGAATAGAAGGAACTTGGTGAAGTTGCAGAAAGTGTGTTTTCACCGGGAACAAACTGAGGAAACCGAGAGTTTCTGGGGAGAAGAACAAAGAATGGGTGAAAGAGAACGGAAGAATGGAAATACAGAGAGTTTTGAGAGGAAACGGCAGAATATCACAAAGAAGAAGAAGAAATGATAAAAGGCTCGCAAGGGAGACAAGAGAACTATTTATAAGAGGGGGGAAAAATTCAAAAACCGTTAAGTTTCCCCTACACGCCTCGCCCGACCCGGTTCCAACCGGGTCGAGGTCACACCAGGAGTCACTTCTCTGACAGCTCACGTGCGGCGCCATCATTGCACGCGCGTGGGGAAATGCAAAAGGCGCCACCTCTGGACACGCGAAACGGCTAGCCGACCTCTAGGTAACCGAACCGCCATCATGGGAATCTAACCCCGCGCCGAGGAAGTCAATCGTCACCAGACACTCCGACCGCCTCACCAACGGGTCCAATCTCGATCCAAGTAAAAACACTTCGGCAGGCCACACCTCTTTGCTAGGTGTTACGCCATTTCGCCAGGATACACCTCTTCAGGTGTTGCACCACCTCACCGGGTCCGACCACTTCGTCAAGCTACACCTCACCGCCGGATGTTACACCATTTCGCCAGGTCACACCTCTTCAGGTGTTACACCACTTCGCCAGGACGCACCGACTCGGGTTGCTCACACCCACTCCGGGTTGCTTACACCCTCGCGGGTTGCACCTCCTCAGGTTACACCCTCCCGGGTTACGCCTCCTCAGGTTACACGCCCCGGCTCACACCTGTTCAGAAACTACTAATGACAGAACAAGCTACCCGTAGAACAAGGGATTTCTAGTACCGTCGAAGAGAAAGAAGGATCATTCTTCCACTTCGACGAGGGGCCACTGAGAGGTATGAAAATACCCTCATGCTGACTAGGCAAGCACACTAAGCAAACAGGACCCACCAAACACACATGTCAGTCCAGCCGGCATGACGTGGCGACTCCCACTTCGCCATACACCAAACGGGACCCCGAGCTGTATGGCCACTCCGCCTTGCCCCATGCTGAAGTCACTACACTTTAGTACTTTGATCAGACTCATTGATCAACCACATTTCTGATGGTCAACATTTGACTCAATCACGGTCAAATATTCTCCTAACAACCTGCTAAAAGGGGGGATCTCATATCTTCCCACAAAATCCGGTAACCATCAGATTTCACTAACAAATCACCCAAGCTACTTGACAAGGGCGGTTAAATCCCTATAAATACCACCCCCGTACAGATAACAAGGGTAAGGCCAGATTATCCTACTAATATCTCTCTAAATCACCTAACTCACAGTCACACCACTGACTTCTCATACAGTCACGTCACTAACTTAAGCATTGGAGGGTTTTACCGGAGACCTTCCACCATCCGGTTAAACTTCACTGTTTTGCAGGCCCAGCATTGCAAGACGGCGAATCTTCTGCGACACAAACTCAATCAAGATACGGGTATTCAACAGAGGGAGAGCATCAAACGACATCGGATCATCAACACGTGGCATCAGACCATTTTTTGACGAATCAATATATATATATATAGAGAGAGAGAGAGAGAGATACATATAACATTGTAATTTTGTTAAATTTTGATTTTAAATCATACAATTTTAGTTATTTTGTGTATTAAAAAGAGAGTTGGAAACAATTGTCATTGAGAAAATTATGTTATATATTATTTTTTAAAAAGAATTCATATAATAAATATTTAATAATATTTTTAAGAAATAATATTACTAATCTCTGATGGTCCACATAAACATTGTCTTTATATTAAAAAAATAAAAAAATTAAAAATTACAATTAGAATCTTTGACTAATGTCACATTTTCTCACATTTATTTGTCCTAAAAAAATTAAATTTATTTTCCAATATCTCCGTGTAATTAATCTACACTTATTTGCGTACCTGTTATAAGTCAATTATTCCTAATTTACAAATACAACCTTACTAATATTCAAATTTTCAAATGTTATATTTGAAATTTAAAATTTATTGGAAATTATAATTTGTAATAAATAAGTTATATTACTTTTTTAAAACAAGAAAAATAGAATCTGTATTACCAACATTCATAAATAATATTGTTTAAGATATAATGTAATAAACTAAATTATTTATATTTTTTAATTTTTATAAAACTTATTATGTTTAAATTTGAAGAAAAGAAAAAAAAGAAAAATCCTACACTTTTGTACTTGATTTTTTATTTTTTTGATTGTGAAAATAAGTGAATTATCTCAACTATAACCCTCACACTTATATTCAAACATTAATCTTAACATTTATTTATGTTTTATAATTAATATGTGAAGAAGAAAAATCTTAGAAACTTACAAAGTTAGGCGATTTGAAAAGAGAGCAGCATAAAGCCTACAGTGAGGTTATTAGAGTTTTAAATTATAGGTGAAATATACGATATAAAAGGTTATAGAGAAGCAGACATGCACACAAATCATAGAATTGGGAAGACAAAAAAATTACTATTATTATTATTTATTTCTTCACAAAATAATATTTTTTACAAAAATTAAAAAATTAAAAATTTTAAATTATTTGACAAAATAAAGATAGATTTTGTGATACATTTATATCTAATTTAAACCCTAATCATAAACTTATATTCCAATACTAATCTTAACACTTATCTATATTTCATAATAAATAAAATTTGTGACAACTTACAAAGTTAGGAGATTTAAAACGAGTGTAATACAAGGCTTATGATGAGATTGTTGGAGTTTTAAGTTATAAGAGAGAAATATGAGATAAAAGAAGTAGTTAGTCGTATGATAACTAATTTTACTTTTGACAGTGTTTTAGTCAATGTATTTGTTCATACTGGTTTTGGTTCGTCTGAAAACAAAGTCAGAATAATCCAAACAGACCGTGGTGGTGAATTCTTACCCAAGGAGTTCACCTAGTTTTGTAAAGATGAAGGTATTTAGTGGTAGCTCATGACTCCTTACACACTACAACAAAATGGTGTGGTAGAATGTCGTAATCGTATTGTGATGACAATGACGAGATATTTACTCAAAAGCAAGCATGTACTTGCAAAGTTCTAGGGAGAAATAATCAGGTATGCAACCTATTTGCTGAATCGCCTTCCAAACAAGGCATTAAGAGAATGCACGCATTTAAATCTTGGACAAGAAGAAAATCATATTTCACACACTTAAATGTGTTTGGTTGCAAGACATACGTGAAGAAC
Source organism: Asclepias syriaca (assembly GCA_027405835.1). Classification (NCBI taxonomy): domain Eukaryota; kingdom Viridiplantae; phylum Streptophyta; class Magnoliopsida; order Gentianales; family Apocynaceae; genus Asclepias; species Asclepias syriaca. Next base: position 13,752,230 of record CM049933.1, read on the forward strand.
ACAACCTCTCATCTCAAGAAACTTGATGACAAAAGTAGAACCATGATGTATTTCGGTGTGAATGAAAGATGCAAGGCTCATAGCTTGTTTGATCCGAGTTGTGGAAAGCTACATGTAAGTAAAAATGCTATTTATAGGAAAACTTTGAATTGAGATGGAAAGCAAATCAAGAATTTTGAATTTTCGATGGAATCTACTGAGGCGACCAATGATACAGATATAGGAGGTATAAGAATTGTGGTAGATGTTGTAACAATTCCACCTTTACCAACATCTCCCACAGCATCAAGTCCGTCTACGCTATTGTCACATACTTGTGGTGATCCTCTAGCGTCATGAATCTTATAGAAATCAAACAATGGGTCATGTTACAAGTCTATCGCTAATATTTACATCAATACAAAAGAAGTAGCCACTATTGATGAAGAGAATGAGGTGATGATGACAATATCTAAAGAACTAACTTGTTGGTATGAAGCAATGAAGAAGAGGTAGGAGTACATTGAGAAGAACAATACTTGGACCCTAAGTTAACTCCCATCATACCACAAATCTATTGGCCTAAAATAGGTGTTCAAATTGAAGAAAGATCCAAATAAAAAGTAGTGAAGCACAAATCAAGGTTAGTGACTAAAGGCTATCCACAAAGACAAGACATTGACTTTGATAAGGTGTTTGCATCAATTACTGGATTTGACATTATTCAAGTTATTATTGAAATTGCTACAAATCGAAGTTGGGAAGTACACCATTTAGATGTAAAATCAACATTTTTAATCAAGCATTTAGAAGAGGAAGTATACGTCACATAACTTGAATGATTTGGAGTACTAAATCAGAAGACAAGGTATACAGATGGTTTAAAGCTCTTTATGGACTATGACAGGCTTCCAAAGCTTGGACATTTGATTAGATAGAAGTCTAAAAGAGCTCTTTTAATATACTCAAGAATAGGCAGTCTACACCAAAGGGGAAGGAGATGCAAAGGTGATTGTTGGAGTATACGCTGATGATCTCATTGTGATAGAGAGTAACACTGAAGAAGTAAAAAATTCAAACAACAGATAATGCCTGAGTTTGACATGAGTGATTTAGATCTACTTTCCTACTACTTGGGGATTGAAGTAGAGCTACAAAAGCAGTAGATATTGTTAAACCAATCAACTTATGCCAAGAAAATTATTTCTCAATTCGAGATGACAAGTTGTAATGCTACAGAATATCTGATGGAGCCAAAAGCGCAGTGAAAGGATCTCAAGTTGAGGCTGCATAATACAGAAGCATTGTTGGTTATCTTAGATACTTGTTGCATATACAACCAGATCTATCATATGCAGTTGGCTTGGTAAGCATGTACATAGAAAGACTTACAGTCATGCAATACAAGACGGTCAATCAAATTCTTATATTTGAGATGAACAATTCATTTTGAACTTTCTTATATGAAGGGACAATAAGAAGTTAATATTTTTGGCTATTCGAACAGTGGTTTAGGCGAAGATCTCGATGGGAGAAGAAGTACCAGTGAAATGACTTTCTACTTCAATGAGAATTTGGTAGTTGGAACTCGTAGTAACAATAGAAAATGGTGGCACCTTCAACGTGTAAAGCGTGTAAAGTTAAATTTATGGTAGCCACATTTATAACATGAGAAATTGTAGTTGAGTAACCTTCTTAACAAATCAACTTTAATTATTTAAACACACCATTTATTTAATCTTAATTGTTTTTAGATTGTATATGATTGAATATAGTAGTAATTTAGATTTTTTTTATTTGGTTACATAACACAACAATTTATTTTTCAAATATCTTAGCAATAATTAAATTATTACTCTCTCAATTTTATTTTATTTTAACTTGTTGGATAGAAATCAAGTTGGTTTTGTTGGTGTTTTCTATAATTAATGTTTTATAAATTTATATTATTAATGGTTCTTTATTTCAAAAAAAATAAAAATTTAGAAGGGAAGATATGAATATGAGTTGTTAAGAGGAAAAGAAGAAGCGTAAGAGAATTCGAGTATCGAAGGTACTAAATGGTTTTGCATAGAGATTTTATTCCTTCAGCGTGTGTATTTTTGCATTCACTACAAATTGTTTTAGTGAAACAAAAATTCTTTATGAAAAGAAAAGAAAAAAAGAAAAAAAAATAAAAACCACTCAATTCTTTGTTTACAAAATTAGAGGATTTTTTATGTTTTATTTGATTAATTATAAGAATTTGTTTTTCTTCTTTTTGTTTGTCCAAAATAATACATGAGTTAAATTTTTTGTATGAATGGCTCAATTTATAAACTTTTTTAAAACATTGGCCAAATTTATAAAAATTTAAATTCTTTCTAATACATATATTAACATATATGGAGTCAAGAAGGCATAACACAGATAATAATACATTTCTTATGATTTTGAGAAGTCACGAAAAAAAAAGAAATCTCAATTGTTTTTTAGAGATTAATGAATTTGATCATAAATAAATTTATGGACAAATTAGCATAAATAGATTTGGTAACATTGATTATCAAATTATTATTTTTTTGTGAAATTAGTTTTTTGTTAAAAAATTGGTTAAATCTTCTTTAAATACAGTATATAAATAATATATATTATATATTTTCCAAATATTTTAATAATTTAAATGCTCTTAGAATATTTTAATATTTTAATATATTTAATTGTGATTAGGTCAATACTTTCAAGTCTGATTTAATCCCATATAATTATTAGAAAAATTAATTCTTCTGCATGAAGAAATGCATGTCTCCTTCGTTCATGGAAGATTCCATAGAAATCTTAGATTCTCTACGAAAGACTAAAAAACATTTATTCAATTCTTTCGATTAATCAATCTTTCGAGGTGATTTTTAAGAAAAAAGAAAGAAAAAGAAAATTAGTTGTTTAATCTATGGGAGAGCGAGAGTGAGATTTGTTTTTCAAAGGATAATTGCCACCTCCATTTCTGATTTCATTGGAAAAGAATATAGATATCTTCTTCTTCCTTTTTCAACTAAATCACTTCAAATAGAGAGAAATAATTGATCAATATAAAAGATTAGATAAATTTTTTTTCGTTTTCTTCTTCTATGAGGGAGAAGAAGATGTCTATATTTATTTTCGATAAAATCACCAACAAACAGAGATGGATGAGACAATTAACCTCAGGAAAAATCTCATCTCTTTCTCTCACCCATAGATTAAACCACGAGTTTTTTTTTCTTTTTTCTTTTTCTCACCCATAGATTAAGAAGTGGGAAAAAAAGTAGCATGATTTTTGTTGTTTCCACCAACAGTCCCTTCCTTTTTGTTGGACAAAAAAAGAAAAAAAGAAAGAAAAAAGGAAAAGGAATGTTGTGATTGATTCCTAATTAGCCATGCTTAAGAAAAACAAATTGAACTTTAATTATGCATTACTACATAAATCAATGGTCTCATTATTAACCTTAAAAAAAATCTTCATCATCTTTCTTCAATCCCTCACCCTCTCTTTGTTGCCAGCCTTCCTTCCTTCTTCCTCCATAGTGAAATAGAAAATGATGGAAGAGAATTAAGATGAGATCTCAGGGTTTTCAAGTGTCAGCTCAGGAGGGCATGTCTACCTACTACGCCCTTCCAAAGCCCCAATCCCAAATCATCCGCTACCCATACCAATGAACAACTTCTTGCCAAGGTTTGTTTCTTTATATATTCAAAAAATCATCATCTTTCTTCAATCCCTCACCCTCTCTTTGTTGCCTGCCTTCCTTCCTTCTTCCTCCATAGTGAAATAGAAAATGATGGAAGAAAATTAAGATGAGATCTCAAGGTTTTCAAGTGTCAGCTCAAGAGGGCATGTTTGCCTACTAAGCCCTTCCAAAGCCCCAATCCCAAATCATCCGCTTTGCCAAGGTTTGTTTCTTTATATATTCAAAAAATCTCATCATCTTTCTTTAATCTCTCACCCTCTCCTTGTTGCCTGCTTTCCTTCCTTCTTCCTCCATAGTGAATAGAAAATGATGGAAGAAAATTAAGATGAGATCTCAGGGTTTTCAAGTGTTAGCTTAAGAGGGCCTGTCTGCCTACTATGCCCTTCCAAAACCTCAATCTCAAATCATCCGCTACCCAAACCAATGAACAACTACTTGCCAATGTTTGTTTCTTTATATATATATATATTAATTGAATGTTGAAGAAGAATATAAAGAAATAAAGAAGGAAGAAAAGTTATAATTGATTGTGCAATATTTATATTAAAAAGCATTGCTTATTTATATTTTTTGTCCCTTATTAGGAAGCTCTGATCAACTGCTACTTTAATTTTGATTCTTTTTTTAAAATACGTATATAACTTTTGTCTCTATAATGAGGGTGCTTACTATCAGAGCAACGCGTTTCTTGACGTAATTTTGATTCTTCGTAACACTGAAATTTATGTAAATTTGAAGCATTATATATCATTATTATTATTTTTTTAAATGTCAAATTTATACCATTAGTTATTATTTATTTTTTATTTATTAAATACCATTAGTTATTATTCAATTATTTAAAAAAAACACAAATCCTTTTCCATAATTAAAAAATAAAAAATAATAAAAAATAGAAAATACTTTTTTTTTGATAAACAAAAATAGAAATTACTTTAAAAATTATTATTATTTTTATTATTTGCTCAAAAAAATAAGGATTCCAGATAATTATTTTTAAAGAAAAAATTCTACTCTAAAAAAATAGAAAAATAATTAAATAAGAATTGATGACATGCATTTACTTATTTTATTATTTGTAAGTATCTTAAAAAGTCAAAATTAAAATCAGAAAAATTAAAAAGTTTAATGCTTAAATTTAATCGTTTTCTAATATATTATATATATATATATATATAATTATAATTTTGTTAAATTTTAATTTTAAATCATGCAATTTTTAGTTGTTTTGTATATTAAAAGGAGAGTTGAAAACAATTGTCATTGAAAATATTATGTTATATATTATTTTTAAAAAAGAAAAAATAATATTTCATATAATAAATATTTAATAATATTTTAAAAAAATAATATTACAAATATATGATGGTCCATATTAAACATGGCCAATAAATTAAAAGAAAACAAACATATAAAATAAAAAATTACAATTATAATCTTTGACTAATGTCATATTTTCTTATATTTATTTGTCTTAGAAAAACTAAATTTATTTTCCAATATCTCCATATAATTAATCTACACTAATTTGTTACTTGTTATAAGTCAATTATTCGTAATTTAAAAATATAACCTTACTAATATTCAAATTTTCAAACATTATTCGAAATCATAATATGTAATATATAAGTTAGATTATCTTTTTAAAACATGGAAAATAGAATCTTTATTACCAACATTCATAAATAATGTTGTTTAAGATATAATATAATAAATTAAATTATTTATATTTTGTATTTTTTTTATAAAAATTATTTTTGAGAACTAAAATTATTATGTTTAAATTTAAAAAAAGTAAAAAAAAAAGAAAAGAAAAGAAAAATCCTACACCTTTGTACTTGATTTTTTATCATTTGATTGTAAAAATAAGTGAATTATGGTAGAGATAACTCTAACACTTACATTCAAACATTAATCTTAACACTTATTTATGTTTCATAATTAATATGTGAAAAGGAAAAATCTTAGGAACATACAAATTTAGGTGATTTGAAAAGAGAATAGCATAGCCTATGATGATGTTATTAGAATTTTAAATTATAGGCGAGATATACGAAATAAAAGTTGATAGATAGATAAATATATGATAAGACATGTGTGTATACCTATTAAATATATATATATATATATATATATATATATAAAGAAGCATAAAGTTAAATGGAAAGAAACTAGAAATATTTTCATTACACTGCAATCATCAAATAAATGACAGAGAATAAGAGTAGGTCGTGAAACTTCACGAAACAAAAAATGAGGGAGTCTGGTTTTGACTTTAAAAATGTAAAATCTGCACCTTAAAATTAAAAATTAAAATAAAATAATTTTATTTGATAAAACACAAATAAAAACTAGGTGTTTCTGTTTTGAATTCTTCTTGGAGATTATTATTTAGATATTCTTTCTTAATTTTGACATAATTTTAAATTTTAGATAACAAGTAGTTAGCATATGATAACTAATTTTATTTTTTTAACAATGTTTTAGTCATTGTATTTGTTCGTACTGATTTTGGTTCATTTGAAAACAAAGTCAGAATAATCCAAACATACCGTGGTGGTGAATTCTTGTCCAAAGAGTTCACCTAGTTTTGTAAAGATGAAGGTATTTAGTGGTACCTCACGACTCCCTACACACTACAATAAAATGGTGTGATAGAACATCGTAATCGTATTGTTATGGCAATGTACTTGCAAAATTCTAGGGAGAAACAATAAGGTACGAAGCCTATTTGCTGAATCGCCTCCCAAAAAAGGCATTAAGAGAATGCACATATTTAAAGCTTGGACAAGAAGAAAATTATATCTCACACACTTAGAAGTGTTTGGTTGCAAGACATACGTGAAGAATATAACCTCTCATCTCAAGAAACTTGACGACAAAAGTACAACAATGATGTATTTAGGTGTGAAGGAAGGATGCAAGGCTCATCGCTTGTTTGATCCTAGTCATGGAAAGCTACATGTAAGTAAAAATTCTATTTTTAGGAAACTTTTGAATTGAGATGGAAAGCAAATCATAGCAATGAAATGGAGCTACAATAATTTTGAATTTCGGGTGGAATCTACTGAGGCGACTAATGATACAGACATAGGAGGTGATACGCGAAAATCGTATCACATTTTTAGCATGTTTTTATGTATGTTTTAATGTGAAATCAGAGTAAATTGACATTAATTGTTTATTATTTACTTGATTTCACGGTTTTTATGATTTTGGAAGTGTCAGGTGAAAAGTAGACGAAAACAGCAAATTTTGGGGCAAAAACGCAATTTTTGGAAATGTTGACTCGGTCAAAGGTCCGGGACGGGCGTCCCGAACCCGGGACGGGCGTCCCGACCCAGTCAAACCGCCAGGACGGGCGTCCTGAACCGGGACGGGCGTCCCGAACCTGGTCAACGAATCAGGACGGGCGTCCCGAACCGCCAGAAGCTGTCCCACATCGAATTTTTTGGAATTTTTCACTCCAGAAAGCTGCTATAAATACCCCAGGCCTCCAACAGTTGAAATCATCCCTCTCCACTCGATCTGAGTCATTTAGTGGTTTCCAGTGTACAGTTTTCCAGTACACAACTCACTCAGAGACTCGGATCTCAGTTTTCTTTTTTTAGTGTTTTGTTTTAGTTTCTGAGAAATAGTCTCAGATCTTAGGTTTCTATAGATAGGTTCGTTTCCGGTATTCATAGAATACCCGGGGTTTCGTTAGGAGACCCTAAGAGAGCTCTAGGCGTTCGAAGAGTCAGTCCACAGGGCTAGGCTTAAGCCCAGGACGTAAGGTAAAGTCTAGCTACTAGGCTGAGGAAGCGTCCTCCGAAGGTTCTGGCGAGCAGAGTCAGGGCGGGCAATACGACGTATACAGCAGTACGCTCTGTAGGCGAGACTAAGTAAAGGGTGATTTCTTTATGGCATCAGTCCCCATACCCCTCTCTTATATGTTTTATTGCTTTGTCCTAAACATCAATTATGAATATCAGATTATGATTTTATGAATAGTTGTTTTGTATGTTGAAGTTATTATGTTTTTCCGGAAATAGCCACCTGCTAAATAATCATTATGTCTGCATGTCTAATGTAGTTTCTTTTAAACTGAATTAGGGTTATAGACAATTCCTAACCACGGTCTATTCATAACCTGTTTAGTTTAACAGGCATCAATTAGTATTGGTGTCTGCCATACTAGATAAAATAACATGCTGAACACCTGGCTTGTTAGAGTAGTCTAGGTAGGCTGAGTAGAGCGTTATGCCAGCGATTACGAGCCTTCAGAGTGATCCCCGAAAGTGACATAGGGCCTTCATAACTGTCTCTGTTCGTACCGTGAGTAAGGCCGTCTACCTTAACGTTAGGGGGCGGTAGCATAGAGACTCAGATGTGGTAAACCTTTAGACACAGAACATAGTTGCATTCCAGGCTAAGATATATCTAAAACACTCGAATATAGGTCAATCAACATATAGGAACAGTATAACATAGAATCAGAACTCATCTTTAAAACACTTTTAGGGTTAATTAGACTTGAACCTAGTGGAGAATGGATCACCCTCTCATCAAAGTATTTGATGAAGATTGCATAACTGGATCATAAGATAAGAGTTAGGATAAGAGGCTAGTTACTACTAAGCCGTTGCCACTTCCCTGGGAGTACGATAATTAACTTAATAAAATCGTAGATACTTTCCAACAGACTAGCTACACGATAGGTACTCTGCCTTAGGTTCTGGCTGATTAAGTGACACCATAGAGACTAAATGTGACAGTTAGTCAATCACAGTCCTTAATTATTCATAATCAACATAGGGTAAAATAACACCTATTTAGCACGTCAACCGGAATCGCATCAGATTTTTGGCGCCGTTGCCGGGGAAATATCATAATGAATTTAGGATTAAAGGCCACAATTCTAGAGACTTATGATAGGTAACGGTAGTAACCTAGACCTTAGACCTAACACTTATTTTCTGCTAGTTAGACAATCAGTTTCCGAAATATAGGATTATCATAACTAATTAATTTTAGATATTATCTGGAATTAAGACACTTAGGATAATCAAATTTTAGAAAATTATTCTAGAACCATATTGAGGGAATTTAATGGCTTTCAAAATTAAACATAAAAAGAAAAAAAAAATGTTAAAAATCTAAAATCCCAAAAAGAATGTATCTTTCTTGCTCAACGGTGAGTTGTTCCTTTTCCCTATCTCTTGTTTTTTTTTTAGTTGTTTTTTTAGTTGCTCTTTTTTGTGTTTTTCTTCTATTTAATTTCGAAAAAATAAAAATGGAAATGAGGATAAAATATATTTTCTTCTGAGTTGTAAAATTTTGGCTTAGATTTTTATTGGGAAGAAATTCCATTTTAGAATTTTCTTAGATTCATGTCGGCCTTATTAGGATAAGTTATGGAATAATTTTTCCTTAATAGCCAGACCTTTGAATGTTCTATTGAAAAAGGATGTTCCTTTTGTTTTGCTGATAATTGCATGAGATCTTTTAAACCAAAAGGAACTACTGCACCCATTATGACATCACCTGATTGAAATCTGCTTTTTGAATGAATATGTGATGTAATGATGTAGTAAGAATTGTTTTAGGACAGAAACATGATAAGAAAGTTCATGTATGATAAATCCTAATCTTATCTAGTCTTGTCTAAAAACAATAGGTTACACTGATCACTCTGAAATATCTATGTTCAATAAAACTAATGCTGAACCATACTTGATTAAGTTAAGTTTTATTGTTACTTGAACTTGATATAGAATAAAGGGATAAGAAAAAGGGTTGAAAATCTAGAAAGCAAACCATTGGTCTAGATTAGAAAACCCCGAGTTAGAGGCTAGTATAATACTGATAAATTTTTGGATGAAAACTTATTTGCATTGGTTGCTATGTATAATAATTCTCATCTGTGGTTTATTTCAAATTATCTAGTCACTGAATAAGTTCCAAGTGATATGACGTATCAGCAAAAGAAGAAATTCTTTGCTGATATGAAATATTACTACTGGGCAGATTTCTCTTCTATTTCAAATTTTTGCAGATCAGTTGATCAGAAGATGTGTCTCGAAAGACAAAAGGCCACAAAAATTTTGGAGCATTGTCATCAACGATCTATGAGAGGCTATTTGACTGCTAGCAACACTGTCCGGAAAGTGTTGGAAGCATGACATTACTAGCCCACAATTCGAAGATTTTGTATCCTTGATGCAGTCCGATGATGCTGGAAAAATAACAGGTAACACGTCTTTCCAGAGATTATCTACCCCAGCAACGTATACAGAGTGTGGCAATCTTTCGATATCTGGGGTATTATTGAATCCTTTTCTCTTTCCTCCTGTGAAAATAATTACATCATAGCAGTTGTGGAACACTTTTCGAAAATAGCCTGAACCACAGGCATTACCTACTAATGATGTTAAAAGTCATGTGCAGATTCTAGTTGTTTTCCAGATTCAGAGTGCCGATGTCTTAGGAAGAAATGTTCAGCCTATGTATCAAATCTGTGAAGTCTGCTAAGTACCACACTTTAGCAGGATTGCTATGGGAATGACTGACCATTCCAAAAGAGGTAGGAGTAGGTTACTGCAGAATGCTGCTCCAATGGGAGACGCATACAATCCTAGCTAGAGGAATCATACGGGATTTAGCTGAGGCATAATTCGGAAGCTGGAGACTTTCAGAAGATACTACCACAGCAAAACCCCTACCCGCAGAATCAACAGAGGAGATACTGGCAACAATTAAAGCCAGACCAGTGCAAGCAAGTGATCTACCAAGAGGTAACGAAGGGTCGAAGGATATAGAGGAATTTGGCATTGTATCAGGATGCACAGCAATGGAGGAGCTTGCATCCCCTGCATACAATCAGCTGTGAGAAACCTCCCCGAGGAAGTTTCAAATACTTGGGCCCAGATCTACACCACTGGAGCCTCATACCACCACGGCTTAGCCAAAGCTTCAGTCCTTGGGGCTTGAGTCATTCCTCACATGGATATGCCACTACCTGGAGCTCGACAATGAAGGATCGGAGCTGACGTCATCCGTTCCAATGTCTAGAGCTTGCAGAGTCAAGAACACCTCAGCAATAGCACATGGCTAAGGTGAAGAGCCAATTGACAGATCAGAGAAGACCCTTCTGCTCGCGACATGAAGGGAGTTTTTCTAATCCTCATATTCCTTTAATTTAATTTTATTTGTTTTGTGTTCTGTTTTGCTATCCTTCTTGTTTTGTTGCCTTATTTTCTCTCTTACCCTTAGTTAGTCGAATAAGTGTGGGGTAAGAGTTCTTTGTTTTGTTTTCATTTCTTCTTATTTTCAAATAAGTGTGGGGTAGATGTGCATGAACACTGAGGACAGTGTCAGCCTTAAGTGTGGGGTAGCAGTGCACGGTGCACTTAGCAGTTTGAAAATTTTTTTTCACATGCTTTTGCTTATTTTCCCTGTATTTTCACACCCTTCCAAAATTTTTTCAAAATCTTTCCGTCTTTCAGACTTCTAAATGCAATATGCTTGGTTAAACAAATTGCTTATGTCTGTGATATGTAGGTAGTATGTTATGGTTAGTAGGAGATAGTTGATAGCTATCTTGGACTGATTGATTAGGAATAGGGAATTCCTGATAACTAAGCACAACCTTGTCTGGATTAGAAACCTCAACCAATTGCCTATTCGAGACTTAACTAGATAAAACTAGACCAGTTGTGGATATATTGGCAGTTAGAATGACTAGATGAGACTCTGAGCTAAAAGTGAAAAGAACTTAAGGAAGTTAATTACAATAGGGTAGTTTGCCAGCGGCCTTCGCTACTCGAGCACCACTCCTTCGGGGAACTTAAAGCCTGATGCCCTAAGGCCGTGTAGGTCTGGGAGTCATCGGAGTGGGACTCGTTACATGGGTAGTTGAAGTTGACGTGTTCTAAGCAGACTCAAAATACCCTGATTCCATAAAGAAAATAACTAAGTGCTAAAACATAAAAAATCTGATCACCAAAGCTCAGAACTCAGAAAGTTATCTGTTGTCAGTGTGTCTAGCGATAGGTCGAAGGGTTATCTGGTAACAGTTAAGATAAGAGTCCATTGTGTTGACTATCTGGTCTGGACTAGTACACACACTACACATCAGGAAGACCTTATGACTAAGAGAAAGGTTCAACCTAGTTGTTGATTTGTTTTCTGCCTAATCATAACAAGCTACTAGAGACATTTGAGACCTTGTCATAGCAACCTAACCAATCAGACCTGTGTTAAGAATTGTCTGAAGAATTTGTGGAATAAAAACATGACTAGGAATTTAAGTGACTGCACTACGGTTTAGATTCACTAACTCCATGTAGACTTTGCTTGAGGACAAGCAAAAAGCTAAGTGTGGGGTTATCTGATACGCGAAAATCGTATCACATTTTTAGCATGTTTTTATGTATGTTTTAATGTGAAATCAGAGTAAATTGACATTAATTGTTTATTATTTACTTGATTTCACGGTTTTTATGATTTTGGAAGTGTCAGGTGAAAAGTAGACGAAAACAGCAAATTTTGGGGCAAAAACGCAATTTTTGGAAATGTTGACTCGGTCAAAGGTCCGGGACGGGCGTCCCGAACCCGGGACGGGCGTCCCGACCCAGTCAAACCGCCAGGACGGGCGTCCTGAACCGGGACGGGCGTCCCGAACTGCCAGAAGCTGTCCCACATCGAATTTTTTGGAATTTTTCACTCCAGAAAGCTGCTATAAATACCCCAGGCCTCCAACAGTTGAAATCATCCCTCTCCACTCGATCTGAGTCATTTAGTGGTTTCCAGTGTACAGTTTTCCAGTACACAACTCACTCAGAGACTCGGATCTCAGTTTTCTTTCTTTTTAGTGTTTTGTTTTAGTTTCTGAGAAATAGTCTCAGATCTTAGGTTTCTATAGATAGGTTCGTTTCCGGTATTCATAGAATACCCGGGGTTTCGTTAGGAGACCCTAAGAGAGCTCTAGGCGTTCGAAGAGTCAGTCCACAGGGCTAGGCTTAAGCCCAGGACGTAAGGTAAAGTCTAGCTACTAGGCTGAGGAAGCGTCCTCCGAAGGTTCTGGCGAGCAGAGTCAGGGCGGGCAATACGACGTATACAGCAGTACGCTCTGTAGGCGAGACTAAGTAAAGGGTGATTTCTTTATGGCATCAGTCCCCATACCCCTCTCTTATATGTTTTATTGCTTTGTCCTAAACATCAATTATGAATATCAGATTATGATTTTATGAATAGTTGTTTTGTATGTTGAAGTTATTATGTTTTTCCGGAAATAGCCACCTGCTAAATAATCATTATGTCTGCATGTCTAATGTAGTTTCTTTTAAACTGAATTAGGGTTATAGACAATTCCTAACCACGGTCTATTCATAACCTGTTTAGTTTAACAGGCATCAATTAGTATTGGTGTCTGCCATACTAGATAAAATAACATGCTGAACACCTGGCTTGTTAGAGTAGTCTAGGTAGGCTGAGTAGAGCGTTATGCCAGCGATTACGAGCCTTCAGAGTGATCCCCGAAAGTGACATAGGGCCTTCATAACTGTCTCTGTTCGTACCGTGAGTAAGGCCGTCTACCTTAACGTTAGGGGGCGGTAGCATAGAGACTCAGATGTGGTAAACCTTTAGACACAGAACATAGTTGCATTCCAGGCTAAGATATATCTAAAACACTCGAATATAGGTCAATCAACATATAGGAACAGTATAACATAGAATCAGAACTCATCTTTAAAACACTTTTAGGGTTAATTAGACTTGAACCTAGTGGAGAATGGATCACCCTCTCATCAAAGTATTTGATGAAGATTGCATAACTGGATCATAAGATAAGAGTTAGGATAAGAGGCTAGTTACTACTAAGCCGTTGCCACTTCCCTGGGAGTACGATAATTAACTTAATAAAATCGTAGATACTTTCCAACAGACTAGCTACACGATAGGTACTCTGCCTTAGGTTCTGGCTGATTAAGTGACACCATAGAGACTAAATGTGACAGTTAGTCAATCACAGTCCTTAATTATTCATAATCAACATAGGGTAAAATAACACCTATTTAGCACGTCAACCGGAATCGCATCAGGAGGTATAAGAATTGTGGTAGATGTTGTAATAATTCCACCTTCACCAACATCTCCCACACCATCAAGTCCATCTACGCTATTGCCCCATACTTGTGGTGATCCTCTAGCGTCATGAATCTTATAGAAATCAAACGATGGGTCATGTTACGAGTCTATCGCTAATATTTACGCCAATACAAAAGAAGTAGCCACTATTGATGAAGAGAATGAGGTGATGATGACAATATCTAAAGAACCAACTTGTTGGTATGAAGCAATGAAGAAGAGGTTGGAGTCCATTGAGAAGAAAAACACTTGCACCCTAAATGAACTCCCATCATACCACAAACCTATCGGCCTAAAATAGGTGTTCAAATTGAAGAAAGATCTAAATGAAAGATAGTGAAGCACAAAGCAAGGTTAGTGACTAAAGGCTATGTACAAAGACAAGACATTGATTTGATAAGGTCTTTGCATCAATTATTGGAGTTGACATTATTCAAGTTACTCTTGAAATTGCTACAAATCGAAGTTGGGAAGTACACTATTTAGATGTAAAATCAACATTTTTAATTGAGGATTTAGAAGAGGAAGTATACATCACATAATTAGAATGATTTGAAGTACTAAATCGGAAGACAAGGTATACATATGTTTTAAAGCTCTTTATGGACTATGACAGGTTTCACAAGCTTGGACATTTTATTGGATAGAAGTCTAAAGGAGCTCTTTTAATATACTAAAGAATAGGCAGCCTACACCAAAGGGGAAGGAGATGCAAAGGTGATTGTTGGAGTATACGCTGATGACCTCATTGTGATAGAGAGTAACACTGAAGAAGTAAAGAAATTCAAGCAACAGATATGCATGAGTTTGACATGAGTGATTTAGATCTACTTTCCTACTTCTTGGGGATTGAAGTAGAGCTACAAAAGTGGCGGATATTGCTAAACCAATCAACTTATGCCAAGAAAATCATATCTCAATTCGAGATGACAAGTTGTAATGCTACAGAATATCTGATGGAGCCGAAAGCGTAGTTAAAGGATCTCAAGTTGAGGCTACATAATACAGAAGCATTGTTGGTTATCTTAGATACTTGTTGCATACACGACCAAATCTATCATATGCAGCTGGCATGGTAAGCATGTACATAGAAAGAGTTACAGTCATGCAATACAAGGTGGTCAAGCAAATTCTTATATATTTGAGAGGAACAATTTATTTTCAACTTTCTTATATGAAGGGACAATAAGAAGTTAATATTTTTGGCTATTTGGACAGTGGTTTAGGAGGAGATCTAGATGAGAGAAAAAGTACTAGTGAAATCACTTTCTACTTCAAAGAGAATTTGGTGATTGAAACTCTTAGAAACAATAGAAAACGGTGACACTCTCAACGTGTGAAGTTAAATTCATGATAGCCACAGTTATAATTTGTCCAACATTATAGTTGACGAACCTTCTTAGCTAGTCAACTGTAATTATTTAAACACGCTATTTGTTTAATCTTAATTATCTTTAAGTTGTATATGATTGAATCTAGTTGTAATTTAGTTTTTTTTCTTTTGTTAGATAACACAACAATTTATTTTTAAAACGTCTTATCATTTAAAAAAAATTTACCAATTTTTCTTTTATTTTTTATCTGTGTAAAATTTCAAATATAATTAAATGAACAGCTGCTTTACTACTCTTGATTAATATCCAAAGTAATCCTGATTTTTACCCAAAACAATAAAATCTTGATTTTTACCAAAAAAACAAAAAAACAAAAAATCCTGATATTTCTTTATAGAGTAATCTTGACTCATATCCAACACAGAGAAAAGTATAAAAAGCAAAGTTTTGAGTTTGAGTTTGTGATGCAAAATTTATACAGAAAAAGAAAAGGGTGATGTACGGGTTTTCGAAATATTTGCCTCTCCTATTGACGATTTTCCAAATTCTTTAGTTGATAAAATTGACATGAATCTTTTCACCACTACAAATACAGATATTGAAGAAGAAAACAAAAATGAAGAGATAGAATGTATAGCTTTGATCATGCAAGTCACTCTGAATTGCACAAAGGAATCATCAAGAGAGAGAAGCACAATGAAAGATGTTATTGTTGCCATGGAAAAGATTAGGCTTCAATTATTGAAGCAATGACATGTATGTATGTTAGATTCATTTAGAAGTTGTGTTTACTTATGTGTGAATTGTGTATTTGAAAGACTATCATACTTAAGTTGCATGGATAAAGACTATTATACTCGTGTTAATGAGTTTTTATGTATAAAAATAAGTACGAGTCTTGGTGAGCATATTGAGTATGGTGAGTTCAAGTTGTTCATTATTGTTTGAGTTCGAAGGGATGTTATCTATGCATGTGTTTGAGTTGACGGTATCAAGTGAAGTGGAGGTGGAAGAGTATAGATGAGAAGTATTATCTATAGCATTATGGAACAAAGTTTGTTTAGGAAGGAAGGAACAATGGATGGTGGTTTTGAGATATGTGTGATGATGATTATCTAAGTTACTTGTTGGTTTGGAGTTTAAACTCCCAAGATCTTCATATTGATAATCCAGTTGGCTGCTAGTTTCAGAAATGTTTTTCATGGAAGTGTCTAGATAGTCTAGTAATTTGAATTGGTTTTTGGTAATAAGACAATTACTAGAGGGGTGTTTAGAGGTTTGTTTTACACAGATGTCAAATCCGGTTTCGGTTTGGGTTTATTAAGGAGTTCAACAATTTTCATGGGCTTAGCTTTGATTTTTAACAAGTAGCCAAGACCCATATTCAGAAGCTTTTGGGTTTTGGGAGTGAGATTTGGTGGGCGATGGTGCAACCAAATCTAGTTCAGGAGCTGGAGTGGTGTCAACAGGATGTTGAGTATACTGGAAGAATTTGTGGCCAAGTTTCCCATACGAGAAACAAATTGCTAGAACACCTTCATAGAGGTTTTATTGGCAGTGATTGCCTATGAATATATGTGTTAGAAGTGATTGATGGAGTTGAATTTGAACACAAAGTCGGGCATATTGTCCTCTCTTTTTATCCAAAGCAGAAGTATCTATTTTCAACAAAGATCCAATAGGAGAACCTATTTTCCTTAAGAGCTTTAAGTCTATATATTCAGCAGGAAGCTCAGGGAGCCTCACCCTTAAAGTTGTAACTAATGAGGACGCTTGGGTGGCTCTAAACTTAGGCTCTCAATTTCTTACCATTAGAAAATGATTACGAATGAACCATGGTCCACCATGAAGGGCTTTTAAATAGTTATCCTTGAACTGAAATTTAATTAAAAAATAGTCTTTCCCAAGGTTAATGATATGTAATTCTTCATTCATCTGCCAAATATCTTTAAGACGTGAAGATAGAAAATGGAAACCAACTGATTTGTCATAAACTTTAACTATCATTGAGGTTAGCCATGGTGAGTATAATCTGATTTTGTCACTTTCCGACAAGGGAATGAAAATACTAGATTGACTCATAGTAGTTTCTTTTGGCTCCAGAGAATGAGAGAAGTTTTGGGGGGTTTTGCATAACATAGCTCTGTAGGAATTACCTAGGGTTGTTGGAGCTTCAATGATCATATCATCTTGGATTTCCAAATTTAGTGGTGTATTTGGATCAGAGCTTTTGATTTTCTTGCAGCTTCTTTGGAGTTGATTTTGGATTAGGCACTGTAGTCGATTCTAGAGCGTTCTTTACCATCCTCTTTTTTCGTATTAGAATATTTGAAACTTTGGGCTTTCCTTACATATGCATCGAACTTAATTGAGTTAGATTTCTATTATCCCCCTTTTATTTTTCTTTTTTGGTCAAAAAGAGGAAAGAAATTAATGTTGTGTGATGGGGTTTCCGACCGATGTGCTAAATAGGTGTTATTTTACCCTATGTTGATTATGAATAATTAAGGACTGTGATTGACTAATTGTCACATTTAGTCTCTATGGTGTCACTTAATCAGCCAGAACCTAAGGCAGAGTACCTATCGTGTAGCTAGTCTGTTGGAAAGTATCTACGATTTTATTAAATAAATATCGTACTCCCAGGGAAGTGGCAACGGCTTAGTAGTAACTAGTCTTTCTTCCTAACTCTTATCTTATAACCCAGTTATGCAATCTTCATCAATAATTTTGATGAGAGGGTGATTCATTCTCCACTAGGTTTAAGTTTAGCCAAACCTGAAAGTGTTTTAAAGATTAGATCCTGATTTTATGTTATACTGTTACTATACGTTGATTGACCTATATTCGAGTGTTTTAGACATGTCTTGGCCTGGATTGCAATTATGTTCTGTGTCTAAAGGCTACCACATATGAGTTTCTACGCTACCGCCCCATCGTTAAGGGTAACGGCCCTACTCACGGCTTGGACTAAAGTCAGCAATGACCGCCCTATATCACTTTGGGGATCATACTGCTCGTCGCATAACCGCCGGCATAAAACTCTACTCAGCCTACCTAGACTACTTTCAACCAACGGGGTGTTCCGCAGATTATTTTATATAGTATGGCAGACACCAATACTAATTGATGTCTGTTAAACTAAACAGGTTATGAATAGACCGTGGTTAGGAATTGTCTATAACCCTAATTTCAGTTTAAAAGAACGGCAATAAACATGCAGACATAATGGATATTTAAGCAGGTGGCCATTTCTAGAAAAACATAATACTTCAACATAAATAACAAATATTCATAAAAACATAATCTGGTATTCAAACAGTTATTTGGACAAACACAATAACAACATATAAGAGAGGGACAGGGGGACCGATGCCATAAAGAATTCACCCTTCACGAAGTCTCACCGATGGAGCGTACTGCTGTATATGCCGTATTGCTTGACCCGACTCTGCTCGCCAGAACCGTCGGAGGACGCTTCCTCAGCCTAGTAACTGGGCTTTACCTTAATACCCAACTTAAGCCCAGCCCTGTGGACTGACTCTTCGAACGCCTAGAGCCCTCTTAGGATCTCCTAAAGAAATCCCGGGTATTCTATGAATACCAGAAACGAACCTATCTATAGAAACCTAAGATCTGAGACTATTTCTCAGAAACTAAAACAAAACACTAACAAGAAAGAAAACTGAGATCCGAGTCTCTGAGTGAGTTGTGTACTAGAGAATTGTACACTGGACACCACTAAATGACTCAGATCGAGTGGAGAGGAATGAATTCAACTGCTGGAGGCCTGGGGTATTTATTGCAGCTTCCCGGAGTGAAAATTTCTGAAAAATGTGGGACAGCTTCTGGCGGCTCGGGACGCCCGTCCCGGATTGGGACGCCCGTCCTGATCAGTTGACCAGGTCGGCACGCCCGTCCTGGGATCGAGATGCACGTCCTGGTGCCTTGACTTGGTCGGGACGCCCGTCCTGAACCTTTGACCGAGTCAACATTTCCAAAAATTGCGGTTTTGCCCCAAAATTTGCTGTTTTCGTCTACTTTTCACCTGACACTTCCAAAATCATAAAAACTGTGAAATTAAGTGAATAATGAACAATCAAGATCAAATTACCCTCGATTTCACCCAAATTCATACATAAAAACATGCTAAAAAAGTGATACGATTTTCGCGTATCATTGTGATTGATTCCTATTTAGGCATGTTTAAGGAAAACAAATTGGACTTTAATTCTGCATTACAATATAAATCAATAGCCTCATTAACCTTAATTTGTTCACCACATACGTCATCATTCAAAAAATCAAATTAATGAACTTATCTCTCGCTCCTCTCTTTGTTGCCTGCCTTCATTCTTCCTCCATAGTAAAACAGAAAATGATGGAAGAAAATTATGATGGGATCTCAGGAGGGCATGTCTGCCTACTACGCCCTTCCAAAGCCCCAATCCCAAATCATCATCGCATCCGCTATGCATACCAATGAACAACTTCTTGGCAATGTTTGTTTCTTATATATATATATATATATATTAATTGAATGTATAAGAAGAATATAAAGAAATAAAGAAGGAAGAAAAGTTATAATTGATTGTGCAATATTTATATTAAAAGCATTGCTTATTTATATTTTTGGTCTCTTATTAGGAAGCTCTCGTCAACTGCTACTTTAATTTTGATTTTTTTAAAAAAATTACCTGTATACTTTTATTTCTATCACGAGTGTATTTACTATCAAAGCAACGCCTTTCTTGACTTAATTTTGATTTTTCAGGGCACTGAAATTTATGTAAATTTGAGCATCATGTATCATTATTATTATTATTTTAAAAGTGTCAAATTTATACCATTAGCTATTATTGAATTATTTTTTCTTTTTTAAAAAACAAAAATCCTTTTCCATAATTAAAAAATAAAAAATTAAGAAGTAGAAATTACTTTTAAAAAAAACTTATTATTATTAAATAAAGATTCCAGATAATTGTTTTTTTAAAAAAAATTCTACTCCAAAAAATAATATAGAGAAATAATTAAATAAGAATTGATGGCATGCATTTACTTATTTTATTATTTGTAATTATCTTAAAAAGATAAAATTAAAATTAGAGAAATTGAAAAGTTTAATGCTTATAGATAGATACATATAAAATTGTAAGTTTGTTAAATTTTTATTTTAAATCATGCAATTTTTAGTTATTTTGTGTATTAAAAGGAGAGTTGAAAATAATTGTCATTGAAAAAAGTATGTTATATATTATTTTTTAAAAAAGAAAAAATAATATTTGATATAATAAATATTTAATAATATTTTTAACAAATAATATTACTAATATATGATGGTTTACATAAACATTGTCTTTATATTAAAAAAAACATACAAAATAAAAAATTACAATTAAAATTTTTGACTAATATCATATTTTCTCATATTTATTTGTCCTAAAAAATTAAATTTATTTTACAATATCTCCTTGTGATTATTCTACACTTATTTGTGTACATGTTATAAGTTAACTATTCGTAATTTACAAATATAACTTTACTAATATTCAAATTTTTAAATGTTATATTTGAAATTTAAAATTTATTCTAAATTATAATTTGTAATAAATAAGTTAGATTACCCTTTTAAAACAAAGAAAATAGAATTAGTTTTACCAACATTTATAAATAATATTGTTTAACTACTTGCGATATGATGTAATAAACTAAATTATTTATAATATTAGTAACAAATTTGTTATATTATTATCTCTAATGATCCACATAAACATTGTCTTTACATTAAAAAAAATATCTACAAAAAAAAATTACAATTAGTATCTTTGACTAATGTCATATTTTCTCACAATTATTTGTCCTAAAAAATTAAATTTTTTTTTCTATTATCTCATTGTAGTTAATCTGCACTAGTTTATGAAACTCTTAAAGTCTAATTTACAAATATAACCTTATTAATTTTAAACATTATTCGAAATCATAATATATAATAAATAAATTAGATTATCTTTTAAAAATAAGGAAAATAGAATCTTTATTACCAACATTCATAAATAATGTTGTTTAAGATATAATGTAATAAACTAAATTCTTTATATTTTGTATTTTTTTATAAAAATTATTTCTAAGAACTAAAATTATTATGTTTAAATTTGAATAAAAAGTAAAAATAAAAATAAAAAAAATCCTACACCTTTGTACTTGATTTTTTATCTTTTGATTGTAAAAAAAAGTGAATTATGGCAGTAATAACCGTAACACTTATATTCAAATATTAATCTTAATACTTATTTATGTTTCATAATTAATATATGAAGGAAGAAAAATCGTAGGTACTTACAAAATTAGGAGATTTGAAAAGAAAGCCGATGGTGGGGTTATTAGAGTTTTAAATTATAGGTGAGATATACAAGATACAAGTTTATTGAGAAGGACACTTGCACACAAATCATGGAATTCGGAAGACAAAAAAATTTATTATTATTATTATTTATTTCTTCACAAAATAATATTTTTTACAAATATTAAAAACTTAAAATTTTCAAATTATTTGACAAAGTAAAGATAGATTTTGTGATATATTTATATCTAATTTAAACCCTAATTTTAAACTTATATTCAAATACTATTTTTAACACTTATTTATGTTTCATAATCAATAAAATTTGTGAGAACTTACAAAGTTAGGAGATTTGAAACGAAGGTAATATTAAGCTTATGATGAGATTGTTGGAGTTTTAAGTTATATGAGAGAAATATGAGATAAAAGTTGATAGAGAAACACAGACAGATTATGTGATTGGGGAAAAGATAAAGTAGATATTGATAGAGTCTCAATTACAATTACTATTATTATTTGACAAAACGATTTATTTTAAAAAATTATATATAATTTAAACTCTAATATAATCATAATCAATATCTGAAGAAAACAAATTTATGGAAACTTATAAAGTTAAGATATTTGAAAAGAGTGTAGCATAAGAACTAAGGGGAAGTTATTAGAGTTTTAAATTATAAGAGATATTGGAAATAAAAGTTGATAGAAAAATATATAAGAAGATAAGTGTTTATACCTATTAAATATATATATAAAAGAAGCATCAAATAAAATGGCAAGAAATCAAAAATGTTTTCATTACAATACAATCATCAAATAAATGAGGGAGAATAAGAGTCGTTCGTGAAACTTCACGAAACAAAAAAAAATGATGAGGTCTAGTTTGACTTCGAAAATGTAAAAAATGCACTTTACAATTAAAAAGCTAAGTGTGGGGTTATCTGATACGCGAAAATCGTATCACATTTTTAGCATGTTTTTATGTATGTTTTAATGTGAAATCAGAGTAAATTGACATTAATTGTTTATTATTTACTTGATTTCACGGTTTTTATGATTTTGGAAGTGTCAGGTGAAAAGTAGACGAAAACAGCAAATTTTGGGGCAAAAACGCAATTTTTGGAAATGTTGACTCGGTCAAAGGTCCGGGACGGGCTTCCCGACCCAGTCAAACCGCCAGGACAGGCGTCCCGAACCTGGTCAACGAATCAGGACGGGCGTCCCGAACCGGGACGGGCGTCCCGAACCGCCAGAAGCTGTCCCACATCGAATTTTTTGGAATTTTTCACTCCAGAAAGCTGCTATAAATACCCCAGGCCTCCAACAGTTGAAATCATCCCTCTCCACTCGATCTGAGTCATTTAGTGGTTTCCAGTGTACAGTTTTCCAGTACACAACTCACTCAGAGACTCGGATCTCAGTTTTCTTTCTTTTTAGTGTTTTGTTTTAGTTTCTGAGAAATAGTCTCAGATCTTAGGTTTCTATAGATAGGTTCGTTTCCGGTATTCATAGAATACCCGGGGTTTCGTTAGGAGACCCTAAGAGAGCTCTAGGCGTTCGAAGAGTCAGTCCACAGGGCTAGGCTTAAGCCCAGGACGTAAGGTAAAGTCTAGCTACTAGGCTGAGGAAGCGTCCTCCGAAGGTTCTGGCGAGCAGAGTCAGGGCGGGCAATACGACGTATACAGCAGTACGCTCTGTAGGCGAGACTAAGTAAAGGGTGATTTCTTTATGGCATCAGTCCCCATACCCCTCTCTTATATGTTTTATTGCTTTGTCCTAAACATCAATTATGAATATCAGATTATGATTTTATGAATAGTTGTTTTGTATGTTGAAGTTATTATGTTTTTCCGGAAATAGCCACCTGCTAAATAATCATTATGTCTGCATGTCTAATGTAGTTTCTTTTAAACTGAATTAGGGTTATAGACAATTCCTAACCACGGTCTATTCATAACCTGTTTAGTTTAACAGGCATCAATTAGTATTGGTGTCTGCCATACTAGATAAAATAACATGCTGAACACCTGGCTTGTTAGAGTAGTCTAGGTAGGCTGAGTAGAGCGTTATGCCAGCGATTACGAGCCTTCAGAGTGATCCCCGAAAGTGACATAGGGCCTTCATAACTGTCTCTGTTCGTACCGTGAGTAGGGCCGTCTACCTTAACGCTAGGGGGCGGTAGCATAGAGACTCAGATGTGGTAAACCTTTAGACACAGAACATAGTTGCATTCCAGGCTAAGATATATCTAAACACTCGAATGTAGGTCAATCAACATATAGGAACAGTATAACATAGAATCAGAACTCATCTTTAAAACACTTTTAGGGTTAATTAGACTTGAACCTAGTGGAGAATGGATCACCCTCTCATCAAAGTATTTGATGAAGATTGCATAACTGGATCATAAGATAAGAGTTAGGATAAGAGGCTAGTTACTACTAAGCCGTTGCCACTTCCCTGGGAGTACGATAATTAACTTAGTAAAATCGTAGATACTTTCCAATAGACTAGCTACACGATAGGTACTCTGCCTTAGGTTCTGGCTGATTAAGTGACACCATAAGACTAAATGTGACAATTAGTCAATCACAGTCCTTAATTATTCATAATCAATATAGGGTAAAATAACACCTATTTAGTACGTCGGTCGGAATTCCCATCAGATTTTTGGCGCCGTTGCCGGGGAAATATCATAATGAATTTAGGATTAAAGGCCACAATTCTAGAGACTTATGATAGGTAACGGTAGTAACCTAGACCTTAGACCCAACACTTGTCTTATGCTAGTTAGACAATCAGTTTCCGAAATATAGGATTATCATAACTAATTAATTTTAGATATTATCTGGAATTAAGACACTTAGGATAATCAAATTTTAGAAAATTATTCTAGAACCATATTGAGGGAATTTAATGGCTTTCAAAATTAAACATAAAAAGAAAAAAAAATGTTAAAAATTTAAAATCCCAAAAAGAATGTATCTTTCTTGCTCAACGGTGAGTTGTTCCTTTTCCCTATCTCTTGTTTTTTTTTTAGTTGTTTTTTTTAGTTGCTCTTTTTTTTCGTGTTTTTCTTCTATTATTTAATTTCGAATAAAAATGGAAATGAGGATAAAATATGTTTTCTTCTGAGTTGTAAAATTTTGGCTTAGATTTTTATCGGGAAGAAATTCCATTTTAGAATTTTCTTAGAGTCATGCCTGCTTTATTAGGATGAGTTATGAAATAATTTTTCCTTAATAGCCAGACCTTTGAATGTTCTATTGAAAAAGGATGTTCCTTTTGTTTTGCTGATAATTGCATGAGATCTTTTAAACCAAAAGGAACTACTGCACCCATTATGACATCACCTGATTGAAATCTGCTTTTTGAATGAATATGTGATGTAATGATGTAGTAAGAATTGTTTTAGGACAGAAACATGATAAGAAAGTTCATGTATGATAAATTCTGAACTTATCTAGTCTTGTCTAAAAACAATAGGTTACACTGATCACTCTGAGATATCTGTGTTCAATAAAACTAATGCTGAACCATAATTGATTAAGTTAAGTTTTGTTGTTACTTGAATTTGATATAGAATGAAGAGATAAGAAGAAGGGTTGAAAATCTAGAAAGCAAACCTTTGGTCTAGATTAGGAAACCCCGAGTTAGAGGCTAGTGCAATACTGATAAATTTTTGGATGAAAACTTATTTGCATTGGTTGCTATGTATAATAATTCTCATCTGTGGTTTATTTCAAATTATCTAGTCACTGAATAAGTTCCAAGTGATATGACGTATCAGCAAAAGAAGAAATTCTTTGCTGATATGAAATATTACTACTGGGCAGATTTCTCTTCTATTTCAAATTTTTGCAGATCAGTTGATCAGAAGATGTGTCTCGAAAGACAAAAGGCCACAAAAATTTTGGAGCATTGTCATCAACGATCTACGAGAGGCTATTTGACTGCTAGCAACACTGTCCTGAAAGTGTTGGAAGCATGACATTACTAGCCCACAATTCGAAGATTTTGTATCCTTGATGCAGTCCGATGATGCTGGAAAAATAACAGGTAACACGTCTTTCCAGAGATTATCTACCCCAGCAACGTATACAGAGTGTGGCAATCTTTCGATATCTGGGGTATTATTGAATCCTTTTCTCTTTCCTCCTGTGAAAATAATTACATCATAGCAGTTGTGGAACACTTTTCGAAAATAGCCTGAACCACAGGCATTACCTACTAATGATGTTAAAAGTCATGTGCAGATTCTAGTTGTTTTCCAGATTCAGAGTGCCGATGTCTTAGGAAGAAATGTTCAGCCTATGTATCAAATCTGTGAAGTCTGCTAAGTACCACACTTTAGCAGGGATTGCTATGGGAATGACTGACCATTCCAAAAGAGGTAGGAGTAGGTTACTGCAGAATGCTGCTCCAATGGGAGACGCATACAATCCTAGCTAGAGGAATCATACGGGATTTAGCTGAGGCATAATTCGGAAGCTGGAGACTTTCAGAAGATACTACCACAGCAAAACCCCTACCCGCAGAATCAACAGAGGAGATACTGGCAACAATTAAAGCCAGACCAGTGCAAGCAAGTGATCTACCAAGAGGTAACGAAGGGTCGAAGGATATAGAGGAATTTGGCATTGTATCAGGATGCACAGCAATGGAGGAGCTTGCATCCCCTGCATACAATCAGCTGTGAGAAACCTCCCCGAGGAAGTTTCAAATACTTGGGCCCAGATCTACACCACTGGAGCCTCATACCACCACGGCTTAGCCAAAGCTTCAGTCCTTGGGGCTTGAGTCATTCCTCACATGGATATGCCACTACCTGGAGCTCGACAATGAAGGATCGGAGCTGACGTCATCCGTTCCAATGTCTAGAGCTTGCAGAGTCAAGAACACCTCAGCAATAGCACATGGCTAAGGTGAAGAGCCAATTGACAGATCAGAGAAGACCCTTCTGCTCGCGACATGAAGGGAGTTTTTCTAATCCTCATATTCCTTTAATTTAATTTTATTTGTTTTGTGTTCTGTTTTGCTATCCTTCTTGTTTTGTTGCCTTATTTTCTCTCTTACCCTTAGTTAGTCGAATAAGTGTGGGGTAAGAGTTCTTTGTTTTGTTTTCATTTCTTCTTATTTTCAAATAAGTGTGGGGTAGATGTGCATGAACACTGAGGACAGTGCCAGCCTTAAGTGTGGGGTAGCAGTGCACGGTGCACTTAGCAGTTTGAAAATTTTTTTTTCACATGCTTTTGCTTATTTTCCCTGTATTTTCACACCCTTCCAAAATTTTTTCAAAATCTTTCCGTCTTTCAGACTTCTAAATGCAATATGCTTGGTTAAACAAATTGCTTATGTCTGTGATATGTAGGTAGTATGTTATGGTTAGTAGGAGATAGTTGATAGCTATCTTGGACTGATTGATTAGGAATAGGGAATTCCTGATAACTGAGCACAACTTTGTCTGGATTAGAGACCTCAACCAATTACCTATTCGAGACTTAACTAGATAAAATTAGACCAGTTGTGGATATATTGGCAGTTAGAATGACTAGATGAGACTCTGAGCTAAAAGTGAAAAGAACTTAAGGAAGTTAATTACAATAGGGTAGTTTGCCAGCGGCCTTCGCTACTCGAGCACCACTCCTTCGGGGAACTTAAAGCCTGATGCCCTAAGGTCGTGTAGATCTGGGAGTCATCGGAGTGGGACTCGCTACATGGGTAGTTGAAGTTGACGTGTTCTAAGCAGACTCGAAATACCCTGAATCCATAAAGAAAATAACTAAGTGCTAAGACATTAAAAATCTTATCACCAAAGCTCAGAACTCAGAAAGTTATCTGTTGTCAGTGTGTCTAGCGATAGGTCGAAGTATTATCTAGTAGCAGTTAAAGATAAGAGTTCATTGTGTTGACTATCTGGTCTAGACTAGTACACACACTACACATCAGGAAGACCCTGTGACTAAGAAAAAAAGTCCAACCTAGTTGTTGATCTGTTTTCTGCCTGATCATAACAAACTACTAGAGACATTTGAGACCTTGTCATAGCAACCTAACCAATCAGACCTGTGTTAAGAATTGTCTGAAGAATTTGTGGAATAAAAACATGACTAGGAATTTAAGTGACTGCACTACGGTTTAGATTCACTAACTCCATGTAGACTTTGCTTGAGGACAAGCAAAAAGCTAAGTGTGGGGTTATCTGATACGCGAAAATCGTATCACATTTTAGCATGTTTTTATGTATGTTTTAATGTGAAATCAGAGTAAATTGACATTAATTGTTTATTATTACTTGATTTCACGGTTTTTATGATTTTGGAAGTGTCAGGTGAAAAGTAGACGAAAACAGCAAATTTTGGGGCAAAAACGCAATTTTTGGAAATGTTGACTCGGTCAAAGGTCCGGGACGGGCGTCCCGACCCAGTCAAACCGCCAGGACGGGCGTCCTGAACCGGGACGGGCGTCCCGAACCTGGTCAACGAATCAGGACGGGCGTCCCGAACCGGGACGGGCGTCCCGAACCGCCAGAAGCTGTCCCACATCGAATTTTTTGGAATTTTTCACTCCAGAAAGCTGCTATAAATACCCCAGGCCTCCAACAGTTGAAATCATCCCTCTCCACTCGATCTGAGTCATTTAGTGGTTTCCAGTGTACAGTTTTCCAGTACACAACTCACTCAGAGACTCGGATCTCAGTTTTCTTTCTTTTTAGTGTTTTGTTTTAGTTTCTGAGAAATAGTCTCAGATCTTAGGTTTCTATAGATAGGTTCGTTTCCGGTATTCATAGAATACCCGGGGTTTCGTTAGGAGACCCTAAGAGAGCTCTAGGCGTTCGAAGAGTCAGTCCACAGGGCTAGGCTTAAGCCCAGGACGTAAGGTAAAGTCTAGCTACTAGGCTGAGGAAGCGTCCTCCGAAGGTTCTGGCGAGCAGAGTCAGGGCGGGCAATACGACGTATACAGCAGTACGCTCTGTAGGCGAGACTAAGTAAAGGGTGATTTCTTTATGGCATCAGTCCCCATACCCCTCTCTTATATGTTTTATTGCTTTGTCCTAAACATCAATTATGAATATCAGATTATGATTTTATGAATAGTTGTTTTGTATGTTGAAGTTATTATGTTTTTCCGGAAATAGCCACCTGCTAAATAATCATTATGTCTGCATGTCTAATGTAGTTTCTTTTAAACTGAATTAGGGTTATAGACAATTCCTAACCACGGTCTATTCATAACCTGTTTAGTTTAACAGGCATCAATTAGTATTGGTGTCTGCCATACTAGATAAAATAACATGCTGAACACCTGGCTTGTTAGAGTAGTCTAGGTAGGCTGAGTAGAGCGTTATGCCAGCGATTACGAGCCTTCAGAGTGATCCCCGAAAGTGACATAGGGCCTTCATAACTGTCTCTGTTCGTACCGTGAGTAGGGCCGTCTACCTTAACGCTAGGGGGCGGTAGCATAGAGACTCAGATGTGGTAAACCTTTAGACACAGAACATAGTTGCATTCCAGGCTAAGATATATCTAAAACACTCGAATGTAGGTCAATCAACATATAGGAACAGTATAACATAGAATCAGAACTCATCTTTAAAACACTTTTAGGGTTAATTAGACTTGAACCTAGTGGAGAATGGATCACCCTCTCATCAAAGTATTTGATGAAGATTGCATAACTGGATCATAAGATAAGAGTTAGGATAAGAGGCTAGTTACTACTAAGCCGTTGCCACTTCCCTGGGAGTACGATAATTAACTTAGTAAAATCGTAGATACTTTCCAATAGACTAGCTACACGATAGGTACTCTGCCTTAGGTTCTGGCTGATTAAGTGACACCATAAGACTAAATGTGACAATTAGTCAATCACAGTCCTTAATTATTCATAATCAATATAGGGTAAAATAACACCTATTTAGTACGTCGGTCGGAATTCCCATCATAATGCTACAAAATATCTAATAGAGCTGAAAGTGCAGTGGAAAGGATCTCAAGTTGAGGCCACATAATGCAGAAACATTGTTGGTTGTCTTAGATGCTTGTTGCACACACGACTAGATCTATATATGTAGTTGGCATGGTAAGCATGTACATAGAAAGACCTACAGTCATGTAGTATAGTACAAGGTCGTCAAACAAATTCTTAGATATTTGAGGGGAACAATTCATTTTGAACCTTCTTATGTGAAGGGACAACATGAAGTTAATATTTTTGACTATTTGGACAGTGGTTTAGGAGGAGATCTGGATGAGAAAAGAAGTACCAGTGAAATGACTTTCTGCTTCAATGAGAATTTGGCGATTGGAACTCTCAACGTGTGAAGTTAAATTCATGGTAGCCACATTTATAATCTGTCTGATGTTGTAGTTGAGGAACCTTCTTAGCAAGTCAAGTGTAATTATTTAAACACATCATTTGTTTAATCTTAACTATTTTTAAGTTGTATATGATTGAAGATAGTAAAAATTTAGATTTTTTCTTTTATTAGATAACACAACAATTTATTTTTAAAATATCTTATCATTTAAAAATTTTTGACCAATTTTTCTTTTATTTTTTATCTGTGTGGAATTTCAAATATAATTAAATGAACGGCTGCTTTACTACTTTTGATTAATATCCATAGTAATCCTAATTTTTAGAGTCTTTTTCCAAAATAATCCAACTTTTTTAAAATGGTCCTAGTTCAACCTTGTTTATAATACTATTTCTTAAACTAACCTTAACTCGTTCACAAAATGAGTTCTAATAGGACCCACTAAAAATTAAAATTTTCTCTTTTCTCTTTTTCTCTTTTTCTCTTTTTCTCTTTCTCTATTTTCTCTCTCTTCTTTCAATTTATTTTGTTTTCCCTCTGACTTTATGTCGTTTCCGTATTTCTTTTTTTATATATATATATATTAAATAAATATTATTTTATTACTTCTCTCCTTTTTTCCCTTTTTTTATCTTTTTTTTCGTTTCTTTTCCAATCTACCTCCCCACTGAAACCCTAGCCCATCTTAAATTGAAAGAAGCGGCGGCAGTCTGGTGATAATAACTAACAAAGTCCGACATCAACTAAAGAAACGTTCGACGACTAAACAACATGCGGCGGTGATAATTAAACAAACCACCACATTACACAGTTCAGGTTAGTACGAGTTATCTTTTTTCTCCTTTAAAATTTTATTTTTACTTTTTTTTATTTGCCTCTTCTGATTCTTTTAAGAAGTGAGAGATGTTATAATGTCATGAACATGTTATCAAATATTTGTAAGAAAGAATTTGTATAAAGTATATCAGAAAGGATTTAGAAATCAACCGACAGAAGAAAAGAAAGTTATGACTTTTCGCTGTTCTGTTTGCAATGAACTGACATAACATAAGTTCACATTTAAAATGGTTAATACCAACCTACAAAGCTCAAGAATGAATTGATTGACATCAACATGGCGAATATACATTTTGAGAATTTCACATTCTTAACATAATCAATATACTCTTCTTGAATGAAGACTTAGTACTTGATCTACATCTATTGAACTATGAAATTTTTGCTTTTTTTTTCGTAATTTGTCTTCTTAACTACATTCAACATTACACCATTAAAATAATCTGTGCAGTGGTTGTGGTAGTGGTAGCATAAACTCATATAGGAAAGATGAGCAGAAACATCTATGATCATAAACTCATAAAAATCTATGTAAGACTATATAAATGAGGAAGGGAATAGCCATAAATCTCAAATTCCATCCTCGTTCAACAGAGTTGTTGCTATCTAAATCACCTGCATTTGGTCCTAGTCCTGTTGCAGCTACCTCTGTTAAATTTCAGCTACAACAAATTGTATCTATTTATGATGGAAAACAAATTGGAGTTATTTCCATGGTTATTTCTATCATTGTGCAACCGTGATGGCCAGAAGATCATATTTCCTACTTTGTAATCATTCTTTGGTTTTGGGTGAACATTTTTATCTATCATTGTTTACAGTGGCCTGTTTTCCTCTATTCTTTTTATATAGGCTAGATTTCTCTTATGTTCTTTTATCTTTCATAATCGTGTAGGTATGTATCTACACTAGAGACTACACATGTTCTCCAAATTTAATTTTGTGGATTAGTTATGAGGTTGAATTTGCTATCCAAATATTAATTTTGAAATTATGACTTATTAGGTGGATATCCATTTACATTTATTTATCTATTTATACTCTTTTAATTAATTTCTTAACTTTTTGAAATTTAGTTTATTGATTACTTATGCTAATATTTAATTTATTGCCAATAAAATTTTAAAACATATATTTAAAATTATATAAATGGTTAATAGAAACTTATTAATTAATTATTATGATGACATGATGTAGTTTGTCTAATTAGGTTGAGATATTTTGGTGAAATTTTGAAAGAATATTCAAAGAAATAAGTTAGGAATTAAAAGAATCAAAACTAAGTATAGAAACAAATTTCTTTGAAATTTATATTTTACTATGCAAGAATTAGATCTAATAGAAATTAAAATAATCAATAAACTATAATTTTCTGGATAATCACTTTCTAGATACAACTAATGAGGATAATCTTGGTGTGATTTTCATTTTTGTGTGTGGCCCCTTCTGATTCATTCTATCCCTGCGTGGATTTCTGATTTTTTTTAATTGGACTATTATTTTTCTTTTTGGGCGGACTCTTTTTATATTAAGGATTTTTTAAAATGGTTAATAATATTTATTTTTCTTTGTGTGGCAGGTTACTTAGTAGGAAGGAGATAATTGTTTTTATTTTTTTAACAGGACTCATGTTATAAATGAGACATTCTAATCAATACCCACATTTATGTTAAGGTAGATGGCGAGTTTTCATGAAGTTGTGAATCCAAGTCCAATAAAGGCAACTGTTTTGGATGAGCAAAATGATCATAGGAAGTCTTTAATATGGGATGGTGTAAAAGAGACAAGTGAAAATGCACTGGATGTGAGGAGGTTTGATTGTAGGTTTTTGAGTTGTATAGCATAGCTCCAACTAGAGTGAGGCAGTTATTAGATATTGCTAGATTTGGAGGGGTAGCACATGTTGGGTATTTTATGGTTGATCATAGTTTAGTTACTACACTTGTAGAAAGGGGAAGACCAGAGACACATACATTTCACCTCTCATGTGGTGAGGTGACTATTACACTACAAGATATTGCAGTGTTATGGTGTCTACCTATTGATGGAGAGTCTATTATTGGGCCAATGATTGTGAGTGGTACAAAATATTGGCAAGATTCATGTGAGAGACTTTTGGGTTTTGGACCTAGAGTAGATAAAATAAAGGGTAATAGAATGAGGAAGGCTGCTTTAGATAGGTACTTGTTGATTGCTTTATCACCCGATGCATCTGAGGATCATTTATTGCAGTACTCACGATCGTTAGCTCTATTATTGATCAGTGGTTTATTATTCACTCATCGTACAGGTAATAGAATTAACCTTAGATATCTCCTTCATTTAGAAAATTTGAAGGACACTGGAAATTTAAGTTAGGGTAGTGGTGTTCTTGCTTACTTGTATCAATCAATGTGTATGGAATCAAAATGTGAGGCCCGTGAGATTTCAGGTCCGATGGTACTACTTTAGGTAATATTTAATTTAAATATTAAAATATTTCAAAGATACATTAAATTGAAAGTTGAATCTACTTTTACTTTGAATTATTTTGTTTTACCGTTGTGGGCATGGGAGCGTCTTCCCATATTACAACCAAATATACGCCTTGAGTTACCAATTTTACCAGAGTTAGCACCGTAAGGAGCAAGGTGGCAAGTGAAATTTGATCTCACCAAACTATCGATCCATGTTCTTATCACTTATCGAAATCAACGTGACTCAATGTCTCCCAATCATGTGATATTCTATTTTAATTTAATATATAATTTATTATTTATGACAGTGCAATTGAATATATATATATATATATATATATATATATTGTAGTTTTCGTGGATGCCATACAATGATATTATTGAATATCTTTCAGAGAGATATTTAGTTGGCCGGAACATATGGAATGTTGAAGTACCATTGATATGTTAGGAGATTGTAGAGCTCCATTGTCCTTATCGAGTTACTAGGCAATTTGGACTTTATCAATCAATTTCGAAACATATTCCAAGTAAACTATCTCAACTAACAAATGCCAATTACGTGGGAATATGTCTATTGATTGGATGATACATCACCGGACTCTTCTTTGCCATTGGGAAAATCGATACAATCATGTTCTTTATGGAATACCAATGACAATTGATGGAAGTGATGTAGCCGAGGATTACTACTCTTGGTATATTATAATTACTTGCATTTTAGTAGATAATTCGATTTATCAAGGGCGTGTCGATGATGGCTATTCCATTACCGATTCTAGTGTTGTCATATTCGTAATTTCTACTTCTAGTTAGTTTATTTATGTTAACTATGAATTAATAATTTTGCTAATTTTTAAATTTTTTTCTCAAATTTGTTTGTAGACCAATGCTGTTGAGGCTAGTTTCCAAATATGTGGGAGCAGTTGAAGGATATATATGAACCAAGTGATCAAATTAGTTTTAAATATTTACTTCCTCATGGTCTTGCTACAATAGGATCGAAGATTAGGCATCACAAGGCAAGATGTGTTGTTACAGGATCACAAAATATGGTTAATCCATCTAAACGACCAAAGAATCGAATCTTCACACGTGGAGAGAGAGAGAGAGAGAGAGTAAAAAAATTCAAAGGATAATTGCCCCCTCCATCCATCTCTGATTTCATCGGAAAAGAATATAGACATCTTCTTCTTCCTTTTTCGACTAAATCACTACAAACAGAGAGAAATGATTGATCAGTCAAAAAGATTAGAGAAATTGTTTTTTCTTTTTCTTCTTTTATGAGGGAGAATAAGATGTCTATATTTATTTCCAATGAAATCACCAACAAACAAAGATGGATGAGACAATTATCCTCGGAAATAATATCACTCTCTTTCTCTCACCCATAAATTAAACCACAAGTTTTTTTTCTTTTTTTTTTCTTTTTCTTTTTCTCACCCATAGATTAAGAAGTGGGAAAAAAAGTAATATGATTTTTGTTGTTGTCACTAACAGTCTCTTCCATTTTGTTGTACAAAAAAGAAAGAAAAAAGGGAAAGGAATGTTGTCATTGATTCCTAATTAGCCATGCTTAAGGAAAACAAATTGAACTTTAATTTTGCATTACTACATAAATCAATGGTATCATTATTAACCTTCAAAAAATCTTCATCATCTTTCTTCAATCCCTCACTCCTCTCTTTGTTGCTTGCCTTCCTTCCTTTCTTCTTCCTCCATAGTGAAACAAAAAATGATGAAAGAAAATTAAGATGGGATCTCAGGGTTTTCAACTGTCAGCTTCCAACCCCAATCTCAAATCATCATCTCATCCGCTACGCATACCAATGGACAACTTCTTGGCAAGCTTTGTTTCTTTTATATATATATTAATTGAATGTAGAAGAAGAATATAAAGAAATAAAGAAGGAAGAAAAGTTACAATTGATTGTGCAATATTTATATTAAAATCATTGCTTATTTATATTTGTGGTCCCTTGTTAGGAAGCCCTCGTCAATTGCTACTTTAATTTTGATTCTTTTTTTAAAATATCTATATATTTTTGTCTCTACATGAGATGCTTACCATCAGAGTTCTTGACTTAATTTTGATTCTTGAGGACACAAAAATTTATATAAATGTGAGCATCCTGGATCATTATTATTATTATATTTATTTTAAAAATGTCAAATATATATAGTTATTATTGAATTATTTTTTCTTTTTTAAAAAGTACAAATCTTTTTCCATAATTAAAAAATAAAAGAAAATAGAAAATAGAAATTACTTTTTTTAAAAATAATAATAATATTATTATTATTATTTGCTCAAAAAAAATAAGGATTCGGGATAATTATTTTTTAAAAAAACAATTTCTACTCCAAAATAAATATATAGAAATAATTAAATAAGAATTGATGACATGCGTTAAGTAGATGTTTCTCTTATGGTAAGCATCATCCCTTATGACTGAGAAGTCATGATTTCGAAACAAAGTCGCATAAAAATTTAAAATAAAAAAAAGAATTGATGACGTGTATTTATTTATTTTATTATTTGCAACTATCTTAAAAAGTCAGAATTAAAATTGGAGCAATTAATGTATATTTTTGTTTATTTTTCCTTATAATTAATATATTCAATTTAATGATTAAATTCAATTTTTATATTATATTAAATATATTTTTTATATTTTTTACTTTCTTGAAAATTCATTTTATTCTCTGTTTGTTTAAAATTTTAAGGTTAGTTTTTATAAACAAGATTTAAAACTTATGTAAAAATTGTAATTTTTATAATTTTGTTAAATTTCAAATATAACATCTCTTTGTAATTAATCTACACTTATTTGTGTACGGATTATAAGTCAATTATTCGTAATATATAAATATAACCTTACTAATATTCAAATTTTCAAATGTTATATTTGAATTTAAAATTTATTCGAAATTATAATTTGTAATAAATAAGTTAGATTACCTTTTTTAAAACAAGGAAAATAGAATCTGTATTACCAACATTCATAAATAATAATGTTTAACTACTTGTGATATGATGTAATAAACTAAATTATCTATAATATTAGTAACAAAATTGTAATATTATTATCTCTAATGATCCACATAAACATTGTCTTTATATTAAAAAAAATTCTACAAAACAAAAAAAAATTACAATTAGTATCTTTGACTAATGTCATATTTTGTTACAAGATAAGGGTTTCTTTTTGTAATTTTTTTTAGGCAGTCTTCATAATCCATATTATTAGACCAGGTTTTGTTAATAATATTTTGGAAGGAGGGGGTGTTGAAGCCACATTGGTTCTAACTTAAAGGTTTTTGGGGGAGGGTCAAAGGGGCTCGTGAGGAGAACTAATGGACAGTGATCTGAAAGGTATCTAGGTAGATGGTAGACCAGAGCTTTAGGGAATAAATCAAACCATGAGGGGTTTGCTACAAAAATATCTAACCTTTCTTGATTTAGTTCTTTTTTATTTCTAGTCCTGTTGTTTGACCACGTGTAAGCCAGTCCCTCTAAATCTTAAATCAAATAGGTTACAAGTAGAGAGATAATCATTAAACACATTTATAGAATATAAACAAGAAAACTTGTCACCCTTTTTTTGAGGGAGTAGTAATACAATTAAAATCACCACCAATTAACCAAGGATCAAAGTGATTACGCGCTATATTGGTGAGATTATTTCATAGAGCATAAAAGTCATGAGGGTATGGTTTAGAGTATATTGCAGAACATAGAAAGGATGGAGATGAGTCACTTACCTGTACTCTGAAATGTATTTCTTGCAGCGAAGTGTTAACAACTTGTAGTCGGATGGTGACCTACCATAGAATGGCTAATCCTCCAGATAACCCCTCAACATCAGACTTGATAAAATGAGAGAATCCTAATTTACTAAGAATGGAGTCAACCTTAGACCCCGTGATGGGAATTCCGACCGACGTGCTAAATAGGTGTTATTTTACCCTATGTCGATTATGATCAATTAAGGACTGTGATTGACTAATTGTCACGTTTAGTCTTATGGTGTCACTTAATCAGCCAGAATCTAAGGCAGAGTACCTATCGTGTAGCTAGTCTATTGGAAAGTATCTACGATTTTACTAAGTTAATTATCGTACTCCCAGGGAAGTGGCAACGGCTTAGTAGTAACTAGCCTCTTATCATAACTCTTATCTTATGATCCAGTTATGCAATCTTCATCAAATACTTTGATGAGAGGGTGATCCATTCTCCACTAGGTTCAAGTCTAATTAACCCTAAAAGTGTTTTAAAGATGAGTTCTGATTCTATGTTATACTGTTCCTATATGTTGATTGACCTACATTCGAGTGTTTTAGATATATCTTAGCCTGGAATGCAACTATGTTCTGTGTCTAAAGGTTTACCACATCTGAGTCTCTATGCTAGCCCTCTACCCGCCCCTAGTGTTAAGGTAGACGGCCCTACTCACGGTACGAACAGAGACAGTTATGAAGGCCCTATGTCACTTTCGGGGATCACTCTGAAGGCTCGTAATCGCTGGCATAACGCTCTACTCAGCCTACCTAGACTACTCTAACAAGCCAGGTGTTCAGCATGTTATTTTATCTAGTATGGCAGACACCAATACTAATTGATGCCTGTTAAACTAAACAGGTTATGAATAGACCGTGGTTAGGAATTGTCTATAACCCTAATTCAGTTTAAAAGAAACTACATTAGACATGCAGACATAATGATTATTTAGCAGGTGGCTATTTCCGGAAAAACATAATAACTTCAACATACAAAACAACTATTCATAGAATCATAATCTGATATTCATAATTGATGTTTAGGACAAAGCAATAAAACATATAAGAGAGGGGTATGGGGACTGATGCCATAAAGAAATCACCCTTTACTTAGTCTCGCCTACAGAGCGTACTGCTGTATACGTCGTATTGCCCGCCCTGACTCTGCTCGCCAGAACCTTCGGAGGACGCTTCCTCAGCCTAGTAGCTAGACTTTACCTTACGTCCTGGGCTTAAGCCTAGCCCTGTGGACTGACTCTTCGAACGCCTAGAGCTCTCTTAGGGTCTCCTAACGAAACCCCGGGTATTCTATGAATACCGGAAACGAACCTATCTATAGAAACCTAAGATCTGAGACTATTTTCTCAGAAACTAAAACAAAACACTAAAAAGAAAGAAAACTGAGATCCGAGTCTCTGAGTGAGTTGTGTACTGGAAAACTGTACACTGGAAACCACTAAATGACTCAGATCGAGTGGAGAGGGATGATTTCAACTGTTGGAGGCCTGGGGTATTTATAGCAGCTTTCTGGAGTGAAAAATTCCAAAAAATTCGATGTGGGACAGCTTCTGGCGGTTCGGGACGCCCGTCCTGATTCGTTGACCAGGTTCGGGACGCCCGTCCCGGTTCAGGACGCCCGTCCCGGTTCAGGACGCCCGTCCTGGCGGTTTGACTGGGTCGGGACGCCCGTCCCGGGTTCGGGACGCCCGTCCCGGACCTTTGACCGAGTCAACATTTCCAAAAATTGCGTTTTTGCCCCAAAATTTGCTGTTTTCGTCTACTTTTCACCTGACACTTCCAAAATCATAAAAACCGTGAAATCAAGTAAATAATAAACAATTAATGTCAATTTACTCTGATTTCACATTAAAACATACATAAAAACATGCTAAAAATGTGATACGATTTTCGCGTATCACCCCGCAAGTTTGGTTTCAGATAAAATAACTAATTGAGACTTATGAAAAGCCACCAAGTCTTTGAAGGTAATAAAGAAATCGGTGCTAGCTGCACCTCTGCAATTCCATATGAGCAAAATCATCACATCACGTGGTATGGGAGGAGAGGATAGGTTCCACGGGTTGGGAGTAGGAATAGAGGTTGGGATGAGAACTGTTTTGTAAGTTGAGGGGTGAGACTGACATATATTATGCATGCAAGGGTTTAGACTAGTGGGTGAAGAGAGTAAATGTGGATTTTTTTTTGTCTCTACTGGAATCAGAATGGATGTTGGATTGTTTCTCATGTTGTGAAATTCTATCGTTGGCACCAAAGGGATATCATCCTCCAATAGTTCTAAGGGAAGAAGGCTTACCTCTCCTTCTGACATTATGTGTGATAGAGACCTAGGGATAACTTGTGCTAGGAAGGATGGAGTTGGCGATAGAGGCATTTGGGGTTGAGGATAGGGAAAGAGTGGAATGTTTAGATGCTGATAAGTGGGCAAGGTAACTCTAGAAGCTGTTGCTGTGGATGGTTCCATGGGTAAAGAAGTGGGAACACTGGTATCCATGCATTCATAAGCTGTGTATTTGGAAAAGTGTCAGGTGGTCTAGCATTGTTTGCATACTCAATCGTAGTTCTTGGGAGATGATTTATGCTATAAAGTTCAGGTCCAAAATGATGAATGAGTGAGTCTGGTTGTAAAGCTGAAAGGAGATTACTAATAACTGACCTTGTAGTCCCCATTGAAGCCATGATAGGGGAGTTGGGTTCGCTACCTGAGGAAAGACGATGTGGTATGGTGAGTTTAAGTTGTCCATTGTTGTTTGAGTTCGAATGGGTGTGGATGTGTTTGAGTTGACGGTATCAAGTGCAGTGGAGGTGGAAGAGTATAGATGGGAAGTATTATCTATAGTGTTATGGAACAAAGCTTGTTTAGGAAGGAAGGAACAGCGGGTTGTGGTTTTGAGATAGGTGTGATGATGATTATCTAAGTTACTTGTTGGTTTGGAGTTTAAACTCCCGAGATCTTCATATTGATAATTTGGCTGGTTGCTAGTTTCAGAAACGTCTTTCATGGAAGTGTTTGGATAATCTAGTAATTTGAATTGGTTTTTGGTAATAAGATAATTAGTGGAGTTAATGGTGTTTAGAGGTTTGTTTTGGGAAGAAGTCAAATCTGGTTTGGGTTTAGGTTTATTAAGGAGTTTAACAATTTTCATGGGCTTAGATTTGGTTTTATTTTTTTTTAACAAGTAGCCAAGGCCCATATTCAGATGCTTCTGGGTTTTGAGAGTGGGATTTGGTGGGCGATGGCAGCCAAATCTGGTTCAGGAGGTGGAGTGGTGTCAACAGGAAGTTGAGTACACTGGAAGAATTTGTGGCCAAGTTTCCCACATGAGAAATAAATTGCTAGAACACCTTCATAGAGGATTTGTTGGTAGTGATTGCCTATGAAAATGTTCATGTGTGTTCGAAGTGGTTGATGGAGCTGAATTTAAACACAAAGTCGGGCATATTGTCCTCTTTTTTTATCCAAAGCAAAAGCATCTATTTTCAACAAAGATCCAATAGTAGAACCCATTTTCCTTATGAGCACTAAGTCTAGATATTCAGCAAGAAGCTCGGGGAGCCTCACCCATAAAGCTGTAACCGGTGAGGACGCTTGGGAGGCTCTAAACTTAGGCTCCCAATTTCTTACCATTAGAAAATGATTACCAATGAACCACGATCCACCATGAAAGGTTTTCAAATAGTTATCCTTGAACTGAAATTTAACTATAAAATAGTCTTTTCCAAGGTCAATCATATGTAATTCTTCATTCTTCTGCCAAATATCTTTAAGACGTGAAGATAGAAAACAGAAACCAACTGATTTGCCATAAACTTTAACTATCACCGAGGTTAGCCATGGTGAGTATAATATAATTTTGTCAGTTTCTGACAAGTTATTGAAAATACTAGATTAATTCGGAGCAGTTTCTCTAACTCCAGAGAATGAGAGAAGTTTTGGGTCTGTTTAATGGTATGTAGGGGGGTTTTGCATAACATGCCTCTGTAGGAATTACCTGGGGCTGTTGGAGCTTCAATGATCATATCATCTTGGAATTTCGAACTCGATGGTGTATTTGGATCAGATCTTTTGATTTTCTTACAGCTTCTTTGGAGTTGATCTATTGCGTCTATTGAATCAGACATTGTAGC
The DNA here is from genome assembly GCA_027405835.1 of Asclepias syriaca. Taxonomy (NCBI): domain Eukaryota; kingdom Viridiplantae; phylum Streptophyta; class Magnoliopsida; order Gentianales; family Apocynaceae; genus Asclepias; species Asclepias syriaca. The sequence goes on from CM049933.1 coordinate 13,793,260, forward strand.
CGATTCTAGAGCGTTCTTTACGGTTCTCTTTTTTTTTTATTTGAATATTTGAAACTTTGGGCTTTCCTTACAGATGCATCAAACTTAACTGAGTTAGATTTCTATTAGACCCCTTTTCTTTTCTTTTTTTGGTCAAAAAGAGGAAAGAAATTAATGTTGTGATTGATTCCTAATTAGGTATGTTTAAGGAAAACAAATTGAACTTTAATTCTGCATTACTACATAAATCAATGGTCTCACTATTAACCTTCAAAAAAATTTCATCATCTTTCTTCAATCCCTCATTCCTCTCTTTGTTGTTTCCCTTCTTTCCTTCTTCCTCCATAGTGAAACAGAAAATTATGGAAGAAAATTAAGATGGGATCTCACGGTTTTCAAGTGTCATCTCAAGAGGGCATGTTTGCCTACTACGCCCTTCCAAAACCCCAATCCCAAATCATCTGCTACTCATACCAATGAACAACTTCTTGGCAAGATTTATTTATTTTTATATATATATAATATTATATATATATATATATATATTATATATATATATATATAATATAATATTATATATTAATTGAATGTAGAAGAAGAGTATAAATAAATAAGGAAGAAAAGTTATAATTGATTGTGCAATATTTATATTAAAAGCATTGTTTATTTATATTTTTGGTCTCTTGTTAGGAAGCTCTGGTCAACTGCTATTTTAATTTTGATTCTTTTTTTAAAATATCTATATGACTTTTGTCTCTATCATGACGGTACTTACCATCAAAGCAACGCCTTTTTTGACATAATTTTAATTTTTTAAGGTAATGAAATTTATGTAAATTTGAGCATCCTGTATCATTATTATTATTATTATTATTATTATTATTATTATTATTATTATTATTATTTTAAAAATGTCAAATTTATACCATTAGTTATTATTGAATTATTTTTTCTTTCTTAAAAAACACAAATCCTTTACAATAATTAAAAAATAAGAAAATATAAAATATAAATTACTTTTTTAAAAAAAATATTATTATTATTATTATTTGCTCAACAAAAATAAAGATTCGAGATAATTGTTTTTTAAATAAAAAAATTCTACTCCAAAGAAAATATAGAGAAATAATTAAATAAGATTGATGGCATGTATTTACTTATTTTATTTTTTAACTATCTTAAAAGTTAAAATTAAAATCAGAGAAATTGAAATTTTAATGCTTAAATTCATTTTTTTAATATATTAACACACACACACACACACACACACATATATATATATATATATATATATATTAACCTTCTTGAAAATTCATTTTATTCTTGATTGTTTTATTCTAAGGTTAATTTTTATAACAAGATTTAAAACTTATGTATTCAACAATATATAGTGTAATATAATATACACAAATACATATATAATTGGATATCCTCCTCCAACAATTCTAAGGGAAGAAGACTACCTCTCCTTCTGACATTATGTTTGATAGAGACCACGGGATAACTTACGCTAGGAAGGATGGAGTTGGTGGTAGAGGCATCTGGGGTTGAGGATAAGGAAAGAGTGGAATGTTTAGATGCTGATAAGTAGGGCAAGACAACTCTAGAAGCTTTTGTTTTGGATGGTTCCATGGGTAAAGAAGGGGAACAGTGGTGTCCATGCATTCATAAGTTGTGTGTTTTGGGAAAGTGTCGGGTGGTTTAGCATTATTTGCATACTCAGTCGTAGTCCTTGGGAGATGATTTGTGCTATGAAGCCCGGGTCCTGAATGATGAATGAGTGAGTCTGGTTGTGAAGTTGAAAGGAGATTACTAATGACTGACCTTGTAGTCCCCATTGAAGTCATGATAAGGGAGTTGGGTTCGCTACTTGAGGAAGGACGATCTGGTATGGTGAGTTCAAGTTATCCATTGTTGTTTGAGTTCGAAGAGGTGTTATCTTTGGTTGTGTTTGAGTTGACGGAATCAAGTGGAGTGGAGGTGGAAGAGTACAGATGGGAAGTATTATCTATAGTGTTATGGAACAATGCTTGTTTAGGAAGGAAGGAACAGTGGGTGGTAGTTTTGAGATAGGTGTGATGATGATTATCTAATTTACTTGTTGGTTTGGAGTTTAAACTCCCAAGATCTTCAGATTGATAATTCGACTAGTTGTTAGTTTCAAAAACGTCTTTCATGTAAGTGTTTGGATAGTCTAGTAATTTGAATTGGTTTTTGGTAATAAGATAATTAGTGGAGTTAATGGTGTTTAGAAGTTTGTTTTGCGCAAAAGTCAAATCCAGTTTGGTTTTGGGTTTATTAAGGAGTTCAACAATTTTCATTGGCTTAGATTTGGTTTTTTTTTTTAACGGGTAGCCAAGGCCCATATTCAGAAGCTTTTGGGTTTTGGGAGAAGGATTTGGTGGGTGATGGTGCAACCAAATCTAGTTCAGGAGGTGGAGTGGTGTCAACATGATGTTGAGTACATTGGAAGAATTTGTGGCCAAGTTTCCCACACCAGAAAAACATTGCTGGAACACCTTCATAGAGGATTTGTTGGTAGGATTGCCTAGGAAAATGTGTATTCGAAGTGGTTGATGGAGCTGAATTTAAACACAAAGTCGGGTATACTGTCCTCTTTTTTTATCCAAAGCAAAAGCATCTATTTTCAACAAAGATCCAATTGTAGAATCTATTTTCCTTAAGAGCACTAAGTCTAGATATTCAGCAAGAAGCTCAGGGAGCCTCACCCATAAAGTTGTAACCGGTGAGGACGCTTGGGAGGCTCTAAACTTAGGCTCCCAATTTCTTACCATTAGAAAATGATTACCAATGAGCCACGATCCACCATGAAGGGCTTTCAAATAGTTATCCTTGAACTGAAATTTAACTAAAAATAGTCTTTTCCAAGGTCAATTATATGTAATTCTTCATTCTTCTGCTAAATATCTTTAAGACGTGAAGATAGAAAATAGAAACCAACTGATTTGCCATAAACTTTAACTATCACCGAGGTTAGCCATGGTGAGTATAATATGATTTTATCACTTTCTGACAAGGGAATGAAAATACTAGATTGATTCAGAGCAGTTTCTCTGACTCCAGAGAATGAGAGAAGTTTTGGGTCTGTTTAATGGTATGTAGGGGGGTTTTGCATAACATACCTCTGTAGGAATTACCTAGGGCTGTTGGAGATTCAATAGTCATATCATCTTGGATTTCCAAACTTGGTGGTGTATTTGGATCAGAGCTTTTGATTTTCTTGCAGCTTCTTTTGAGTTGATCTATTTCCTATATTGAATCAAGCACTGTAGCCAATTCTAGAGTGTTCTTTACCATCCTCATTTTTTGGTATTTGAATATTTGAAACTTTGGACTTTTCTTACATATGCATCGAACTTAACTGAGTTAGATTTCTATTAGACCCCTTTTATTTTTCTTTTTTTGGTCAAAAAGAGGAAAGAAATTAATGTTGCGATTCATTCTTAATTAGGCATGTTTAAGGAAAACAAATTGAACTTTAATTCTGCATTACTACATAAATCAATAGTCTCATTAACCTTAATTTGTTCACCATATACGTCATCATTCAAAAAATCGAATTAATAAACTTATCACTCGCTCCTCTCTTTGTTGCCTACCTTCCTTCCTTCTTCCTCCATAGTGAAACCGAAAATGATAGAAGAAAATTAAGATGGGATCTCATGGTTTTCCAAGTGTCAGCTCAGAAGGGCATGTCTGCCTACTACGCTCTTCCAAAGCCCCAATCTCAAATCATCCGCTATGCATACCAATTAACAACTTCTTGACATGTTTTTTCTTTTATATATCTATATATATAATATATATATATCTATTATATATAAGATGTAGAAGAAAATATAAAGAAATAAAGAAAGAAGAAAAGTTACAATTGATTGTGCAATATTTATATTAAAAGCATTGCTTATTTATATTTTCGGTTCTTTGTAGGAAGCTCTGTCAACTGCTACTTTAAATTTGATTCTTTTTTTAAAATACCTATATACTTTTATCTCTATCATGAGGTGCTTATCATCAGAGCAATGTCTTTCTTGACTTAATTTTGATTCTTCAGAGCACTTAAATTTATGTAAATTTGAGCATCCTATATCATTATTATTGTTATTATTTTAAAAATGTCAAATTTATACCATTAGTTATTATTGAATTATTTTTTCTCTTTTAAAAAACACAAATTCTTTTCCATAATTAAAAAATAAGAAAATAGAAAATAAAAATTACTTTTTTTGAAAAAGGAAAAATATTATTATTATTATTATTATTATTATTTGCTCAACAAAAATAAGGATTCGAGATAAATGTTTTTTAAAGAAAAAAATTCTACTCCAAAAAATATATAGAGAAAAAATTAAATAAGAATTGATGACATGAATTTAATTATTTTATTTTTTGTAACTATCTTAAACAGTCAAAATTAAAATCAGATAAATTAAATTTTTTTTAATATATTAAATATTTTGTTTTTATTTTTAACTTTCTTAAAAATCCATTTTATTATTTGATTGTTTCAAATTTTAAGGTTGGTCTTTATAAACAAGATTTAAACTTATGTTTTCAACAATATATATGTATATATATATATATATATATATATATATATATCTATATAATATATATATATATATAGAGAGAGAGAGAGAGAGAGAGAGAGAGAGAGAGATATAACATTGTAATTTGTTAAATTTTGATTTTAAATCATACAATTTTTAGTTATTTTGTGTATTAAAAAGAGAGTTGGAAACAATTGACATTGAGAAAATTATGTTATATATTATTTTTTAAAAAAAATTCATATAATAAATATTTAATAATATTTTTAAGAAATAATATTACTAATCTCTGATGGTCCACATAAACATTGTCTTTATATTAAAAAAATAATAAATAAAAAATTACAATTAGAATCTTTGACTAATGTCATTTTCTCACATTTATTTGTCCTAAAAAAATTAAATTTATTTTCCAATATCTCCGTGTAATTAATCTACACTTATTTACGTACCTGTTATAAGTCAATTGTTCCTAATTTACAAATACAACCTTACTAATATTCAAATTTTCAAATGTTATATTTGAAATTTAAAATTTATTGGAAATTATAATCTGTAATAAATAAGTTAGATTACTTTTTTAAAACTAGAAAAATAGAATCTGTATTACCAACATTCATAAATAATGTTGTTTAAGATATAATGTAATAAACTAAATTATTTATATTTTGTATTTTTTTATAAAAATTATTATGTTTAAATTTGAAAAAAAAGGAAAAAAAAAAGAAAAATCATACACTTTTGTACTTGATTTTTTATTTTTTTGATTGTGAAAATAAGTGAATTATCTCAACGATAACCCTCACACTTATATTCAAACATTAATCTTAACATTTATTTATGTTTTATAATTAATATGTGAAGAAGAAAAATCTTAGAAACTTACAAAGTTAGGCGATTTGAAAAGAGAGCAACATAAAGCCTATAGTGAGGTTATTAGAGTTTTAAATTATAGGTGAGATATACGATATAAAAGGTTATAGAGAAGCAGACATGCACACAAATCATAGAATTGGGAAGACAAAACAAATTACTATTATTATTATTTATTTCTTCACAAAATAATATTTTTTACAAAAGTTAAAAACTTAAAATTTTTAAATTATTTGACAAAATAAAGATAGATTTTGTGATACATTTATATTCGTATCTATATTTCATAGATTTTAAACCATAATCATAAACTTATATTCCAATACTAATCTTAACACTTATCTATATTTCATAATCAATAAAATTAGTGACAACTTACAAAGTTAGGAGATTTAAAACCAGGGTAACACAAGGCTTATGATGAGATTGTTGGAGTTTTAAGTTATAAGAGAGAAATATGAGATAAAAGAAGTAGTTAGTCGTATGATAACTAATTTTACTTTTGACAGTGTTTTAGTCAATGTATTTGTTCGTACTGGTTTTAGTTCGTCTGAAAACAAAGTCAGAATAATCCAAACAGACCGTGGTGGTGAATTCTTACCCAAGGAGTTCACCTAGTTTTGTAAAGATGAAGGTATTTAGTGGTAGCTCATGACTCCTTACACACTACAACAAAATGGTGTGGTAGAATGTCGTAATCGTATTGTGATGACAATGACGAGATATTTACTCAAAAGCAAGCATGTACTTGCAAAGTTCTAGGGAGAAATAATCAGGTATGCAACCTATTTGCTGAATCGCCTTCCAAACAAGGCATTAAGAGAATGCACGCATTTAAAGCTTGGACAAGAAGAAAATCATATTTCACACACTTAGATGTGTTTGGTTGCAAGATATACGTGAAGAACACAACCTCTCATCTCAAGAAACTTGATGACAAAAGTACAACCATGATGTATTTCGATGTGAATGAAAGATGCAAGGCTCATAGCTTGTTTGATCCGAGTTGTGGAAAGCTACATGTAAGTAAAAATGCTATTTATAGGAAAATTTTGAATTGAGATGGAAAGCAAATCGTAGCAATGAAATGGAGTTACAAGAATTTTGAATTTTCGATGGAATCTACTGAGGCGACCAATGATACAGATATAGGAGGTATAAGAATTGTGGTAGATGTTGTAACAATTCCACCTTTACCAACATCTCCCACAACATCAAGTCCATCTACGCTCATCATGAATCTTATAGAAATCAAACGATGGGTCATGTTACAAGTCTATCGCTAATATTTACATCAATACAAAAGAAGTAGCCACTATTGATGAAGAGAATGAGGTGATGATGACAATATCTAAAGAACCAACTTCTTGGTATGAAGCAATGAAGAAGAGGTAGGAGTACATTGAGAAGAACAATACTTGGACCCTAAGTGAACTCCCATCATACCACAAATCTATTGGCCTAAAATAGGTGTTCAAATTGAAGAAAGATCCAAATAAAAAGTAGTGAAGCACAAATCAAGGTTAGTGACTAAAGGCTATCTACAAAGACAAGACATTGACTTTGATAAGGTGTTTGCATCAATTACTGGATTTCACATTATTCAAGTTATTATTGAAATTGCTACAAATCGAAGTTGGGAGGTACACCATTTAGATGTAAAATCAACATTTTTAATCAAGCATTTAGAAGAGGAAGTATACGTCACATAACTTGAATGATTTGGAGTACTAAATCAGAAGACAAGGTATACAGATGGTTTAAAGCTCTTTATGGACTATGACAGGCTTCCAAAGCTTGGACATTTGATTAGATAGAAGTCTAAAAGAGCTCTTTTAATATACTCAAGAATAGGCAGTCTACACCAAAGGGGAAGGAGATGCAAAGGTGATTGTTGGAGTATATGCTGATGATCTCATTGTGATAGAGAGTAACACTGAAGAAGTAAAAAATCAAACAACAGATAATGCCTGAGTTTGACATGAGTGATTTAGATCTACTTTCCTACTACTTGGGGATTGAAGTAGAGCTACAAAAGCAGTAGATATTGTTAAACCAATCAACTTATGCCAAGAAAATTATTTCTCAATTCGAGATGACAAGTTCTAATGCTACAGAATATCTGATGGAGCCAAAAGCGCAGTGAAAGGATCTCAAGTTGAGGCTGCATAATACAGAAGCATTGTTGGTTATCTTAGATACTTGTTGCATATACAACCAGATCTATCATATGCAGTTGGCTTGGTAAGCATGTACATAGAAAGACTTACAGTCATGCAATACAAGATGGTCAAGCAAATTCTTATATTTGAGATGAACAATTCATTTTGAACTTTCTTATATGAAGGGACAATAAGAAGTTAATATTTTTGGCTATTCGAACAGTGGTTTAGGCGAAGATCTCGATGGGAGAAGAAGTACCAGTGAAATGACTTTCTACTTCAATGAGAATTTGGTAGTTGGAACTCGTAGTAACAATAGAAAATGGTGGCACCCTCAATGTGTAAAGCATGTAAAGTTAAATTTATGGTAGCCACATTTATAACGTGAGAAATTGTAGTTGAGTAACCTTCTTAACAAATCAACTTTAATTATTTAAACACACCATTTATTTAATCTTAATTGTTTTTAGATTGTATATGATTGAATATAGTAGTAATTTAGATTTTGTTTTTATTTGGTTACATAACACAACAATTTATTTTTCAAATATCTTAGCAATAATTAAATTATTACTCTCTCAATTTTATTTTATTTTAACTTGTTGGATAGAAATCAAGTTGTTTTTGTTGGTGTTTTCTATAATTAATGTTTTATAAATTTATATTATTAATGGTTCTTTATTTTAAAAAAATAAAAATTTAGAAGGGAAGATATGAATATGAGTTGTTAAGAGGAAAAGAAGAGGCGTAAGAGAATTCGAGTATCAAAGGTACTAAATAGTTTTGCATAGAGATTTTATTCCTTCAGCGTGTGTATTTATGCATTCACTACAAATTGTTTTAGTGAAAAAAAAAATTCTTTATGAAAAGAAAAGAAAAAAAGAAAAAGAAAATAAAAACCACTCAATTCTTTGTTTACAAAATTAGAGGATTTTTTATGTTTTATTTGATTAATTATAAGAATTTGTTTTTCTTCTTTTTGTTTGTCCAAAATAATACATGAGTTAAATTTTTTTGTATGAATGGCTCAATTTATAAATTTTTTTAAAACTTTGGCCAAATTTATAAAAATTTAAATTCTTTCTAATACATATATTAACATATATGGAGTCAAGAAGGCATAACACAGATAATAATACATTTCTTATGATTTTGAGAAGTCACGAAAAAAAAGAAATCTCAATTTTTTTTAGAGATTAATGAATTTGGTCATAAATAAATTTATGGACAAATTAGCATAAATAGATTTGGTAACATTGATTATCATTTTTTTTTTGTGAAATTAGTTTTTTGTTAAAATTTTGGTTAAATCTTCTTTAAGTACAGTATATAAATAATATATATTATATATTTTCCAAATATTTTAATAATTTAAATGCTCTTAGAATATTTTAATATATTTAATTGTGATTACGTCAATACTTTCAAGTCTGATTTAATCCCATATAATTATTAGAAAAATTAATTCTTCTGCATGAAGAAATGCATGTATCCTTCGTTCATGGAAGATTCCATAGAAATCTTAGATTCTCTACGGAAGACTAAAAAAATTTATTCAATTCTTTCGATTAATCAATCTTTCGAGGTGATTTTTAAGAAAAAAGAAAGAAAAAGAAAATTAGTTGTTTAATCTATGGGAGAGCGAGAGTGAGATTTGTTTTTCAAAGGATAATTGCCACCTCCATTTCTGATTTCATTGGAAAAGAATATAGACATCTTCTTCTTCCTTTTTCAACTAAATCACTTCAAATAGAGAGAAATAATTGATCAATAAAAAAGATTAGATAAATTTTTTTCTCGTTTTCTTCTTCTATGAGGGAGAAGAAGATGTCTATATTTATTTTCGATAAAATCACCAACAAACAGAGATGGATGAGACAATTAACCTCAGGAAACATCTCACTCTCTTTCTCTCACCCATAGATTAAACCACGAGTTTTTTTTTCTTTTTTCTTTTTCTCACCCATAGATTAAGAAGTGGGAAAAAAAGTAGCATGATTTTTGTTGTTTCCACCAACAGTCCCTTCCTTTTTGTTGGACAAAAAAAGAAAAAAAGAAAGAAAAAAGGAAAAGGAATGTTGTGATTGATTCCTAATTAGCCATGCTTAAGAAAAACAAATTGAACTTTAATTATGCATTACTACATATATCAATGGTCTCATTATTAACCTTAAAACAATCTTCATCATCTTTCTTCAATCCCTCACCCTCTCTTTCTTGCCAGCCTTCCTTCCTTCTTCCTCCATAGTGAAATAGAAAATGATGGAAGAGAATTAAGATGAGATCTCAGGGTTTTCAAGTGTCAGCTCAGGAGGGCATGTCTACCTACTACGCCCTTCCAAAGCCCCAATCCCAAATCATCTGCTACCCATACCAATGAACAACTTCTTGCCAAGGTTTGTTTCTTTATATATTCAAAAAATCATCATCTTTCTTCAATCCCTCACCCTCTCTTTGTTGCTTGCCTTCCTTCCTTCTTCCTCCATAGTGAAATAGAAAATGATGGAAGAAAATTAAGATGAGATCTCAAGGTTTTCAAGTGTCAGCTCAAGAGGGCATGTTTGCCTACTACGCCCTTCCAAAGCCCCATTCCCAAATCATCCGCTTTGCCAAGGTTTGTTTCTTTATATATTCAAAAAATCTCATCATCTTTCTTTAATCTCTCACCCTCTCTTTGTTGCCTGCTTTCCTTCCTTCTTCCTCCATAGTGAATAGAAAATGATGAAAGAAAATTAAGATGGGATCTCAGGGTTTTCAAGTGTCAGCTTATGAGGGCCTGTCTGCCTACTATGCCCTTCCAAAACCTCAATCCCAAATCATCCGCTACCCATACCAATGAACAACTACTTGCCAAGGTTTGTTTCTTTATATATATATATATATATATATATATATATATATATATTAATTGAATGTAGAAGAAGAATATAAAGAAATAAAGAAGGAAGAAAAGTTATAATTGATTGTGCAATATTTATATTAAAAAGCATTGCTTATTTATATTTTTTGTCCCTTATTAGGAAGCTTGATCAACTGCTACTTTAATTTTGATTCTTTTTTAAAACACGTATATAACTTTTGTCTCTATAATGAGGGTGCTTACTATCAGAGCAACGCATTTCTTGACTTAATTTTGATTCTTCTACACTGAATTATGTAAATTTGAAGCATTATATATCATTATTTATTATTATTATATTTTATTATTATTATTTTTTTAAAAAATGTCAATTTATACCATTAGTTTTTTTTTTGAAATACCATTAGTTATTATTCAATTATTTTTAAAAAAAAAACACAAATCCTTTTCCATAATTAAAAATAAAAAATAAAAATAGAAAATACTTTTTTTTATAAACAAAAATAGAAATTACTTTAAAAAATATTATTATTTTTATTATTTGCTCAAAAAATAAGGATTCGAGATAATTATTTTTAAAGAAACATTCTACTCTAAAAAAATAGAAAAATAATTAAATAAGAATTGATGACATGCATTTACTTATTTTATTATTTGTAAGTATCTTAAAAAGTCAAAATTAAAATCAAAAAATTTAAAAGTTTAATGCTTAAATTTAATCTTTTTCTAATATTATATATATATATATATATAATTATAATTTTGTTAAATTTTAATTTTAAATCATGCAATTTTTAGTTGTTTTGTATATTAAAAGGAGAATTGAAAACAATTGTCATTGAAAAAATTATGTTATATATTATTTTTAAAAAAGAAAAAATAATATTTCATATAATAAATATTTAATAATATTTTAAAAAAATAATATTACAAATATATGATGGTCCATATTAAACATGGCCTATAAATTAAAAGAAAACAAACATATAAAATAAACAATTACAATTATAATCTTTGAGTAATGTCATATTTTCTTATATTTATTTGTCTTAGAAAAACTAAATTTATTTTCCAATATCTCCATATAATTAATCTACACTAATTTGTTACTTGTTATAAGTCAATTATTCGTAATTTAAAAATATAACCTTACTAATATTCAAATTTTCAAACATTATTCGAAATCATAATATGTAATATATAAGTTAGATTATCTTTTTAAAACATGGAAAATAGAATCTTTATTATCAACATTCATAAATAATGTTGTTTAAGATATAATATAATAAACTAAATTATTTATATTTTGTATTTTTTTTATAAAAATTATTTCTGAGAACTAAAATTATTATGTTTAAATTTGAAAAAAGTAAAAAAAAAAAGAAAAGAAAAGAAAAATCCTACACCTTTGTACTTGATTTTTTATCATTTGATTGTAAAAATAAGTGAATTATGGTAGAGATAACCCTAACACTTACATTCAAACATTAATCTTAACACTTATTTATGTTTCATAATTAATATGTGAAAGGAAAAATCTTAGGAACATACAAAGTTAGGCGATTTGAAAAGAGAATAGCATAAAGCCTATGATGAGGTTATTAGAATTTTAAATTATAGGCGAGATATACGAAATAAAAGTTGATAGATAGATAAATATATGATAAGACATGTATGTATACCTATTAAATATATATATATATATATATATTATATATATATATAAAGAAGCATAAAGTTAAATGGAAAGAAACTAGAAATATTTTCATTACACTGCAATCATCAAATAAATGACAGAGAATAAGAGTCGGTGGTGAAACTTCACCAAACAAAAAATGAGGGAGTCTGGTTTTGACTTTAAAAATGTAAAATCTGCACCTAACAATTAAAAATTAAAATAAAATAATTTTATTTGATAAAACACAAATAAAAACTAGGCGTTTCTGTTTTGAATTCTTCTTGGAGATTATTATTTAGATATTCTTTCTTAATTTTGACATAATTTTAAATTTTAGATAACAAGTAGTTAGCTTATGATAACTAATTTTATTTTTTTAATAGTGTTTTAGTCAGTGTATTTGTTCGTACTGATTTTGGTTCGTTTGAAAACAAAGTCAGAATAATCCAAACATACAATAGTCGTGAATTCTTGTCCAAAGAGTTCACCTAGTTTTGTAAAGATGAAGGTATTTAGTGGTACCTCACGACTCCCTACACACTATAATAAAATGGTGTGATAGAATATCGTAATCGTATTGTGATGGCAATGTACTTGCAAAATTCTAGGGAGAAACAATAAGGTACGAAACCTATTTGCTGAATCGCCTCCCAAAAAAGGCATTAAGAGAAATCACATATTTAAAGCTTGGACAAGAAGAAAATTATATCTCACACACTTAGAAGTGTTTGGTTGCAAGACATACGTGAAGAATACAACCTCTCATCTCAAGAAACTTGACGACAAAAGTACAACAATGATGTATTTAGGTGTGAAGGAAGGATGCAAGGCTCATCGCTTGTTTGATCCGAGTCGTGGAAAGCTACATGTAAGTAAAAATGCTATTTTTAGGAAAATTTTGAATTGAGATGGAAAGCAAATCATAGCAATGAAATAGAGCTACAATAATTTTGAATTTCGAGTGGAATCTACTGAGGCGACTAATGATACAGACATAGGAGGTATAAGAATTGTGGTAGATGTTGTAATAATTCCACCTTCACCAACATCTCCCACAACATCAAGTCCATCTACGCTATTGTCACATACTTGTGGTGATCCTCTAGAAATCAAACGATGGGTCATGTTACGAGTCTATTGCTAATATTTACGCCAATACAAAAGAAGTAGCCACTATTGATGAAGAGAATGAGGTAATGATGACAATATCTAAAGAACCAACTTGTTGGTATGAAGCAATGAAGAAGAGGTTGGAGTCCATTGAGAAGAAAAACACTTGCACCCTAAATGAACTCCCATCATACCACAAACCTATCGACCTAAAATAGGTGTTCAAATTGAAGAAAGATCCAAATGAAAAATAGTGAAGCACAAAGCAAGGTTAGTGACTAAAGGCTATGAACAAAGACAAGACATTGATTTGATAAGGTCTTTGCATCAATTATTGGAGTTGACATTATTCAAGTTACTCTTGAAATTGCTACAAATCGAAGTTGGGAAGTACACCATTTAGATGTAAAAAACATTTTTAATTGAGGATTTAGAAGAGGAAGTATATGTCACATAACTGGAATGATTTGAAGTACTAAATCAGAAGACAAGGTATACATATGTTTTAAAGCTCTTTATGGACTATGACAGGTTTCACAAGCTAGGACATTTTATTGGATAGAAGTCTAAAGGAGCTCTTTTAATATACTCAAGAATAGGCAGCCTACACCAAAGGGGAAGGAGATGCAAAGGTGATTGTTGGAGTATACGCTGATGACCTCATTGTGATAGAGAGTAACACTGAAGAAGTAAAGAAATTCAAGCAACAGATAATGCATGAGTTTGACATGAGTGATTTAGATCTACTTTCCTACAGCTTGGGGATTGAAGTAGAGCTACAAAAGCGGTGGATATTGCTAAACCAATCAACTTATGCCAAGAAAATCATGTCTCAATTCGAGATGACAAGTTGTAATGCTACAGAATATCTGATGGAGCCGAAAGCGTAGTTAAAGGATCTCAAGTTGAGGCCACATAATACAGAAGCATTGTTGGTTATCTTAGATACTTGTTGCATACACGACCAAATCTATCATATGCAGCTGGCATGGTAAGCATGTACATAGAAAGACTTACAGTCATGCAATACAAGGTGGTCAAGAAATTTCTTATATATTTGAGAGGAACAATCATTTTGAGCTTTCTTATATGAAGGGACAATAAGAAGTTAATATTTTTGGCTATTTGGACAGTGGTGTAGGAGGAGATCTAGATGAGAGAAAAAGTACTAGTGAAATCACTTTCTACTTCAAAGAGAATTTGGTGATTGAAACTCTTAGAAACAATAGAAAACGGTGACACTCTCAACGTGTGAAGTTAAATTCATGATAGCCACAGTTATAATTTGTCCAACATTATAGTTGAGGAACCTTCTTAGCAAGTCAACTGTAATTATTTAAACACGCTATTTGTTTAATCTTAATTATCTTTAAGTTGTATATGATTGAATCTAGTTGTAATTTAGATTTGTTTTTCTTTTGTTAGATAACACAATAATTTATTTTTAAAATGTCTTATCATTTAAAAAAATTTTACCAATTTTTCTTTTATTTTTTATCTGTGTAAAATTTCAAATATAATTAAATGAACAGCTGCTTTACTACTCTTGATTAATATCCAGAGTAATCTTGATTTTTACCCAAAACAATAAAATCTTGATTTTTACCAAAAAAACAAAAAAACAAAAAATCCTGATATTTCTTTATAGAGTAATCTTGACTCATATCCAACACAGAGAAAAGTATAAAAAGCAAAGTTTTGAGTTTGAGTTTGTGATGCAAAATTTATACAAAAAAAGAAAAGGGATGATGTACGGGTTTTCAAAATATGTGCCTCTCCTATTGACGATTTTCCAAATTCTTTAGTTGATAAAATTGACATGAATCTTTTCACCACTACAAATACAAATATTGAAGAAGAAAACAAAATTGAAGAGATAGAATGTATAGCTTTGATCATGCAAGTCGCTTTGAATAGCACAAAGGAATCATCAAGAGAGAGAAGCACAATGAAAGATGTTATTGTTGCCATGGAAAAGATTAGGCTTCAACTATTGAAGCAATGACATGTATGTATGTTAGATTCATTTAGAAGTTGTGTTTACTTATGTGTGAATTGTGTATTTGAAAGACTATCATACTTAAGTTACATGGATAAAGACTATTATACTCGTGTTAATGAGTTTTTATGTATAAAAAATAAGTACGAGTCTTGGTGAGCATATTGAGTATGGTGAGTTCAAGTTGTTCATTATTGTTTGAGTTCGAAGGGATGTTATCTGTGCATGTGTTTGAGTTGACGATATCAAGTGAAGTGGAGGTGGAAGAGTATAGATGAGAAGTATTATCTATAGCATTATGGAACGAAGTTTGTTTAGGAAGGAAGGAACAATGGATGGTGGTTTTGAGATATGTGTGATGATGATTATCTAAGTTACTTGTTGGTTTGGAGTTTAAAATCCCAAGATCTTCAGATTGATAATCCAGTTGGCTGCTAGTTTCAGAAATGTTTTTCATGGAAGTGTCTGGATAGTCTAGTAATTTGAATTGGTTTTTGGTAATAAGACAATTACTAGAGGGGTGTTTAGAGGTTTGTTTTGCACAGAAGTCAAATCCGGTTTCGGTTTGGGTTTATTAAGGAGTTCAACAATTTTCATGGGCTTAGATTTGATTTTTTTTTTTAACAAGTAGCCAAGACCCATATTCAGAAGCTTCTGGGTTTTGGGAGTGAGATTTGGTGGGCGATGGTGCAACCAAATCTAGTTCAGGAGCTGGAATGGTGTCAACAGGATGTTGAGTATACTGGAAGAATTTGTGGCCAAGTTTCCCATACGAGAAACAAATTGCTAGAACACCTTCAAAGAGGATTTATTGGCAGTGATTGCCTATGAATATATGTGTTAGAAGTGATTGATGGAGTTGAATTTGAACACAAAGTCGGGCATATTGTCCTCTTTTTTTTATCCAAAGCAGAAGTATCTATTTTCAACAAAGATCCAATAGGAGAACCTATTTTCCTTAAGAGCTTTAAATCTATATATTCAGCAGGGAGCTCGGGGAGCCTCACCCTTAAAGTTGTAACTTATGAGGACGCTTGGGAGGCTCTAAACTTAGGCTCTCAATTTCTTACCATTAGAAAATGATTACGAATGAACCACGGTCCACCATGAAGGGCTTTTAAATAGTTATCCTTGAACTAAAATTTAATTAAAAAATAGTCTTTCCCAAGGTTAATGATATGTAATTCTTCATTCATCTGCCAAATATCTTTAAGACGTGAAGATAGAAAATGGAAACCAACTGATTTGTCATAAACTTTAACTATCATTGAGGTTAGCCATGGTGAATATAATCTGATTTTGTCACTTTCCGACAAGGGAATGAAAATACTAGATTGATTCAGAGCAGTTTCTTTTGGCTCCATAGAATGAGAGAAGTTTTGGGTCTCTTTAATGGTTTGTAGGGGGGTTTTGCATAACATAGCTATGTAGGAATTACCTAGGGTTGTTGGAGCTTCAATGATCATATCATCTTGGATTTCCAAATTTAGTGGTGTATTTGGATCAGAGCTTTTGATTTTCTTGCAGCTTCTTTGGAGTTGATTTTGGATTAGGCACTGTAGTCGATTCTAGAGCGTTCTTTACCATCCTCTTTTTTTTGTATTAGAATGTTTGAAACTTTGGGCTTTCCTTACATATGCATCGATTTTATTTTTTGGTCAAAAAGAGGAAATAAATTAATGTTGTGATTGATTCCTAATTAGGCATGTTTAAGGAAAACAAATTGGACTTTAATTCTGCATTACAATATAAATCAATAGCCTCATTAACCTTAATTTGTTCACCACATACGCCATCATTTAAAAAATCGAATTAATGAACTTATCTCTCGCTCCTCTCTTTGTTGCCTGCCTTCCTTCATTCTTCCTCCATAGTAAAACAGAAAATGATGGAAGAAAATTATGATGGGATCTCAGGAGGGCATGTCTGCCTACTACGCCCTTCCAAATCCCCAATCCCAAATCATCATCGCATCCGCTACGCATACCATTGAACAACTTCTTGGCAATGTTGTTTCTTATATCTTATATATATATATATATATATATATATATATATATATTATATTAATTGAATGTAGAAGAAGAATATAAAGAAATAAAGAAGGAAGAAAAGTTATAATTGATTGTGCAATATTTATATTAAAAGCATTACTTATTTATATTTTTGGTCTCTTATTAGGAAGCTCTCGTCAACAGCTAATTTAATTTTGATTTTTTTCAAAAAAATACCTATATACTTTTGTTTCTATCACGAGTGTATTTACTATCAAAGCAACGCCTTTCTTGACTTAATTTTGATTTTTCAGGACATTGAAATTTATGTAAATTTGAGCATCCTGTATCATTATTATTATTATTTTAAAACTGTCAAATTTATACCATTAGCTATTATTGAATTATTTTTTCTTTTTTAAAAAACACAAATCCTTTTCCATAATTAAAAAATAAAAAATTAAGAAATAGAAATTACTTTTAAAAAAACTTATTATTATTAAATAAAGATTCTAGATAATTGTTTTTAAAAAAACAATTCTACTCCAAAAAAAATATAGAGAAATAATTAAATAAGAATTGATGGCATGAATTTACTTATTTTATTATTTGTAATTATCTTAAAAAGATAAAATTAAAATTAGAGAAATTGAAAAGTTTAATGCTTAAATTCAATCTTTGACTAATGTCATATTTTCTCACAATTATTTCTCCTAAAAAATTAAATTTTTTTTTATATTATCTCATTGTAGTTATTTTGCACTAGTTTATGAAACTCTTAAAGTCTAATTTACAAATATAACCTTATTAATTTTAAACATTATTCGAAATCATAATATATAATAAATAAGTTAGATTATCTTTTTAAAATAAGGAAAATAGAATCTTTATTACCAACATTCATAAATAATGTTGTTTAAGATATAATGTAATAAACTAAATTCTTTATATTTTGTATTTTTTTTATAAAATTATTTATGAGAACTAAAATTATTATGTTTAAATTTGAATAAAAAGTAAAAAGTAAAAATAAAAAAAAAACTCCAACACCTTTGTACTTGATTTTTTATCTTTTGATAGTAAAAAAAAGGTGAATTGTGGCAGTAATAACCGTAACACTTATATTCAAATATTAATCTTAATATTTATTTATGTTTCATAATTAATATATGAAGGAAGAAAAATCGTAGGTACTTACAAAATTAGGAGATTTGAAAAGAAAGCCGATGGCGAGGTTATTAGAGTTTTAAATTATAGGTGAGATATACAAGATACAAGTTTATTGAGAAGGAGACTTGCACACAAATCATGGAATTCGGAAGACAAAAAAACTTATTATTATTATTATTTATTACTTCACAAAATAACATTTTTTACAAATATTAAAAACTTAAAATTTTCAAATTATTTGACAAAGTAAAGATAGATTTTGTGATATATTTATATCTAATTTAAACCCTAATTCTAAACTTATATTCAAATACTATTCTTAACAGTTATTTATGTTTCATAATTAATAAAATTTGTGAGAACTTACAAAGTTAGGAGATTTGAAACGAAGATAATATTAAGCTTATGATGAGATTGTTGGAGTTTTAAGCTATATGAGAGAAATATGAGATAAAAGTTGATAGAGAAACATAGACAGATTATGTGATTGGGGAAAAGATAAAGTATATATTGATAGAGTCTCAATTACAATTACTATTATTATTTGACAAAATGATTTATTTTAAAAAATTATATATAATTTAAACTCTAATATAATCATAATCAATATCTGAAGAAAACAAATTTATGGAAACTTATAAAGTTAAGATATTTGAAAAGAGTGTAGCATAAGAACTAAGGGGAAGTTATTAGAGTTTTAAATTATAAGAGATATTGGAAATAAAAGTTGATAGAAAAATATATAAGAAGATAAGTGTTTATACCTATTAAATATATATATAAAAGAAGCATCAAATAAAATGGCAAGAAATCAAAAATGTTTTCATTACAATACAATCATCAAATAAATGAGGGAGAATAAGAGTCGTTCGTGAAACTTCACGAAACAAAAAAATGATGAAGTCTAGTTTGACTTGGAAAATGTAAAAAATGCACTTTACAATTAAAAATTAAAAGAAAATAATTTAATTTGATAAAACACAAATAAAAACTAAGTTTGGTGTTTCTATTTTGAATTCTTGTTGGAGAATTATTATTTAAGTAATCTTAATTTTGACATGACTCTAAATCTCATATAATAAATAGTTGGCACATGACAACTAACTTCGCTTCTAATAGTGTTTTAGTAAGTGCATTTGCTAGTTATTTTCTAGTGTTAATAAATTCCACCATAATTTGTACGCTTTGAACACATTCTTTGATAAAATGAAACTTTATATCGATCTATATGTTTGATGCAATTATGAAACACCAAATATTTTATTAGTGCTTTGACATATTTATTATCAAATGAACAACGTTACTACTTTTGGTTTGTCTTAACACAAAGTCAAAACCATCCAAATGAATTTTTATCTAAAGAGTTCAATCAATTTTATTAATATGAAGGTATTCAGTGGCACCTCACGACTCCCTACACACAACAACAAAATGGTGAAATGGAAGGATGCAAGGCTCATCGCTTGTTTGATCCGAATCGTGGAAAGCTATAAGTAAAAATGCTATGTTTAGGAAAATTTTGAATTGAGATGGAAAGCAAATCGAAGCAATGAATGGGAACTACAAGAATTTGGAATTTTGGATGGAATCTACTGAAATGAGGCGACTAATGATACTGACATAGGAGGTATAAGAATTGTAGTAGATGTTGTATCAATTCCACCTTCACCAACATCTCCCATAACATCAAGTCAATCTACGCTATTGTCACATACTTGTGGTGATCCTCTAGTGTCATGAATCTTATCAGAATCAAACGATGGGTCAGTTGGTTACAAGTCTATCGTTAATATTTACGCCAATACAAAAGAAGTAGCCACTATTGATGAAGAGAATAAGGTGATGATGACAATATCTAAAGAACCAACTTGTTGGTGTGAAGTAATGAAGAAGAAGTTGGATTCCATTGAGAAGAACAATACTTGGACCCTAAGTGAGCTCCCATCGGACCAAAAACTTATAGGCCTCAAATAGGTGTTCAAATTGAAGAAAGATTCAAATGAAAAATAGTGAAGCACAAAACAAGGTTAGTGGCTAAAGACTATGTACAAAGACAAGACATTATTCAATTACTTTGATGATGTGTTTGCATCAATTACTGGACTTGACATTATTCAAGTTATTCTTGCAATTGCTGCAAATTGAAGTTGGGAAGTACACCATTTAGATGTTAAATCAACATTTTTAATCGAGGATTTTGAAGAGGAAGTATACATTACATAACTGGAATGATTTGAAGCAATAAATCAGAAGACAAGGTATACAAATGGTTTAAAGCTCTTCATGGACTATGATAGGCTTCACAAACTTGGAAATTTGATTGGATAGAAGTCTAAAAGAGCTCTTTTAATATACTCAAGAATAAGCAGTCTACACCAAATGGGAAGGAGATGCAAAGGTGATTGTTGGAGTATATGTTGATGATCTCATTGTGAAAGAGAGTAACACTGAAGATGTAAAGAAATTAAAGCAACAGATGATGCCTGAGTTTGACATGAGTGATTTAGATTTACTTTCCTACTACTTGGAGATTGAAGTAGAACTACAAAAGCGGCAGATATTGCTAAACGATCAACTTACGCCAAGAAAATCATGTCTCAATTCGGGATGACAAGCTGTAATGCTACAAAATATCTAATAGAGCTGAAAGCGCAGTGGAAAGGATCTCGAGTTGAGGCCACATAATACAGAAACATTGTTGGTTGTCTTAGATGCTTGTTGCACACACGACCAGATCTATTATATGTAGTTGGCATGGTAAGCATGTACATAGAAAGACCTACAGTCATGTAGTATAGTACAAGGCCGTCAAACAAATTCTTAGATATTTGAGGGGAACAATTCATTTTGAACCGTCTTATGTGAAGGGACAACATGAAGTTAATATTTTTGACTATTTGGACAGTGGCTTAGGAGGAGATCTGGATGAGAAAAGAAGTACCAGTGAAATGACTTTCTGCTTCAATGAGAATTTGGTGATTGGAACTCTCAACGTGTGAAGTTAAATTCATGGTAGCCACATTTATAATCTATCTGACGTTGTAGTTGAGGAACCTTCTTAGCAAGTCAAGTGTAATTATTTAAACACATCATTTGTTTAATCTTAATTATTTTTAAGTTGTATATGATTGAAGATAGTAAAAATTTATATTTTTTTTCTTTTATTAGATAACACAACAATTTATTTTTAAAATGTCTTATCATTTAAAATTTTTTGACCAATTTTTCTTTTATTTTTTATCTGTGTGGAATTTCAAATATAATTAAATGAACCGCTGCTTTACTACTTTTGATTAATATCCATAGTAATCTTAATTTTTAGAGTCTTTTTCCAAAATAATCCAACTTTTTTAAAATGGTCCTAGTTCAACCTTGTTTATAATACTATTTCTTAAACTAACCTTAACTCGTTCACAAAATGAGTTCTAATAGGACCCACTAAAAAATTAAATTTTTCTCTTTTCTCTTTTCTCTTTTCTCTTTTCTCTTTTTCTCTTTTTCTCTTTCTCTTTCTCTTTCTCTTTCTCTTTCTCTATTTTCTCTCTCTTCTTTCAATTTATTTTGTTTGCACTCTGACTTTATGTCGTTTCCGTATTTCTTTTTATTTTATTTATATATATATATATTAAATAAATATTATTTTATTATTTCTCTCCTTTTTCCCTTTTTTATCTTTTTTTTCCTTTTCTTCTCCAATCTACCTCCCCACTGAAACCATAGCCCATCTTAAATTGAAAGAAGCAGTGGCGGTCCGGTGATAATAACTAACAAATTCCGACATCAACTAAAGAAACGTTCGACGACTAAACAACATGCGGCGGTAATAATTAAACAAACCACCACATTACGCAGTTCAAGTTAGTACGAGTTATCTTTTTTCTCCTTTAAAAATTTATTTTTACTTTTTTTATTTGCCCCTTCTGATTCCTTTAAGAAGTGAGAGATGTTATAATGTCATGAACATGTTATCAAATATTTGTAAGAAAGAATTTGTATAAAGAATATCAGAAAGGATTTAGAAATCAACAGACAGAAGAAAAGAAAGTTATGACTTTTCGCTGTTCTGTTTGCAAGGAACTGACATAACAAAAGTTCACACACTAAAATAAAATATCAATTAAATGGTTAATACCAACCTACAAAGCTCAAGAATGAATTGATTGACATCAATCATGGCGAATATACATTTTGAGAATTTCACATTCTTAACATAATCAATATACTCTTCTTGAATGAAGACTTAGTACTTGATCTACATCTATTGAATTACGAAATTTTTGCTTTTTTTCGTAATTTGTCTTCTTAACTACATTCAACATTACACCATTAAAATAATTCGTGCAATGGTTGTGGTAGTGGTAGCATAAACTCATATAGGAAAGATGAGCAGAAACATCTATGATCATAAACTCATAAAAATCTATGTAAGACTATATAAATGAGGAAGGGAATAGCCATAAATCTCAAATTCCATCCTCGTTCAACAGAGTTGTTGATATCTAAATCACCTGCATTTGGTCCTAGTCCTGTTGCAGCTACCTCTGTTAAATTTCAGCTACAACAAATTGTATCTATTTAAGATGGAAAAAAAATTGGAGTTATTTCCATGGTTATTTCTATCATTGTGCAACCGTGATGGCCAGAAGATCATATTTCCTACTTTGTAATCATTCTTTGGTTCTGGGTGAACATTTTTATCTATCATTGTTTACAGTGGCCTATTTTCCTCTATTCTTTTTATATAGGCTAGATTTCTCTTATGTTCTTTTATCTTTCATAATCGTGTAGGTATGTATCTACACTAGAGACTGGACATGTTCTCCAAATTTAATTTTGTGGATTACTTATGAGGTTGAATTTGCTATCCAAATATTAATTTTGAAATTATGACTTATTAGGTGGATATCCATTTACATTTATTTATCTATTTATAGTCTTTTAATTAATTTCTTAACTTTTTGAAATTTAGTTTATTGATTACTTATGCTAATATTTAATTTATTGCCAATAAAATTTTAAAGCATATATTTAAAATTATATAAATGGTTAATAGAAACTTATTAATTAATTATTATGATGACATGATGTAGTTTGTCTAATTAGGTTGAGATATTTTGGTGAAATTTTGAAAGAATATTCAAAGAAATAAGTTAGGAATTAAAAGAATCAAAACTAAGTATAGAAAACAATTTCTTTGAAATTTATATTTTACTATGCAAGAATTAGATCTAATAGAAATTAAAATAATCAATAAACTATAATTTTCTGGATAATCACTTTCTAGATACAACTAATGAGGATAATCTTGGTGTGATTTTCATTTTTGTGTGTGGCCCCTTCTGATTCATTCTTTCCCTGCGTGGATTTCTGATTTTTTTTTTAATTAGATTATTATTATTTTTTTGGGCGAACTCTTTTTATATTAAGGATTTTTTAAAATGGTTAATAATATTTATTTTTCTTTGTGTGGCAGGTTACTTAGTAGGAATGAGATAATTGTTTTAATTTTTTTTAACAGGACTCATGTTATAAATGAGACATTCTAATCAATACCCACATTTATGTTAAGGTAGATGGCGAGTTCTCATGAAGTTGTGAATCCAAGTCCAATAAAGGCAACTGTTTTGGATGAGCAAAATGATCATAGGAAGTCTTTAATATGGGATGGTGTAAAAGAGACAAGTGAAAATGCACTGGGTGTGAGGAGGTTTGATTGTAGGTTTTTGAGTTGTATAGCATAGCTCCAACTAGAGTGAGGCAGTTATTAGATATTGCTAGATTTGGAGGGGTAGCACATGTTGGGTATTTTATGGTTGATCATAGTTTAATTACTACACATGTAGAAAGGTGAAGACCAGAGACACATACATTTCACCTCTCATGTGGTGAGGTGACTATTACACTACAAGATATTGCAGTATTATGGTGTCTACCTATTGATGGAGAGTCTATTATTGGGCCAATGATTGTAAGTGGTACAAAATATTGGCAAGATTCATGTGAGAGGCTTTTGGGTTTTGGACCTAGAGTAGATAAAATAAAGGGTAATAGAATGAGGAAGGCTGCTTTAGATAGGTACTTGTTGATTGCTTTTTCACCTGATGCATCTGAGGATCATTTATTGCAGTACTCACGATCGTTAGCTCTATTATTGATCAGTGGTTTATTATTCACTCATCGTACAGGTAATAGAATTAACCTTAGATATCTCCTTCATTTAGAAAATTTGAAGGACACTGGAAATTTAAGTTAGGGTAGTGGTGTTCTTGCTTACTTGTATCAATCAATGTGTATGGAATCAAAATGTGAGGCCCGTGAGATTTCAGGTCCGGTGGTACTACTTCAGGTAATATTTAATTTAAATATTAAAATATTTCAAAGATACATTAAATTGAAAGTTGAATCTACTTTTACTTTGAATTATTTTGTTTTACCGTTGTGGGCATGGGAGCGTCTTCCCATATTACAACCAAATATATGCCTTGAGTTACCAGTTTTACCAGAGTTAGCACCGTAAGGAGCAAGGTGACAAGTGAAATTTGATCTCACCAAACTATCGATCCATGTTCTTATCACTTATCGAAATCAACTTGACTCAATGTCCCCCAATCATGTGATATTCTATTTTAATTTAATATATAATTTATTATTTATGACAGTGCAATTGAATATATATATAATATATATATATTATATATATATATATATATATTGTAGTTTTCGTGGATGCCATACAATGAGATTATTGAATATCTTTCAGAGAGATATTTAGTTGGCCGAAACATATGGAGTGCTGAAGTACCATTGATATGTTAGGAGATTGTAGAGCTCCATTGTCCTTATCGAGTTACTAGGCAATTTGGACTTTATCAATCAATTCCGAAACATATTCCAAGTAAACTATCTCAACTAACAAATGCCAATTACGTGGGAATATGTCTATTGATTGGATGATACATCACCGGACTCTTCTTTGCCATTGGGAAAATCGATACAATCATGTTCTTTCTGGAATACCAATGACAATTGATGGAAGTGATGTAGCCGAGGATTACTACTCTTGGTATATTATAATTACTTGCATTTTAGTATATAATTCAATTTATCAAGGGCATGTCGATGAGGGCTATTCCATTATCGATTCTAGTGCTGTCATATTCGTAATTTCTTTTTCTAGTAAGTTTATTTATATTAACTATTAATTAATAATTTTGCTAATTTTTTTCTCAAATTTGTTTGTAGACCAATGCTGTTGAGGCTAGTTTCCAAATATCTGAGGAGCAGTTGAAGGATATATATGAACAAAGTGATCAAATTAGTTTTAAATATTTACTTACTCATGGTCTTGCTACAATAGGATCGAGGATTAGGCATCACGAGGCAAGATGTGTTGTTACAGAATCACAAAATATGGTTAATCCATCTAAACGACCAAAGAATCGAATCTTCACACGTGGAGAGAGAGAGAGTAAAAAAAATCAAAGGATAATTGCCCCCTCCATCCATCTTTGATTTCGTCGGAAAAGAATATAGACATCTTCTTCTTCCTTTTTCGACTAAATGACTACAAACAGAGAGAAATGATTGATCAATCAAAAAGATTAGAGAAATTGTTTTTTCTTTTTCTTCTTTTATGAGGGAGAATAAGATGTCTATATTTATTTCCAATGAAATCACCAACAAACAAAGATGGATGAGACAATTATCCTAGGAAATAATCTCACTCTCTTTCTCTCACCCATAAATTAAACCACAAGTTTTTTTTCTTTTTTTTTTCTTTTTCTTTTTCTCACCCATAGATTAAGAAGTGGGAAAAAAAGTAATATGATTTTTGTTGTTGTCACCAACAGTCTCTTCCTTTTTGTTGTACAAAAAAGAAAAAAAGAAAGAAAAAAGGGAAAGGAATGTTGTCATTGATTCCTAATTAGCCATGCTTAAGGAAAACAAATTGAACTTTAATTTTGCATTACTACATAAATCAATGGTATCATTATTAACCTTCAAAAAATCTTCATCATCTTTCTTCAATCCCTCACTCCTCTCTTTGTTGCTTGCCTTCCTTCCTTTCTTCTTCCTCCATAGTGAAACAAAAAATGATGAAAGAAAATTGAGATGGGATCTCAGGGTTTTCAACTGTCAGCTTCCAACCCCAATCTCAAATCATCATCTCATCCGCTACGCATACCAATGGACAACTTCTTGGCAAGCTTTGTTTCTTTTATATATATATTAATTGAATGTAGAAGAAGAATATAAAGAAATAAAGAAGGAAGAAAAGTTACAATTGATTGTGCAATATTTATATTAAAATCATTGCTTATTTATATTTATGGTCCCTTGTTAGGAAGCTCTCGTCAATTGCTACTTTAATTTTGATTCTTTTTCTAAAATATCTATATATTTTTGTCTATACATGAGATGCTTACCATCAGAGTTCTTGACTTAATTTTGATTCTTGAGGACACAAAAATTTATATAAATTTGAGCATCCTGGATCATTATTATTATTATATTTATTTTAAAAATGTCAAATATATATAGTTATTATTGAATTATTTTTTCTTTTTTAAAAAATACAAATCTTTTTCCAAAATTAAAAAATAAAAGAAAATAGAAAATAGAAATTACTTTTTTTTTTAAATATTATTATTATTATTATTATTTGCTCAACAAAAATAAGGATTCGGGATAATTATTTTTTAAAGAAAAAATTTCTA
Organism: Asclepias syriaca; assembly: GCA_027405835.1. Lineage (NCBI taxonomy): Eukaryota > Viridiplantae > Streptophyta > Magnoliopsida > Gentianales > Apocynaceae > Asclepias > Asclepias syriaca. The sequence continues at coordinate 13,820,373 of CM049933.1, forward strand.
CTCCGAAATAAATATATAGAAATAATTAAATAAGAATTGATGACATGCGTCAAGTAGATGTTTCTCTTATGGTAAGCACCATCCCTTATGACTAAGAAGTAGAGCTGTTAACGAGCCGAGTCGAACCGAACATCGGATAAATAGAGTTTGTTTGTTTATTATTCGAGCATGTTTGAGTTCGTTCGTTAAACATTTCGAACAGAAAAAACTGTTCGAATTTGTTTGATTAATTTTTTTTATTGTTCGAGCTCGAGCTCGGGTTCGCTCGATTAATTTTAAAAAATTTTAAAATTTATATTTGAATTTAAATATTAATTTTTTTTCAAATTTTCAAATTTTCAAAATAAAAAAATAGAATTTAAATATTTAACTATTTAATAATAATAATAATAATAAAAGATTCTTTTAAAGAGTAAATCTAAATATAATAATTAAAATGATTAAATTTTAAATTAAGATAAAACAATTTCTTGAAAAGATAGTTCATCATTCTCTGTCTGCAAAAAAAAATGTTAAATATATAAAGAATATTTTTAAATATATTAATCATTATTTTTATATATACAAATTAAATGAGAAAAAAAAACAAAGAACGAACCTGTTTTCAAACAAAGATAAAACAATTTCTTTAAAAAATAATTCATCATCCTCTGTCTGCAAAAAAAAATGTTAATAATATAAAGAATATTTTTATATATACAAATTAAATGAGAAGAAAAAAACAAATTCCATGAAGATTACGCACCCAATCAAATGCACATAAAATCATTTTAACTGTATCAATATATATATAAAACAATTCAAATAAAATCTGATAGCTATGAAGAATAATATAATTTTTAAAATTTAAAATATCAAACAAATATAATCTAATTATCTCAATAAAAAAAATAAATATAATAAAAAAATAATATACTTACCTTTAAACTTATTTTTTCAGTTAAATCTGAAGTTTGAGAAAGTAAAGGAAAGAGAAGTATTAACTTTTTAGGGTTTGTATAGAAAAAAAGTTGATTGAGTTAGAACTCAAAAGTCTTTTTATGGTTATAAGATAAATAAATTGTTTTAGCATTTTTAAGAATATTGGAAGAAGTTGAATCATCTCTAGAAATTAGGAAAAAAAATTAAAAAAAATCTGTAATTTAAATATTAAATATTATTTTTAATAATATATATAAATATTTATAATTTGTTCGCGAACGCTCGGTATGTTCACGAACAATATTTGAATAAGTTTGAAATATAATCGAGCTTAAAATTTTGTTCGGTGTTTGTTTGTTTAATAAATAAACGAGCTCGAACCGAGTATAAACGAGCTCAAACGAGCTTTGTTCGTGAACAGTTCGGCTCGTTAACAGCTCTACTGTGAGAAGTCATGAGTTCGAGACAAAGTCGCATAAAAATTTAAAATAAAAAAAAATTTGATGACGTGTATTTATTTATTTTATTATTTGCAACTATCTTAAAAAGTCAGAATTAAAATCGGAGCAATTAATGTATATTTTTGTTTATTTTTCCTTATAATTAATATACTAGTTTTCAACAAATTTAATGATTAAATTCAATTTTTTATATTATATTAAATATATTTTTTATATTATATTAAATATATTTTTTATATTTTTTACTTTCTTGAAAATTCATTTTATTCTTTGTTTGTTTAAAATTTTAAGGTTAGTTTTTATAAACAAGATTTAAAACTTATGTAAAAATTGTAATTTTTATAATTTTCTTAAATTTCAAATATAACATCTCTTTGTAATTAATCTACACTTATTTGTGTACGGATTATAAGTCAATTATTCGTAATATATAAATATAACCTTACTAATATTCAAATATTCAAATGTTATATTTGAATTTAAAATTTATTCCAAATTATAATTTGTAATAAATAAGTTAGATTACCTTTTTTAAAACAAGGAAAATAGAATCTGCATTCCAACATTCATAAATAATAATGTTTAACTACTTGTGATATGATGTAATAAACTAAATTATCTATAATATTAGTAACAAAATTGTAATATTATTATCTCTAATGATCCACATAAACATTGTCTTTATATTAAAAAAAATTCTACAAAACAAAAAAAATTACAATTAGTATCTTTGACTAATGTCATATTTTGTTACAAGATAAGGGTTTCATTTTGGAATTTTTTTTAGGCAGTCTTCATAATCCATATTATTAGACCAGGTTTTGTTAATAATATTTTGGAAGGAGGGGGTGTTGAAGCCACGTTGGTTCTAACTTAAAGGTTTTTGGGGGAGGGTCAAAGGGGCTCGTGAGGAGAACTAATGGACAGTTATCTGAAAGGTATCTAGGTAGATGGTAGACCAGAGCTTTAGGGAATAAATCAAACCATGAGGGGTTTGCTACAAAAATATCTAACCTTTCTTGATTTAGTTCTTTTTTATTTCTAGTCCTGTTGTTTGACCACGTGTAAGCCAGACCCTCTAAATCCTAAATCAAATAGGTTACAAGTAGAGAGATAATCATTAAACACATTTATAGAATATAAACAAGCAAACTTGTCACCCTTTTTTTGAGGGAGTAGTAATACAATTAAAATCACCACCAATTAACCAAGGATCAAAGTGATTACACGCTATATTGGTGAGATTATTCCATAGAGCATAAAAGTCATGAGGGTATGGTTTAGAGTATATTGCTGAACATAGAAAGGATGGAGATGAGTCACTTACATGTACTCTGAAATGTATTTCTTGCAGCGAAGTGTTAACAACTTGTAGTCGGATGGTGACCTACCATAGAATGGCTAATCCTCCAGATAACCCCTAAACATCAGACTTGATAAAATGAGAGAATCCTAATTTACTAGGAATGGAGTCAACCTTAGACCCCGCAAGTTTGGTCTCAGATAAAATAACTAATTGAGGCTTATGAAAAGCGACCAAGTCTTTGAAGGTAATAAAGAAATCGGTGCTAGCTGCACCTCTGCAATTCCATATGAGCAAAATCATCACATCACGTGGTATGGGAGGAGAGGATAGGTTCCACGGGTTGGGAGTAGGAATAGAGGTTGGGATGAGAACTGTATTGTAAGTTGAGGGGTGAGACTGACATATATTATGCATGCAAGGGTTTAGACTAGTGGGTGAAGAGAGTAAATGTGGATATTTTTTTGTCTCTACTGGAATCAGAATGGATGTTGGATTGTTTCTCATGTTGTGAAATTATATCGTTGGCACCAAAGGGATATCCTCCTCCAATAGTTCTAAGGGAAGAAGGCTTACCACTCCTTCTGACATTATGTGTGATAGAGACCTAGGGATAACTTGTGCTAGGAAGGATGGAGTTGGTGGTAGAGGAATTTGAGGTTGAGGATAGGGAAAGAGTGGAATGTTTAGACGCTGATAAGTGGGGCAAGGTAACTCTAGAAGCTGTTGTTGTGGATGGTTCCATGGGTAAAGAAGGGGGAACACTGATATCCATGCATTCATAAGCTGTGTATTTGGAAAAGTGTCAGGTGGTCTAGCATTGTTTGCATACTCAATCGAAGTTCTTGGGAGATGATTTATGATATAAAGTTCAAGTCCTGAATGATGAATGAGTGAGTCTGGTTGTAAAGCTGAAAGGAGATTACTAATAACTGACCTTGTAGTCCCCATTGAAGCCATGATAGGGGAGTTGGGTTCGCTACCTGAAGAAGGACGATGTGGTATGGTGAGTTCAAGTTGTCCATTGTTGTTTGAGTTCGAATGGGTGTTATTTGTGGATGTGTTTAAGTTGACGGTATCAAGTGCAGTGGAGGTGGAAGAGTATAGATGGGAAGTATTATCTATAGTGTTATCGAACAAAGCTTGTTTAGGAAGGAAGGAACAACGGGTGGTGGTTTTGAGATAGGTGTGATGATGATTATCTAAGTTACTTGTTGGTTTGGAGTTTAAACTCCCGAGATCTTCACATTGATAATCCGGCTGGTTGCTAGTTTCAGAAACGTCTTTCATGGAAGTGTTTGGATAATCTAGTAATTTGAATTGGTTTTTGGTAATAAGACAATTAGTGGAGTTAATGGTGTTTAGAGGTTTGTTTTGGGCAGAAGTCAAATCTGGTTTGGGTTTAGGTTTATTAAGGAGTTTAACAATTTTCATGGGCTTAGATTTGGTTTTATTTTTTTTAACAAGTAGCGAAGGCCCATATTCATATGCTTCTGGGTTTTGAGAGTGGGATTTGGTGGGCGATGGCAGCCAAATCTGGTTCAGGAGGTGGAGTGGTGTCAACAGGAAGTTGAGTACACTGGAAGAATTTGTGGCCAAGTTTCCCACATGAGAAATAAATTGCTAGAACACCTTCATAGAGGATTTGTTGGTAGTGATTGCCTATAAAAATGTTCATGTGTGTTCGAAGTGGTTGATGGAGCTGAATTTAAACACAAAGTCGGGCATATTGTCCTCTTTTTTTATCCAAAGCAAAACCATCTATTTTCAACAAAGATCCAATAGTAGAATCTATTTTCCTTAAGAGCACTAAGTCTAGATATTCAGCAAGAAGCTCGGGGAGCCTCACCCATAAAGCTGTAACCGGTGAGGACTTTTGGGAGGCTCTAAACTTAGGCTCCCAATTTCTTACCATTAGAAAATGATTACCAATGAACCACGATCCACCATGAAGGGCTTTCAAATAGTTATCCTTGAACTGAAATTTAACTAAAAAATAGTCTTTTCCATGGTCAATGATATGTAATTCTTCATTCTTCTGCCAAATATCTTTAAGACGTGAAGATAAAAAACAGAAACCAACTGATTTTCCATAAACTTTAACTATCACCGAGGTTAGCCATGGTGAGTATAATATAATTTTGTCACTTTCTGACAAGGGAATGAAAATACTAGATTGATTCGGAGCCGTTTCTCTGACTCCATAGAATGAGAGAAGTTTTTGGTCTATTTAATGGTATGTAGGGGGGTTTTGCATAACATGCCTCTGTAGGAATTACCTGGGGCTGTTGGAGCTTCAATGATCATATCATCTTGGATTTTCAAACTAGATGGTGTATTTGGATCAGATCTTTTGATTTTCTTACAGCTTCTTTGGAGTTGATCTATTGCGTCTATTGAATCAGACATTGTAGCCGATTCTAGAGCGTTCTTTACAGTTCTCTTTTTTTTTATTTGAATATTTGAAACTTTGGGCTTTCCTTACAGATGCATCAAACTTAACTGAGTTAGATTTCTATTAGACCCCTTTTCTTTTCTTTTTTTTGGTCAAAAAGAGGAAAAAAATTAATGTTGTGATTGATTCCTAATTAGGTATGTTTAAGGAAAACAAATTGAACTTTAATTCTGCATTACTACATAAATCAATGGTCTCACTATTAACCTTCAAAAGATTTCATCATCTTTCTTCAATCCCTCACTCCTCTCTTTGTTGTTTGCCTTCCTTCCTTCTTCCTCCATAGTGAAACAGAAAATTATGGAAGAAAATTAAGATGGGATCTCAGGGTTTTCAAGTGTCATCTCAAGAGGGCATGTTTGCCTACTACGCCCTTCCAAAGCCCCAATCCCAAATCATCTGCTACGCATACCAATGAACAACTTCTTGGCAAGATTTATTTATTATATATATATAAGTTATAATTGATTGTGCAATATTCATATTAAAAGCATTGTTTATTTATATTTTTGGTCTCTTGTTCGGAAGCTCTGGTCAACTGCTATTTTAATTTTTATTCTTTTTTTAAAATATCTATACGACTTTTTTCTCTATCATGACGGTGCTTACCATCAAAGCAACGCCTTTTTTGACTTAATTTTAATTTTTTAAGGTACTAAAATTTATGTAAATTTGAGCATCTTGTATCATTATTATTATTATTATTATTATTATTATTATTATTATTATTATAAAAATGTCAAATTTATACCATTAGTTATTATTGAATTATTTTTTCTTTCTTAAAAAACACAAATCCTTTACAATAATTAAAAAATAAGAAAATAGAAAATATAAATTACTTTTTAAAAAAATTATTATTATTATTATTATTATTTTCTCAACAAAAATAAGGATTCGAGATAATTGTTTTTTAAATAAAAAAATTCTACTCCAAAGAAAATATAGAGAAATAATTAAATAAGAATTGATGGCATGTATTTACTTATTTTATTTTTTATAACTATCTTAAAAAGTTAAAATTAAAATCAGAGAAATTGAAAATTTTAATGCTTAAATTCAATTTTTTTTAATATATTAAACACACACACACACACACACACACACATATATATATATATATATATATATATATATATTAACATTCTTGAAAATTCATTTTATTCTTTGATTGTTTTAAATTCTAAGGTTAATTTTTATAAACAAGATTTAAAACTTATGTATTCAACAATATATATGTATATATATATATATACACAAATACATATATAATTGGATATCCTCCTCCAACAATTCTAAGGGAAGAAGACTTACCTCTCCTTCTGACATTATGTTTGATAGAGACCACGGGATAACTTACGCTAGGAAGGATAGAGTTCGTGGTAGAGGCATTTGGGGTTGAGGATAAGGAGAGAGTGGAATGTTTAGATGCTGATAAGTAGGGTAAGACAACTCTAGAAGCTTTTGTTGTGGATGGTTCCATGGGTAAAGAAGGGGAACAGTGGTGTCCATGCATTCATAAGCTGTGTGTTTTGGGAAAGTGTCGGGTGGTTTAGCATTATTTGCATACTCAGTCATAGTCCTCGGGAGATGATTTGTGCTATGAAGTCCGGGTCCTGAATGATGAATGAGTGAGTCTGGTTGTGAAGCTGAAAGGAGATTACTAATGACTGACCTTGTAGTCCCCATTGAAGTCATGATAAGGGAGTTGGGTTCTCTACTTGAGGAAGGACGATCTGGTATGGTGAGTTCAAGTTGTCCACTGTTGTTTGAGTTCGAAGAGGTGTTATCTTTGGATGTGTTTGAGTTGACGGAATCAAGTGGAGTGGAGGTGGAAGAGTACAGATGGGAAGTATTATCTATAGTGTTATGGAACAATGCTTGTTTAGGAAGGAAGGAACAGTGGGTGGTAGTTTTGAGATAGGTGTGATGATGATTATCTAATTTACTTGTTGGTTTGGAGTTTAAACTCCCAAGATCTTCAGATTGATAATTCGACTAGTTGTTAGTTTCATAAACGTCTTTCACGTAAGTGTTTGGATAGTCTAGTAATTTGAATTGGTTTTTGGTAATAAGATAATTAGTGGAGTTAATGGTGTTTAGAAGTTTGTTTTGCGCAAAAGTCAAATCCAGTTTGGTTTTGGGTTTATTAAGGAGTTCAACAATTTTCATGGGCTTAGATTTGGTTTTTTTTTTTAATGGTAGCCAAGGCCCATATTCAGAAGCTTTTGGGTTTTGGGAGAAGGATTTGGTGGGTGATGGTGCAGCCAAATCTAGTTCAGGAGGTGGAGTGGTGTCAACATGATGTTGAGTCATTGGAAGAATTTGTGGCCATGTTTCCCACAGGAGAAAAACATTTCTGGAACACCTTCATAGAGGATTTGTTGGTAGGATTGCCTAGGAAAATGTGTGTTCGAAGTGGTTGATGGAGCTGAATTTAAACACAAAGTCGGGTATACTGTCCTCTTTTTTTATCCAAAGCAAAAGCATCTATTTTCAACAAAGATCCAATAGTAGAATCTATTTTCCTTAAGAGCACTAAGTCTAGATATTCAGCAAGAAGCTCAGGGAGCCTCACCCATAAAGTTGTAACCGGTGAGGACGCTTGGGAGGCTCTAAACTTAGGCTCCCAATTTCTTACCATTAGAAAATGATTACCAATGAACCATGATCCACCATGAAGGGCTTTCAAATAGTTATCCTTGAACTGAAATTTAACTAAAAAATAGTCTTTTCCAAGGTCAATGATATGTAATTCTTCATTCTTCTACCAAATATCTTTAAGACGTGAAGATAGAAAATAGAAACCAACTGATTTGCCATAAACTTTAACTATCGCCGAGGTTAGCCATGGTGAGTATAATATGATTTTGTCACTTTCTGACAAGGGAATGAAAATACTAGATTGATTCAGAGCAATTTCTCTGACTCCAGAGAATGAGAGAAGTTTTGGGTCTGTTTAACGGTATGTAGGGGGGTTTTGCATAACATACCTCTGTAGGAATTACCTAGGGCTGTTGGAGCTTCAATGGTCATATCATCTTAGATTTCCAAACTTGGTGGTGTATTTGGATCAGAGCTTTTGATTTTCTTGCAGCTTCTTTTGAGTTGATCTATTTCCTATATTGAATCAAGCACTGTAGCCGATTCTAGAGTGTTCTTTACCATCCTCTTTTTCTGGTATTTGAATATTTGAAACTTTGGACTTTTCTTACATATGCATCGAACTTAACTGACTTAGATTTCTATTAGACCCCTTTTATTTTTCTTGTCTTGGTCAAAAAGAGGAAAGAAATTAATGTTGCGATTGATTCCTAATTAGGCATGTTTAAGGAAAACAAATTGAACTTTAATTCTGCATTACTACATAAATCAATAGTCTCATTAACCTTAATTTGTTCACCACATACGTCATCATTCAAAAAATCGAATTAATAAACTTATCACTCGCTCCTCTCTTTGTTGCCTACCTTCCTTCCTTCTTCCTCCATAGTGAAACCGAAAATGATAGAAGAAAATTAAGATGGGATCTCATGGTTTTCCAAATGTCAGCTCAGAAGGGCATGTCTGCCTACTACGCCCTTCCAAAGCCCCAATCCCAAATCATCTGCTATGCATACCAATTAACAACTTCTTGACAATGTTTGTTTCCTTTATATATATATATATATATTAATTGAATGTAGAAGAAGAATATAAAGAAATAAAGAAAGAAGAAAAGTTACATTTGATTGTGCAATATTTATATTAAAAGCATTGCTTATTTATATTTTTGGTTCTTTGTTAGGAAGCTCTGTCAACTGCTACTTTAATTTTGATTCTTTTTTTAAAATACCTATATACTTTTGTCTCTTTCATGAGGTGCTTATCATCAGAGCAATGTCTTTCTTGACTTAATTTTGATATTTCAGAGCACTTAAATTTATGTAAATTTGAGCATCCTATATCATTATTATTATTATTATTATTATTTATTTCTTCACAAAACAATATTTTTTACAAAAATTAAAAACTTAAAAATTTCAAATTATTTGACAAAATAAAGATAGATTTTGTGATACATTTATATCTAATTTAAACCCTAATCCTAAACTTATATTCCAATACAAATCTTAACACTTATCTATATTTCATAATCAATAAAATTTATGACAACTTACAAAGTTAGGAGATTTAAAACGAGGGTAATATAAGGCTTATGATGAGATTGTTGGAGTTTTAAGTTATAAGAGAGAAATATGAGATAAAAGAAGTAGTTAGTCGTATGATAACTAATTTTACTTTTGACAGTGTTTTAGTCAAAGTATTTGTTCGTACTGATTTTGGTTCGTCTGAAAACAAAGTCAGAATAATCCAAACAGACCGTGGTGGTGAATTATTTCCCAAGGAGTTCACCTAGTTTTGTAAAGATGAAGGTATTTAGTGGTACCTCATGACTCCCTACACACTACAACAAAATGGTGTGGTAGAATGTCGTAATCGTATTGTGATGACAATGACGAGATATTTACTCAAAAGCATGCATGTACTTGCAAAGTTCTAGGGAGAAATAATCAGGTACGCAGCCTATTTGCTGAATCGCCTTCCAAACAAGGCATTAAGAGAATGCACGCATTTAAAGCTTGGACAAGAAGAAAATCATATTTCACACACTTAGAAGTGTTTGGTTGCAAGACATACGTGAAGAACACAACCTCTCATCTCAAGAAATTTGATGACAAAAGTACAACAATGATGTATTTAGGTGTGAAGGAAAGATGCAAGGCTCATCGCTTGTTTGATCCGAGTCGTGGAAAGCTACATGTAAGTAAAAATACTATTTTTAGGAAAATTTTGAATTGAGATGGAAAGCAAATCGTAGCAATGAAATGGAGCTACAAGAATTTTGAATTTTGGATGGAATCTACTGAGGCGACCAATGATACAGACATAGGAGGTATAAGAATTGTGGTAGATATTGTAACAATTCCACCTTCACCAACATCTCCCACAACATCAAGTCCATCTACGCTATTGTCACATACTTGTGGTGATCCTCTAGCGTCATGAATCTTATTGAAATCAAACGATGGGTCATGTTACAAGTCTATCGCTAATATTTACGCCAATACAAAAGAAGTAGCCACTATTGATGAAGAGAATGAGGTGATGATGACAATATCTAAAGAACCAACTTGTTGGTATGAAGCAATGAAGAAGAGGTTGAAGTACATTGAGAAGAACAATACTTGGATACTAAGTTAACTTCCATCATACCGCAAACCTATTGTACTAAAATAGGTGTTCAAATTGAAGAAAGATTCAAATGAAAAATAGTGAAGCACTAAGCAAGATTAGTGACTAAAGGCTATGTACAAAGACAAGACATTTACTTTGATAAGGTGTTTGCATCAATTACTAGATTTGACATTATTCAAGTTATTCTTGAAATTGCTACAAATCGAAGTTGGGAAGTACACCATTTAGATGTAAAATCAACATTTTTAATCGAGGATTTAGAAAGAGGAAGTATACGTCACATAACTGGAATGATTTGAAGTACTAAATCAGAAGACAAGGTATATAGATGGTTTAAAGCTCTTTATGTACTATGACAGGCTTCACAAGCTTGGACATTTGATTGGATAGAAGTCTAAAAGAGCTCTTTTAATATATTCAAGAATATGCAGTCTACACCAAAGGGGAAGGAGATGCAAAGGTGATTGTTGGAGTATACGCTGATGATCTCATTGTGATAGAGAGTAACACTGAAGAAGTAAAGAAATTCAAGCAACAGATAATGCCTGAGTTTGACATGAGTGACTTAGATCTACTTTCCTACTACTTGGGGATTGAAGTAGAGCTACAAAAGCGGTGGATATTGCTAAATCGGTCAACGTATGCCAAGAAAATCATGTCTCAATTCGAGATGACGAGTTATAATGCTACAAAATATCTGATGGAGCTAAAAGCGCAGTAAAAGGATCTCAAGTTGAGGTCACATAATACAAAAACATTGTTGGTTATCTTAGATACTTGATGCATACTTTACCAGATCTATCATATGCAGTTGGCATGGTAAGCATGTACATAGAAAGACTTACAGTCATGCAATACAAAACGGTCAAAAAAATTCTTAAATATTTGAGAGGAAAATTTATTTTTGAACTTTCTTATATGAAGGGGCAATAAGAAGTTAATATTTTTAGCTATTCGAACAGTGGTTTAGGTGAAGATCTCTATGGGAGAAGAAGTATCAGTGAAATAACTTTCTACTTCAGTGAGAATTTGGTAATTGAAACTCCCAGAAACAACAGAAAATGGTGGTACTCTCAACGTGTAAAGCGTTTAAAGTCGAATTCATGGTAACCACATTTATAACGTGAGAAGTTATAGTTGAGTAATCTTCTTAACAAATCAACTTTAATTATTTAAATACATCATTTATTTAATCTTAATTGTTTTTAGATTGTATATTATTGAATATAGTAGTAATTTAGATTATTTTTTTTATTTGGTTAGATAACGACAATTTATTTTTCAAATTTCTTAACAATAATTAAATTATTAAATATAAATTTTATTAAAAAAATTTGATCAATTTTTCTTTTATTTTTTATCTGTGTGAAATTTCAAATTTAATTAAATGAATCGCTATAGAATAATCTTGACTCATGTCCAAAGGCAAAGTTTTGAGTTTGAGTTTGGGCTGCAAAATTTGTACAGAAAAAGAAAAGGGACGAATGTACGGGTTTTCGGAACATTTGCCTCTCCTATTGAGAGCCGATTCCAAAGATTCAGTGGAATATATACTCCAAGCCCTCTGGCGAACTCGCAACACTGGTCTTGATGCCACCGACCGTCAAATTCTCCGTCAAATCCTTCATCTTCAGACCGACAATGAACTTGATCCTGTCTGTTAATTTCTTTCTCTCTTATTAATTTACAGATTCTTAATTATTGTATCGGGATTGTACTGAATAAGTAGGTTTTATTATTGAGTGTTTTTCCTTGTTGCTGTGTGTGTAGCTTTTGGTCTGCCTTCGTATTCTAATTAGAAGGTGTGTTTACGAATGTGTTAGTAAGGATGAAATGCACAATCTATTTCCTGTTCAAGTCGTGTTGCCTGAATTGCAAAGGTTATTGACGCTTTTGCTGCAAAAATTCCAAAACGAGTGGCGCGAAGATGCACTACGAGACCAGGTAACAAATTAATGAGCTGCAGTAGCTTGATTTCTATCGCTTTTGGCTTTGTCTCTGGAATCTGGAGAAGAATGATGAAGAGCATACCTTGATTTTTCAGGCCAAGTTACCAGAATCAAGACCAAGGAAGAGGAATTTGGCATCTCGGAACACAGAAGAGACGGATCAGCAGCAGCAGTAGACACTGTTCTCAAGGTATAACAACAACATTAAATATGGTTATAAAACTCAAAGCAGAACAATTACGGATTGAGTATGAAGCTTTAAGAGGCTTAAAGCTCTCCAAGCTTTAAGAGGCTTAAAGCTCTCCTCTGATTAGTTAATACTTGTCATACTTATACTCACATTGGATTAAATGTTTTGCAGAACATTGGATAGTTTCCATTTTATTATCTTACTGTTAATAAATTGTTCTGCAGTCCCTTGTGTAAACCTTAAGTTTGTTACTGGTTTTATTTGGGTAATTCCCCCTTATTGACCCTTTTAGAGCAGGTTTCATTAGCAATGTCAGTACGTTTAGGGAATGATGAAACAGAAACATGAATATTTAATTTTTTTGATGGAAGGAATAAGTTGTATAATGAATCATAGGTGTAAGCAGAGACCTCTGAAATCTCAATAAGAAGGTGGATTCATTATAATTGGTTTATTCCATAGGAAAAAGTTCCTTATTTTCTCCTTTTTTTTTTTTTTTTGCATATTTTAAATTAATTTTAAGACTACCTTTATTTTTATTTACAGTAGATGTAATTTCAAGTCTTTTTTTAATTCCCGTCCAATTAATTCATTGTAGATCCATTGATATACTTACAATACATCTTGTTATAATGTTGCAGGGTGGAAGAAACAAGTAGCATAGCAGATGACATTTTCAGCTTATTGCTTTAATCTGTACAACCCCTACCCCCAGTCCCGTATGTTCATCCTTTAAGTATGAAGGTATTTTGTACTTACTTTAGTTGTGTCGCTATCTCTAATATCAAGGCTTGAATTAGATATCTGACTGAAAAGGGGCTATAGATTGTTGGTCTCTACTTGCCATAAATTAAAAATTAAAAAATTAAAAAATGGTTGTTGGTTTCTTTATTGTGTGTGTGAACATAACCAAGTTTATCTTTAGTCTTTTATTTGTCTCTCCATTGTATATATACTTGCTAAATCTGATTATGTTAACCTAGATCCTTCAATTTGGATGAAAAGCCATTAAAGTCTTGCTGATATATTTTATTTATATTACATATATATAATCTTTTTAATCTCTATACATGAAGAATATCTGAACAACCTGGAGACAATCAGTTTAAGGTTGGATTTGTTTATGCAGTGTAGGTAGATATCTTGGTAACTGGGATACAAAAACTACAATGCACCTGGTTGGTTAGTGTGATAATGCTGAGAGATGCTCATTGTAGGAAAGCTAGTCCTTCTAGGTTTATCTTGCACCTGTAGTTGTTATTCATCCTGAACATGGTTTTTTTGAAGTTATTTCATATTCGTATTATGTTGAATATTTATATTATTGTAACATTTGTTGATTTTCTTAGTAAGGTTTTGTTTCATCTGCAAGAATAGTATGTTCTGAATAGATAAATCATTTAATCTGATGCAAAGAGAGTTTTATATTCATCTATGAGCAATGGTTAAAGAGCTATTAACTTACATTGAGACTCTGTCTTCACTGTTTTTATCACTTTGAGCTTGTCCTTACCTATATGTATATATATAACTGATAGAATAGAACAACAAAGAAAGATAGAATAGTGGGATTCACAGAAGCTGAAGCTTGAAACAGATGCATAATGTTTAATTTTTTCCATGCAAATGACTAATAGTCTGGAAAACTTTTAAATGCCAGTGCATGTTATATTTTACTTGTGTCTGTCTCAAAACTTTTGTGTCTATCTCAAAACTTGTGTCTATCTTATGGTTGCTCATAATTTTACATTCTTTTTTACTCTTCAGTTTGGTTATGTTGTTCATTAATGTCATGAGAAGGAGAAACAAGTTCCAGTGTACATCTCATTCATTCATTTAAAACTATACTAAAGACACTGATTGAACTTGTTTTGATACTTTTTCTTATCTGTATGGGGACAAAGGCAAGAGCCCAACACAGGACTTATTGCTCTAATACTAATGGAGAGCAACTCACTCTAATATCTTGGTCTTGTTCTAAAGTTGATTGAGCTATTTCCTTTTACTCTCTTTCTATATATCTCGAGATGGCTTGCCAATGTTTTCCTTTTGTCCCTGAGAACCATGGAAGGAAAATGAGATATTGTTATTACTTTTTCATCCCTTGAAGAAGCTGAATGAATTGCATTCAAGGGATCATCTGCTTCAACTCAATATCATCCATGTCCAGCATCTCTTGGGAAACAATTATCTGGTAAATAAATGAACACAATTAGTTGTTTCTTTGCCATTGATTAATGTTATGGTGACGTCATAAATTGCATTTAATTCTTAATTTTTTTTCATACTTTATGAATTGTACTTTCTTGTTTTATTCAATAGAGTACAAATGTCATTTTATTATCTTTTGTAATTTAATATCCTCATTAATTAATTTAAAATTATTTATAGGTGAGACTTAATTTTACCAAAAAAAAAAAAACAAAATTTCTCTTTACATTTGTTAAATAATTTTGTAACTTTTGGATGCTATTTACAGTAAACTTTTTCGTTTTATTAAATTGGCGGACATCACAGCCACCTAAACCATGACTAATCCTTCTATTTTTCACGTGTCCACTTCTACCACCATGAATGAATTAAAGAAATTCCAGGTGTTCTTTTCTGTTTATCCGAAATAAAGATGGATAAGAAAATAAGAAAATAAGAAAAGTATACAAGGGATTTTTTATTTATTTATTTTTTTTAATAACAACAACCGGTTAAGAAATCAGTTTTTAATTCTTGAATTCTAATTTTATAAATAGATAAATTTCCTATTACAATTTTTTTTTCCTTTTTATATTAATATATGATATGTGTAATTTCATTCGTATTTTCCTTTTTTTCATTAAAAAATATATATATTCGTACTCAAAGGTTTTTTTAAAAAAACATTTGAACAAGTAAAAAAAAAATAATATATATATATATATATATATATATATGAACGATTTATTGCTGCATGTGTCACTTAGATTAAAGAAATTTTATTGAAAATTTTAAGTGTTAAGATTGTGTTTTTTTTACATTGAATCTTTGATGATAAAATTAGTAATGAATTTTAATTTTTTTTTTAATAAATCAAGAATCAAATAAAATATTTTTTATTACTTTTTAAAAATATAAAATATAATGAGAATAAGATATATCTTGTATTATATGTTACTATTTATATTTAATAATTTCAAGTTATTATTTTAAAATAATGTATGTAGTGTCCTCCTCGATCTACCTTACTTATATTATATAAGAATGGGAGTTTATTTTATTTAATTTTTTTTAAAAAAAATTGTATAGTATTTGAAAATTTAATGAAGTTGATCGAGATGGGTATAGAAATGTCACCGACCTTTTGCATAAAAAACATGAACACGTGGATTTGTGCCTGGGAAAAAGACAAAAAAGTGTTACAAAACAATTATGACGGTTCAAATAAATGCTATTCTGCGTGTTTACCGATCATATGCTTATGGGTTTCGATGCTTTACCCTCTTAGAAAAAAAAATGGAAATAGAAAATATTTCATTTGCTTTGATCTTTGAATCGATTTTTTATTTATTTATGTTTTTAATATTTGTGGGTTTTTCTTTTTTTCTTTTTTTTTAAAGATAATAAATTAGTTTATTACCATCTAACTGATCTTTTATCTTAAAAAAGATTAATTTTTCATCCAATGTAGATTGATTTAAATTTAATTTGAATTAATTTACATAATCAAAAATTCGTTAAAATATAAATAATATCTTATAGCCACTATAAATCTTTTATTACTTATTTCATATTTTAAAAATTAAAATAAATTAATTTAACTTAGTTACTTGAATATTTTAGAAAATTTAAAGAAAAAGATAAAGGAAAAAAGAAAAAGAAAAGTGAAAAGAAAACACGATACATTTTCCTTTTGCTAAATAAAAATAAAAATTAATATAATACATAGTTGGTCGGTTCAATTACTTAATACTTTTATCTTTAATCAATTTAATTTAACGACTATTATTTGAATGCAATTATATTACACTGAAAACTAATTAAAGGATTTTTTAAAATTTTTTTTTCTTTCTAAAATCTAAAGTCTAGAATTCAATCACATCAAGAATGAATAAATAAATCGTACTTAGTTCAGTAGATGTACGTCCATATTCAATACCTCCCCACACTCGATTGGAACACGTCATCACGTGATGACTATTATCTGGCCGGTGCTAAACTTAATTAGCCTAATCCAAGGCAGAATACGATGCTCTTCCACGTGTCTCTCTCTCTTCCTCTCTTTTTCTTATCCTATAAATTTTCAGTCCCTTACATCAAATCACATCAACCACTCTCCTTCAAAATCAAAACCCAGCACCTTTTGTCTCGTTCTTTCTCTCTCTATACACTCACTCCTCCTCCTAATATACATACATATAATATTACTTTCATTCATTTCGCACCATATCTCAACCGTTTTCTCTGATTCTTCCTTAACAAATTCCTCCATTTTTCTTCTGTGATTGGTCAATCATGAGTCGTTTCTGGACTTTCCTCACTTATGTTCATTCAGCTGCCGGGTAATATGCAAGTTATTTTTCTTCTCTGTTAACTTTTTTTTTTTTTTGTTGAAACTTCACTTTCCTAATCCTGAATCTGTTTTTTTTTTTTTTTTCCCTGTTGTTTTTCTCGATTGAATTGGCAGGCCTCTTGTGATGTTGCTTTATCCTTTGTAAGTAGCCGATAAATAATCCTAATCTATCTCTATATATATGTATATATGTATAGTTGATTGATTGCTCTGTTTCGGTACCTTATGGTTTGGAAAATGGAAATTCATCTCTCTGTTTTTGTTTGTCTGTTTGATTTTAGATATGCTTCGGTTTTGGCCATTGAAAGTCCTTCGAAATTAGATGATGAACAGTGGCTTGCATATTGGATTCTCTACTCTTTTCTTACGCTGGTTGAGATTGTACTTCAACCAATTCTCGAATGGTAATATTATATATATATATATATATTTAAACTATTTGCAATTGATGAATAGAGATGATGAAATGAGAATTTACTTGAGTAATTTCTTTTTTTACTGTTCTGGTAGGATTCCAGTTTGGTATACTTTGAAGCTTGCATTTGTGGCGTGGTTAGTTCTACCTCAGTTCCGAGGATCTGCTTTTATTTATAACAAATTTGTGAGGGAGAAGATAATCAAAAGATACGGATTACCTGGACAATCAAAATCTCCGAATTCCAAATCTAAAGCCAATGCCAAAAGCAAATTCGTAGACTTCATTACACCTAAAAAGGTTAGTATTCACATTTTAATTTCTTCTTTTTCTCTGTTTTATCTACCGTCTTAATTTATATCCTCTTATTTATTTTGTAAGCCAGTTATTAATTATCCATTTGGCAATGATGTATATGATGTTTACGTTAATTGATTATTTGGATTTGCAGGGTGAACACGAAGCTTATTGAAGAAAAGAAGATATTACTAAACCATAGAAGGCACTTTTGCTTTTTCCTCAGCTTTTTTCTTTTTTATTTGTTTATTAACGTTTTCTTTTTCGCTTTGTTATTAAACAAAAAAAGGAAAAAAAAAATTATTGTTAATCAGATGTATATGTGGTGGTGAAAACTTGTGTCAAACTTTCTGTGCTAATTACCTTTGTGTATATGGGTATCTTTGTAACTTATTTATGATTTACTTTTTTTTTTTTCTTTTTCCTCAACCTTTTTTCTACTTAAGAAACAATCAACGAACAAAATGATTGTGATGACCAAAATAGTTTACTTAGTTATAATATTAGGAATGGAATTAGGTTAACTTTTGGTGGAGAATTATTTTCAAAGCTTCTAAGAATTGGTATAAATAATTTAAACAAAAATTATATTACAATGAATTGATTGCTTCACCTTTTTGCATATTTGTTTTTCTCATTTGTACTAACCAATATACTAAAAATTAATCCTTACCCATTCCCCCTTGTTCTTCCTCCTTTCTGAAATCATGCCGACACTATTGCAATTACGGTCAATTTTTCAAAAGTATTTATGATCTCAATAAATGTTAGTAATGTGTTGTGCCTTTTCCTTTCCCTTTCCCTTTCAACCCTTCTATTCCTTTTCCTTCTCTCACCGCCATTAGTTTCCTCCACTTCTTCCTTTATATCTTCAACATCTCCGTCATCTATTTTCCTAATTTTTGGGCCACACACACACACACACACACATATATATATATATATATATTAGTTAATGAACTGAAGATTGACAAGTTCAATCCATAAATTATTTATATTTAATAAGTTTTGTTTTTTCTCTAATTTTTAGTTTGACCTTTGTTTGTTGTATGTTTAATTTTTTTTAAAACTTTAAAAAAAGCCATATATATATATATATATATATATATATATATAAAGAAAGAATAAACAAAATGTTTTTATTAAATTCAAATTTTTTTAAAAAATTTCTCTAAATAAATGAGATTATTACCAATTAAATTAAAAAAATTAGAACTAGACCAATTTTTCTTAGTAAATGTATAAATTATTATTTTAAACTTTTTTAACAACAAAATTATGTATATTTAATCTCTACTACAATTAATAAATTTTTTAGATGTTAAAAGTGATTCGCAGTTGGTCGACCAAATATTTAAATATTATTTATAATCTTTTTCTTTCACTCTTTTGACATGTTTACGAATAACTCTATTCCCCCCCCCCCTCAATGGAGCCCAAATATAACATAATTTTGTTTTTTCAAAAAAAAAAATTTTTAAAACATTTTCATCGAACTCATAAATTTTTTTTAAATAAATAAAATTATTATCAATTAAATTTAAAAAATTAGAACTAGACCAATTATTCTTAGTAAATGTATAAATTATTATTTTAAACTTTTTTAACAACAAAATTATGTATATTTAATCTTACTACAATTAATAAATTTTTTAGATGTTAAAAGTGATTCGCAGTTGGTCGACCAAATATTTAAATATTATTTATAATCTTTTTCTTTCACTCTTTTGACATGTTTACGAATAACTCTATTTTTCCCCCCCTCAATGGGAGCCCAAATATAACATAATTTTGTTTTTTAAAAAAAAAAAATTTAAAACATTTTCATCGAACTCATAAACTTTAAACATAAGTGACACTACTTATGTTACTTGTTCAGTCAATCCTAAATTACTCCAATCAAAATCTTCAGCAATTAGAAAACAATAAGCAAAATCATGAACCCTAAAGAATCATAAAATATTTAAATATTAATTAAATTCAAAGATAATAATTCCAAATATACTTTTATTTAAATATTGTCCTTATATACTATATATATATATATATATTGAGAGGTATAAAAATACAAGACAAGTGTAGCCCACCGGGCCGACATGTCGATCCACCTGGCATGTCGAAGCACCCCACTCCGCCATACGCCAATTTCCCACTATGGTCTAAGCTGCTACTCCGCCTTACCTAAAGGGCGAAGTCAGCGACATCCACGGGAGCAAACCACGCACTGGTCACTTTGCGGTAGATCCACTAATCAATCACACTTCTAGAACAGTCTCCGAAGGTCAATATTTGACTCCACAATGGATTCCAGTCAAAGATCTTCTCCAACGTCTTACTAAAGAGGGGGATATCATATATTTTCCACAAAATCTGGTAACCACCAGATTCAACGTAACAAATCACCCGACCTACCTATTCCTAGGGTGGCTTATCCCCTATAAATACCATACCCATGAAGGTAAGGAGGGTAAAATCAGATTACTCTACTAAAATCTCTGTCAAACTATCTACTCTACAGTCAAATTACTGACTTTACCATTGGAGGGTTCATCGGAGACCCTCCACCTTCTGCGTGAACTTTTCTATTTTGCAGGCATAACGTTGCAAGATAGCTATTCTCCCACGACACATAAACAACACTGATAGGGGTATTTGGCAGAGAGAGCATCAGACGACGCCGGTTAATCGACATGTGGCGTCAGACCGATTTTTGACCAATCAGTTTGTTTCCGTTACCGGGAAGTAAGTATTTTACCTTTTCATCTTTCAATAACTCAAGATCAAAATGTCACGGTGATCGAGCGATCGAAGGAGTCGTCCCGATACCACGGTCCCCATGTCCCTCCATGAGACTCATCACGCGGCTCAATCCCCCGTTCCCGATCGACCACAACCACCGTCGGTCGTTGAGCGTTTGGGTCCCCACGGCTCACCCCACCAATCGCCCGACCTCCGTGACCATCTCAACGGAAAGCGGGCTACGGACAACGGACGGGATGAGGAGGTCGAGGACCTACTGAGAGAGATTGAACGGCTCCGAGCGGAGCGTGACCTCTCAAAATAGTGGAGGCAACTCTGTTCCGCATACCATCGCCAAGGCCTTTCGCCCCCTCCCTTTCCCGTCGACGACCGGGACCCCAAGGAGACCCTACCCCCGCGGTCCAGGAATGGAGCGAGTAGGCAGACGAGGGGCCAGAACGCAATCGCAAAAAAATTGCTTCCCTCAACCAGCAAAGTGGGAGAGAGCCAACCATCCAGCCAGCCGAACTGGGAAAAAAGCCGCCACAACGGGCACCGTCCAAAGCAGAACAGACGGGAGCGAAGTCCAAAACAAACCTGAAGAAGTGAAGGGAAGAAGAACCGCCCAACCGACACTAGACCCTTCGCGGAATGGATCCACTTCACCGTACCATACCCACAACTGAAAATTCCGTCATTCATCTTATACTCCGGTCAAAGAAGACCCCAGGAGCACATTTGTAGATACAGGTCCTCCATGGGCCTTGTGACCACCGACGAGGCGATCCTATGCAAGGCCTTCCCCAGCACTCTATCCGACAGGGCCTTGACATGGTTCACCTCACTGAAACCAAGTACTATAGACTCCTGGCGGACACTCGAAAAAAGCTTTCCTGATAAGTTTAGCACAACGGACTGATACGCGAAAATCGTATCACTTTTTTAGCATGTTTTTATGTATGAATTTGGGTGAAATCGAGGGTAATTTGATCTTGATTGTTCATTATTCACTTAATTTCACAGTTTTTATGATTTTGGAAGTGTCAGGTGAAAAGTAGACGAAAACAGCAAATTTTGGGGCAAAAACGCAATTTTTGGAAATGTTGACCCGGTCAAAGGGTCTAGACGGACGTCCAGGACCCGGGACGGGCGTCCCGAGCCGCCAGAAGCTGTCCCACATCGAATTTTTCAGAGATTTTCACTCCGGGAAGCTGCTATAAATACCCCAGGCCTCCAGTAGTTGAATTCATTCCTCTCCACTTGATTTGAGTCATTTAGTGGTGTCCAGTGTACAATTCTCTAGTACACAACTCACTCAGAGACTCGGATCTCAGTTTTCTTTCTTATTAGTGTTTTGTTTTAGTTTCTGAGAAATAGTCTCAGATCTTAGGTTTCTATAGATAGGTTCGTTTATGGTATTCATAGAATACCCGGAATTTCGTTAGGAGATCCTAACCACGGTCTAATCATAACCTGTTTAGTTTAACAGACATCAATTAGTATTGGTGTCTGCCATGCTAGACAAAATAACCTGCTGAACACCTTGCATGTTAGAGTAGTCTAGGGGAAGCCGAGCCGAGTCCGATTATGCCGGCGGTTAGGGCAAGCGGTATGATCCCCGAAGTGACATAGGGCTTTCATGGATGCCTTCGTCCCGAACCGTGAGTAGGGCCGTCATTAAGGTAGGGCGGTTTATTAGAAACCTCGGATGTGGTACGCCTTTAGACACAGGACATAGTTGCAATCCAGGCTAAGACATGTCTAAAATACTCGAATTTAGGTCAATCAACATATAGGAACAGTATAACATAGAATCAGAACTCATCTATAAAACACTTCTAGGATTAATTAGACTTAAACCCAGTGGAGAATGAATCACCCTCTCATCAAAGTATTTGATGCAGATTGCATAACTGGATCATAAGATAGGAGTTAGGATAAAAGGCTAGTTACTACTAAGCCGTTGCCACTTCCCTGGGAGTACGATATTTAACTTAATAAAATCGTAGATACTTTCCAACAGACTAGCTACACGATAGGTACTCTGCCTTAGGTTCTGGCTGATTAAGTGACACCATAGAGACTAAATGTGACAGTTAGTCAATCACAGTCCTTAATTATTCATAATCAACATAGGGTAAAATAACACCTATTTAGCACGTCAACCGGAATCGCATCAGATTTTTTGCGCCGTTGCCGGGGAAATATCATAATGAATTTAGGATTAAAGGCCACAATTCTAGAGACTTATGATAGGTAACGGTAGTAACCTAGACCTTAGACATGCACTTATCTTATACTAGTTAGACAATCAATTTCTGAAATATAGGGTTATCATAACTAATTAATTTTAGATAATATATGAAATTAAGACACTTAGGATAATCAAATTTTAGAAAATTATTCTAAAACCATATTAAGGAAATTTACATGCTTTCAACATAAAAAGAAAAAAAAATTTAAAATCCCAAAAAGAATGTATCTTTCTTGCTCAACGGTGAGTTGTTCCTTTTCCCTATGTCTTGTTTGTTTTAGTTGTTTTCTTAGTTGCTCTTTTTCGTGTTTTTCTTCCTTTACTTAATTTCGAAGAAATAAAAATGGAAATGAGGATAAAATATATTTTCTTCTGAGTTGTAAAATGTTGGCTTAGATTTTTATCGGGAAGAAACTCTATTTTAGAATTTTCTTAGAGTCATGCCGGCCTTATTAGGATGAGTTATGAAATAGTTTTTCCTTAATCGCCAGACCTTTGAATGTTCTATTGGAAAAAGGATGTTCCTTTTGTTTTGCTGATGATTGCATGAGAATTTTTTAAACCAAAAGGAATTACTGCACCCATTATGACATCACTTGATTAAAATCTGCTTTTTGAATGAATATGTGATGTAATGATGTAGTACGGATTGTTTTAGGACAAAAACATGATAAGAAAGTTCATGCATGATAAATTCCAATCTTATCTAGTATTGTCTAGAAACAATAGGTGACACTGATCACTCCAAGATATCTGTGTTCAATAAAACTAATGTTGAACCATCCTTGATTAAGTTAAGTTTTATTGTTACTTGAACTTGATATAGAATGAAGGGATAAGAAAAAGGGTTGAAAATCTAGAAAGCAAACCATTGGTCTAGATTAGAAAACCCCGAGTTAGAGGCTAGTGTAATACTGATAAATTTTTGGATGAAAACTTATTTGCATTGTTTGCTATGTATAATAATTCGCATCTGTGGTTTATTTCAAATTATCTAGTCACTGAATAAGTTCCAAGTGATATGACTTATCAGCAAAAGAAGAAATTCTTTGCTGATTTGAAATATTACTACTGGGCAGTTTCTCTTCTATTTCAAATTTTTGCAGATCAGTTGATCAGAAGATATGTCTCGGAAGATGAAGGACACAAGATTTTGGAGCATTGCCCTAAAGCATCTACGGGAAACCAATTGATGGCTATCAACACTGTCCGGAAAGTGTTGAAAGCAGGATCTTGTTGACCCACTATATTCAAGGATTTTGTATCTCTGATACAGTCTTGCAATGCTTGCCAAATAACAGGTAACACATCCTTCAGAGATCATCTACCCCAACAAGGTACACAAAGTTTTACAATCTTTTTGATATCTGGGGGTATTCATTAAATCCTTTCTTTTTCTTTCCTTTGAAAATAATTACATCATAGTAGTCGTGGAACACTTTTCGAAACTAGCCTGAACCACAGGCATTACCTACTAATAATGTTAAAGTCATGTGCAGATTCTAGTTGTTTTCCAGATTCAGAGTGCCGATGTCTTAGGAAGAATTGTTCATCCTGTGTATCAAATCTGTGAAGTCTGCTAAGTACCACACTCTAGCAGGGATTGCTATGGGAATGAAATACGAACCATTCCAAAAGTGGTTGGAGCAGGTTACTGCAGAATGCTGCTCCAATGGGAAATGCATACAATCCCAGTTGGAGGAATCATACGGGATTTAGTTGAGGAGTAATTCGGAAGCTGGAAACTTTCAGAAGACACCACCACAGCAAAACCCACACTCGCAGAATCAATAGATGAGATACTGGCAACAATTAAAGACAGACCAGTGCAAGCAAGTGATCTACCAAGAGGTAACGAAAGGACGACAGATATAGAGGAATTTGGCATTGTGTCGGGAGCATAGCAATGGAGGAGCTTGCATTCCCTGCATACCAATCAGTTGTGAGAAACTTCCCCGAGGAAGTCTCAAATACTTGGGCCCAGATCTACACAACTGGAGCCCCCTACCACCACAGCTTCGCCAAAACTTCAGGTATCTTTTCTTCCAGTCGAGACTTGCATGCCATACCTTTACTAACAGTGGCAAGAAGGCACACAAATCCCAAGAAGTCTCATTCCTAGACACGTTACTCTTGGACACGGTGCTATGATTGTGAGAAATCTTACAAATGATTCGAGGAAGCAGACCGTAGGGCTCGAGCCATTCATCAAGTGAATAGGCCACTACCTGGAGCTCGACAATGAAGGATCGAAGCTGACATCATCCGTTACAGTATCTAGTGCTTACAGAGTCAAGAATGCCTCATCAATAGCACATGTCTAAGGTGAAGAGCCAATTGACAGATCAGAGAAGACCCTTCTGCTCGCGACATGAAGAGAGTTTTTCTAATCCTCATGTTCCTTTACTTTTATTTTCTTTGTTTGGTGTCCTGTTTTGTTATTTCTTTGGTTGTTTTATTTTCTCTCTTACCCTCAGTTAGTCAAATAAGTGTGGGGTAAGAGTTTTCTATTTTGTTTTTGTTCCTTGTTTTTAAATAAGTGTGGGGTAGTCTAGATATGCCTGAACACTGAGGACAGTGTCAGAAATAAGTGTGGGGTAGCAGTGCACGGTGCACTGTAGCAGAGTGCAAAATTTTTTCGCATGATTTTGCTTGTTTTCACGTACTTTCACACCCTTTCAAAAAAAAATTTCAAAATTTTTCCGTCTTTCAGACGTCTAAATGCAGTATGCTTGGTTAAACAATTGCTTATGTCTATGATATGTAGGTAGTATGTTATGGTTAGTAGGAGATAATTGATAGCTATCTTGGACTAATTGATTAGGAATAAGGGAATTCCTGATAACTGAGCACAACTTTGTCTGGATTAGAGACCTCAACCAATTACTTGTTCAAGACTTAACTAGATAAAATTAGACCAGTTGTGGATATATTGGCAGTTAGGATGACTAGATGAGACTTTGAACTAGAAGTGAAAAGAAATTAAAAGAAGTTAATCAAATAAGGGTAGTTTGCCAGCGGCCTTCGCTACTCGAGCACCACTCCTTCGGGGAATTTAAAGCCTGATGCCCTAAGGTCGTGTAGATCTGGGAGTCATCGGAGTGGGACTCGATACATGGGTAGTTGAAGTTGACGTGTTCTAAGCAGACTCAAAATACCTTGAATCTATAAAGAAAATAACTAAATGCTAAAACATTAAAAATCTGATCACCAAAGCTCAGAACTCAAAAAGTCGTCTGTTGTTAATATGTCTAGCGATAGGTTGAAGTGTTATCTGGTAGTAGTTAAGACAAGAGTACATTGTGTTGACTATCTGGTCTGGACTAGTACACACACTACACATCAGGAAGACCCTGTGACTAAGAAAAAGGTCCAAACTAGTGGTTGAATTGTTTTATGCCTGATCATAACAAGCTACTAGAGACACTTGAGACCTTGTCATAGCAACCTAACCAGACAGACCTGTATTAAGACTGGTCTGAAGAATTTTTGGAATAAAAACATGACTAGGAATTTAAGTAACTTCAGGTAGACTTTGCTTGAGGACAAGCAAAAAGCTAAGTGTGGGGTTATCTGATACGCGAAAATCGTATCACTTTTTTAGCATGTTTTTATGTATGAATTTGGGTGAAATCGAGGGTAATTTGATCTTGATTGTTCATTATTCACTTAATTTCACAGTTTTTATGATTTTGGAAGTGTCAGGTGAAAAGTAGACGAAAACAGCAAATTTTGGGGCAAAAACGCAATTTTTGGAAATGTTGACCCGGTCAAAGGGTCTGGACGGACGTCCAGGACCCGGGACGGGCGTCCCAATCTGGGACGGGCGTCCCGAGCCTCCAGAAGCTGTCCCACATCGAATTTTTCAGAGAGTTTCACTCCGGGAAGCTGCTATAAATACCCCAGGCCTCCAACAGTTGAATTCATTCCTCTCCACTCGATCTGAGTCATTTAGTGGTGTCCAGTGTACAATTCTCTAGTACACAACTCACTCAGAGACTCGGATCTCAGTTTTCTTTCTTATTAGTGTTTTGTTTTAGTTTCTGAGAAATAGTCTCAGATCTTAGGTTTCTATAGATAGGTTCGTTTCTGGTATTCATAGAATACCCGGGATTTCGTTAGGAGATCCTAAGAGGGCTCTAGGCGTTCGAAGAGTCAGTCCACAGGGCTGGGCTTAAGTTGGGTATTAAGGTAAAGCCCAGTTACTAGGATGAGGAAGCGTCCTCCGAAGGTTCTGGTGAGCAGAGTCAGGGCGAGCAATACGACATATACAGCAGTACGCTCCGTCGGCGAGACTATGTAAAGGGTGATTTCTTTATGGCATCAGTCCCCATGTCCCTCTCTTATATGTTGTTATTGTTTTGTTCTAAATACATATTATGAATACGAGATTATGATGTTTATGAATAGTTGTTTTATATGTTGACGTTATTATGTTTTTCCGGAAATAGCCACCTACTAAATATTCACTATGTCTGCATGTTTAATGTGCTCTTTTAAACTAAAGTTAGGGTTATAGACAACTCCTAACCACGATCTAATCATAACCTGTTTAGTTTAACAGACATCAATTAGTATTGGTGTCTGCCATGCTAGACAAAATAACCTGCTGAACACCTTGCATGTTAGAGTAGTCTAGGGGAAGCCGAGCCGAGTCCGATTATGCCGGCGGCTAGGGCAAGCGGTATGATCCCCGAAGTGACATAGGGCTTTCATGGATGCCTTCGTCCCGAACCGTGAGTAGGGCCGTCATTAAGGTAGGGCGGTTTATTAGAAACCTCGGATGTGGTATGCCTTTAGACACAGAACATAGTTGCAATCCAGGCTAAGACATGTCTAAAATACTCGAATTTAGGTCAATCAACATATAGGAACAGTATAACATAGAATCAGAACTCATCTATAAAACACTTCTAGGATTAATTAGACTTAAACCCAGTGGAGAATGAATCACCCTCTCATCAAAGTATTTGATGCAGATTGCATAACTGGATCATAAGATAGGAGTTAGGATAAAAGGCTAGTTACTACTAAGCCGTTGCCACTTACCTGGGAGTACGATATTTAACTTAATAAAATCGTAGATACTTTCCAACAGACTAGCTACACGATAGGTACTCTGCCTTAGGTTCTGGCTGATTAAGTGACACCATAGAGACTAAATGTGACAATTAGTCAATCACAGTCCTTAATTATTCATAATCAACATAGGGTAAAATAACACCTATTTAGCACGTCAACCGGAATCACATCACGGACATAATTCCCAAGACGAGAGGGGACCTCGCCAATGTTAAACAGTGGGATGACGAAACCCTACTTGAATACCTGGAGCGGTTCAAGAAGGTACATGACGAGATCGACGAAATTACCCAGGATACAGCCATCACCTGCTTCAAAGGCAGCTTCCGGTCGAAATGTTGTACACTGAACTCTAACTCCGCAAGCTCGAATCCATTGGCGAAGTGTTCAGTGTAGCCCAAAAAGTCGCCCTAGCCGAAGGAAGCTCTCAAGGATCACACTACCGGAAGAAAGAGAGATACAGAGAAACATCCCCCAGGGCCAACAAGGTAAGAACAGGACGCGAAGGACGGAAGCGGCCACTCCGATGAAATCCAAGGAAAACCTCGTCGCCACCGTTAGGGAGAAGCTCGAAGTGCGCGAGCCTGCACCTGCGCGGACCCCCAGCCGATATATCTAGGACAATGCGAAGTTCTGCGGCTTTCACCAGGACTATGGCCACACGACCGAGAACTGCTATCAGCTCAAGCGGATGATCGAAAGGCTAGTCCGAGGTGAGCAGCAAAAGGAGCGCGAACCGAACAAACAGCCCAAATGAAGGCCCGAACGAGTAATCGAGGTCATAACCCCTCAGTACAAATCCATCAGGAAGATAAAACAAAAGATCTACAATTTGAGTAAGCCTTCTCTCGGGTCCCACTTTGACACATTCCCTCACGAACCAATTATCTTTTCTAATCAAAACCTTGAGCTGAACAAAGAGGCCAGTGTCACTCCCATCGTCCTGGAAGTCGACATGACCAAATAAGGAATCGATAAGTGCCGAGTCAAAAGGGTACTGATCGACACCGGAGCCACCAAGAACATACTGTACCACAAGTGCTTCAAGGAAATGAGAATGAATGACAGCCACTTGAAGCCCAATAACATGGTCCTAGAAGGCTTTACCGCTCACAAAATCAATGTGAAGGAGACGGTCAAGATCAAAGTAACCTTGGGCGCCGACACCTGCACACGAGAAGAAGAAATTAAATTCTACGTGGTAGACATCGACTCCCCTTACAATGCCATACTCGGAACTTTGGCGCATGCAACTTTCGAGCTTGTCATCTCCACTTCGCATCAACAGGTCCGATTTGTAACCAAAGGCGACGTAGGTTACGTCAAGAGCAACCCTAAAAGTCTGCTCACTCACATGATGAAATCCCGACAGCACCTGGAACTTGAACAACCCCCCTCTACAGTCGGATCAATCTTGGCGACCAGAGAGCCGGTGGAAGTCACCACCCTCGCCCAGACGACGCACTCCCCAGTCGGGGACAATCCCGAGACAAAGAAGTTCGACGAAGTCGCTATCCACCCTGACTACCCCTACCAAAAGGTCCAGATAGGGAGCGAGATGACACCGCTAATGAAGGAAGAGATGATCCAGTTACTCTTTACCCACCTTCGCAACTTCGTCCGGCGTACACAGGACATGCCTGGAATCTCCCCAAACATTACCGAGCACAAGCTTAACATCGATCCCACATTTAAACCAGTCAAACAAAAACCCAGACAGTTCGGGAATGACAAACTCAAAGGAATCCAAGCTAAAGTCCAAAAGCTACTGGAGTCAAAGTTCATTCGCGAAGTCCAGTACCCTTCGTGGCTAGCCAACGTGGTAATGGTCAAGAAGGCAAGTGGGAAGTGGAGAATGTGTGTGGACTACACAGACTTAAACAAAGCATGCCCAAAAGACTACTACCCCCTACCCCGCATCGACGCTCTCGTAGACTCCACGTCATGATACGAATTCCTTAGTTTCATGGACGCATTCTTCGGCTATCATCAAATCAGAATGAGGTCCCAGGACCAAATCTACACTTCTTTCCAAGCCGCAGGAGCCATCTACTGTTACGACATGATGCTGTTGGGACTCAAGAACGCGGGAGCCACTTACCAAAGAATGATGAACAAAATCATGCGAACACACATAGGCCGAAACGTGGAAACATACGTGGATGACATGGTCGTCAAGACCAAACGAGGCCATTCTCACTTAGACGACTTAGAGGAAACATTCGCCACCCTTTCGGAGTATGGACTGAAGCTAAACCCAGTGAAGTGCATGTTAGGAGTAAAATCAAGGAAGTTCCTCGACTTTGTAATGTCAGAACATGGCATCGAAGCCAACCCTTGCAAGATCGAAGCGATACGGGACTTAGCCGACTCAACGGCTACATCGCCGCCCTAGGGAGATTCGTATCCAAGTTCGCCGAGAGGTGTATGCCGTTTTTAAAGCCTTAAAGACTGTCGGAAAGACCTTCCGATGGAGCAAGGAATGCACTAAGGCCCAGGAAGATTTAAAAAACTATTTGGCAGACCCGCCCCTGCTAAGTGCACCCACATCAGGCGAAGTCCTGTACCTGTACCTGTCAGCCTTGCAACAAGCAGTCGCTTCTGCCCTAATTCGGGAGACGGATGGCCAACAGTTTCCCGTCTGCTTTGTGAGCCGAGTTCTAAGGGATGCCGAAGTACGCTACACGTATATTGAAAAATTAGCCTACGCTCTGGCCATCAGCACCTGAAAGCTCCGAGCATACTTTGAATCTCACTCTGTGGTCATCTACACCAACCACCCTCTGAAGCAGATTTTTCACAAACTAGACCAATCAGGGAGGATGCTTAGGTGGTCCATTGAACTCTGCGGCCTGGACCTAACCTTTGCACCCCGAACTGCAATAAAGGCTCAGGCTCTATCAGATTTTTTGGCCGAACTGTCCTTCTCCGAAGCCATCTCCGACGAAGGAACAACATCCACCCCCCGGTGAACGAGGCATGGACAATGATGGTCGACGGAGCGGTAAACGCAAAGGGGGTCAGAGTAGGGGCCACCATAAGATCACCCTCTGGGCAGCACGAAGAGTTCCGGAGCATTCGGCTCGACTACCCCCTGTCCAACAATCAGGCAGAGTACGAGGCCCTGGTAATCAGAATGTAGTGGGCCTTAGACTCAGGAGTAAGATCACTCAAAGTCTTCAGCGACTCCCAAGTTGTAGTGGGACAGGTTAACAGTGAATTCACAGTCAACTCTGACAACCTAAAAGGCTACACCGAAAGAGTAGCCCAACTGGCCGCCCAGTTTCAACACTTCGCCCTGGCGAAGGTGGATCGCAGCAACAACAAAATGGCAGACAAATGAGCCAAGATAGCATCTGGAGAGACTCCCAATGACTTAGGAGTCCCGGTAGATCGACTCTCCGCTCCAGAACACATATCCCCGGTACTAACTTCGACCCTCGACTCCCCTACGTGGATCGACGAGCTGAAGGACTTCATATCCTCAGATATCCTACCGGAGGATAAGGCTAAAGCCAGACAAATCTGCAAACGCGCGGCCCGGTACACAGTGCTCAATAATATCTTGTATCCCCGCTCTTTCTCCAAACCACTCCTCCATTGTGTCCCGCCCAGCCTCACTCGGGCAATTCCGGAAGAACTACATGAAGGAGTCTGCGGTGGACACCCCGGATCAAGACTCCTGGCAGAAAAAGTGATCAACCAAGGCTATTATTGGATGGCACTGCGAAAGGATGCGGAAAATTACGTAAAACGTTGTGACACTTGGCCAGAAGTTTGGCAAAATTCCCCGCTTACCGGCAGTACCACAAACACCTGTCCTGGCAGTCTGGCCCTTAGACATGTAGGGAATCGACCTGATGGGCAAGTTCCCCAAGGCCCGTGGGAATCACGAGTACTTTATCCTGGCCGTAGATTACTTCTCCAAATGGATCGAAGCGAAGCCCTTGGCCTCGCCCACAGAGGAAAATACACTCAACTTCCTCCACGACTTCGTCCTGTGCCGGTATGGAGTACCACGAGCCATTGTATCTGACCACGACACTCAGTTCACCACCAAGTTTATGGCGGAGTGCTCCCGCCTAGGGATCAAACGCTGGAAATCGTCTGTTGCACACTCTGAAGGAAACGGACAGGCCGAAGCCACCAACAAATTGGTCCTCGCCGCACTGAAAAAGAGTTTGGAAGGGAAGTCCAACAAATGGTTTGATGAACTCCTGGCCACATTATGGGTAGTGCGAACTTCGGCTAGGGGCCCCACGAGAGAAACAACTTATGCTCTTGTCTTTGGATCAGAGGCAGTCTCACCAGCCAAGCTCGCACTCTCATCCTACAGAATTTCTACATACGACGAGGACAGTAACAAGCGCCAACGCTGCTTAGATCTGGACGTGCTAGAAGAAAAACGAGTAAGTGCCCGGTTAAGAGCAGAAAAATTTAAATTAACAACCAAACTCACCCACGACAAAAATTTGGTTAAAAGACTATTAGGCGTCGGAGACTGGGTACTCAGAAAGATCGAGTGGACCGCCAGACACTTCACAACAAATAAATTCACACCAAATTGGGAAGGCCCGTACCTGATCAAAGACCAAGTACACCAGGGAATATTTCACCTCATGGACCAAGAAGGAACAACGCTTTCCAAACCCTGACACGCCAACCACTTGAAGAAATATTTCATCTGAATTCTCCCAAAGCCTACAGCGGAGTCACCCAAATCAATAGACACTTTGCACCAAGACCACGTCTGGAAGCAACCCATCACAAGATAGGTCATTATAATTTCCCTTCATTTACTCGTCGAAGTCATCATATTTTACTGAAGTAATTTAACTTTGGATTCAAGCTATTGTTTTAAATGTCATATTACACTTGGGTGAAGTAATATTACTTTGGTTCCAAATGGGTGCATGGTTACCGGAGTCAAGTTACTTATTAAAGGTTCGAGTTACTTTTACTTAAGGGTTCAAGTTACTTATTAAAGGTCCAAGTTACTTACTCGGGTCATTAGTGGAAGAAGCAAAGTGCTCATTAACAGATACCGAGTTACGATAATGCGAAGTAAAAAGAAGAAGTTCAAACAAACAACAAAATTCATTGATGGTTAAAACAAAACTATACATAAATACAAACTATTACACCGAAGGGGGAGCATCGACCAAAGGAGGAACAACTTCAGTCGAGCCCTCTACATCTACAATAATTATGGCCCTCTCAATCACCTCGGGCTCAGCTGTCACCGCGGGCTCTTCGGTAGCCATTGGAGTATCAGCCGGGGTAGAAAATGCAACTGGAGTGGCCTCAGTAGCAGTGACTTCCCCCTCCTCAGCTTCCCCCCTCAGCCTCTCACATAGCTCCTCCAGAGAGGGGTGGACAGGTGTAGGTGGACTCCACTGCCTTCCCTCCTTTTGGTCGTAGGTAGCGATCTCCACCAGTTCACTCTCCGTGAACGGGACGAAGTCACACCCACTTCTGAAGTCAGGGTTGGCATAAGTGCCCTCAAAAACCCTACATAACAGCGCCTTGTCAGGGATGAGGTGATGGAGGGATCGGAGTGCATGAGCATGGGACCAAATCACACCCACTTCTGAAGTCAGGATTGGTATAGGTGCCCTAAAAAACCCTACATAACAGCGCCTTGTCAGGGATGAGGTGATGGAGGGATAAGAGTGCATGAGCATAGCCCCGTCCGTAGAAGTCGCTGGCTTGCTGGTAGACCTCATCATCATACTCCTCGGAGCCCCGGTACTCGTCCACCACCTGAGCAGTATACTCTGCGGACTCCAAATAGGGCACCATGGACTCGGTTGCACGCCTCTTCGACCCCTCCTCCTTCATCCGCTTGTCAAGGTCGCGGAGTTGGACCTTCAAATCCTCATTTGCCCGTTGGAGGGACATCAAACTCGAAGACTGCTTGTCCTTCTCCGCAACAACCAAACCAAAGCCACGTTCTCTTCGGCTGAGTGGAGCTTCCCCTCTGCAACAACCAAGGATTGGTCCTTGGCGGAGAGCTGATTCTCCAATTCCACACACCTCTTCTCCAGGACCTCCACCTGAACTCGCGAAGTGTTGGCCAAAGAAGCTACCCTGGAGAGATGAGTGATGTAGGCAGAAACCTGAAAAAACAAACAATGAGAAGGATGAGAAAAAGGATAACGAAAAGGAAAAGTGCAACTACTTCGTCGAGACACCCTACCTGGGATAAGTGGGCTCCAATATGCCCAACAGTGTCCTCCACACCCATCGTAGCCCATCGAAGATTTTGCGATAGGTCAGAGTCCATGGCCCTATACAGAATTGCCTTTCCCAAAAACCTCCCCGACCTATGGTTGGACAATGGAAGGTTCGTCAGGGGAGGTGTGGCACGTTGGACTTCGAGGGCCAAGCTTTCCAAGTCCCTCCGGGAGTCTAGCGCCTTGAAGCCCTCCTGGGTCCAGGGACAAGACGGAGTCCCAGGAGAAGCCCCACCCTGCGACTCCCGGAGAGCCACCCGTTGCGCCGTGGCAAGAGCAGCCTCTCTGAGCTCCAAAGACTCCGACAGTCTGATGCCCTGTGAAACCCTCTTTCTAACCGGCTCTAGCTCGCCCCCATCTCGGGTACGCTTGGCCGGAGCAGTGGAACGTAGGGGCTCCTTCCCCTTTGACCGGTCCTGCGGACAGGGTGGTTGTGGTGAATACCCAACAGGAGAACGGGCCGAAGCAGCAGGGCTAGCGGTGTCAGTCGACGAGGTCACCGCAGCCAATGAGAGGGCAGTTCGGTCCATAGCACGGGCCGAGTTCACAGCAGCTCGCTGCATTGCAGCACCCCGGGCCCGCATCTCTGCTTCGCGGGGTTCCATGAAGTTCATCGGCATGTCTGTCGAAGCCAAACAAAAAGAGGTTAATAAATGAGGATCCAAATCAAAATCCAAGTAAAAGGACTCAAAAAAAAAAGTGTGTCTGATCTACCCTTCGCCACAGGGCAACCTGCACTCTGGGGATTGGAACACTCCGGGCACTCATTAGAGAAACCCCCCCCCCCCCGGGTGTAGCCTCCACACCGGGTATTCCTCACTATCCTCGAGCCCAAGATCTCTCCAGCGGTCATCCACTACCTCCCCACCTATCCCGCAGGCATAATGACTCACACTAGCAAGAAGTTCGCTAGTCAGGAAAATCTTAGTCTGAGTCCTACGGCTATATCCTAACTCACTCCGAACATAGTCTAAAAACTTCCTATCAGATTCGGAGTACTTGGTGTTCTTCTTCACGAGGGATGATACGCGAAAATCGTATCACATTTTTAGCATGTTTTTATGTATGTTTTAATGTGAAATCTAGGGTAAATTGACATTAATTGTTTATTATTTACTTGATTTCACGGTTTTTATGATTTTGGAAGTATCAGGTGAAAAGTAGACGAAAACAGCAAATTTTGGGGCAAAAACGCAATTTTTGGAAATGTTGACTCGGTCAAAGGTCCGGGACGGGCGTCCCGAACCCGGGACGGGCGTCCCGACCCAGTCAAACCGCCAGGACGGGCGTCCCGAACCTGGTCAACGAATCAGGACGGGCGTCCCGAACCGGGACGGGCGTCCCGAACCGCCAGAAGCTGTCCCACATCGAATTTTTTGGAATTTTTCACTCCAGAAAGCTGCTATAAATACCCCAGGCCTCCAACAGTTGAAATCATCCCTCTCCACTCGATCTGAGTCATTTAGTGGTTTCCAGTGTACAGTTTTCCAGTACACAACTCACTCAGAGACTCGGATCTCAGTTTTCTTTCTTTTTAGTGTTTTGTTTTAGTTTCTGAGAAATAGTCTCAGATCTTAGGTTTCTATAGATAGGTTCGTTTCCGGTATTCATAGAATACCCGGGGTTTCGTTAGGAGACCCTAAGAGAGCTCTAGGCGTTCGAAGAGTCAGTCCACAGGGCTAGGCTTAAGCCCAGGACGTAAGGTAAAGTCTAGCTACTAGGCTGAGGAAGCGTCCTCCGAAGGTTCTGGCGAGCAGAGTCAGGGCGGGCAATACGACGTATACAGCAGTACGCTCTGTAGGCGAGACTAAGTAAAGGGTGATTTCTTTATGGCATCAGTCCCCATACCCCTCTCTTATATGTTTTATTGCTTTGTCCTAAACATCAATTATGAATATCAGATTATGATTTTATGAATAGTTGTTTGTATGTTGAAGTTATTATGTTTTTCCGGAAATAGCCACCTGCTAAATAATCATTATGTCTGCATGTCTAATGTAGTTTTTTTAAACTGAATTAGGGTTATAGACAATTCCTAACCACGGTCTATTCATAACCTGTTTAGTTTAACAGGCATCAATTAGTATTGGTGTCTGCCATACTAGATAAAATAACATGCTGAACACCTGGCTTGTTAGAGTAGTCTAGGTAGGCTGAGTAGAGCGTTATGCCAGCGATTACGAGCCTTCAGAGTGATCCCCGAAAGTGACATAGGGCCTTCATAACTGTCTCGTTCGTACCGTGAGTAGGGCCGTCTACCTTAACGCTAGGGGGCGGTAGCATAGAGACTCAGATGTGGTAAACCTTTAGACACAGAACATAGTTGCATTCCAGGCTAAGATATATCTAAAACACTCGAATATAGGTCAATCAACATATAGGAACAGTATAACATAGAATCAGAATTCATCTTTAAAACACTTTTAGGGTTAATTAGACTTGAACCTAGTGGAGAATGGATCACCCTCTCATCAAAGTATTTGATGAAGATTGCATAACTGGATCATAAGATAAGAGTTAGGATAAGAGGCTAGTTACTACTAAGCCGTTGCCACTTCCCTGGGAGTACGATAATTAACTTAGTAAAATCGTAGATACTTTCCAATAGACTAGCTACACGATAGGTACTCTGCCTTAGGTTCTGGCTGATTAAGTGACACCATAAGACTAAATGTGACAATTAGTCAATCACAGTCCTTAATTATTCATAATCAATATAGGGTAAAATAACACCTATTTAGTACGTCGGTCGGAATTCCCATCAGATTTTTGGCGCCGTTGCCGGGGAAATATCATAATGAATTTAGGATTCCTGATCAAAATTCTTGAGACTTATGATAGGTAACGGTAGTAACCTAGACCTTAGACCAACACTTATGTTATACCAGTTAGACAATCAGTTTCCGAAATATAGGATTATCATAACTAATTAATTCTAGATGTTATCTGGAATTAAGACACTTAGGATAATCAAAATCTAGAAAATTATTCTAGAACCATATTAAGGGAATTTAATTGCTTTCGAAATATTTAAAATCCGAAAAAAAAATTGTACTTTTCTTGTTTAACGGTAAGTTATTCTCTTTTCCCTATTTTGTGTTTTCTCCTGTGAATAGTTGTTTTGTTTTGTTTTCTCTTTCGTCCAAGTTTTTCTTTAGTTTTCACTCTCCCTGTAACCTCACTAACCAGTTTGCTCAGGCTAAAACGTGTTCTTCTCTGTAGTTGCATGACTCGATCTTCAGAAGCTAACCTTGAAACACCAGTTGAAAATCCTGAACGAATCATCGCACAGCTAATAGGCGAAGAACAGAAATGGCTGCTGAAAGACCTACCCTTGAATCCTACATCCAGCCACAGACTATCCCAGTCTCATCGCCATCCGAATCCCTGGGAACCCTCGCTATGATCTGAAACCGAATGTGATCCAGCTGATTATAAATCGAGTTCAGTTTGGAGGAACTGCAGCCGAGAATCCGCTGGAACACCTATCTGATTTCTCTTCTTCTGCGAAGGCCTCAAGGGAGATCATACTGCAGAAATAACTAACTCAACCTTTTCCCTACTCACTTAGGGACAGAGCTAAGAGATGGTTGGCCCAGCTACCTACTAACTCCATCACCTCATGGGACGAGTTAAGCAAAGCCTTCCTAGAAGAGTACTACTCTGCAGCAAGAGTCCTAGAATATCGAAGGGCTCTGTCTAGTTTCACTCAAGCTGCTGATGAGACAGTATCGAAGCTTGGGACAGATTCAAGGAGCTACTCAGGCTCTGCCCCCAACATGGACTTACGAGGCATTGCTGATCAGCAATTTTACGGGGGTATGTCAGACATGGGTAAGCAAATTCTCGATGGACTCAATCCCCAGAGCGGTTTCAATGGAATGAGTGATGTAGATGCTAGAAACGCTCTGGAGAGACTCTACAGGAACAGCAAGAATTGGCGCACAAGTGGCCGAGCTAAGAAGCAACCAGTAAATGCGGTCGTTGCCTCCACTGATGATCAATTTGAGGCACTGAAGGCCAGCATTACTAATCAGCTGAATGCTTTCCAACAAGGGAAAGCATTCAGTCAGTATACCAAGTCTGCGAGTTTTGCCAAGGACCACATTTCAGTGGGGATTGTTATGGTAATGGGATATTAACTGTCCCAGAAGAGATGGAACAAGTGGACGCAGTAAATTCTGCTCCTATAGGAAATACCTACAATCCCACTTGGAAGAACCATCCGGGATTTAGCTGGAGAAACAATCCCGGGACTACTAACTTCCAGAAAAGAGTACCTCAGCAACTGCCATATCCGCAGAACCAGCAAGTTGCTCTGCCTGCACCAAGGAACTACATGTTCCAGCTGATCCCATGCAAGAATTCAGAGACATGCTGAAGAGCATTTCCGACTCCAACAAGGAAATGATAGAGTCCAACAGAAAGATCAGAAGCTCACGCAGAAAGAATCCAGCAGAACGAGAATAGACAGAAGCAGACCGAGCAAACAATCAGAAACACACAAGCTGCTATACAAACTTTAGAGAGGCAATGGGTCAGCTATCCACCCATTTCTCTCACAGGTCCCAGGGAACGCTACCAAGCAACACTGAGACCAACCCTCAAACTGAATGCAAGACCATCACTCTAAGATCTGGTAAAATTCTATCTCCATCTCCACCCAAACATCTGACCCTCCTATTCTTGTGCAGGAACCAGAAGAAGGCTCCAAGGACCCAACGCCGACGGATGTCGAGATCGAAGTAGCAAGGAAAGGGAAGACGGAGTTTATTCCTGAGTACCGGCCAAAAGTACCTTACCCTGCCAGACTTATGCACAATAAAGATAAGGAGCAATTTGAAAAGTTTCTTAGGAATTTTAGTCAGATTCATGTTAATTTACCTTTACTTGATGTTATTTCTGAAATGCCAAAGTATGCTAAGTTTTTAAAAGAAGTTGTTAGTAATAAAAGAAAATTTGACATGGACAAGGTGGTTCTTAATGAAGAATGTTCGGCGGTTCTGTTGAATAAACTACCGTCTAAACAGAAAGATCCTGGTTGTTTTACCTTGCCATGTACAATTGGAAATATTACTAACATGCATGCATTAGCAGACTTAGGAGCTAGTTAATCTTATGCCATCTAGTTTATTTGATAAATTAGGATTGCATGATTTGAAAACGACTAGGATGTGCATACAACTTGCAGATAGGACAGTCAAAATCCCCAAGGGAATAATTGAAGACCTCTTAGTAAAGGTGGAAAATTTGTGTTTCCTGTGGATTTGTTGTCATGGACATGAATGGGGAAGGAGGAGTGCCCCTGATCCTAGGTCGACCATTTCTAGCTACCTCAAAAGCATTAATAGACGTCAGTAATGGTCAAATCAAGTTAAGGGTAGGAAATGATGACATCACTTTTGATTAAATGAGACCCTTAGGTATCCCATGCATTTAGATGATACTTGTTTTTTGTGGATGCCATGGAACACTTGATTGCAATTAACGTGACAGACCTATGCTCAAACTATCAAGTTCTAAGTGAGGACTCCCTAGAATTAGAGGAGTCTGAACTTAGCTCTTCTGAAAATGAAATTACTTCTGATAGTTTCACTGAGATAGGTGATGATGAGATGAAGAAAGAACGAACCTCGTTTGAAGATCCACCAGACTTGGAACTGAAGGAACTACCCACTCATCTGTGCTACGAATTCCTAGATGACAACAAGAAACTTCCCATTATTCTTGCAGCTGATCTGACTGCAGAACAAAGGAAGCTGACTGTGGACATGTGCAGAAAGCATAGAAGAGCCTTTGCCTACAAAATTGCAGATATCCCAGGTATTAATCCAAGCTTTTGTTCGCATAAGATTCTTCTAGAAAATGAATATAAGCCATGTGTGCAACCTCAAAGGAGGTTGAATCCTAATGTGTGTGATGTGTTAAGAAAGAAGTCATTAAACTGTTAGATGCAGGACTTATCTACCCTATCTCAGATAGTGAGTGGGTAAGCCCGGTGCAGGTAGTACCTAAGAAAGGCGGTATAACAGTTGTTAGGAATGAGCATAACGAACTAATCCCTACTAGAACTGTAACTGGTCATCGTGTATGCATAGTATAGAAAATTAAATACGGCCACACGAAAAGATCACTTCCCCTTCCTTTTATTGACCAAATGTTAGAAAGATTATCTGGACACATGTTTTATTGCTTTCTTGATGGGTTTTCTGGTTATTTTCAAATTCCTATTTCCCCTGAGGACCAGCATAAAACTACATTCACATGCCCTTTGGAACATTTGCATATAGAAGGATGCCTTTTGGTTTGTGTAATGCACCTGCTACATTTCAACGTTGTATGACTGCTATCTTTGAGGACATGTTAGGAAAATCTATGGAAGTATTTATGGATGACTTTTCTGTTTTTGGTAATTCATTTGAGGTTTGTCTAAAGAACTTGGAGTTAATGTTGAAACGTTGTATAAAATCTAACCTGGTTTTAAATTGGGAAAAATGCCACTTCATGGTAAAAGAGGGAATCGTTTTAGGACATAAGATCTCACACCTAGGTATGGAAGTAGACAAGGCAAAAATTGAAGTTATTTCGAAACTACCTCCTCCCAAAAATGTGAGAGCCGTTAGGAGTTTTTTGGGACACGCTGGCTTTTATCGTAGGTTCATAAAAGATTTTTCATTAATAGCCAGACCGTTGACCAATTTACTCGGAAAAGATGTTCCATTTGTCTTTGATGAGAAATGTCTAAAAGCTTTTAATAGACTTAAGGAACTCTTAACTACTGCACCTATCATGACGTCACCAGACTGGAGCCTACCTTTTGAGCTTATGTGTGATGCTAGTGACTTTGCAGTAGGAGTAGTTTTAGGACAAAGACATGATAAGAAGTTTCATGTAATATATTATGCTAGTAAAACCTTAACTGACGCTCAGGAAAATTACACTACGACAGAAAAGGAATTATTAGCAGTAGTATATGCTTTTGACAAGTTTCGATCTTATCTAGTCCTATCTAAAACTATTGTTTATACTGATCATTCTGCACTAAAATATTTGTTCAATAAAACCGACGCAAAACCAAGATTGATTAGATGGGTTTTATTGCTTCAAGAATTTGATATAGAAATTCGGGATAAGAAAGGGGCAGAAAACTTAGCCGCAGACCACTTGTCTAGGCTGGAAAATCCGACCCTAGAAGCCATTGATGAGACAATCATATCTGACAAATTCCCGGATGAGAATTTATGTACATTGTTTGCTGTCTTCTCACCCCCTTGGTTTGCAGATATAGCAAATTACTTGGCAGCCCGGACTCTCCCTAGTGATATCACTGCTCAACAAAGAAGAAAATTCTTTGCTGACCTAAAATATTACTATTGGGAAGATCCTTTTCTATTTAAAATATGTGCAGATCAGATGATCAGAAGATGTGTATCTCAAGAAGAAGGTTTCCAAATTCTGGAACATTGTCACTGCGGACCAACAGGCGGTCACTTAGCTGCAGCCAATACTGCCCGAAAAGTATTAGAAGCAGGCTTTTACTGGCCCACCATATTCAAAGACGCCGCAGCATTTACAGGATCGTGCGATGCCTGTCAGAAAGCGGGAACCATATCTTCTCGAGATAACCTACCCCAACAGGTAATTCAAAGTGTAGAAATATTTGACATATGGGGTATAGATTTCATGGGTCCGTTTCCTCCCTTTTTGGTATGAAGTACATCTTAGTAGCTGTAGAATATTTTTCAAAATGGCCTGAGGCACAGGCCCTACCTACTAATGATGCTCGAGCCGTATGCAGATTCCTTAAGCAGATTTTCGCCAGGTTTGGATGTCCAAAAGCCCTAATCAGTGATCGAGGTACGCACTTCTGCAACTCTCAATTGCAGAAAGTACTCCAGCATTACGGAATTCAGCATCGCATTTCCACAGCCTACCATCCTCAAACCAACGGGCAGGCTGAGGTAACCAATAGGGGAATAAAGAGAATCCTAGAAAAGACCGTAGGTGTTAACCGTAAGGATTGGTCCAATAAACTGGAGGATGCATTATGGGCCTTCCGTACAGCATACAAAACCACTACGGGGTTCTCACCCTATCGACTAGTCTACGGAAAAGCATGTCACCTTCCGGTTGAACTTGAACATAAAGCTTACTGGGCAGTACGAAAATGCAATCTCGACGATAATTTGACTAAGGAACACCGGATTTTACAACTCAACGAATTGGATGAGTGGAGGCTCAAAGCCTATGAGAATTCACATCAGTTCAAAATGACAAGTAAACTCCGGCATGATAGACGACTCAGAGGCCAGAAAAATTTTGAACCAGGTGATAAGGTATTGTTGTACAACTCACGTTTAAAGTTTTTCCCAGGAAAGCTGCGTAGCTATTGGTCAGGACCATTCACAATCACGGAAGTATCCCCTTTCGGAGCAATGGACATCATGGATTCTGACGGTATTATTCAAAAAGTAAACGGACAACGACTGAAGATTTACAAAGAGCCGTTTGACTCGTCCGAGCAGATTGTGGACTTCACAGACTAAGGGAGTATCTCTTTCATTTTATTTCTTGTTTTGTTATTTCTAGAGTCTATCTTACCCGTAATTAGTTGAATAAGTGTGGGGTAAGAACTTTTGTGTTTTATTTCTTGTTTTCAAATAAGTGTGGGGTAATTAGATATGCATGAACACTGAGGACAGTGCCAGACTTAAGTGTGGGGTAGCAGTGCACGGTGCACTGAAGCAGTTTGAAAAAACAAAAATTTGCATGCTTTTGCTTGTTTTCCCCATATTTTCACAACCTCCCAAAATTTTTCAAAATCTTTCCGTCTTTCAGACTTCTAAATACAGTATGCTTGGTTAAACAAATTGCTTATGTCTATGATATGTAGGTAGTATGTTATGGTTAGTAGGCGATAATTGATAGCTATCTTGGACTAATTGACTAGGAATAGGGAATTCCTGATAACTGAGCACAACTTTGTTTAGATTAGAGACCTCAACCAATTACCTATTCGAGACTTAACTAGATAAAATTAGACCAGTTGTGGATATATTGGCAGTTAGAATGACTAGATGAGACTCTGAGCTAAAAGTGAAAAGAACTTAAGAAAGTTAATTACAATAGGGTAGTTTGCCAGCGGCCTTCGCTACTCGAGCACCACTCCTTCGGGGAACTTAAAGCCTGATGCCCTAAGGTCGTGTAGATCTGGGAGTCATCGGAGTGGGACTCGCTACATGGGTAGTTGAAGTTGACGTGTTCCAAGCAAACTCAAAATACCCTGAATCCATAAAGAAAATAACTAAGTGCTAAAACATTAAAAATCTTATCACCAAAGCTCAGAACTCAGAAAGTTATCTGTTGTCAGTATGTCTAGCGATAGGTCGAAGTATTATCTGGTAGCAGTTAAGATAAGAGTTCATTGTGTTGAATATCTGGTCGAGACTAGTACACACACTACACATCAGGAAGACCCTGTGACTAAGAAAAAAGTCCAACCTAGTTGTTGATCTGTTTTCTGCCTGATCATAACAAACTACTAGAGACATTTGAGACCTTGTCATAGCAACCTAACCAGTCAGACTTGTGTTAAGAATTGTCTGAAGA
The DNA here is from genome assembly GCA_027405835.1 of Asclepias syriaca. Lineage (NCBI taxonomy): Eukaryota > Viridiplantae > Streptophyta > Magnoliopsida > Gentianales > Apocynaceae > Asclepias > Asclepias syriaca. The sequence continues at coordinate 13,864,065 of CM049933.1, forward strand.
ATTTTTGGAATAGAAACATGACTAGGAATTTAAGTGACTGCACTACGGTTTAGAATCATTAACTCCATGTAGACTTTGCTTGAGGACAAGCAAAAAGCTAAGTGTGGGGTTATCTGATACGCGAAAATCGTATCACATTTTTAGCATGTTTTTATGTATGTTTTAATGTGAAATCTAGGGTAAATTGACATTAATTATTTATTATTTACTTGATTTCACGGTTTTTATGATTTTGGAAGTATCAGGTGAAAAGTAGACGAAAACAGCAAATTTTGGGGCAAAAACGCAATTTTTGGAAATGTTGACTCGGTCAAAGGTCCGGGACGGGCATCCCGAACCCGGGATGGGCGTCCCGACCCAGTCAAACCGCCAGGACGGGCGTCCTGAACCGGGACGGGCGTCCCGAACCGCCAGAAGCTGTCCCACATCGAATTTTTTGGAATTTTTCACTCCAGAAAGCTGCTATAAATACCCCAGGCCTCCAACAGTTGAAATCATCCCTCTCCACTCGATCTGAGTCATTTAGTGGTTTCCAGTGTACAGTTTTCCAGTACACAACTCACTCAGAGACTCGGATCTCAGTTTTCTTTCTTTTTAGTGTTTTGTTTTAGTTTCTGAGAAATAGTCTCAGATCTTAGGTTTCTATAGATAGGTTCGTTTCCGGTATTCATAGAATACCCGGGGTTTCGTTAGGAGACCCTAAGAGAGCTCTAGGCGTTCGAAGAGTCAGTCCACAGGGCTAGGCTTAAGCCCAGGACGTAAGGTAAAGTCTAGCTACTAGGCTGAGGAAGCGTCCTCCGAAGGTTCTGGCGAGCAGAGTCAGGGCGGGCAATACGACGTATACAGCAGTACGCTCTGTAGGCGAGACTAAGTAAAGGGTGATTTCTTTATGGCATCAGTCCCCATACCCCTCTCTTATATGTTTTATTGCTTTGTCCTAAACATCAATTATGAATATCAGATTATGATTTTATGAATAGTTGTTTTGTATGTTGAAGTTATTATGTTTTTCCGGAAATAGCCACCTGCTAAATAATCATTATGTCTGCATGTCTAATGTAGTTTCTTTTAAACTGAATTAGGGTTATAGACAATTCCTAACCACGGTCTATTCATAACCTGTTTAGTTTAACAGGCATCAATTAGTATTGGTGTCTGCCATACTAGATAAAATAACATGCTGAACACCTGGCTTGTTAGAGTAGTCTAGGTAGGCTGAGTGAGTAGAGCGTTATGCCAGCGATTACGAGCCTTCAGAGTGATCCCCGAAAGTGACATAGGGCCTTCATAACTGTCTCTGTTCGTACCGTGAGTAGGGCCGTCTACCTTAACGCTAGGGGGCGGTAGCATAGAGACTCAGATGTGGTAAACCTTTAGACACAGAACATAGTTGCATTCCAGGCTAAGATATATCTAAAACACTCGAATATAGGTCAATCAACATATAGGAACAGTATAACATAGAATCAGAATTCATCTTTAAAACACTTTTAGGGTTAATTAGACTTGAACCTAGTGGAGAATGGATCACCCTCTCATCAAAGTATTTGATGAAGATTGCATAACTGGATCATAAGATAAGAGTTAGGATAAGAGGCTAGTTACTACTAAGCCGTTGCCACTTCCCTGGGAGTACGATAATTAACTTAGTAAAATCGTAGATACTTTCCAACAGACTAGCTACACGATAGGTACTCTGCCTTAGGTTCTGGCTGATTAAGTGACACCATAAGACTAAATGTGACAATTAGTCAATCACAGTCCTTAATTATTCATAATCAATATAGGGTAAAATAACACCTATTTAGTACGTCGGTCGGAATTCCCATCAAGGGACCAAGTGCGGAGTGCTTTACACTTGGGGTAAAATGGGAAGCACGTTTTGGACTCCACACATACCCACCTTTCCCTCTATTGTCCTATCTTGTTGGGGGCAGGCTCAAAAAGGGTGACTACGCTAGGGCGGGGTCGGAGAGACAACCTGAGGTTGTTCATCCGAAATACAGTAAAAAAGGTCCTGAGTATTAACTCAGAAATCTCAACCCCTACTCTCCTACATAACATAGTAAGGGCGAAGAAGTACCTAACTCGGTTTGGGTGAACGTGGGCAGGTTGACACTTAACAAGGTTCAAGAAATCACAGAAGGCAAGGTCCATGGGCAGACTAAGGCCACAAAGAAAGTGATCATAGGGGATATGGGTATAAACGTCAGACATGGCCCTGCATGCCCGCAAGTGGATTATCCTAAACTTGCTACGGTTGACTACAGTTGACAAAAGGGGAAGTTCTAAACTAATGGTGTTGTTCTTCAAGGTAAAGTCTCTCACCAACCGTTTTTTGGTCTTGGGGAGCTCTTTAGAATGATCGGAGTTAGCACCCCCGCCATAGAGGATGCTGGGGCCAGGCAGATCTCTAGTAGACAAGCCTGTTGCGGTCACTCCGCCATAAATGGTTTAACGGTGTAGCCACGGGGATAGTTAAACCGGAGAAGGACCCGCCAACCGAAGCTTGAGCTCTCGGCACCCTGATAATCCCATCATCCATCTCCAAGGTCCTCACGGAGTCCACCTCCTGTTCCCCATCACTAGAATCACTAGAGCTCTCTCCGCTCGAAGTGCCAGCACTACTCCCACTCCCAGGACCCGGTCTCTCATTGTTTGAAGGGTTGGGACTCTCATGAACTGAGCTAGTTTTCGAAGTAGATGATGATGGGCTAGATGCAACTTCAACTAGGGGGACAGGGACCTCGGCACTCTCTGAAATTGACATATCTACAACGCAAACAAAAAATCATATTAGAACTAAAGTCCCCACACTCTGCATTCAACCAGTTCTTCACCCCAAAAAATCCCTCACCAGAAAACTCATCCTAAAAATCACTCTAAAATGGACAAAACCGCCATTTGCCCAGAGAAACCCATTCCCCCGGTACCAAAAACATAAAATAAAGAGTGCTAAGAAGCCTCGAACACCCGGAAACTCCCAAATAGAAAAAATAATAATAGCAGGAAAATAGAAAAATCGTCGACAATGCTGCCCCCCTTTATCAGAGATGATGGAAGATGGTGAGAAAGCTTGCTAGAATCACTGACGGAATGTAAGGAAGCAAGGATAGCGAAAGGTTTTTCAGGAAACTTGGAAAGAAAATGCAAAGGTTTCGCAAGAGAATTTGAGAGAGAGGTAAAAGTCCTTACAAAGGAAACGAGCGGGCTATTTATAGAAGGAATAAAGAGGGAGTTAATTTTTATATAAAAAAAACGGGGAAGCTTCCCCAGCAAGCTTCGCCCGAACCCGACCCTAGTCGGGTCGCAGTCACACCAAACGTCAGGTCACTGACTCCCCATGTGCGGTGCCATCATTACCCGTGCATGGGGAAGTGCGAGCGACGCCATTCTGCCTCTGCACTCGCAAGTACAGACTGGCTTCTCGATAACCGAACCACCACTGTAGGCGCCAAACTCTGCATCGGGAGAACAAACCATCACCAAGGACTTCGCTTGCCCCTCCAAGGGGACCGAGTCCATAGGAAAAATTCTCATCCATGGTGGTATTCATGAAAGCGCGTCAAAGCAGAAGAGCTTTCCTCTCTTATGCTTCGACGAGGGGCCACTGAGAGGTATGAAAATACCCACATGCTGACAAATCAAATTATACAAGACAAGTGTGGCCCGCCGGGCCGACATGTCGATTCACCTGGCATGTCGAAGCACCCCACTCCGCCATACGCCAATTTCCCACTATGGTCTAAGTTGCTACCCCGCCTTACCTAAAGGGCGAAGTCAGCGACATCCGCGGGAGCAGACCAAGCATTGGTCACTTCGCGGTAGATCCACTGATCAATCACACTTCTAGAACCGTCTCCAAAGGTCAACATTTGACTCCACAATAGATTCCAATCAAAGATCCTCTCCAACGTCTTACTAAAGAAGGGGATATCATATCTTTTCCACAAAATCTGGTAACCACCAGATTCTCCGTAACAAATCACCCGACCTACCTATTCCTAGGGTGGCTTATCCCCTATAAATACCATACCCATGAAGGTAAGGAGGGTAAGACCAGATTACTCTACTAAAATCTCTGTCAAACTATCTACTCTACAGTCAAATTACTGACTTTACCATCGGAGGGTTCATCGGAGACCCTCCACCCTCTGCGTGAACTTTTCTATTTTGCAGGCATAATGTTGCAAGATATGTATTCTCCCACGACACATAAACAACACTGATAGGGGTATTTGATAGAGAAAGCATCAGACGACGCCGATTAATCGACACGTGGCGTCAAACGAATCAATATATATATATATATATATATATATATATATATATATATATATATATATATAATTTTTTTTAAACAACGGTAAAAATTACAAAAGGGGAAAATTGAAGCAAGAGATAGATGCAAAGAGCCTTCGGATTCAATACAAAGTAAAATGATATTTTACTAATTTTGGATATATTTATTTAAACTTTTAGAAATTTAATAAATAATATTATAAAAGCTGAAGCGATAGTCTAATTTAACCAACACTCTACATGAACAGAATAGAAAATATCTGATTCAAATATCTTATATTTTTATTTCATATTTAAATTAAATTCATAAATATTTAATTTTTACTTATTTAATATTGTATTTGTTTTATACGGTAAAACTTATTTTTTAAAAAAAATATAAATGAGTTAGATAAAAAAAATTTCTAATTTAAGTCAGAATTCTTTTAGTAAGACCTCACTCTTACATTATTTTAAAAAATATTTTTTCAAATTTTAAATAAAAATAGTCACATAATATATTAAATAATATTTTCTTAAAAAATAGTAGCTTAAAGAAGCCGGTGGAAGATGATAGACAGAGAAGTGACGTCACCACCGACTGAACAAAACACGTGTCGAATTGATTGCATGCATTTTCGCCACCGATACATGCATCAACTTTCCATATAATTTTATCATCAAAATTTTTAAACAATAACCAAATTATAAGAAAACACAATTTTCTTTCTTTCCCGGCGGCCCTATTGATTGTTCTTCAGTTCATCCACAGTTGTACGGACAATATATATATATAAAAGATGATGAACGTTACGGATTTAATTCACAAGTTTCTGAATCTGGTTGCTCCTCCTTTCACTTTCTTCACTCTGTTACTTTTCTTGCCACCTTTTCAGTTTTTTAAGTTCTTCACTTCTGTATTGAGCTCTGTTTTCACCGAAGATGTTGCGGGCAAAGTTGTTATCATCACCGGTGCTTCCTCCGGCATCGGCGAGGTAATTTTTTAATATCCTTTAGTTTTGAAATGCGTGCATGTATTTAAGACAATAGTTCCACTATAAAGTGTCCATTTTTATGTTTATATTGAAATTTTTATATGTGTAATGTTTTGAGTGCTGATATACACGATAAGTTGGGCTGTTAATTAGCTAACTCTATTATGTCTGTTTTAGTTTTAAGTTCTCACGATTTTTTGTTTTTGAGTACTTTTTGGAAATATATTTTACTAATAGAGTCGTTGAAATTCTTATATATTAGATAATTCTAGCATCATTTTTTTTTCTAAAGGTGAGATTTTGATTGATATCCGAACAAAATGATGATATAATTATTAAATTATTGAATGCTTACTTCTTTGAATTTAGTGACATAATATATTGTGAAGATCATAATTATGCCCTGTTACTTAGATGTCTGATATCTAGGGATGATTTTGTATCACAGTTTTATATGTTTTGTAGCTTTGAGAGTTTATATATATATATATATATATATATATTCATGAATTAGTTGAAAATGCATACGAAGTCATCCTTGATATAAGTTGTTAGGAACTCGGAACATTCATTCTATTATACACAATATTTTGTACATTCATTCTATTATACACAATATTTTGTACTTACATTTTAGAAAAATGGATTTTTTTTTTTAATAAAAAAGGGTCATTTTGATTTTGAGTTTTCTTTATAAAGATTAAAAGGAGAAAAGAATGTGGTAAATTTTGAAGTAGAGAATATGTGTATATATATATATATATATATATATATATATTATTAGGTAGGGTTTTTGGGATTTGAAGTTAATTTGGCGACAAAATTAACTAATTTTGGTAATTAAATTAATTGTATTAAGCATCTTGCATACGAGTATGCAAAAAGAGGGGCATGTTTGGTTCTGGCTGCAAGGAGAGAAAGGAGTCTGCAAGAAGTAGCTGATAGAGCTCTTGAATTGGGATCTCCTGATAGAGCTCTTGAATTGGGATCTCCTGATAGAGCTCTTGAATTGGGATCTCCTGATAGAGCTCTTGAATTGGGATCTCCTGATGTAGTTGTTGTTCGTGCCGATGTATCAAATCCGAACGACTGCAGAAACATTGTTGATCATACAATGACTCATTTCGGTCGATGTATGTATACCTAACCTACTTACATATTGATATAGAACTTTGTTTGATTAATTTTTTAATGGAAACTTGTTTGATTAGTGTTTATATATATATATATATACTTATGTATGTTTTATTTGGTTGTACTTGTAGTGGATCATTTGATAAATAATGCTGGATTGATGTCATTTTCAATGCTTGAAGATGTTGAAAATATCAGTGAGCTCAGAACTATAATGGTAAGGTCACACACACACATATATATATATATATATTGTGTAGATCATCTGGGAGGCCTAATTCTGTTGTTTAGTCTTTTGAATGAAAGATAATTTTGTTAATGAAAAAATTGTACATATGCAGGACGTAAATTTCTGGGGCGCAGCATATATGACGAGGTTTTGTGCTCCCTATCTTAGAAACAGCCGAGGTCGTGTGGTTGTGTTATCTTCAGCTGCATCTTGGTTGCCTGCACCCAGAATGAGTTTTTACAATGTCTCTCAAATCTTTTAAATATTAATATATATTTAGTGTTTTTAATAATGTACTAAAATTATTTGATTTGTACTAATCGTGTGCATATATATATATATATATATATATATATTGAGCAGGCTAGCAAGGCAGCTCTTACACAATTTTTCGAGACATTGAGGATTGAATTTGGTTCAGACATAGGTGTTACACTAGTAACCCCTGGCTACATAGAATCTGAACTTACACAAGGCAAATTCACTGGCAAAGCTGGAACCGAGGAAATCGATGAAGATATGCGGGATGTGAGTTCTTTTCTTCCCAACTCGATCTCCCTTCATATATATATATATACACACACATCATATACATATACATACATATTGCCTAGTAACAAGCTAGGATGCATATACATGTCAGTGTTAGTCCTTCATTTAAGTGATTTTGAAATCCGAGTAAAACTAGTGTCTTAGAAGGTGTTTGGATAGAGTTCGTTACACACACACACATATATATATATAACCGTTCGATGCTAGAATGTTTGTGACTTTCTTTAATTCCAGGTTCAAATCAGCATAATACCAGTGGCAAGGGTAGAAAGTGCAGTGAAGGCAATTGTGAACGGAGTATGCCGAGGTGAGCGATATGTGACTGAACCAGCATGGTTCAAGGTAACGTATTTCTGGAAGGTGTTCTGTCCAGAAGTTATTGAATGGTTGTATAGATTACTTTACATTACTAGTTCAAGAGGAACTTCGCCCACGGATACACTGAGCAAGAAGTTGGTTGATTACACTGGTGCTAAAAGACTTATATATCCAGAAAGCATCCATTCTGCTGCCCCAAAGATGGAATAATATATATGTACATATATATATATAGCATGGCAAATAAGTATTGTGGTAGGCTGTTGCTTCTTAGGGCATGAGGTTTTATGCTTGTAGTTGTGTAATATTATTCTATGTGTTTTTTTGTGTGAATCATCCACTTTGGCTTGTTTCTAAAGTATAGATTTTATAGATAGTGAAAAAGGCCAAATGGTAAAAGAAAAATTGGAGATGCGGGGGATCGAACCCCGTGCCTCTCGCATGCAAAGCGAGCGCTCTACCATTTGAGCTACATCCCCATGTTGTTTAAAACATACTAAAACAATATATGTAGATGTCAAAACATGATTAACTTTATTGTACTACATTTTTTATATCCATTTTGGGCACCGTGGCTTCTCCTTTTGTTCAGATTAATTCAGACTCGGTTTCTGGAGCGCTTACAGAGTTTGACTCACTTTTAAGAACTACGAGATCACCCCAAGGACACCTGAAGGTGAAGATTTGGTCTAAACTTTTAATATGGAGCTATTTTGCTTCAAGAGTGAAGAGATTTAAATACTCGATTATTTGATTATCTTGTTTGAAAAAAAGATTTAAATATTTTATTATTTATTTTAAAGTATTTAGGAGTTCGTTTAATCAACTCTTATTGTCCATTGTATTACATTAATACAATGGTTACTTATCCTTTAAATTTTGTTCTTATTCAATTTATAAATTCAATTTATATTAATATTTCATTTCTTAAGGCTTTAGCAAGTTTATCATATCTAATTTCTTCTTTATTTCCTTTTTTTTTTATAAAATAATTACAAAAATGAAAACAAAAAATAGTGATAAAAAAGTATTACAGGAAACTTTGAACTAAATCTACTTAAATATTGATGAAAGTAAGGAAGAAAAGTAATTTGAAAGAAATATTGCCTTGAGTCTATGCTAACCTTTTACTAAACTGGTTGATCATTTATAATTAGTATATTATTTCACAATGTTTAATTTATGAGAAAAGAAATTACAATTAAAGTGAATTTAAATCATACTAATTATCAAAATCTTTTGTATGTTATCCAGAATAATAAATGTAGTTAGTGAAAAGAAAATGAGTTAAAATTTTAGGCCAGTTTTATAATTTAAAATATCTAAAATTCTATAATAAGAAAAATAAGATTTTAGATAATAATTAGCTATTTCATATTTTTTAAAAAATATTTTTGTAAATGTCAAATTTAATTTTTATATAAAATTTAAAAAATAATGCAATCAAAACATATAATCTAATCAATAAAAAACAAAAAGAATATCATTTAAATAATTACTTAAAATATTTAATATATAAAATTTTAGTAAATAAAATTTATATATACAAGGGTGTTTATTATGGTTTAAATTTATTTTAACAATAATTATTTTAACATTTTTTTTCTTATTTTATTTTATGTTTTCTATAAACCCAACTTGTTTCATGGCTAAGTTTGCTGTTTGTTATTTGTAGTAGATATTTAAATTGTATTTCATTAATAGATAAACTTATTTATATAGTTGAATTATACATTTATTAATTAATTTTTTTAAAGTATTTATTAATTTATTTAGTAAATGAAACTCAAAAGTAATAAAATATACTACATATTTCATATATTTAATTTTTAAAAATTATTTAAAATTTTCTAAAATATAATAAAATTGTCTAATATTATTTAATTTTTTTTTTATAAAATAAAAGTGATTAAATTTAAAATAGGAAAAAAAATTTATTTTAGATATTAATGAATTTGATCACAAATAAATTTATGTTTTACAAATTAAACTTTAATATATATATATACGTAAAGTCTTGGGACTAGGCCGAAACTTTGAACCATGTTTATATATTTATCAAAATTCTTCTCTGCTTACCTCCAAAATCCCTCCTTCGATTCCAATGTGTTGCCAAACAATGACACTCGATAATCTCAAATTCTGATTTCCGTCGCCTTCATTGTAGGACATACCACACCTACTGCTTGTCATTTGAATTTGATGCGCGGTTGTCATTTCACACTTGCTACTCTTATCCCTTAATTGATCTGTCAAAAAAATTTAAGTTAATTTTATCTCTTTTAATTGTAAAAACATTAAGCCAGTGGATTCTATTACAATCCGATTAATCTGTTTTATTACAACCCAAAGTTTTTTTTTTTTTTGAAAAGTCTGTGATTGTATTGTACTAATGGTTTGTTATGCATTCATTTTGTATGGAGTGATGATGAAAAACAGATTATAGTGTATAACCTGACTACTAAGTGTTATAGGCTTATTCTGCAAAGTTGCAAAGAAAAGTTTAAACATTTAGATATTACAAATGTTTATTTTGATTCTCATCATTACAAATTTTTGTCTATATACATAGATTATAATGATTTAACAGACTATTATTATATCTTTTATTCTGAAATCCGAATTTGAAAAGGGATTAATTTCTCAATGCAAATGAGTTGTGAATGTTTATTTAATAGTAATGTATTATTTTGGAATGTCAATCTTCATTCGCTTACTTGGTCAAGATTTATTTTGTGTTTTGATTTAAATAAGGAATCTTTTAACTGGTTTGTGCCTTATCTTCCAAATCTTGTAGAAGGGTCGACCAATTATAATTGTTGGTATTTTGGTGAGAGTGGAGATTATTTTTGTACTATTTTCGTGATAGATTTTTATCCATTAGCTATTTCATATCCTTCAATAATTGATGTTAACTATTATACTTAATTATGTTTCACTTATTTCCTCTGATGCAACAATGAAAAAAAAAAGCAAATTTGGTGATATTAATGATAGGGAAAATCATTCTTTACAATCTTATTGATAAGAATGTCGTAGAACTTGTTAACATGGAGGTATGTCTTTAAATGGATATATTTTATTGACATCTAACAATTAAATTTACTTCAACTTTTTGCATGAGTTTAATTTTAAATTGGCTTACATCACAAATAGAACAAAAACAGAATGTTGTTCTGCATTAAGTGATAGTTATTGAATACACACTTTAGATTATTCAAATTTAAGAAGCCGTTAAGCCCAAAATCAATAACAAAAAAAATATTAACAGAAGAAAAATTAAAGAAATCGCATGAAAAAAAATTTAAAAAGTTTAGAAAGGATGTGCATGTAAGAAGAATAAGACATTGTTGAATTGTTGTGTAGTAATCTTATCCACAAATATTATCAGAAATCTGAAATTTCAGATCCTTGTACTATACTATTGTTCTACATCCGTTCTTTGCTAAGGTTGTGAATAATAATAATAATTCCTTTTAAAAAAAAATGCAAAAGTAGTTTTCCTAACAAAACAGCCATGGGAGCTGCTTTTGCCAGTTTAACTATAAATTATTTTTATTAAATAAATAATTTATAATTATTTTTATCAATATCTTTTTTATATTATATTCATTATTTATTTATTTATGTTTTATTTTATTTATATTTTATTTAATTTTGATTAAATTACAAGAATATTTTAGATATTATGTTTCCTTTTTATAAAAATAAATCTTGTCTATTTATTTATCAAATTCAATAGAAATTCTTTCATGCATCATAACAATAAGAGATTAATTTGTTTTTAGTTTATTTCTTTATTTTATTTCTCTTATTTTATTTCTCTTTTCCTCATTTTTTCATGTCTGACCACAGACACTCGAAATCTTCTTCTCTCTTATGGTTCCTAATATTACTAATTTTGTCAATCACATAAGATTTTCAGATGAGTCAGTATATTACGTGGTCCACTCTTTTTAAAATTCATGCACAGACCTATCAAGTGTTGGATCATATCAGATTCCCCTTCAGATCCGTCATTATATGATTTTGATCCAAATCTTTGGTCTCATCTTGACGCTATTGTCCTACAATGGATTCATGGTACTATTTCCGTTGATCTTCTCAATACTACAGGACATCACTGCACAAATTGTCTATATTTTTTATGACAACCGTAATTCCCGAGCTCTATATCTTGAGTAGGAATTCTCCAATGTTCATTAGATAATTATTTTAAAATTATTTTTATCCATATTTTTTTATATTGTATTTATCATTTATTTATATTGTATTTGATTTAATTAGATTATAAAAATATTTTAAATATTCTCTTTCCTATTTAAAAGATAAATATTGTCTATTTATTCATTAAATTTAATAAAAATAATGAGAGAGCATATTCTTTCACTGCCCATTCTTTCTTACTCATAATTGTAAAATCCGCCAAGAAATTAAATTACCCACATTACAAAATTATTCTTAAAAAATAAAAGAATTTTTTTTATTAAATTCAACTAAAATACCCTTATTATTATTATAATAATAAGAAATAATATTGAAAGAAAAACTTTATTCAAGAAAAAAAAAAATTTATAGTAGACATTGAAAAATAAAAATACTAAGAAATTTGAAGAAAACTTCAGTTACATTAGTTAGTTAGTTGGTGGTTCAATTAATTCCAGTTCTAGTAGACAATTTTAAAAAACAAATGAGAGAAAAAGTTAACCCATTCAAAATGTCAAATCATTCAGATTTTGAAGATTTGATTGCAAATGTTGATAATATAGAGGATTATATTACCAACTTAATATAATTTAATTTTTTCTTATTTCTTTTTTTTTATATAATCAGAAATTGTTTCACTAAGATGGCTAAATTTGCTTTTATTTGTAATACATATTTAAATTACATTTCATTAATACATAAACTTATTTATAAAGTTTAATTATACATGTATTAATTAATTTTTTTTGAAGTATTTATTAATTTATTTAGTAAATGAAACTCAAAAGTAATAAAATATACTACACATTTCAAATATTTAATTTTTAAAAATTATTTAAATTTTCTAAAATATAATAAAATTATCTAATATTATTTAAATTTTTTTATAAAAAAAATCAATTAAATTTAAAATAGGAAAAAAAATTTTGTATACAGTAAATTTAGTCACAAGTAAATTTATATTTATATTTGATAAGTTAATTTTTAAAAATTCCTAATCTTTTGACTTGAGAAAATTAAGGTTTTTTTTTTTCAATTTTGTTAAAAAAAAATTTAAATTTAATATCTTGTGATTTAAGGAATAAAAGAAATAATAATTAAGTTAACTATAATATTTATTCACAAAATATTATAAAAATAATAAAAAATATAAAAAAATTAATAAATTTATATTTGTTAAGTTAAATGTGAAGTATCTTACAAAATTTGTTGATGAAAATATAAAATTGATTAAAAAAATTATTATTTTTTATTTTATTATAGGATTGCGCAACTCATAGTACACGCGTCGATTCTATTTCATGCAATAATTAACAGTGTTTTCTTTCCTTACGTATGTTTGCCAAATTAATTACAAAAAAAAAAAAGAAAGAAAAAAAAAGTAGTTTTCCTCAGCTTCCAATCCCCAGATATAAAGGAACTTATCTCAAAAGAAAAATTGAAGAAAAACTAATAAATTAATTAAGTTCAGAGGAAGATGGATTTGATTCTTGATTTAATCCACGGTTTCTTCAACAGATTTGCATATCGCACGGCACTTACTGCACTTTTCCATTTCTTGCCGTTTTATTTCATTTTCAAGTTTATTCGTTACTTAATCCGTTCAATGTTCAGTGAAAATGTTGCCGGAAAAGTCGTGTTGATCGCCGGTGCTTCTTCTGGAATCGGCGAGGTACGTAGCTTAAATTAATTTATTCTAATAGTTTTAATTTGTCTGAGTTTCTGAGATTCTTTTTTGAATATATATATATATACACGAAGCACTTGGCTTATGAATATGCAAGGAGAGGATCGTATTTAGTAATTGCAGCAAGAAGGAAAAATAGTCTGCGAGAAGTTGCTGAGATTTGCCTTGAACTTGGATCTCCTTATGTCTTGCCACTCTATGCTGATGTTTCTAAAGTAGAAGACTGTAAGAGTTTGATCGAAACGACAATCCAACATTTTGGGCAGTGTGAGTTTCTTTTCTTATTTGTTTATTATTTGATACATTTATTCAATCTTTTATAAGTAACAATTTATGTACCGTGTGAGTTTCTTTTCTTTTATATATATATATATATCATTTAATAATTATTGTCTGATATGTGTTTTCTATTTTTTTAGAGTAAATAACAATTCTTATTCTGTTTTGGACAATGTTGATTATGAATGTGAATTTGTTTGTACCATGTTACAATTCTACTGCATTGTCACATGGCATTTTTGTGAAGTTTCAAGATAGGGTCAAATTCCGAGCTTTTTAAAAATATAAAAGTAAGATCAGATTGGACAAATACCCTACAGTTTATGATAAAGATTTTGTATTTACTCTTAATCTCTAGTAAATAACTCTCATAATATATATATATATATATATATATATATGCAAAATAACATCTTGTTAAGTTTTGTTATCAATGCAGTAGATCATCTAGTTACATGTGCCGGGGTCACTTCAGTCAGCTTGCTCGAAGATTTGACTGATCTCAACAATTTTTCGCCCATAATGGTACACTTAAGATTTCTCTTTATACCTATTTCTTCTTAAGCAAAAGCAAAGTATATATATATATATATATATATATATATATTATTATCTTTAAGACATAGTTAAATTGTCACTTATTCTTATAATATTATGTTATAAAACTTAATCGTCATTTTGTTTAGACGTTTAAGTTGATAAAGACGAATTATAATTTTCTTTTTTAATTGTGTGTATAGGACATAAACTTCTGGGGTTCTGTTTATGTTACATATTATGCAATTCCTCACTTGAAAAGGAGCAAAGGCAAAATCGTAGTGATCGCTTCATCGGCTAGCTGGTTCACTGCACCAAGATTGAGCTTCTACACTGTTGAGTATATATATATATTTCTATGTTATGTATCTAAAGAAATTTGATATAGTTATTTTCATATGGTAGGCAAGCAAAGCTGCCGTTGTCAGTTTCTACGAAACTCTGCGAGTAGAATTCGGATCGGATATAGGAATCACAATGGTTACACCAGGGTTGATTGAATCAGAAATGACCAAAGGCAAATTCCTTAAAGAGGACGGCAAATTAGAAGTCGATCAAGACATCAGAGATGTGAGTTTCTTTATATAATCTATTCATTGTTTTAGTTGAATCGATTTTTTATATGTCATGGTTATATGTATGTATATATATATATATATAGGCACTAATGAGCGTGGTACCGGTTGAGTTGGTTGAGAAATGTGCAAGAGCAATCGTGAAGAGTGCATGCCGGGGTGACAGGGACTTGGTGGTGCCGTCATGGATGAGTGCTACACTTCCGATAAGAGTATTTTGTCCAGAGGTGGCCGAATGGATAAGTCGCTTGCTGTTGATTCCTCCTGAACCGGGCATGCCTGCAACGGAAGCACTTAGCAAGAAGTTGCTTGATTGGAGTGGGATAAAAGAATACATTTATCCAAAATCTATTTTATCTCCTCACATCAAATTAAATTGATAATATTATTAAATTGTTTATAATAAGATGTTTTGGAATGTTATTTTAAATTTACGAGGTAAATCTGAATTTGAATTGTTGGATTTGTGGAGGCTAGATATTTTTGGGCTTGACTTATTGTTGGTCCTACCCATGTTATGAAACCCGCTCTTCCTATATATATATTGCATACTTATACTTGTAATTGACACCACGAGTGAAATAGAAATTCCTCCTGTTGCAGCCGTGGACGTAGGTTGCAGTTGGCGACCGAACCACGTAAATTCTTGTGTGTTGTTTGTGTTCTGTTTCTCTTTGTTTTTGCAGATTATTTGTGTGTTGTGTGATTCATTCCCAACAAGTGGTATCAGAGCGAGGTTGTACAACACGAGAGCACAAATTGTGAGAAAATTTGGTCACCTAGTTTTTTGGTGTGAAGAACCGTGTGCAGATCTGGGAAGAGGAAGGACCATCGCTGTGTAGGATCTTGGGAGTCACTGTGGTGGAGACTTGAAGAGCCGGCCCATTTTTCGAATCTGAAGTAGCGATCAGAAGAGACGCCGCTGATTCCAGAAGAAACCGCAGGTTAGGGTTCCACCGTTGTTCAGATCGCGACCGCCGCGCACAGTCCGAGTGTCGCCGCCGGTTCACCGTGCGCCGAAGATCTGAAGAGCCGCGCAGCCTTGGGGTCCCGCCGTCGCCGTCCAGAGCAGAGCACCACCGCTGTTGTCCAGAAACTCCAGCCGCCGCTGTTGCCCAAAAATTTCAGCCGCCGTTTCTTGCAAAGAGGAAAAGAATTGTCTCGATCAGTATATTTTTTTTTCTCCAAGTTAGATTGATTTTTGGTGGGTGGATTGTGGGGCGTGCTGTGTTTGGTGGGTGGATTGTGGGCCGTGTTTTGTTTTTTTTTGTGGTGCACAGTGTTTTGTCCAAATTTTCAGACGAAATTACTTAGATCTGTAATTAGTTGTACCGGGTATCTCGTCTAGTCGTTTGAGATGGCTGAAGACGGGAAGTTTCGAATTGAGAAATTCGATGGTACAGATTTCAGTTGGTGGAAGATGCAAATTGAAGATTTGCTGGTTCAGAAAGATTTGGACGTGGTATTAGGTGTCAAACCAGAAAAGATGTCGGATGCAGATTGGGCAGGTTTGGATCGGAAAGCAATGTCCGCGATCCGTCTCTCGTTGACCAAGAATGTTGTGTTCAACATTCTGAAGGAGAAGACAGCAAAAGGCATTATGGAAGCGCTGTCTAACATGTACGAGAAGCCATCTGCAGTAAACAAGGTTTTTCTGATTAGAGAGCTGGTGAACACAAGAATGAAAGAAGGCACTTCAGTTACCGAGCATATCAACAAGTTGAATTCGATCTTAACCAGACTTGCGTCAGTGAAGATTAAGTTCGATAATGAAGTTCAAGTTTTGCTACTGCTATCATCTTTGCCTGATAGTTGGTCTGGAACGGTTACAGCGGTTACCGGTTCAGTGGGACCCGATGGATTCACTTTCGATCATATTCAAGATCTCGTTCTTGGCGAGGACGTCAGAAAAAAGAGTTCTGGGGAGTCATCTGGTGAATTGTTACATGTTGGCAGAAGCAGAAGGAATAGCAGAGGTAGTGGGAGCAGGAACAGACAAAGGAGTCAGTCGAAGACTCGTGATAGCTCAAGTGTAACTTGCTGGAAGTGCAAGGAGGTGGGGCATTTTAGGAATCAATGCCCGAATGATAAGAAAGTGAACATTGCTGAAGGCTCCGCGAGTGACGAGGAGGTCCTTTTGACTTGGTGTGCGGATAGCAATGTGGATTCCTGGGTCATGGATTCTGGTGCTTCATTTCATGCTACCCACAGCGGTGAAGCATTGCAGAATCTGGTTATTGGGGACTTTGAAAAGGTACGACTAGCGGACGAGCTCTTGATGTGACGGGCATGGGTGACATGGTATTGCAGACCCCAGTTGGTTTTTGGACTTTGAAGGATGTCAGAGTAGTTCCAGCCTTGAAGAAAAGTTTGATTTCTATCAGGCAGTTGGACGAACAGGGACACGAGGTGAAGTTCAGAGACGGGCAATGGAAGGTCGTGAAGGGAAATCTTGTCATGGCCCGCGGGAAGAAGAGTGGTTCGTTGTACGTGGTCAGATTACCGTCTGAGGGAGTGACCGTCCCAGTTCAGAGAAATAAAGTCCGATTCACAGAATCTCGTGGGCAAAAGAGGGTTGTCCTTGCAAGAGAGAAACCTAGAGCCACAGGTCAGATTCAGGATGAACGAGCGAGGAAAGGTTCAAGGAGGCCAGTCAGAGGTATTTGTGGCAGTGGGAGCTCAGGTGGTGCTTCAGCCAATGTTCCTAGAAGACAGTGGGTAAGGAGAACCAGTATTCCAACTGTTGAAACACCTTCAGAAAATTTCTTGCTAGGTATGGAGAGTGTTTGTTCTCAAGATGTTCCAGGATCCGGCAGTGAGCGTTTGCAGTGGGAGCCGGTAGGGACCGAGGACGAGTCAGGGGCAGATTTTGCCGTGATTGATGTGTTGGAGCTCCGGGGAGCTTCAACGGGCCTTTCAGTTCACTGATGAGAAGGCCGCTGCGGCAGGAGAGCTGAGGAAGATTACTAGATGTACAAGTGATCGTGGCGGATGACAGTTGATGATTATCAAGCCTCCAAGTGGGAGAATGTTGGGTTTGTAGAGGCTAGATATTTTTGGGCTTGACTTGTTGTTGGCCCGACCCATATTATGAAACCCTAGATACGCTCTTCCTATATATATTGCATACTTGTACTTGTAATTGACACCACGAGTGAAATAAAAATTCCTCATGTTGCAGCTGGTTTCTCTTTGTTTTTGGCGACCGAACCACCTAAATTCTTGTGTTCCGTTTCTTTTTGTTTTTGCAGATTATTTGTGTATGTTGTGTGATTCATTCCCAACATGAATATTTATTTATTAAATATTAGAATTCACTTAAAATTAAAAATAAATAAATAAATAATTTGAATAAGTGTATGCTAAGGCCTATATAGGAGCTCCGGGAAGTCCAAACAATAGTTGTAAAAAAGTGGAGGTAATTGGACGGGGGAATGCGGCGAAGGGTGCTCCGAGTGGTCTCCTCTTCTTCCGACGAAGGCGATGAAGTTGCAGTCTCACCTCTTCCGGCGGAAGAAGGAGAAGATGTGGAAGAAGATGATCAGACACTATCGAACCTCAACTTCCATGGCGTAACTCTCGACTCCTCAAATTCCATTTCAAACCCCACTCCTCGTAATCCCAACGCTTTCCAACCAGTCCCTTTTAACATTTCTGATGACGAAATGGACGGAAATGGAAGTGTGGGCGGCGCCGGCGCAGGAAATGTCTCCAGTGAACCTAACCTTAGCTCTGTCACTAGAAATTCAACTAGTAATCATCCGTGTGCTGACGGCCCTATTAGCAGCATTTTGCAAGGAATGGGTTTAAGATTAAGAAGAGAATGGTTAGAATCGTGTATTCAGGGTCTCGAGAGGTCGTTGCAAGGGTTTTCGGGACTTAATGATTCGACTAAAGCAAAACTATGTTTTGGACAATTTTTGCTGGCGGATATGAACTTTTGTGGCGCTGGTTGTCTCCCTGAGAACGTGCATAGTCTAAACATGGTTGATCTCAAAGGGCCCTTTGTATTGCAGGTAAATGAATTGATTCAACCCTAAACTAAACATTTGATTTTTTTCTCTTTGGGTTTAAGGTAAATAAAATAATTTTCCAAATCAAGGTAGAAATTTCTTTGAGCAGCTACTATATAAAGCTATAATAATTGCAACATTAAAAGTTAGTAAATCTTTTGTTTTTTTTTCTTTTTGTGGAGTGTTTTTGTCATAGCGGCTAGAGAATAGTGTTCATGCTGACAAATGCTGGAGTTAGTACAGGGGATGTTTTACTTGGGAGACTGACATTGTTTTGTAGTGTATAATTAGGTGGATGAGATAGTGAATGTCAGTTGTCCCCTTAAAACCAGGTATCAGAAAGCAGCCGCAGGAATCAAGAGGTGCCTAAAGCTGTCCATGAGTGATGGCGTTCAGCGAGTGTTTGGCATGGAATACAGACCTATTAAAGATCTTGAAGTTCTCTCTCCTGCTGGATTGAAGGTTTTACGTGATATTATTTCTTTCAGTTAGCTAAAGTGATGCTTCCCATTTCCATGTTTGAAATAAGAAAGAATTTATCTATTCATCCTACTTTGGCGGTCTATCCTTCCTGCCAGAAAATCTGTTCTTGTTTGAACATTGTTACTTTAATTGTTTAGTTCTTTTTGGAAACGATGATAATGGCTTTGGGACTTTTCTAAACTACTAGGCAACATTGTTAGATGAAAATCCAAGCAAGTGTAGAGTTGTACAATCATCATTTCTGATGCAGGAATTAAGGAACCATGCAAGTTAAAGCTTTGGGTTTTTCTAGTTTACTATATTACCCTGCACCAGTTTCTTTTTGCTTGTGCACCTAGAAGTTTCATTTCAATCATCAAAAGGGATATAATGTTTTACATTTTTTTTTTTTTTTTTGGATAGATTGTTGGATATCCTTTAGTTGGGTCTATGAACTTAGGAGCTTGGCTATCTGAAACAGATAATGCATACATGTGAGACATGAATATTTGATTCTGAACTTCTTGTGTTAGGTACTATAGTTGCACATAGTTATATCTCTGTCTAATGTTTTTCTGTTTGTCTGTTGCTCATACACATGGATGCAGAAATTATACATAGAGTTTTTCACATGATTTTGTGCTTATTTACTTTGCCTTTCTAGGAATTTATGTTATGTGATTTACTTCAATAATATATGGATTGCAACTGAATGTTGCAGATTGTCATAAACAATGTTAACGTGAGGCGTGGGCTTCTTATGTTGGTCCCGGAGGTTATTGAAGTTTTAGGAGGCAGGGTACAAGTGTTAACTGAAGCGCAAGAGAGGCTTATACATGAAATTAATAAGCTACCAAGGGGAAGAAGGTACTTTGGAGATGGCATGAATCATCTGCAATTATGGGGACACATTTTACTCTATTCAATTGTCTGAATTTGATTTTAAGTTGTTTTTTGATAATTACTTCCGTTTGACGTTTTATTTAATTTTCTTCTTATCTATTGTTCCATGGTGCATATTTTACGCCAAAGTTAAAAGTATAGCATTATTACTTTCTGTATTGCCTTTTCATGGAAAGGAAAATAATGTATGCAGTTTACAGTAGTGTATGGTTCTATTGCAAAATGAAAGGTTATGATTTATGCAATCAACCAAGACAATTGATGTGCTTGCATGAACAGTGAGATAGCAACTCATGTTCTTCTACTAAATTGTTGATATTCTTTTTCTTATATCAGATCCAAGAATGGCCCAGTAACACCCCTGGCTAGAAAAGCTACACTTGCTGCCTGGCCATCTGAAAGGACTAGTGAACAAGATAATGGTAGAAGTGGAATGGCAACAATTCAGATGGACCAACAAGGTATTTCATTTTCATGTAGCCTTTCTAGATTTAGCTTTAAAATATCTTGGTAACAAGTGGCTTTGTAAGTGTTTGGTTATTGCAGAAGACATTATTCATTTTGGTTAGAATGAATATGTCAGCATGAAATTTGCACTGATAGTGGGATACGAGCGAGAAACTGCAATATCTACTATAATTATAACTCATTAGAAGATCCTTTAAACTGAAAAGGTTAACTTGGACAAACTCTATTTTTTTTTCTTTTAATTAAATAAATAATTTTCAGATAAATGCTTAAGAGAGTTAGATCATAAGACAACAATGATTTCATGGTATCAGGCTTCTTACCTGCAATATCTTAATTTATATGAAAATATTCAGAATGGAGTGCCAGTGTGCCACTGTTCTTCACTTCATAGTTGTATCTAATCTTTTCTTAGAATGAGAAATGACATGCTATTCTTGTCTTGAATTATGATGTCACTGATTTTATCCTTGTATTACTTTTATACTCTGGATTGAGCTTGTAATTTTATGAATGCTAAACCTGAAAACCTTTCCTTTCTGAACAAAGGAAATCATTTAGAAAGTTACTACAGATGATCTTCATGACCGTACCATTTGCACTGTCCTAGTCTTCTGTAAATTAAAATTTTTCATCTGTCTGTTACTGTAGCACCTTCATCTGATAACCCTGCCAGTCATGAGAATAGAGAGTGGCAGGCACATCCCATCCAAAGGGAAGATGCGGAAGCTGATCCTGCTGAGATAAATCAAGTTCATACAGTTACCGGGTTGGAACAGCAAGCTAGTGGCATGAGCAGAGAACAGAGTGCTGGTGTAGTTGGAAGGGAACAGGCTCAACCAAGCTCATTTAATGAAGCTATGGACATTGAAGATCATATAGTTGACAATGTACAAAGTCCTTTATTATCTCCTGTAGATAAAGAATCCCCCTTCACATATCTGGCAGTTCTGTCAGCTAAACAAGCAGCAATAAGAGATGGAGCTTCAAAAGTTGAGGGGAAAATTAAGGTAATATTGCCATTTAGTTTCTATGTTTTCATCATAGCTTATGGATACTTAGACCTGAAATACCACTTGCTCCCATGTTATCTGCCACTTTGCAGTCTCATTTTATTTAAACATCCACATATTTTAGACCCTTTCTCATGGATGTGATATTACATACCAATTGAGCCTTATCTTGAATACTTCATGGATCACTGTGATATATTGGAATAACGTATAATCTACTCCCTTTCATGTGTATATATAGCAAAAATAAGTTTGAATGGCTCTCCCTTTTTTTGTTCCCTTACATCTATTCAAGCACTTGTGTCATGGTTGAAAAAGGCTACTTATGTGACTTTAAATTATTTGAATTTCTGAAGTTCTTCACATATTAAATACATCTTTGCGACTTTTAGTGTTTCCTTACCGGTGTGAAGGGTTTCCAGTACAAACACAGAACCACATATGAACTACGAGTTTATGTTGATGATGGCAGCCTCATTTCAGAAATCCTTATTGAACATAATGTAAGTAACTTTATTTATTGATTATTTGAATTTTTTTCTTTTGCGAGAATTGCACTATGGATCTATTGTTGCCTCAGGTTGTTAAAAGAGGCATTGGCTATTCTCCTGCTGAAGTCAGTAGTGCTCTTGCCTCTTCAGACAACAGGCAAGTAAGCAGCATGAAGGAGACGCTGAAACAATTCCAGAGTTTCTTAGTAAAGTTTGAGGTATCTTACTTGTCAATTTCTTATCACCTCTAATCTATATGAGACACTGAGACTTGATGGGTTAAATAGGTTTGAAACAAAGTTTCTAAGAGAATGGAAGTTATTAATTCGTTTGTCTGCATTTTCTGGGACAATTTCTTGTGCTTGTCATTTCATAGGTCCATCATACCTCCATGTGTAATCAATCTTTTACAATTGATTTCTAAGTTGAGAAACAGGAGGAAATTTTTTTTTGTTTTTTTGAGCCTTTATATACTTTCACTACTTGGTTGAGGAGAAATTAATTTATATTGTCTGTCAAAATATAGCAACAGGAGGAAAAAGGAAATATATATATATACTTCAAACTTGAAGAGTGAAGGTAATCTATATACATATGTGTCATGTTTAAAGATGAAATGTTTGTGATGACAGGGAACAATGCTTCTGGAACTGAGTAAAACTTGTTCAATTCCAGTTGCCATCGAAATGGACCAGGGATGTCCTTCCTCAGATGCTTGGTTACTGCTTCAAAGAATCAAGTCCTCTGGTTCTTCTCAACACCGAGAGAACCACCGTTCCAATGTCATAACTTTGTCTCCTTGACTGAATCACGGCTTGTATTTTCATGGAATGAGGTATCAATCAATCACAGCTGCATTTCTTAGCTACTCTGCTTTAGACTCTAAAATTTAACCCTTTTCCATACGTGAGATGTAGTTCAGAAATTCTTAAGATCCCAGAGCTTCTAAAGGTTTATAGTTTTTGAAATTTTTAGTTGTACCAAGAGGTCGTTCTTAGTTGTTTGAAACTTTGTAAATTTCTAAAATTATGACAAATTCAATTTTTAACATTAATGTAAGAGAAATCTCCTCCGATGAAGAAATTCTCGAGATTTCTTCGAATCAATTACCCCCAACGCCCAACGCCCTCCGCCGCAGTAACTTGTATTGTTCACTCTGCAGATATATTTACCAAAATTCTTTTCAGTTTGCCTCCAAAGTCCCTCCTCGGATTCCAATGCGTCTCTAAACAATGGCACTCGGTAATCTCAAGTTCTAATTTTTGTCGTCTTTACCGTAGGATTTTTCACACCGGCTGCTTGTCACCTGAATTTGATGCTCAGTTGTTGTTTCAGTTGTGTAAGTCTAAGGTTAAATTTATTTCTTTTAATAAGAAAAATGTAAATACAATGGATTCTATCACAATAACTCTATTGAGAAGTTTTTTTTTTGAATGATAATAAAGAATTTATTGTGTATAACTCAACTACTAATTACAATAGATTTATTCGGAAAAAAAAATTTGTTGAAGAAAGTTATATATTTTTAATATATTATAAATATTTGTCTTAATCTTTTAAAATCAGATTATTACAAACTTGTGTCCATGTGAATAGATGATGAAGACACGTACTAATTCTTTATCTATTCCTCATAAATGGGGATTTGGAAAGACATTAAGGTCTCAATGGAAATCACCATCCCCACAAATATGTTATTAATAATGAGAGATAGAGAATTTAATATATTATTTAAATTTATTATATAAATGAGTATAATATTTAAAAAGAACTCTATATACATAAAATATTAATTTTTAAAATATGTATTTTTTTATTAATAGTTAATATTTTCTATTATAAAATATTTTTACAATTTAGTCTAACTTAAATTTATTTGTTCACTTAAAATTAATTATAATAATTTTAAAAAATATATATATATTTTTCATCAAAATAATGATAAAAAGTAAATTCGATATATTTTGAAAAAAAAAATCCTATATAATTTTATATTTTAAATAAAAATTAAAATGACATAATAAAAATAAGAAAAAATCATTACATATAAATATTGAATTAAAAAACTCTTAAAAATTATGAAAAATTATTAGATATAAATATTTAATTAAAAAATTATAAATAAAAAATAAAAATTTGTAACCTGCATCATAATTTACAACTTTTGCGGAAAAAAATGTAACGATAAAATAAATTTAAAAAAAAGTGTAAAAAAAAAAAATTTAAATTGTCTCTCTCAATAATATTATATATAAGATATATGGATCCATAAAATAAGGTAAATTGTTTCTATTCTTCGTTGAATAATAAGTTCCTATTTTTTGTTGATCTCAAGAAAGGAAAAACCTAGAAATCAAGAAGCCATGAGTGAGCATGATTCAAGTTCAAAAGAAGAAACACCAAAACTGCAAATATTCAAACAATTAATTGGTACAACAGAAATTTCATCTCTTTCTCCTTTTTCTTTTTCTACACAAACCTTTGATTCAGATGAAGAAATGATTCTCAAGATTTATAAGAATGGGTTGGCCGCACCATCTCGTATTGCGGCAACTCATGTCGGCAAAAGTGTAGATTTATTTACCAAAATTCTTCTCTGTTTGCCTCCAAAATCCCTTCTCCGATTCCAATGCGTTTCCAAACAATGGCACTCGGTAATCACAAGTTCTTATTTTTGTCACCTTCATTCTAGGACATTTCGCACTTGCCAATATCATGGCATATTGGGCATATTGTTCTTTGACAGTAGGCCTACTGATCCCTTAATGTTTGATCCGTCAATTGATTTTAACTTTAATTTTATTTCTTTTACAGAGAAAAATGTAAAGCCAATGAAATCTATTATGAAATCTATTACAACCCGATTAATCCATTTTACTAAAAGTCAAAGTTATGTTTTTGGGAAAATTCGTGGAGTATACTCTAGGAATGGATTGTTATGCATTCAT
Organism: Asclepias syriaca; assembly: GCA_027405835.1. Lineage (NCBI taxonomy): Eukaryota > Viridiplantae > Streptophyta > Magnoliopsida > Gentianales > Apocynaceae > Asclepias > Asclepias syriaca. The sequence goes on from CM049933.1 coordinate 13,889,156, forward strand.
TATGCTTTGAGTGATAAAATACAGTTGGTAGTGTATAACCCGACTACTAATTGCTTTAGGCTTATTCCGGAATGCAAAATTGCTGGAAAAAAGACCAAAATTTTATTCATTATAAATATTTGTTTTGATCCTCTAAAATCAGATTATTATAAACTTGTGTCTATATACATGGATTATCAAAATTCTACAATATGTTGTTATATTTTTCATTCTGAAAAGGGAATTTGGAAAGAGATTAATTCCGAATTTGAAATGACGAGTGAAATAATAATTAATTATAATGGAATATTTTGGAATGACAATCTTTATTGGCTATGTTGGTCAAGATCTATTTGGTGCTTTGATTTGAATGAGGAATCCTTTAACTGGTCTCTGCCATCTCTTCCATCTCTTGACGAAGATATGGAGAGGACTAAATGTTGTTATTTTGGTGAGTGTGGAGATTATTTGTGTGCTATTCAGAGAAAATCATCTGAACCAATGTTGTTCCATATTTTCATAATGGAGAGGAACTATTCTGGATGGTTGTTAAAAGCGTCTATCGATCTTAATCCATTAAATATCTCATATTCTTCAATGATGGATGCAAGGGGTTATCTTCGATTATGTTTCATTCATTTCCTCCATTGCAACAAGGAAAAGAAAGCAAGTTTGGTGATATCAATGGAGAAAAAAATCATTCTTTATAATCTTAGTGATAAGAATATAGTAGAACTTGTTGAAGTAGAGGGAAGTGTTTGGAAGGGTATTTATGATTCAAATCAAATAATTAAATTTATGCCAACTTTAGCGTCGGTTTAATTTTAAATTGACCTATAATACATCAAAGTAATTTTAAATTTGTGTTGTAATTTTTTTTCTTTTATTTTTTTACTGTAATTTAGATTATGTTATTTATATTTTTAAATTTTATTCTAATAATATAATATTTTTTTCTTTACTTTTTTTTTATATTTAATTATATTTTTTAATAAATAAATAACATTAATCTAACAATATATATATTTATATTCATAAACTCAATTATGTCTTGAATAATATATATATAATAAATTTTTATTAAATATTATAATATTTTATAACGAATACTAAAAAAATTTAAATTACACAATAAATTAAAAATGTAAATATATATTATTATAGTATATATACAAATAAACATGAAAATAGGAGAATAGAAGATACTTTCACCATCTGGACAATGTAAACTTCCAAAACTGCTTTATTAAAAATTTTATTTTCAAATTGGCAAAAGCTTTTTTACTGGATTTTTTATATTTTTCTTTCACCTTATAACTTATTGCAGCATATGCCCCTTAACAAAATAAGTAAATATCGAATGGGGAATCTTCGAAATATATATATATATATATATATAAAATCATAAAAAGTAAACTAATTAATGATAAATAATTTTGCCTTTTATTTTATTAATTATTTTATGTAGGGTAAACTATCTCAAATGCACATTTTAAAGGTCAAAATCCAGCTTTTGCACCTCAAAGATTTTTTTGTACATAGAATGCCCATAACGTTTCACTACATGCACCTCTGTTAAGTTAAACCGTTAGTGACTCAATTTTACCGTTAGACAACATTTTTTCACTATTTAGTACTATTCTAATTAGGGGCATTTTTGTCCAATTTTTAAATTTTTTTTTAAAATTTGTTTTTTAATTTTTTTTCTTTCCTTCTTCTTCCTCTTTTCTCTCTCTTCCTTCTTTCTCTCTCCATTAATTTAATTTTTTTTCTCTCTTCCTCTTTTTTCTCTCTTCCTTCTTTCTCTCTTCATTAATTTAATTTTTTTATCTCTCTTCCTCTTTTCTCTCTCTTTTTCTTCTTCCTTCTTTCTCTCTCCTTCTTCCTCCTCATTTCTCTCCCGTATTTCTCACAGACCCAACAATGTATTTGGAGAAACAGATTATAAACCTCGCGGACACAACAATGTAATTGGAGGAATGGATTATCACTATCATCTTCCACATGTTCACAAACACAGGCACAACCATAGAAGAACCTGGACTCCAGGTATTCCAGGAAGAGTAACAGTGAGTAAAGGGGACGATGAGAGAGTTGGGCCGCGTATACTAAAACAAAGAGATACCTCGAAAAGAATTGCCCGAAGTACCAGAAATAGGGATGAAGGTCGCGAGAAGTACTCCAAGCATAAATATGGTTTCTTGGATAATGCCTACTACAATATTCATAGGAAGAGGAAAGAATGATTTGGATTAATCCAGAACCTCCGTTTTTTCTTTTGTGGATTGATTTTCATCCTTTTTGTGGATAATACAAGGTGAAAGGTGGGGTGAATGGAATTGGGTTTGCAGTGCACATTGTTTTATTTTAGTATTTTGCAGAGAGATGTGGGATCAGTCAGAAGAAAAGTTGCTGTTGTTGCTGCCAATATATGTATATTAGTTGTAACAAGTAATATCTTACATTTGAGACAAAGTTTACACCGACGAGATGTATTATACAGTTAACTTAGAGAGGGCTATATCCTTTTGTTTTAAACTCTTTTTTTTTTCTTTTTATGTCCCTAATTCTACTGCTTTCTCATATTTGGACAAAGAAATGTATAGGTGACAAAATTGACAAGTATCTTGAGCAAAATTCCCTCAGGTACCTCAGTGGCTGGAAGGAAGAAGCATTTAGCTGTTTCTCCTCTTCGAGTCTTACCCCTTTTTTGTTGTGTTGTTTATCATATCTTTGCAGCTTGCAAATTGTCTGCACGTAAAACTGATAATCTGCCTCTAGCCATCAAAAACTGCCTTGCCTGACTGATTTCATTTGATGTATTATGTTGATTCTCGAGCATCTTCGACTTTTTCTGAGATTTTAACATGAAAACCATTTGGAAATTGTAATCCAGGAGTTCGTAGAATGTCTCCACCCTTGGTTTTCTGCCACCTTCAACAATGTATTGGAAGAAAAAGGAGAGAAATACAAAGATCGGGAGAGAAATGAGGAGGAAGAAGGAGAGAGAAAGAAGGAAGAGAGAGAGAAAGAAAGAAGAAAAAGAGAGAGAGAGAAAAGAGGAAGAGAGAGAAAAAAAATTAAATTAATGAAGAGAGAAAGAAGGAAGAGTGAGAAAAAAAATTAAATTAACGGAGAGAGAAAGAAGGAAGAGAGAGAAAAGAGGAAGAGAGAGAAAAAAATTTATATTAATGGAGAGAGAAAGAATGAAGAGAGAGAAAAGAGAAAGAAGAAGGAAAGAAAAAAAATTTTTTTAAAAAAATTAAAAAATGGACAAAAATGCCCTTAATTGGAATAATACTAAATAGTGAAAAAGGTTGACTAACGGTTTGACTTAACAGATGTGCATGTAGTGGGACGTTTTGAAACGTTAGAGGCATTGTATGTACAAAAAATATTTGAGGTGCAAAAGTTGGATTTTGATCTTTAATAGGTGCATTTGGGATAGTTTACCCTTTTATGTATTTAACATACGATTTTACCGAGTATAAGGAACAAGTTTGTGTTTTCGGCCACATGCAAAGGGAGAAATAAAAGGAACAAAAAGAAGAGAAAAGACCTAGAAAATCAATTGAGGTTGATTGCTAATAAGCCATAGCCGGGAATGATTCAAGTTCAGAAGAAACACCAAAATTGCCAATATTCAAGCACATAATTGGTACAAGAGAAATTACATCCTACTTCTTCTACACAAACCTTTGTATCAAATGAAGAAATTCTTAAAATATCTTCGAATCAATTGTCCCCAATGCCCTCTGCCGCCGCAACTCGTATTGGTAACAATGCAAATATATTTACCAATATTCTTCTATGTTTGCCTCCAAAGTCCCTCCTCCGATTCCAATGCATTTTCAAGCAATGGCACTCGGTAATTTCAGATTCCGTCGCCTTCACTGTAGGACATTTCACACCTGATGCTTGTCACTTGAATTGTCACTTGAATTTGATGCCCTGTTATTTTTTTTTGAATGGAGTAAGTTTGAGGTTAAATTTATTTCTTTTAGTGGGCAAAATGTAAAGGCAATGGATTCTATTATAACCACCCGATTGAGTAGACATTTTTTTGGGGAAAATATTGGCATTGAATTCTAGCAATGGGTTGTTCTGCATTCATTTTCGATTAAATGGTGATGACGAGTTTATTGTGTGCAACCTGACTACTAATAGCTATAGACATGTTCCAAAATGCACAATTGTTGAAGAAAGCTCTAAATTTTCATCTCGTATATATATTTGTTTTGATCCTCTAAAGTCTAATCATTACAAGCTTGTTTTCATATGCATGGATGAAGAAGAAGATGAATACTATTTTTGCGTCTATTCTTCTGAAACAGGGATTTGGAAACAGATTGAATCCGTAATGGAGATCTCCATGTCTGAATGTGATTGTATTCAAGATGGTATATTTTGGAATGTCAATCTTCATTGGCTCTATGATTGGGGATCTGTTTTGTGCTTTGATTTGAATATGGAATCATTTAACTTGTCTGTGCCTTCTCTTCCAACCTCTGAACTAGAGACCATTGATGATAGTGATTATTATTATTTTGGTGAGAGTGGGAATTATTTGTGTGCTATTGAGACAAAATCTTTTGAACAAATGATATTCAATGTTTACTTGATGGAGAAAGACTATTTTAAATGGTTCTTAAAGCTATCTATTAATCTTAATCCATTAACTATATCTTATCCTTCAATGATTAGTAATGACGGGTATCTTGGATTTCGTTTCACTCATGTCATTTGCTGCAACAATGAAAAGAAATTAAAGCTGGTGATATCAATGACCAGAAAATTCATTCTTTACGATGTTAGTGATAAGAATGTCACTAAACATGTTGATGTAGAGATAACAAATCCATATCATGATCACATGGATATATATGATTGGTATGACAAACTTAAATTTAATGCAACTTTTGGGCGTGTTTACCAATAAATTGACCATAAAATAAAAATGTATGCATCATTACTATTATTTTTATATGTACTTGTGACTTTTGGTTTTTCTTTGTTATCTTTTTATTTTGATTTGTATTGTTTTATTTTTTAACAAAAATTTCATTAAGAGAAAAAAAAATTAAAATTTTAATTATTTTGTTTTTTGATAAATACACATGGACAAATTTGGTTATTTTGATAACCTTCTTTAAATAAATATTCACTGAGATGATTGTACCACATTCATACAGGTTGTTTTAAACCATACAAAGATCTTTGTAATTTTATTGAATATAATTATCGAGAATCTGATTTATATGCTTCAGGTATTTTAAATCCTTTAGGGATTTTCATATAGATATCACTATCAAGTGAGTCATATAAATAGACTGTAACTACATCCATAAGATGCATATCAAGTTTCTCATTAGTTACCAGACTAAGGAGATAACGAAAAGTAATTGCGTCCACCACAGGAAAATAAGTGACCTCATAGTCAATTCCCGGTCTTTGAGAAAAACCTTGTGCAACAAGACGTGCTTTATATCTTACAATTTCATTTTTTCTCATTTCTTTCCCCTACAAATACTCATTCGTACCCTGCAGGGATGACATCTTCAAGTGTTCGGGCTATCGGTCCAAAAACATCACGTTTTACAAGTGAGTTTAATTCTACTTGAATTGCAGCTTTCCATTTCAGTCAATCACTTCTACGTCGACATTCATCAACGGATGTAAGCTCATTATAATCATTTTCATTTATAATAGTTGATATTATATTGTATACAAAAACACTATCGATAGTTAATTCTTCTCGATTCAATCGTTTCCTCGTTGAAACATATTTTATTGAGATCTCATCATTATATATATTTTTTCTATATTTTCAATATCTTTAGGTACCTGAACTTCTTCTAGAGTTATTTCATTTATTATGTCTCTTGACTCTTCTGGAGTATTAAGCCCGAGTTTATTATTAACATTTGCTCCCTTCTTTTTACGAGGATTTTTATCTTTTGAACCAATTGATCTACCACGGTTCTGGCGTGTTATAGACTGATTTGCTATTTCATTTATAGATTGTCCTTTCGGAACATCAATTCATATAGGAGCATTTTCAGATGGTATATGTGACTTAGTCACTCTCGTTAGGTCGGTAAATGCATCTGACAGTTGATTTCCTATACTTTGTAAATGAATTATTTCTTGAACTTCAAGTTCACACTAATTTGTACGAGTATCAAGATGTTGCAAAGTATTCCACGTAATATTTTTACCAAGCTGTTTTTCTTTTTCTCCCTCCTAATCTCGGGAACATCGATTCATCAAAATGACAATCGGCAAATTATGTCGTAAAAAGATCTCATGTCATAGGTTCAAGATATCTTATAATAGAAGGAGAATCAAAACTAACATATATCTCTAATCTTCTTTGAGGACCCATTTTTGTGCGTTGTGGTGGAGCAATAGGAACATATATCGCACATCTCAAAATCTTAAAATGGGAAATATTTGGCTCCCGATTATAAGCCAATTGTAACGGAGAATATTTATGATAACACATACAAGTGTTGCTGCATGCAAAACTGCATGACCCCAAGCTGAGATGGGTAATTTAGTTCTCATAAGTATAGGTCTAGCTATCAATTGAAGTCTTTTAATGAAAGATTCAGTTAACCCATTTTGTTTATGAACATGAGCTACAGGATGTTCAACACTTATACTAATAGACTTACAATAATCATTGAAGGCTTGAGATGAGAACTCACTAGCATTATCTAGACATATTTATTTAATTGTATAATTTAGAAATTGTGCTCGTAATCTAATAATCTGAGCAAGCAGTCTTGCAAACGTCAGGTTGCGATTTGATAGTAAGCTAACATGAGACCATCTGCTAGATGCGTCTATTAGAACCATCAAATATCAAAATGGTCCACATGAACGGTGAATTGGTCCACATATGTCACCCTGAATTCTTTCTAAAAATGTTGGAGATTAAATTCCAACTTTATCTGGTGATGTCTTAATAATCAATTTTCCTTGAGAACAAGCAGCGGAGGAAAATTCTTTTGATTTAAAAATCTTCAAGTTTTTCAATGAGTGTCCATGCAAATTTTCAATAATATTTTACATCATGCTTAAACCGGGATGCCCCAATCAGTTATGCCAAATAGTGAACATTTTTGAATCAATAAACTTCTGGTTTATTGAATGTATTTCAATTGTATTTATTCTTGTGCAGTACAAACATGAAGAAAACATATTCAATATTTCTAATACAATTTTCTTATTCGAAACAATGCTTGTAATATGAAGGTACTCACCATTTTCTTCACTTATAGTCTCCACCATGATATCCGTTAAGACGAATATCTTTGAAACTTAACAAATTTCTTTGAGACTTAGATGAAAATAAAGCATTGTTTATATTCAATTTTGTTCCATTGGGTAACATTATAATGGCTCTTTCGAAACCTTTAATTATTTTTGTACTACTCGAAATTGTAGTAACATATGTCTCATTCATCTTTATTGCAATGAAATATTTTTTATTTTTAAGAATAGTGTGAGTATTTGCACTATCAACAAGACATATATCTTCATCTATATTCTTCAAACAAATAAAAAAAATATTATAATTAAAATAAATAAAATAATAATAATAATAATAATGACATTCGCAAATTTTGAGTTAAATAGCATTCATCTAACAAAAATATACATATCTTATTTAAGTGGGGTTGTAGAATAATTTATTCTTTCCAAACTTGTATAGGTCATAGGTTCAAAAGCCCCTATATAATTTATTTTTATCTAAGTCCTAAACAATAAAGGATACTAAAAAGAATACTAAAATATATAGGAAGATGCACTATATATCCAAAAACTATATAAAACATTCATATATATATATATATATATAATATTATATATATATATATAAAAACCAGTAAACTAGTAACCAAATATAATATTCATAAAAAATCAGTAACACAATGACCAAACACACACTGAGATAGATAGATATATATATATATATATTCATATGTACGTACATACATATATGTGTATCCAAAGCAATATTATAAATAATATATATTCTTTCTATCCAAAACAAATATATATACATATATATTGTATATATCATTAAAATAATATAACAATTATTTTAAGAGTATTTAATATATATTTAGTACATATTAATTAGTAATTAAATATATATTATGCACACATATTATATATATATATATATTTATTTTTATATAAAAATTTTAATATAATTATAAGTAAATTTTCACATAAAATTTAAAATTCAATAGGAGAACAAAAGTACAATTCATAAAAATTAACAAAATAACAATACTTAAAAAAAAAACTAAACAACATTTATTCTTGAACAATAATAACAATACTTAGAAATTAAACAAAATTTTTTGAAAAATCAAACTAGAGCAATTGCTTTATATTTTCTCTGTCACCGATGATCTCATTGTTTTCTTGTGGGTTAGCAAAAAAATCTGACACATCCAAGTGTGTGGTGTCAATAGCATCATTGTCAATATCATCAAAAAAATTTGTATCTACACCTTTTCCTTTTTCTTTTACAGAGGCTTCATAAAGATCAACAAGGTTTTTGCAGCATGACAGGTACGTGCCCAATGTCCTTTCATTCCACAACGAAAACACAAAATTTCAGATTTTTTACAACTTTTTTCTATCCACTTTTGTCTTTTTGTTTGTCCTCTTTATTATACCACTTCTGGTGGTAAGTAGACAAATCTTTATTATTATGACCATGACTACGACTACAATCACGATCACGACATCGGCCTTGACCATAACCACGTCCTCGTCCTCTTCCATTATTATTCATCATAGTCACATTTACTTCAGGGAATGGACTTCAGGGAATGGACTTCAGGGAATGGAACGGAACCAGTGGGACTAGCTTCATGATTTTATAACAATAACTCATTATTTTGTTTAGCCACAAGAAGGCATTAGATTAATTGTGAGTATTTTATTAAATATTTTTCTCGATATTGCTGCTGTAGGAGCACATTCGAGGCATGAAAAGTAGAAAATGTTTTCTCTAACATGTCATTTTCACTTACATTTTCTCCGCATAATTTCAGTTTAGAACTTATATGAAACATAGTGGAGTTATACTCAATAACAAATTTAAAATCTTGTAACTGCAAATGCAGCCATTCATAACAAGCTTTTGGAAGAATAACTATTTTTTTGGTGGTCATACCTTTCTTTTAGATTTTTTGAAAGAACAAGTGGATCATTTACCTTTAGGTATTCGAACTTTAGTCATTCATGAAGATGGTGACGGAGGAATATCATTGCCTTAGTGCTATCTTGCATTGATGCTATATTTCCTTCTTTTATGGTGTCTCCAAGACCCATAGCATCAAGATGAATTTCAGAATCTAGTATCCATGACAAATAATTCTTTCTAGAAATATCAAGAGTAACAAATTCAAGTTTTGAGAGATTCGACATGATAGATAAAAGCGTACCTTAATAGAAAAAAATCACGAAATGATTCTCTTCCGACGAGCAAACTCGTGTTGATAACGTATTATAAAATATCTATAATAATAATGAAACAATACTAATGAAATAGAAATCAAAATAGTTTAAACTTGTGTATATATTTTTCTTGTAACAAAACATACAAAACTACAATATATTTATAGGTATACATATGTGTAACCTACATACCCATATGCATACTAATGTAAATGTATACATATGTTGCATATATAACTTCATGGAGGTTATATGGTGGTAGTATAAGTTATATGGAGGTAGTGGAAGTTATATGGAGGTGGTGAAAGTTATATGGAGATAGTGGAAGGAGGGGGAGTTATGGACATACAAAATATGATTTATAAAAGTAATTTTATTTTCATATAAATCATCCTTTTCCTAGATTATTGTAGGCATTTAAATTTAATTATATATTTGAAATACATAATTAGTCTAGGGGTGTTGATTAGATGGTAAGAACCCTCACTTATGACCGAGAGGTTATTAGTGAGACATGACATCAAAAATAGTGATAACATTAAAATATTCATATATTTTAGTAATAACGTTTTCCTTGAATTTACTAATTCTTTAAAATAAGTGGTTTCAGGAAGTTTTGGGGTAAAATCATGAGAAATTACAAGTTCAGAGACTCAATTACAAAATCTAAAGAATTTTTGACCCGTCACACCTTGACGGCCGTCAAACACTGTTCATTAGAATTTTAGTTTGTGAATTTCTAATTTTACCCCCACGAAATTTATCTATAAATAGTGTAATTTTTTCCCGGATGTAAAATGATATATGTAGAATAATTTTTGAGAGGAATTGTAAGGCATTTTTGTATTTTTCATAGATTTTCTTCAATACAAAGTAATTGTTTTTTAAATATTCATTTTCATTCCTTCATCTCTCTTTGGTTTCTTGTTCTAAACCCAGAAGGGGATCTTTGAGAGTTTGTTGTTTGCGAGTGACAATCAACCCATTTTGAGTGGTGTGAGTGTTAGATGTTATAAACCAAGAAATTGAGCATTCACAATACTTGGAGTGAGTTTGATTCTTAATATCAAACATCCTCCAAGAGGTTGATAAATTGAAGGTGCCTCAACCCATAAGGACTTCATTTTTGTTGATTTTCCTTGTTGGATAAGTTTGATGTGTTGAAGAAGTGGATTGTAACATCTACAGGACCTTGAAGAATTAAGGAGTTCCGTGCTTCAATCTTTGTACACCTCTCCTCCTCTAATCATTTAAATCTCTTGTATGTATGATTCTAGCCCAATTCCCATTATAGGATCTCTTGATTTCTACATTTATATAGGATTGATTTTTGGGAATCTTAATTGTCTTATGCATAATTTTTCATATGTGATCTATATCATGTTTTCATTAATTTTTACATTATAATCTTAGAGATTCTATCTTATGGATGTGAATATCTTTGATATGTGGTATAAGCTGTAGGATTTCAACGATGCAGAATACGAATTTGATAGACGAAATCAATAAGCAATAAGACAATAAAATAAGAACATCACGATTTACCCAGGTTCACCCCAATTTAGGGCTACGACCTGCAAAAGGAATTCACTATTATTATGCCTTTTTTCCCCTCTCAACTCGTTACAATGATATCACTATATATAGGCTACCATAAGAGTACATAATACTGGGTCTAAACCCTACATAACACTGGGCCTAAACCCGTTGGTGTTTCTGGGGTGCTACCCCCGAACCCTTGCCTGCTGACCTGGCAGCGGGACCCCCGAGGCGGGGGCTTCGCCCCCAAGCTGTTCTCGAAATATTTACCAACTCCAACATAGGCTATCCATATACCTTTATGCACTATATGGTAGGGTTTGAGATAGATGCTAAGTAAACAACAAGTAAAGTTGGATGTTGATGCTTGAATCTAAGCATATGAATTCTCAATTCATGAGAATCTATTATGCGTAGAACCTCCCATTAATCATGTGTTCTTTCTTAACTGTTCATGATCCTATGTTTACATTACTTGCTTTTACTTGCTTTCTTAGATTAGAATTCAACTATCTTTTACTTGAACTTGGAACCTACAACTTGAATATTTCTTAGTTAATCACTTAATCAAATGAATCGTATCTTCCTTTGGAAAACGATATTACAAATTTTAGATCTATTACTCTCTCAACAATGGGTACTTTGCCCAACTCTTTGACTAAATCTAAGCGACAATCCATCTTGCATAATCAACCTTAATCATACTTTAATCTAAAAATTCATAGAGTTTTGGTATGTATAAAAAATAACCATTAAATGGACAGAGAGCTGAGATGTAGAAACTACAGTAGCCTAAACACTGTCAAAGTCCATTATGAGATAATCAAAGGCCTCTGAAGAAAAGTTTAGAAAGCCTCGGAAGAATTCCATAGTTGTTCAACGGATCGAGATCAAGCCAAAAGAACCCTCGAGCCCACGACGGATCGTATCAGCGGATTGATAGAAATAAGACCATATAAAAATTATTTGTTATTTTATTACACGTAACTTATTTTCTTTGTAATTTTTGATTTACAGGAAATAATACGAAAGGAAATTTGTTTACAAATTGGCACGCCCAGTGGGACAATTTCTACTGCTCATCTCTTTTCGTCAAGATCATCAATGGAGTCGAAGAATGTTGTTGTGGACAATCAACTTTAAAGGGGTAACGATGATGACAATAAAGACTTCTGCAAATATCCTTGTCATGCCTGCGACAATGACAAATACTTCAACGATAAAAGAGAAGTTGGCAAATTTGACAAAGTTGGTGAAATGCTTCACAATGCAATCATCAAAGCAAGATTACATCTTCGATCAATTGATGAACAACAATGGTAAGTCAAGTAAACCTGCACAAAAAACGAGCAGAGGAGACAAGCAAAGGTGCCACCTTCAATAAAAAAGAAAAATCCAATGATCTTGGAGCACTCAAAGTTGCTGAGAAACAATCTCAAGCTCTTGATAGATCCAAAGCAAATCAAGGGGTCAAACAAAGTATCATTTCCAATCAAACTAGGGTTAACATTCCCTCTGAAGATGAAGAGTTAACTTCAACTATTGGTGATGCTTTAAATCAAATTATGAAAATTCTTTTGGATGCACGAGGTTAAACTGCACTGTTACTCTTTGATACAAGTATAAACTATCTCCATGGTATGGATGAAAAATCCTCATAGACGCACGAGGTTAAACTGCATTGTTCCTCTAAGACGCACAAGGTTAAACTGTATTGTTCCTCCAAGACGCACAAGGTTAAACTGTATTGTTCCTCCAACACGCACGAGGTTAAACTGCATTGCTACTCTTTGATACGAGTATAAACTATCTCCATGGCATGCATGCAAAATTCTCCTAGACGCACGAGGTTAAATTACACGCTACTCCTTGACACGAGTGTAAACTGTCTATAATTGAAGCAAAGACTCTTTTGCACGAGTGTAAACTGTCTATAATGTTGAAAGAAGACTCCTTGACATGAGTGTAAACTGTCTGCAATATTGAAAGAAGGCTCCATGACACGAGTGTAAATTGTGTTCAATACTAAAAGAATGCTCCTTGACACGAGTGTAAACTGTCTACAATGCTGAAATGAAGGTTCCTTTGATGCACAAGTTTAAACTGCAACTTTGAACTACGTTTGACTTGATTCATTCGTAGGATATGTTGGCAACTTAGATAAATTTTTAGTTCAGTCATAACAAAAAAAAATTAGGAAAAAAGATATGAAAATTTTAAAAAAGAGGAAGCTATGGGAATTTTTTTTAAAAAAGGAAGCTACGGAATGTTTTTTAAAAAAGAAGCTACAAGAGTTTAAAAAAGGATAAACTATCTCAGGTGCAATTGTTAGATATCAAAATCCAACTTTTGGACCTCAAAATGTTTTTCCACTTACAGTGCCATTCAAGTTTCAAAAAGTCTCATTGGATGCACTTTTGTTAAATCAAACCGTTATGGCTTCAATTTTACGGTTAGTCAACTTTTTTTTCAATGTGGCACTGTTCTGAGGTATTTTTGTCTAAACTGTCCAAAATAAAATGCTAATTTTTTAAAAATTTATTCCCGATGTAAAGTTATTAGCCTCGAGAATAAATTTTAAAGGGGCAATTTGTAGGTATTTAAATTTAATTATATATTTAAAATATATAATTAAATGTTATTTAAATATTTAAATATTTAAATATATAAATAATTATATATTAAGGTATTGAGAGATTTACTTCTCAAATTAGTGAGACATGACATTACAATAACCATATCATAATAGCCATTGATTGTCATCATCTCCATCTATAAATAGAGGGTCAAATTGCCTTGAGAAAAAGATGAACTGAGAAAGTTGAGATGTAGAAGCTCTGGAAAAGAATAGACTTCTAGAGAAGAAGCTCATACAGAAGCTAAGAGAATCATACTGAAACTCTATCAAAGTCCATTCCGAGATAATCAAAGGTCTCTGAAGAAAGTTCAGAAACCCTTGGAAGAAATTCATAGTTGTTCAATGGATCGAGATCAAGCGAAACGAACCCTCGAACCCACGACGGATCGAATCAACAAATTCATAGAAATAAGACCATGTAAAATTTTTATTACACGTAACCTATTTTCTCTTTAAATTTCATTTTACAGGAAATAATACGAAAGGAAATTTGTTTACAATTATATTATTTTTAAATTTTATTCTAATAATAATATAAATTTTTTACCTCTATTTTTTTTAATGTTAATTGAAATTCTTATGAGATTTTCGTCTCTAACATGCCTCGAACTTATGACATAAGAATCATAAGTGAAGGTACTTACTATCAGAGCAATTATCTCTACTTCTTGACAAAATAATTATATCATCAAAATTAATTATTTTGATTAAATTAATTTTAAAATTAATATATATATTATTTTTTCAAAATTTATATATATATATTTGTAAACAAATTTCCTACTGTACTACTTTTTTCAAAAAAAGAAAAAAGAAAAAAGAAAAAAATATTTTTGCCTTAATTATGTCTCTAACAATATATATATATAAAATAATTTTTTATTAAATAACTAAAAAAATTCACAATAATTTGGAATATTATATATATACATTTAACATGAAAATAAAAGTCAAGAAGGTATTGCTCGGATGGTAAACACTCTGGCTTATGACTCAAAACAAAATTTTATATAATTTTGAAACATAAAAAAATCCTAACACAATAAATATATAAGAATCTCTACCATTGATGTATTTATGGTAAGGAAATTAATTAAATAATAAACAATTTGTATTATTGGCCATTTATGTATTTAACATACCATTTTGCAGAGTATAATGAACAAAAAGAAGAGAAAAGACTTAGAAAATCAATTGCTAATAAGCCATGGCTGGGAATGATTCAAGTTCAGAAGAAACACCAAAATTGCCAATATTTAAGCACATAATTGGTACAAGAGAAATCACATCTACTTCTTCTTCTACACAAACCTTTGTTTCAAATGAAAAAATTCTCAAAAGTTCTTCGAATCAATTCTCCTCAACGCCCTCTGCCACCGCAACTCATATTGGCAACAATGAAAATATATTTACCAAAATTCTTCTCTGTTTGCCTCCAAAGTACCTCCTCCGATTCTAATGCGTTGCCAAGCAATGACACTCGGTAATTTCAGATTCTAATTTCCGTTGCTTTCACTGTAGGAGTTTTCACACCTGCTGCTTGTCACTTAAATTTGATGCCTTGTTATTTTTATTTGAATTGAGAAATTCTAAGGTTAAATTTATTTCTTTTAGTGAGCAAAACGTAAAGACAATGGATTTTATTACAACAACTCGATTGAGCAGTCATTTTTCAGGGGAAATCTTGGGATTGCATTCTAGCAATGGGTTGTTCTGCATTTATTTTCGTTTGAATGGTGATGACGAGTTTATTGTGTGTAACCCGACTACTAATAGCTATAGGATATTCCAAAATGCACAATTATTGAAGAAAGCTTTGTATTTCCATCATGTCCATCATGTACATATATTTGCTTTGATCCTCTAAAATCTGATCATTACAAGCTTGTTTTCATATGCGTGGATGATGAAGAAGATGAATACTATTTTTCTATCTATTCTTCTGAAATAGGAATTTGGAAAAAGACTGAATTCGTACCGGAGATCTCCGTTTCTGAATGTGATTATAGTCAAGATGGTATATTTTGGAATGACAATCTTCATTGGCTCTATGATTGGGGATCTGTTTTGTGCTTTGATTTGAATACGGAATCATTAAACTTGTTTGTGCCTTCTCTTCCAACCTCTAAACCGGAGACGATTGATAATAGTGAATATTATTATTTTGGTAAGAGCAGAGATTGTTTGTGTGCTATTGAGACAAAATCTTTTGAACAAATGATATTCAATGTTTACTTGATGGAGAAAGACTATTCTGAATGGTTCTTAAAGCTATCTATTAATCTTAATCCATTAACTATCTCTTATCCTTCAATGATTAGTAAAGACGAGTATCACGGATTCCATTTCACTCATGTTATTTGCTGCAACAATGAAAAGAAATTAAAGCTTGTGATATCAATGATCAGAAACTTCATTCTTTACGATGTTGGTGATAAGAATGTTACTGAACTTGTTGATGTAGATATAACAAGTCCATTTCATGATCACAGAGATATATATGATTGGTATGAAAAAATTAAATTTAATGCAACTTTTGGGCGTGTTTAGCCTTAAATTGACCATAAAATAAAAATGTATGCATAATTACTATTATTTTTATATGTACTGGTGACTTTTGATTTTACTTTGTTATCTTTTGATTTTGATTTATATTGTTTTATTTTTTAATGAAAAGTTCATTAAGAGAAAAAAAATTAAAATTTTAATTATTATGTATTTTTTTCTTTTGTAGTCGATCTTTATGCTATTACTTATTTGATTATATAAAATTATTGAATTTTTCTTATAATTTTTATTTCTAAATGTCTGATATTATCATATAAATATCATATAAACAAACCAACAACAATATAAAGTAAAAGAGAAATATATAGAATATTATTGAAATTATTTTGATAATTCAGTATGTCTTCGCAAAAAGTAAAAAAACAATCATAAATAACTGATATCATGATAATTAATCTCGAAATAAAATAAATATTTACTAATTTACATATTATTATATGAACATTCACTAAAATTATACAACAACCATACAACATTTGAAATAATTTATAATTTAATTAAAATTAATATATACATATATTATATCTATATATTATATCGATGCTTTTGGTAGAGATCGTAGTTGTACTTGTTGAGTCCTCAGCGATCACGAGACCTTTTCGCTGTCACCAGAAGTTTGGGTACGTTTAGAATGGTAAATTGTTTTTTAAAAAAATGTATGCATATATAGTAACTCAATTTGTAGCACTTGAGAAATTATGAATTAATAATATTATATAATAATAATGATAACAAGACTAAAACTAGAGAAATAAAAAAGTATAACTCGTATATCACTTGATATTCTTCCAAAACGTACAAGCTACCCCATATTTATAGGCATAAATATTTTTAGCCTATATATAACATACATACAAATATAAATGTATACATATGTTACAAACTTATTTTTATGGAGGTAGTAGAAGTTATATGAAGGTAGTGGAAGTAGTGGGATATTATAATAAATTATGAATATAAAAAATAATATGATTTATAAAACTTTTATTTTTGGATGTCCATTGTACAAGAAATATGTCTTATTAATACCTTACTAGAGAAAAAATCTAATGGTAAAAAAAATTCTAGAGAAGGAAAAAGAGTACATCGTTCTTGTACACTCTCCCTGATCATTACATAATATCTTTGTGCCGTTGCATTCCAATATTATGGACCAATCTTTCAAATGTTGAAGTTGTTATGATTTTGTGAAAAAGTCTGCCAAATTATCACTTGAACCGATTTGTTGTACAACAATATCACCATTTTTTTAGAAGATCATGTGAACTAAAACTTGCTAACAGATTAATAGCAAAAGTTATATCAGGTCTTATATTATTAGCAAGATATATTAGTGCACCTATTGCACTAAGATATGGTACTTCTGGACCAAGAGAACTTCATCATTATCCTCATGAGGTCGAAAAATATCCTTTTTTCACATCAAATGATCAAACAACCATTGGGGTACTCAATGGATGTACTTTGTCCATGTAGAATCTCTTAAGGTCAATTCATCCACGTACTCAATGGGTTCTAATAATATTTAAATCATCATCATATACAAATTATTATAGCAAACCCAGAATTTTCTTTCTTAATAAATACACATGGACAAATCTGGTTATTTTGATAATATTCTTTCAATAAATATTCACTAAGACGATTGTACCACATTCATCCAAAATGTTTTAAACCATATAAAGATTTTTTTATTTTTATTGAATATAATTATTGAGAATCTGATTTATACGCTTCAGACATTTTAAATCCTTCAAATATTTTTATATCACTATCAAGTGAGCCATATAAATAGACTGTAACAACATACCATAAGACGCATATCAAATTTCTCATTAGCTGTCACACTAAGGAGATAATGAAAAATAATTGCATCTACCACTAGAGAATAAGTAACCTCATAGTCAATTCCCGGTCTTTGGAAAAACCTTTGTTCAACAAGACATGCTTTATATCTCACAATTTCATTTTTCTCAGTTCTTTTTCGTACAAATACCTATTTGTACCCTACAGGTATGACATCTTCAAGTGTTCAGGCTATGGGTCTAAAAATTTCACGTTTTGTAAGTGAGTTTAACTCTTCTTGAATTGCATCTTTCCATTTCAGCCAATCACTTCTATGTCGACATTCATCAACGGATGTAGGCTCATTATAATCATTTTCATTTATAATAGCTGATGCAACATTATATACAAAACATTATCGATAGTTATTTCTTTTTGGTTCAATCATTTCCCTGTTGAGATATAATTTATTGAGATATCATTATTATCTTTTTTTGTTTTTGATATTTTCAATATTTTTAGGTACCTAAACTTCTTCTGGAGTTATTTCATTTATTATGTCTCTTGAATCTTCTGGAGCATTAAGCCCGGGTTCATTATTGACATTTGCTCCCTTCTTTTTATAAGGATTTTTATCTTTTGAACTAATTAGTTTACCATGCTTCTGGCGTGCTGTAGACTGATTTGCTATTTCATTCACAAATTGCCCTTCTGGGACATCAATCTGTATAGGAGCATTTTCAGCCGGTATATGTGACATAGTCACTCTCTTTAGGTCGGTAAATACATCTGGTAGTTGATTTGCTATACTTTGGAAATGTATTATCTTTTGAACTTCAAGTTCACACTATTTATCAAGATGTTGCAAAGTATTCATGTAATATTTTTACCAAGCTATTTTTCTTTTTCTCCCTCTAATCTCAGAAACATTAATTCATTAAAATGATAATCGGCAATCTTGTCATAAAAAGATCTCCTGTCATATGTTCAAGATATCTTATTATAAAAAGGGAATCGAAACCAACATATATCCCAAATCTTCTTTGATGACCCATTTTTGTGCGTTGTGGTGGAGCAATAGGAACATATACCATAGAAGCAAGTCATGGGATGGGTATGTACGATTGAGATCAAACAATTAAATTTACTTCAACTTTAGCGTCAATTTAATTTTAAATTTGCTTATAGCACATTGAAGTAATCTCGAATCTATCAAAAACAAATGTTCTAAATTTGAAAGCAAAATGATCAATTTGTATTATTATTAATTTATAATTGTAACTTTTGATTTACATTTTATTTTTACTTTGATCCTTTTATTTTTTATTTTTATTTTTTTTATTTTTTAATGAAAAAGATTTTTTTTAAAAAAAAACTTAATTGTTTTGTAATTATTATAAAATATCTATAATAATAATAAAACAATAATACTAAAGAAATAGAAATCAAAATAGTGTAAATTTGTGTATATATTTTTCTTGTAACAAAACATACAAAACTACCACATATTTATAGGTATACATATGTGTAACCTACATACCCATATACATACTAATATAAATGTATGCATATGTTACAAATATAACTTTATGGAGGTTACATGGAGGTAGTGAAAGTTATATGGAGGTAGTGGAAGTTATATGAAGGTGGTGAAAGTTATATGGAGATAGTGGAAGTAGTGGGAGTTATGGACACACAAAATATGATTTATGGAACTCCCCCTTTTGGATGTCCATTGTACAAGGAATATGCCTCATTAAAACCTTATTAGAGAAAAACCCAATGGAATAAAAAACCTTAGTGAAGAAAAAAAAGTACATAGTTCTTTGTACACTCCCCCTGATCATTACATAATATTTTTGTATTGCTGCATTCCAATATTATGGACCAGTCTTTCAAATGTTGAAGTTGGTAATACTTTTGTGAACAAGTCTGCCACATTATCGCTTGAACGGATCTGTTGTACATCAATATCACCATTTTTCTGAAGATCATGTGTAAAGAAAATTTTTGGTGAAATATGCTTTGTGCGATCTTGTTTGATATATCTTTCCTGTAATTGAGCTATAAATGCTGTGTTATCTTCATAAATTATTGTTGGAAGTTTATTCGACATGTCCCTTGAATGTGTTGAGACATGGATTTTAACCAAACACATTCACGACTTGCTTCATGGATTGCTATAATTTGTGCATGATTCGAAGAAGTAGCAGCTAACGTTTGCTTTGTATAACGTCATGAAACAACATTTCCTCCACATATAAAAATATAGCCTGCTTGAGATCTGGCTTTATGTGGATAAGACAAGTAACCATCATCAGCATAACCAACAAGTTGTGGATTAGAACTATGAGGATATAACAATCCCATTTCATTGACTTTGACTATTTCAAAATCTCCTGAAGATCAATCCATTCAAACGTTTTCTGAATTCATGTCTTCTCAAATTACCTATTTACCCTTGACCGATTTTTGCAGAATCAATATTTATATATATATATATATATATATATTAAATTTTCATAATTTTGCTATTTTTAGCATAAAATATAATAAAAATAAACAATAAAAATTTAATTGAGATAAAGTCTAAGAAAATAATTTGAAAATAAACATTGAAAATAAATAAATTACAAATAAAAGATTATGAAATGGATAATAAGAGAAAATTGTTAAATAAAAAAATTAACCATTTATAAAAATATGAATAAAAAAAAGGAAATTATAAGAAAAATAAAATCAGATCAAGAACCTCTAACTGTATTAATTCTTTTTTTTTTTTTGGAATTAAAACTGAAGATAAAAAATATTAACTTTATATATATATATATGGAAAAGGAGAATATATTAAATGGCTGCTATAACATTAGTGGGAAGGCCATCCGGCCATTAGCAAAGTTGTTTACAATGGAAACCATGCGTAGCTAAGCCGATTTCCCGATTTGTTATAACACCACCTTATAAAATTTAAAGAACAAGCTTCAAAAACAGGAAGAAGATTAACAAGAAGATCAATATAATGACATGTTTATTTAGAGATTCGGTGGTCCATTTAGTACTTTTTGGATTAAATTTTGGCAATTGTTCAGAAAGTTAATTTGTTAAAGACCATGAAGAGATGCTAATTGTATAGTGCAGATGAACGTCGTTGCTTCTGCAATTTCTGCCATCGTACAAATCCCTTCCAGCATTCCAGATAAAATAGCAATAACAGTACCATCCAGTCACCGAAGGAGAACTATGAAAGTTGCAATATTCTTTTGTAAAGCTCCATCAAAATGACAGACTACCTCATGTTGTAATTGTGGTTGGAAGGGTTTACATCTTATGTACTTCAATTGTTCCGACTATATGTTGTATCTTGTCGGAAGTGGACGATATCTCTCTTCGTATGATGCTGATGATATCCGAGACAACTTGGGATACTTGTTGAAAAATGTATTTGTTTCTTGCATCCCAAAGATGCCATAAAATTGAAACAAGGCTACATATTGTGAGGATATCAATTCATGTCTCACATATGAAGATAATGCTAGAGTTGACTAGCATATAAGAATACCACTAACTCCATTAGTAAGAGGTCTTTTGGTTAGTTACCCAAGAGCAAAATTGTGAGGGCTTAGGCTAAAGCGGACAATATCATACTAATGTGGAGTTAAGTGGTGGGAGTCCAATCTTGTGGTATCAAAGCTTAAGGGTACCCTCTAGGGGAGGACAAGGGTATGTGGTCCTTGGTTTGAAGGGAGGAGTGTTGGGGTGTCAATCCATGTCTCACATTTGAAGATAATGCTAGAGGTGACAAGCTTATAAGAATACCATTGATCATTTGGGCCCAACAAGTGGTGGAGAGTTTAAGTGTCTTGCGGAGGATATAAGATGATTAATGTTAGAGGTGACTATAGCTTATAAGAATACCACTGATCATTCGGGCCCAACAAATGGTATCAGAGCTTAAGGTTAATGGGCTTGGGTGCCAGATGTGGAGAGTTTAAGTGTCTTGCGGAGGATGCAAGATGATTGTTCCTCTAGGTGAGAACGAGAGTTTAAGTGCCTTGCGGATGATATATAAGTGCCTTGCGGAGGATACAAGATGATTAATGCTAGAGGTGATTTAGCTTATAAGAATATCACTGATCATTCGGGCCCAACAAGTGGTATCAGAGCTTAAGGTTAATGGGCTTGTGTGCCAGATGTGAAGAGTTTAAGTATCTTGCGGAGGATACAAGATGATTGTCCCTCTAGGGGAGGACACGGGTATGTGGTCCTTGGTTTGTGGGGAAGGATTGTGAGGATATCAAAATCCATGTCCCACATCTGAAAGTTTAAGTACCTTGCGGATGATGCAAGATGATTGTTCTTCTAGGAGAGGACGAGAGTTTAAGTGCCTTGCGGAGGATACAAGATGATTAATGCTAGCGATGATTGTCCCTCTAGGGGAGGACGAGAGTTTAAGTGCCTTGAGGAGGATACAAGATGATTAATGCTAGAGGTGACTAGCTTATAAGAATACCATTGATCATTCGGACCCAATAAGTGGTATCAGAGCTTAAGGTTAATGGACTTGGGTGCCAAATGTGGATAGTTTAAGTGCCTTGTGAAGGATACAAGATGATTGTTCTTCTAGGGAAGGACACGGGTATGTGGTCCTTGGTTTATGGGGAGGATTGTAAGGATATCAATCCATGTCCCACACCTGAAAATAATACTAGAGTTGACTAACATATATAATAATACCATTAACTCCATTGGTAAGAAGCCTTTTGGATAGTTACCCAAGAGCAAACAGTGAGGGCTTAGTCCAAAGCGGACAATATCATACTAATGTGGAGTTAAGTGGTAGAAGCCCAATCTTGTGGAAATATTCGGGCCCAACACATATTTCTTCCTTTGTCCAATTGAAGATACAAAATTCGAGATAGAAGAAGTATTCACTAAAGTGAATTCTTCATAGTCTGGGAAACAACTCCATACTTGTCTTGCCACTGGACATTCAATAAGTACATGAGACACCGTCTTCTTTGCTGAGCCGCAGAACATCACATCTGTCAGAGTATAGCCGTCGTATATGAACTAGATTTTACCTCATAGTTACCAAATTTTGAGAACCCCATGCAATTTTGTCACTGCCTGCAATGGGACATAATGGTATTCTCCATGTTCGAGTTATAGGATCAATAATGTCAGCTACGTATATAAGGCCTGAATCCCTTTCCTGGTTTTGCAATGGTTTGCTAGGTGAATAAGTTGGTAACCAGTAATCATTCCATATTGATACTGATTTTCCATCCGCAATATTGTGCGTAAGTCCCTTTTTCAATTGTGTTCGACCAACCATAAGACTCTTCCATATGATGCTCGTACATCCGAAGAGGTGTTGGTATGGTATTTGGCTCTAAGAACTCTGGCTACTAGGGATTGAGGTTGTGTTATGATTCGCCAGCACTGCTTAGCAAGGAGTACCAAATTGAAACAGTATGGATCACGAAACCCTAGCCTGCCATCCCTTTTGGATTGACACAAAATTCTCCAATTTTTCCAACATATACCACCACTTTCTTTTGATTGTGTCCACCAGAAATGTCTTGTTACGGTAACTATTTCTGCACAAATAGTTTTTGGAATAATAAACATTGCATGGTGTAAGCAGGGAGCGCTTAAGCACAAATTTGATTAAAACTTCCCTACCTACGTATGATAAGAACTTCTCCTTCCAACCCGATAAATGTTTCCAAATTCAAATAGTAATAAAACGAAATTGTCTACAAGATTGGCGTTCTACATCTATAGGAAGACCAAGATAAAACCCTTGTAATCTCCAAGTTGTATCTGAAACTTTTGTTGTAACTCTTTGGAGCGTGATTCTGAGTTTAATAGATTGACGAGAAAGTTGTTCGTAGCGATGTAAAATCTGTAGAAAAATCTGAGACTCATTATCCTTTGCACGAAGAAAAAATCAAGCTTTCATCTATGGAAAAATAAGTGAGAAATTTGAACTGTTCCGGATCCAAAGGGTAATCCATGAATGAGATGCTGAGTTTCAGCTTGCCTTATCATTGCAGATAAATCTTTCATACATATTATAAATAGGAAAGGAGAAAGTGGATCTTCTTGGCGTAGGTCCCTTGTAGGAGTGAAAACTTGGATGAGTTGTCCATTAATGAGAATGGAGAATGAAACTGTAGAAATACAGTTCATTATCCAATCTATGAAACACTGAGGAAAATCCATGATAATTAAGACCATCTTCTAAGTAATCCTATTCAATGCCTCATATCTAACTTTAGTCCCATATACTTGAAAGATTGATGTTTATTTGTAAGGAGGCTATGAAAACATTCAAAAGCTAATGATAGCATTATCAGTGATTAGACGATTAGAAACAAAAATAGATTGGGAGGCTATTAATAATTTTGTGTAGAAAACCACGAAGACGGTTGCAAATTACCCTTGATAATAACTTGTGAAATAAGTATATTAATAAAGAGTTTACTTAAAAATTAATTATAATGTATATATATATATATATATATATATATATATATATATATTCAATGAAATAATTATAAGTAGTTTGATACAATATTTTCCAATAAAGTTATTTGTTTTAGTAGAAGAGAAAATTATAAACTAATGGTTCATATATTACATACTAAAATAATTGAATTATTTAAAATATTATAATATAAATATGCGTAATTAATATATTAGAGCGTGTAATTTACTTTTTAAGATTATTTATTCATACGGAAGACTAAAAAAAAACTTATTAGATATAAATTCTAAATTATAACAAAAAAATATGGAAATTTTAAAAAATAAAAATACAAAAGTTATTAAATATAAATAATTTCTTTAAAAAAATTGAATAAAAAATCTAATTTGCACCTTATAGTTAAAAAAATAATAAAATTAAAACGTCATAATAAAATTGCGAAACGTTTTAAATATTTAATTAAACAAATTTAATAAAAATAAAACTTTTTAAACAATATCATAATTTGTACCTTCTGCCGTTAGAAAAGGCATAATCTTATATTTTAAATAAAAATTAAAAGATTATAATAATAATATGAAAGGTAATTTGACATAAATATTTAATTAATTTTTCTAAAATAAATTAAATATTATTAAACATAAATATTTACTGAAAAATTCTTAAAAACTATATAATGAGAATATAAAATTAATAGAAATAAATATTTAATTAAAAAAAAAATTTAAATGTCTTTTTCAATAATCTTATATTATATATATATATATATATTATATATATATATATATATAAGATATATATCTAGTCACAAGATTATTTGTTAAATTTTCTCCGTTCGTATTTTTTGTGATATCAAACGGGAAAAAATATCAAAAGAGGAAAAAAGACAGTAAGAAAAGGAAAAATCTAGAAATCAACTGAAGTGGAAAAGCTAAAAAGCCATGGCTGAGCATGATTCAAGTTCAAAAGAAGAAAAAAAACCAAAACTGTCAATATTCAAGCACATAATTAGTACAAGAGAAATTGCATATACTTCTTCTTCTTCACAAACATTTGCCTCAAACGAAAAAATTCTTAAAATTTCTTCAAATCAGTTGTCCCCAAGGCCTTCCGCCGCCGCAACTCATATTGGCCACAGTGCAAATATATTTACTGACATTCTTCTATGCTTGCCTCCGAAGTCTCTTCTCCAATTCCAATGCGTTTCCAAGCAATGACACTCTATAATTTCAAATTCTGATTTTCGTCGCCTTCATTGTAGGACATATCACACCTGCTGTTTGTCACATGAATTTGATGCCCTGTTATTTTGTGATACTTGCTTTACTCCCTTTTTGAATAAGCCGCCAAGTGATTTTAAGTTTAATTTTATCTCTTTGCGCGAGGAAAACGTAAAGTTAATGAATTTTATTACAACTCGATTAACCCATTTTATTACAACCCAAACTTTTATTACTGGAAACATTTGTGGAGTGTGTTCTAGCAATGGGTTGTTTTGCATTCATTTTGTTGGGAGCGATGAAATACAGTTTATGGTGTATAACCCGATTACTAATTGCTATAGGCTTTTTCTAGAATGCAAAGTTGGTATAGAAAAGTTGAAAGATAAACATCTTGTAAATATTTGTTTTGATCCTCTAACGTCCGATTATTACAAAATTGTGTTCCTACACATAAACTATGAAAATTCTACGTGCTATTGCTATATCTTCTATTCTGAAACCGGGATTTGGAAAAACATTAATTCCTCAATGGAAATCAACACTCCATATTTCTTTAATAGTAGTGGAATATTTTGGAATGACAATCTTCATTGGCTCTGTTTATCAAGTTTTGTTTTGTGCTGATTTGAATAAGGAATCCTTTAATTGGTCTGTGCCTTCTCTTCCAATCCTTGAAGGGGCGAGGAGCGCTGATTGTTGGTATTTGGGTGAGAGTGGAGATTGTTTGTGTGCTATTGAGAAAAGACCATCTGAACTAATGTTGTTCGATATTTTCATGATGGAGAGGGACTATTTTGGATGGTTGTTGAAAGCATCTATCGATCTTGATCCATTAACTATCTTATATCCTTCTTTATTAATTTATGAAGGCTATGATCCTCAATTGTGTTTCGCTCATTTCTTCAGATGCAACAATGAAAAGAAAGAAAGTTTGGTAATATCAATAGAAGGAAGATTCTTTATTTACAATCTTATTGATAAGAATGTGGTAGAACTTGTTGACGTAGAGACAAGTTATTGGATAACGATGTACAATTGGGATCAAACAATTAAATTTACTCCAACTTTAGCGTTAGTTTAATTTTAAATTGACATACAACGCATTGAAGTAGTTTCGAATCTGTAAAAGACAATGTTCTAAATTTGAAAGCAAAATGACCAATTGTTGTTTTTTTTTTTTTTTTTGCTTTCACTCCTATCTCAATTTGTATTATTATTATTTTATAATTATAACTTTTGATTTACTTTTTTTTTTACTTTGATCCTTTTTTAAAAAAAAATTTAATGAAAAAGAAATTTAATAAAAAAAACTTACTTATTTTGTAATTTATTTTCATATAAATCATCCTTTTCTTTTCTTTTTTTTCTTCATATAAATAGTTAATTTGTATACACTTTTACTTACTGATAATATAATATTCTTGTACTTTTTTTAATGTATTATATTATTTATATTTTTAAATTTTATTCTAATAATATATATATATATATATATATATTGATTCGTCAAAAAATGGTCTGATGCCACGTGTTTGGTGATCCGATGTCGTTCGATGCTCTCCCTCTATTAAATACCCGTATATTGATTAAGTTTGTGTCGCAGAAGGTTCGCCGTCTTGCAATGCTGGGCCTGCAAAACAGTGAAGTTTAACCGGAGGGTGGAAGGTCTCCGGTAAAACCCTCCGATGCTTAAGTCAGTGACGTGACTGTATGAGAAGTTAGTGGTGTGACTGTGAGTTAGGTGATTTAGAGAGAGATTAGTAGGATAATCTGGCCTTACCCTTGTTACCTGTACGAGGGTGGTTTTTATAGGGATTTAACCGCCCTTGTCAAGTAGCTTGGGTGATTTGTTAGTGAAATCTGATGGTTACCGGATTTTGTGGGAAGATATGAGATCCCCCCCTTTTAGCAGGTTGTTAGGAGAATATTTGACCGTGATTGAGTCAAATGTTGACCATCAGAAATGTGGTTGATCAATGAGTCTGGTCAAAGTACTGAAGTGTAGTGACTTCGGCACGAGGCAAGGCGGAGTGACCATGCAGCTCAGGGTCCGGTTTGGTACATGGCAAAGTGGGAGTCGCCACGTCATGCTGGCTGGACTGACATGTGTGTTTGGTGGGTCCCGTTTGCTTAGTGTGCTTGCCTAGTCAGCGTGAGGGTATTTTCATACCTCTCAGTGGCCCCTCGTCGAAGTGGAAGAATGATCCTTCTTTCTCTTCGATAGTACTAGAAATCCCTTGTTCTCCGGGTAGCTTGTTCTGTCATTAGTAGTTTCTGAGCAGGTGTGAGTCAGGGGCGTGTAACCTGAGGAGGCGTAACCCGGAAGGGTGTAACCTGAGGAGGTGCAACCCGCGAGGGTGTAATCCGCAGTGAAAGTGACCCGAGAGGGTGTGAGCAACCCGGAGTAGATGTGAGCGACCCGAGTGGGTGCGTCCTGGCGAAGAGGTCCGACCTGGCGAAATGGTGTAACACCTGAAGAAGTGTGACCTGGCGAAATTGTGTAACACCCGGCAGTGAGGTGTAACCTGACGAAGTGGTCGGACCCGGCGAGGCGGTGCAACACCTGAAGAGGTGTAACCTGGCGAAGTGGTGTAACACCTAGCAAAGAGGTGTGGCCTGCCGAAGTGTTTTCACTTGGATCGAGATTGGACCCGTTGGCGAGGCGGTCGGAGTGTCTGGTGACGATTGACTTCCTCGGCGCGGGGTAGATTCCCATGATGGCAGTTCGGTTACCGAGAGGTCGGCTAGCCGTTTCGCGTGTCCAGAGGTGGCGCCTTTTGCGTTTCCCCACGCCCGTGCAATGATGGCGGCGCACGTGAGCTGTCAGAGAAGTGACTTCTGGTGTGACCTCGACCCGGATAGAGTCGGGTCGGGCGAAGCTTGCAGAGGAAGCTTCACGGTTTTTGAATTTTCCCTCCCTTCTATAAATAGTTCACTTGCCTTAGTGGCTTTCTTTTTTACATTTTCTTCTCTAGCGAAACTCTGCCAAACTTGAAGCTCTCTGCTTTTTCTGCCTTTCATTGCTGAACTCAAAAATTCCCTTAATCGTTTCGGCTTTTCTTTCCCAAACTCAGAGTTCTCTGCATTTCCTTCTCGTATTCCTTGTTTTCCCTCTCAGAAATTTCCCCGGCGTTGTTAGCTTGTTCTCGGTGAAGCCGCGTTTTCTGCAAGTTCTCCAAGTTTCCTTCATTTTCCATATTTCCGTAGGTAAGAGAAGGCACTGTCCTTCGATTTTCCTTTGTGCTTCTTTCTCTTTCTTTGTTCTTTGTTTGGGGTGCTCCTGAGGGCTTTTAGTGAGTTTGAGGAAATGACTTTTTTTTTTATTATGGGAAAAAGAGTGGTTATGGACCTTTTTTGGAGTGATTTTAGGCTGGGTTTTCGGGTAGGAGTTTTCTGAAATGATGAACTGGATGAAGGCGAAGTGAGGGGACTTTTAGACTGTGAAATGGTGAATCGGAGTGAATGGACTTTAGTTTCTGATAGGACTTTTGTTTTGTGTTTGTAGATATGTCTGACTCAGAGAGTTTCGAGGTCCCAGTAGTTGCGGTCGAGTCTAGTTCTTCGAGCTCCACTTCGCAGTCCAGCTCTGAGAGTTCCAGCCCCGCACACAGTGAGAATGTTGAAGTGTCTGACGCCGGCCCGAGTATTCTTGAGGTGGTCCCTTTAGCCCATAGGATGTCTAAGCACATGGGGGGCGGTGTAACTATCGTGGGCTTCTCGTCCGAAGACCTTCGTGACTCCAGTGTCCTCGAGGGCGAGGATGAGGACTCCGCCCACTCCGAAGATCTCCCAAAAACCAAAAACAGGTTGGAGGGGGACTTCGCCCTTAGGAAGAATACCCTTAGCGTAGATCTCCCTCTTTTGTCCATTGAGGTCGACCAGATTAGATTTAGGTTAATCTATCTCTGGGAGTGCGGGCGTATGTCCAACTCTTATATCCACATTCCCTATTAACACTTCGTTTCTGGCCTTAGTTTGCCTTTAGACCCCGCATTTTGCGATTTCTTGAACCTAGTTAGATGTCAACCCGCTCACGTCCATCCAAACGGAGTTAGGTACTTCGTCGCCTTTACAGTTTTGTGTAGGAGAGTAGGTGTAGAGGTCTCCGAAAACTTGTTGAGGAAATTTTTCACCGTCCTCCGCATGAACAACCTGACGTTGTCACTTCGACCGCGTCCTAGTGTAGTCACCCTCTTTGAACCCCCCCCCCCCCAATAAGTTAGGTCAGTGGAGGGAGAAGTAGGTTTGTGTGGAGTCCCGAACGGGCTTCGCATTTTACCCGAAGTGTAAGGCACTTCGTCCTTGGCTTTCCCTTAAAAGGAACACCAAGTACTCCGATTCGGATCAGAGGTTCTTAGATTTTGTCCGAAGTGAGCTGGGAGATGATCCCAAGACTCAGTCTAAAGTTTTCCTAACCAGCGAACTTATTGCTAACGAGAGTTGCCACGCCTGTGGGATAGGCGGGCCGGCAGTGGACAATCGGCGGAGAGAGCTAGCGCTCGAGGACCTGTCGGAGTACCCGATGTGGAGGTTGCACCCGGGAGGGGGTTTTTCTTCTGAGTGTTCGGTGTGCCAAGATCCCCGTAGTGCGGGCTGCCCTATTGCAAAGGGTAGAGTAGTTGTAGGAGTAGTTTTACTCTATTATTTTTTCTTTTTATCTTTCTTTTGCTAACCCCGTCTTTGTTGTGTTGTGGCAGATATGAGGATAAACTTTTCTGCACTCCGCAAGGGACCAGCCCAGGGTTCAGAGAATCGGAGTGTCGTGAATCCTCCGCGGGCTATTGATCGTTCCACCGTCACTCCGCCGGCAGTAGGTGGCTCCAACACTACCCGCTCTCCGGCAGTGCGCTCTCCTCCTCCCTCCCGGTCCAAGGGCACTCCGCGCCCCCCCAGCGAAGCGCGCTCATGAAGGTGAGGAAGCGTGGCAGGTGCCCAAGGATTCGCGGCAGAGGTTGGCGGAGTCTGCGGCCTTAAGGGAGGTGGCTCCGGCTACGGCAGAGCGGCTGGCTTCTCATGGAGCTCCGGAGTCTGGCCCCTCCATTTCTCCGTCCTGGTCTTGGCTCTAGGAGGGGTTCAAGGCGCCGGAGTCAAGGCCGGAGCACGAGGTTCTGGCCCGCCAAATCATTTGTGCTTCGCCTCCCCTAGCGAACCTACCGTTGGGAGATCGCCATTACTGGAGGTATTATGGGGGGGCCGTTGTGCACCGGGCCATGGACTTCAGCTTGCATATCGAAGAACGCTTTCGGGCAAATCAGAGCTGGGCTATCTCAGGTATTCCATCAAGCCGAAGTACTTATACTTCAAGCTTTGTCTCTTCTTGACTTAACTCTTTGTCGTTTGTCTCTCAGGTAACCGCCTTTGTTGCTCACCTCTTCAAGCATGCCTCCGATTGTTCGGATGCGCGAGCTGACCTGTTGGACTTGGAGAAGAAGTATTTGGAGTTGGAGAACCAGCTCTGCGCCAAGGACGCTGCGTTGGTTTCCACCGAAGAGAAGGTCCGCTCAGCCGAGGAGACCGTGGAGAAGGACAAAGAGTCCTCACGGCTGCAGTCCCTTCAGCGGAGTCATGAGGAGCTGAAGGCTAAACTCCGCGACCTTGATAGGAAGCTGAAGAAGGAGAGCTCCAAGCTGAGGGAGGAGAGCTCGAAGCGGCGTGCTGCGGAGTCAAAGGTGGAGTTCCTGGAGTCAGAGGACCACACCTCGCAGGTGGTGGAGGAGTTCCGCAACCCCGAGGGGTGTCAACGGGAAGTGTTTGAGCTGGCCAACAGATATTATAACAGAGGATGCGCTCATGCACTTCACTGTCTTCATCACCTCACCCTAGACAAGATGCTGCTGTGCAGGATTTTCAAGGGCTCTTATGACGACCCCGAATTTAGAGACGGATGCGACTTCGTCCCGTTCAATGCCAACGAACAGGAGGAGATCGCGGAACGTGATGAAAAGGAGGGAAGGCAATGGAGTCCGCCCGCACCAGTACATCCAAATCTGGGCGAGCTGTGTCTCCAGTTGCAGAGTCTTGCTGAGGAGGGCGAGGTTGTTGGTGCTAATGCCACTCCGATCTCGGCTGCTGCTCCGGTTGAAGCTGCTGCGAAGCCAATGGTGGTCCTCGATGAGGAAGAGCCCGAAGTGGGGGACCGGGCCATGATTGTTGTAGACGTTTATCCTGAGGTGGCTCCCCCTTCGACCGACGTTGCTCCCCCTTCGGCCGAAGTTGATCCTCCTTCGGCCGAAGTTGATCCTCCTTCGGCCGAAGTTACTCCCCCTTCGGCCGAAGTTGATCCTCCTTCGGCCGAAGTTACTCCCCCTTCGGCCGAAGTTGATCCTCCTTCGGCCGAAGTTGCTCCGGATGTATAAATATTTTTGTTTTTTGTAATATATTTGTAAGTTAATGAACTCTGCTGTTTTTCGTAAAACTTTACTTCTAACTTATATTCATTGCACTTCGTCTAGTAAGTTAAAAAACTTGAACTTTGTAACAAGTAACGAGGACTTCGAAGGGGTTTAATTATGACCATAATCCAAAACTTTAATAACTTCGAAGGACCTTTAACCCGTAATCATGAATAACTGAAATGACTTCGAAGAATCTCTATGAGTAGGTTTATGACTTCGAAGTAATGTTACCCTTGAATTTTTAATAAGTGTGACTACTCCGACAGATTATAATCAGAATCCAAAACCTTGAATATTCTGAATGACTTCAAAGGCTCTTATTCGTCGCATATGCCGGAATGACTTCGAAGGATCTTTTCATGAGTAACTGTAGTGACTTTGAGGACTTTATTGAAAGCGAGAAATAGTTTGGGGACCTCGCCGGGTGCTCGGCTCGCAGTTGGTGGCGGCGGGGTGCTTATTGAACGTAGCCTCGGCTTCGCCCGAACTGTTTCAGACGAAGTATTTCTTCAGATGGTTGGCATGCCAGGGTCTGGGGAGTATCGTTCCTTCTTGATCCATGAGGCGGAATGTGCCTCGGCGGACTTCGTCTTTGATCAGATAAGGGTCTTCCCAGTTCGAAGTGAGTTTGTTTGCTGTGATATGTCTTGTTGTTCCCTCAATCTTTCGGAGTACCCAGTCTCCAACTCCGAGTGGCCTATTGACCAAATTTTTGTCGTGGGTGTGTTTGGTTGCCAACTTGAACTTGTCTGCTCTTAGTCGGGCGGTTATTCGCTTTTCTTCTAATAAGTCCAGGTCTAGTCGGCGTTGGCGTTTATTGCTTTCTTCGTCATATGTAGAAATCCTATATGATGGAAGTGCGAGTTCGGCTGGTGAGACTGCTTCTGAACCGTAAACCAGGGCGTAAGCTATTTCTCCTATGGGCCCCCTAGTCGAAGTCCGCACTGCCCATAATGCGGCTGGGAGTTCGTCGACCCATTTGTTGGAATTTCCTTCCAGATTTTTCTCAGTGCGGTGAGAATTAATTTGTTAGCGGCTTCAGCTTGTCCGTTTCCTTGCGGGTGCGCAATGGATGACTTCCAGTGTTTGATCCCCATGCGGTTGCACTCCTCCGTGAGCTTGGTGGCGAACTGAGTACCATGGTCGGAGACGATGGCTCGTGGCACTCCGTATCGGCAAAGGACGAAGTCATGGAGGGAGTTGAGCGTGTTCTCCTCCGTCGGGGCAGCTAGTGGCTTTGCTTCGATCCATTTGGAGAAGTAGTCGACGGCCACGATCAAGTATTCGTGATGTCCGTGTGCTTTGGGGAACTTGCCCATGAGGTCGATTCCCCGCATATCGAAGGGCCAAGCGGCTAGCACAGGGGTCTGCGGAACCGATGGAAGACGGGGTACGCTGCTGAACTTTTGGCATGTATCACAGTGTTTCACGTAGTTCGCTGTATCCCTCCGTAGTGTCGTCCAATAATATCCCTGATTTATCACCTTTTCCGCCAAGGGCCTCAATTCGGGGTGTCCACCGCAGATACCCTCATGTAACTCCTCCAAAATCGTCTGAGTGAGGTCGGGCTGTACACAGCGGAGAAGCGGCTTGGAGAAGGAACGTCGGTACAGGATATCATTGAGCACAGTATATCGGGCCTCACGCTGGCGAATTTGTTTAGCTTTGGCCTTGTCTGCTGGTAGGATGTCTGAAGTTATAAAGTTCTTCAGTTCGTCTATCCATGTGGTGGAGTCGGGCGTCGAAGTCAGAATCGGCGAGATATGCTCTGGGGTGGAGATTTGAATTATCTGGACGTCGAGGTCATTGGGGGCCTCGCCAGATGCTATCTTCGCTAGTTTATCCGCCACTTCGTTATTGCTGCGGTCAATCTTGTTGAGGACGAAGTACCGAAACTGGGCGGCCAGCTGAGGTACTTTTTCCGCATAGGCTTTGAGGTTATCGGAGTTGACCGCAAATTCATTATTAACTTGTCCGACTACGACTTGGGAGTCGCTGAATACTTTTAGTGATTTGATTCCCGAGTCGAGGGCCCATTGCATCCCTATGATTAAGGCTTCGTACTCCGCCTGGTTGTTGGATAAGGGGTAGTTGAGTCGGGCGCATCGGACTTTATTGTGTTTGCCGAAGGGGGATGTAATGGCGGCCCCTATTCTGATTCCGCTTGCGTTTACTGCTCCGTCCACCATCATTGTCCACACATCGTCAGCGGGGAGTGCAAAGGGTGCTTCCTCTTCAGCGGTGGCTTCGGAGAATGATAACTCGGCCAAGAAGTCTGAGAGGGCCTGTGCCTTGATCGCAGCGCGGGGCGCGAATGTGAGGTCCAGACCGCATACTTCGATGGACCATCGGAGCATCCTTCCCGATTGGTCTAGTTTGTGAAAGATTTGTTTCGGGGGATAGTTGGTGTATACTACCACGGAGTGGGACTCGAAGTACGCCTGGAGTTTTCGTGTAGTGATGATATGCATAAATCATATCACATTTTTAGCATGTTTTTAGGCATGATTTAGGGTGAAATTGAGGGTAAATTGGTCTTAATTGTTCATTATTAACTCAATTTCACAGTTTTCTGATTTTGGAAGTGTCAAGTGAAAAGTGGAAGAAAATGGCAAATTTCGGGGCAAAAATGCAATTTTCAGAAGTTTGGACTTCGGGGAGGGCGTCCCGGTTCAGGACCGGTGTCCTGACCTGGTCAACAGGTCGGGACGGGCGTCCAGGACTCGGGACGACCGTCCTGACCTGGTCAACAAACCAGGACGGGCGTCCCAATCCGGGACGGGCGTCCCGAACCAGAAAGTCAAGTCCCACATCGAATTTTTGAGAGAAAATCACTCCAGAAAGCTGCTATAAATACCCCAGGCCTTCCTCAGTTGAAATCATCCCTCTCCACTCGATTTGAGTCATTCAGTGGTTTCCAGTGTACAATTCTCTAGTACACAACTCACTCGGAGACTCAGATTTAAGTAAAAGTTTTCTTTCTTTCCTTTTTTGTGTTTTCGTTTTTCTTAGTTTCTGAGAATTAGTCTCAGAGCCTAGGGTGAGATAGATAGGTTCGTTTATGGTATTCATAGAATACCCGGGATTTCTTTAGGAGATCCTAAGAGGGCTCTAGGCGTTCGAAGAGTCAGTCCACAGGGCTGGGCTTAAGTTGGGTATTAAGGTAAAGCCCAGTTACTAGGCCGAGGAAGCGTCCTCCGAAGGTTCTGGTGAGCAGAGTCGGGTCAAGCAGTACGACATATATAGCAGTACGCTCCAACGGCGTGACTACGTAAAGGGTAATTTCTTTATGGCATCAGTCCCCCCTGTCCCTCTCTTTATATGTTGTTACTGTGTTTGTCCAAATACTGATTTGAATACGAGATTATGATTATTATGAATATTTGTTTATATGTTGAAGTTGTTATGTTTTTCCGGAAATAGCCACCTGCTTAAATATCCATTATGTCTGCATGTCTAATGTAGTTTCTTTTAAACTAAAATTAGGGTTATAGACAATTCCTAACCATGGTCTATTCATAACCTGTTTAGTTTAACAGGCATCAATTAGTATTGGTGTCTGCCATACTAGATAAAATAACCTGCGGAACACCCTGTTTGTTAGAGTAGTCTAGGTAGGCTGAGTAGAGCATTTATGCCTGCGGTTATGGGCAAGCGGCATGATCCCCGAAGTGACATAGGCTTTCATAGCTGTCTTTAGTAGTAACCGTGAGTAGGGCCGTTTACCTTGGCGATGGGGCGGTATATCAGATTGCTCAGATGTGGTACACCTTTGGACTCAGAACATAGTTGCAATCCAGGCTAAGATATATCTAAAATACTCACAGATAGGTCAATCAACATATAGGAACAATATCACATAGAATCAGAACTTTGTCTATAAACACTTTTAGGCTTAATTAAACTTAAACCTAGTGGAGAATGGATCACCCTCTCATCAAAGTCATTGATGAAGATTGCATAACTGGATCATAAGATAGGAGTTAGGATAAAAGGCTAGTTACTACTAAGCCGTTACCACTTCCCTGGGAGTATGATAATTATTTAATAAAATCATAGATACTTTCCAACAGACTAGCTACACGATAGGTACTCTGCCTTAGGTTCTAGCTGATTAAGTGACACCTTAGAGACTAAATGTGACAATTAGTCAATCACAGTCCTTAATTACTCATAATCAACATAGGGTAAAATAACACCTATTTAGCATATCAATTGGAACGCATCAGATTTTTGGCGCCGTTGCCGAGGAAATATCATAATGAATTTAGGATTATTGGCCACAATTCTAGAACCTTATGATAGGTAGCGGTAGTAACCTAGACTTTTGATTTACACTTATCTTATACTAGTTAGACAATCACTTTCCAAAATATAGGATTATCACAACTAATTAATTTTAGATAATATCTGAAATTAAGACACTTAGGATAATCAAATTTTAGAAAATTATTCTAAAACCATATTGAGGAAATTTACCTGCTTTCTAAATAAAATTCAAAATCCCTAAAAATATTTTTCTTGCTTTTCTATTTTACTTTCCTATTTTTGTTATTTGTTATTTCTAACCAGACTTTGCACTCAGAGATGAAGAGAACAAGAGCAGCTACTAACCAAGCAAAGAAAACAGAAATCCCTGACACTCCAGGACCAAAGAAGACAAAGCCAGAAGGACCATCTAGGCCTGCACCAGAAATACCACGAGGGACTCTTCCTTCACAACCGGTAGAAGTAAACTCAAGCCTAGATGCCAGTGACCTAGTAAGAAGATTCCTGAACGCCCGTGAGCCTAGTCCCACGGAAGAAGATCCTTCTGAGGATACCTTCCCTCCTAGAGAAGAACCCCAGAGATCTCCAGTTCACACTCCTGCCCAGAGAGTTCCTATAAATCCACCACCCACTGACCAAACCCAGAATTCACCAACATCTCCTGCATACACCCCAACACCTAACGAGCACACCCCTTCATCCGGGGGAAGCACTAACGGTTATCATTCAATGTTGTCCGTGCAGATAGATACGTTAGCTTAAAGGGTCTATGAGATGGATCAAGGAATTGCAAGCAGATTGTGTCATTTAGATCAACTCAGTCTGAATATCACAACTAACATGGACCGACTCAGAGCCACGGTCAGTCTTCAGGAGAACTAAGGTGCACAACTACTCCGGGAGATGGCTGACTTACACAGTGAGCAGGGCAGGCAAAGGGAGGAGATGAGAGCCATACGCATAGAAATGCGAACCATTCGAGCAGAGTTACAGGAGATCAGAGATAAGGGTCGTTGAAAAAGGGAAGATTCTTTTACTTTTATTCTCAGCAAATAAATTGTTTGAACTAAACCTGAATAATTGACCCCTATTTTCTAATTTCAAACGTTTTAAAGGGTCCTTTATATTCAACAATTTTCTTCCGACAAATTTTTCAAAATTTCTATGAAAAACAAAAGTTTTGCAAATGCAGTTTATTTTTCACTAATTAAATTGTACAAACTCAGTTTTTGTTTTTATGAAATTCTTGCTGAATTTAAGTTGGGATAAAATTAGGGTAGTCATGATATTCGAAATAGATTGAGGAGTTTTTGCATCGAGTTTTTAATAGCTTCTGAATTTGATTGGATAAACATGAAGACTTGTTAAAAGTTATGATTATTTTGGTATCCTGAGAATTGCAGGGAATTACGAAAAAAAATTAATTTTTTTTCGGAATTGGCACGCGTCCCGAAGCAACCCGGGACGGGAGTCCTGCCTCCGGGACGGGCGTCCCGAAGGCCGCCCCTCCTACAAATAATCCATTTTTTTTCATTTCCCCTCAAATCAACTTCCAAAAATTCACCTCTCTCAAATAATTCTCTCTATCTTCTCTCTTCAAATTTTTGGCAAACTTCCCAAAATTCAAAAATTCAAATTTCCCTCCAAAATTCGAATTTCCCGCCAAAAATTCAAAATTATTCCCTAACCAAAATCCATCCTCCCGAATTCAAATTCACCTCCAGAATTCGAATTCGAATCTTCTTTCCTGCCTAAATTCTCAAAATCTCCCAAACGCTCTCAACCCAAATGGCTCCCAAACGCGCCCGTATCACATCCACCATGACCATATCACATCGGTGGCACATCCTTTTATGCTGTTTCACTCCAGCCCAGCATACCAGGAGAGATGTCACGGATACATCGGACGCACCATACTGACGGGCAGAACACTTGACTGGGCAGCAGTACAGACGCTAGAGGTGGAGCAGGAAGTCAGACGCATGCTCGACGTACTACCCTACAATCGAGTATTCATCGTCACTGAGTAGACATACCTAGAGCTGGTATGTGAGTTCTATGCGTCATTTACGTACCATCAGGAGCAGATCACATTCCGCTTGGGCGGAATAGATCGGTCGATGAGCATGGCCGAGTTCGGCATTGCCCTGGGTATCTGGCAGAGAGACGAGCTGGATACGCCCGCCTACACCACGGCAGTTCGAGACTTCACGTCTGCAGACGTCTCCACTGCTTGGGCTCAGATCTGTATGACGGGTGTCCCATACCAACATGGCTTTGCGAAAGCCACAGGTATCTATCCTTCTCTTCGATACTTGCATACTATTATTGCACACACTTTCTCAGGACGACGGACGGCCCCCGGGAATGTCACCCAAATGGAGACATTCCTCTTGGCCAACATGCACATGGGATCCACAGTGGAGATGGCTCGACTTATTAAGGTCATCATGCGGGGTTTCGCTATGGACACTCGGAAATAGTGTCAGGGACTCGGACCATTCATCACCAGGATAGCTCACTACCTGGAGTTGGACATCGAGGGCTAGGAGCTGACCCAGATCGCCCCGACCACCATTCCTACGGACCTCACTATCCTACGAAACATGGGAATGGTCGTAAGGGATGCAAATGGACGCTACTCCATCCACATGGAGCAGCCAGGACAGGCCTCAGTACCAGGAGCAGTTCCAGCACACATACCTCCGTCCGAGACATTTGTTCCATGCACTGCCTTCGAACGACACATGTTGCACGGATTGGCAAAACTCTCAGCCCGATACAGCCGAGATATGGATAGGATCGAGAGACGGCTGACGTTGATAGAGGACAGAGTCGCTATGAACACCAGCATGATCGATGAGATTCATCAGCATACCTCCCACCTAGTGGAAAACTCCGAGGTCCACTTTCCGGTAGACTTTTCGGTAGACTTTCCGACAGCCTTCGGTCCACCTAATGACGGCGAGCCGGGTTCTTAGTTTTTCTTTCCTTTTATTTTTCTTTTGTTGTTTTCATTCTATGTGTGATCATGTCTGGGCTGTATGAATTATGAATCTCTGTGTAACATTGATTGATATGACATAACAGCATTGTTTTCTCTATGTTTTCTTGTTATTTCTGTTATTTCCTTATTTTTCCTTCTTACCCATAGTCATTCAAATAAGTGTGGGGTAAGAGCTTTTTTGTTTGTTTTGTTTCTTGTATTCAAATAAGTGTGGGGTAGCTTAGAAATGCATGAACATTGAGGACAGTGTCAGATTTAAGTGTGGGGTAGCAGTGCACAGTGCACTGTAGTGAGAAAATTTTTGCATGATTTTACGTGTTTTCTCCATATTTTCACACCCTTCAAAAAAAATTTCAAAATTTTTTCATTCTTCCAGACTTCTAAATACAGTATGATTGGTTAAACATTGCTTATATCTATGATATGTAGGTAGAATGTTATGGTTAGTAGGAGGCAATGTGATAGCTATCTTGAACTAATTGATTAGGAATAGGGAATTCCTCATAACTGAGCACAACTTTGTCTGGATTTGTACTCTCTGGTGTCGATCAGTACTCTCCTAACTCGGCATCTATCGATCCCTTGTCTCACCATGCCTACTTCGATGACGATGGGGGAAACGCGGGTGATGCGTTCTGATTGGTATGCTAAAAGATAGGCTTTTATTTACCTATGTTGATTATGAGTAATTAAGGACTGAGTCTTACCAACTGTCACTTTAGCATTCAATTGTTGTCACTTAATCAATCAGAACCTAAGGCAGAGTACCTATCGTGTAGCTAGTACTTG
The DNA here is from genome assembly GCA_027405835.1 of Asclepias syriaca. Classification (NCBI taxonomy): domain Eukaryota; kingdom Viridiplantae; phylum Streptophyta; class Magnoliopsida; order Gentianales; family Apocynaceae; genus Asclepias; species Asclepias syriaca. The sequence continues at coordinate 13,929,327 of CM049933.1, forward strand.
GAAAGTATCTACGATTTTAATTTATTAATATCGTACTCCCAGGGAACTGGTAACGGCTTAGTAGCAACTATCCCTTAATCCTAACATTCATCTTATTATCTAATCAGTCAATCGATAATCAATACTTTGAGATTGATTGGTGATCCCAATCACCCATAACAAGCAAATAGCATTCAAGAGTAGACAGGCATTCATCAATTTAAGCTCAGTTATTACAATTTGTTTGACCTTATCTTCGAACATTTTAGATATATCTTGATCTCTAAGACAATTATGAAATGTAACCATCTGTTTACCATATCCGAGTTATCTGGTGTATTCACCCCTACCTTGGGATGATCCTTCTCATCTGTCGGATTAAAGTATCCATGAACGGTACCCTATGTCACTTCGGTATCATGTCACTTAACCCTAGGATTGGCCTAGCGTACAAACTCAGCTTTATTAGGGTACTCAAACAAACATGGTGATCTGTTTTGTTATTTCTTCCTAATCTGGCAGACCTTTTACAGTCTGTTAAACTAAACCGGTTATGATTCAGACCTTGGTTAGGAGTTGTCTATAACCCTAGTTTAATTTAAAAGGACACGACAATTCAACATTCAAAATGATAATTCTAGCTCTATGATCTTCCCGGGAAAATGAACAGTATCTCAAATTGTAAAACATGTATGATAATAAATTCAGTATCAAATTGGTATTCAGATAAAACAATTAGTAAACATACAGAACCTCGTCTAGGGGACCCACTATCATAAAGTAGTCACCGCTTTATGCAGGTCCAATGGTGTAGATCTGGGCCCAAGTATTTGAGACTTCCTCGGGGAAGTTTCTCACAGCTGATTGTATGCAGGGGATGCAAGCTCCTCCATTGCTATGCTCCTGATACAACGCCAAATTCCTCCATATCTCTCGACCGTTCGATACTACTTGGTAGATTACTTGCTTGCACTGGTCTGGCTTTAATTGTTGCCAGTATCTCATCTGTTGATTATACGGGTAGGCGTTTTGCTGTGGTGGTATCTTCTGAAAGTTTCCAGCTTCCGAATTATTCCTCAGCTAAATCCCGTATCATTCCTCCAGCTGGGATTGTATGCGTCTCCCATTGGAGCAGCATTCTGCAGTAACCTACTCCTACCTCTTTTGGAATGGTCAGTATTCCATTCCCTTAGCAACTCCCGCTAAAGTGAAGTACTTGGCAGACTTCACAGATTTGATACACAGACTGAACGTTTCTTCCTAAGGCAATTGGCACTCTGAATCAAGAAAACAACTTCTCATAGAATCTGCACATGACTTTAACATCATTAGTAGGTAATGCCTGTGCTCCAGGCTATTTTTGAAAAGTGTTCCGCGACTACTATGATGTAAATGTTTTCACAGGAAGAAAAAGAAAAGGATTCAATCCATACCAATATAGAATGACATTTCTTCCTAATTAAAACCTAAGCCAAAGTTGACAGCTCAAAAGAAAAATATTCTTTTTTTCATTTCCATTTTTATTTTTTTCGAAATAATAGAAGAAAAAACACGAAAAAGAGCAACTAAGAAAACAACTAAAAAGAACAAGAGATAGGGAAAAGAACAACTTACCATTGAGCAAGAAAATACTTTTTTTTTTCGGGTTTTAAATTTTTTTAAATTTTTTTTTCTTTTTTTTTTCTGAAAGTAGTTAAATTTCCTCAATATGGGTTTAGAATGATTTTCTAAAATTTGATTATCCTAAGTGTCTTAATTTCAGATAATATCTAAAATTAGTTATGATGCGTTTCCGACCGATGTGCTAAATACGTGTTATTTTACCCTATGTTGATTATGAATAATTAAGGACTGTGATTGACTAATTGTCACATTTAGTCTCTATGGTGTCACTTAATTAGCCAGAACCTAAGGCAGAGTACCTATCGTGTAGCTAGTCTGTTGGAAAGTATCTACGATTTTATTAAATAAATATCGTACTCCCAGGGAAGTGGCAACGACTTAGTAGTAACTAGCCTTTATTCCTAACTCTTATCTTATAATCCAGTTATGCAATCTTCATCAATAATTTTGATGAGAGGGTGATTCATTCTCCACTAGGTTTAAGTCTAGCCAAACCTGAAAGTGTTTTAAAGATTAGATCCTGATTTTATGTTATACTGTTACTATACGTTGATTGACCTATATTCGAGTGTTTTAGACATGTCTTGGCCTGGATTGCAATTATGTTCTGTGTCTAAAGGCTACCACATCTGAGTTTCTACGCTACCGCCCCATCGTTAAGGGTAACGGCCCTACTCACGGCTCGGACTAAAGTCAGCAATGACCGCCCTATGTCACTTTGGGGATCATACTGCTCGTCGCATAACCGCCGGCATAAAACTCTACTCAGCCTACCTAGACTACTTTCAACCAACGGGGTGTTCCGCAGATTATTTTATCTAGTATGGCAGACACCAATACTAATTGATGTCTGTTAAACTAAACAGGTTATGAATAGACCGTGGTTAGGAATTGTCTATAACCCTAATTTTAGTTTAAAAGAACGGCAATAAACATGTAGACATAATGGATATTTAAGCAGGTGGCCATTTCTAGAAAAACATAATACTTCAACATAAATAACAAATATTCATAAAAACATAATCTGGTATTCAAACAGTTATTTGGACAAACACAATAACAACATATAAGAGAGGGACAGGGGGACCGATGCCATAAAGAATTCACCCTTCACGAAGTCTCGCCGATGGAGCGTACTGCTGTATATGCCGTATTGCTTGACCTGACTCTGCTCACCAGAACCATCGGAGGACGCTTCCTCAGCCTAGTAACTGGGCTTTAACTTAATACCCAGCTTAAGCCCAGCCCTGTGGACTGACTCTTCGAACGCCTAGAGCCCTCTTAGGATCTCCTAACGAAATCCCGGGTATTCTATGAATACCAGAAACGAACCTATCTATAGAAACCTAAGATCTGAGACTATTTATCAGAAACTAAAACAAAACACTAACAAGAAAGAAAACTGAGATCCGAGTCTCTGAGTGAGTTGTGTACTAGAGAATTGTACACTGGACACCACTTAATGACTCAGATCGAGTGGAGAGGAATGAATTCAACTGCTGGAGGCCTGGGGTATTTATAGCAGCTTCCCGGAGTGAAAATCTCTGAAAAATTCGATGTGGGACAGCTTCTGGCGGCTCGGGACGCCCGTCCCGGATTGGGACACCCGACCTGATCAGTTGACCAGGTCGGGACGCCCGTCCCGGGTCCTGGACGCCCGTCCAGGTGCCTTGACTTGGTCAGGACACCCGTCCCGACCCTTTGACCGAGTCAACATTTCCAAAAATTGCGTTTTTGCCCCAAAATTTGCTGTTTTCGTCTACTTTTCACCTGACACTTCTAAAATCATAAAAACTGTGAAATTAAGTGAATAATGAACAATCAAGATCAAATTACCCTTAATTTCACCCAAATTCATACATAAAAACATGCTAAAAAGGTGATACGATTTTCGCGTTGTCTAACTAGCATAAGATAAGTGTAGGTCTAAGGTCTAGGTTACCTATCATAAGCCTCTAGAATTTTGATCAGGAATCCTAAGTTCATTATGATATTTCCCCGGCAACGGCGCCAAAAATCTGATGCGTTCCGATTGGTATGCTAAAAGATAGGCTTTTATTTACCTATGTCAATTATGAGTAATTAAGGACTGAGTCTTACTAACTGTCACTTTAGCATTCAATTGTTGTCACTTAATCATTCAGAACCTAAGGCAGAGTACCTATCATGTAGCTAGTACTTGGAAAGTATCTACGATTTTAATTTATTAATATCGTACTCCCAGGGAACTGGTAACGGCTTAGTAGCAACTATCCCTTAATCCTAACATTCATCTTATTATCTAATCAATCAATCGATAATCAATACTTTGAGATTGATTGGTGATCCCAATCACCCATAACAAGCAAATAGCATTCAAGAGTAGACAGACATTCATCAATTTAAGCTCAGTTATTACAATTTGTTTGACCTTATCTTCGAACATTTTAGATATATCTTGATCTCTAAGGCAATTATGAAATGTAATCATCTGTTTACCATATTTGAGTTATCTGGTGTATTCACCCCTACCTTGGGATGATCCTTCACATCTGTCGGATTAAAGTATCCATGAACGGTACCCTATGTCACTTTGGTATCATGTCACTTAACCCTAGGATTGGCCTAGCGTACAAACTCAGCTTTATTAGGGTACTCAAACAAACATGGTGATCTGTTTTGTTATTTCTTCCTAATATGGCAAACCTTTTACAGTCTGTTAAACTAAACCAGTTATGATTCAGACCTTGGTTAGGAGTTGTCTATAACCCTAGTTTAATTTAAAAGGACACGACAGTTCAACATTCATAATGATAATTCTAGCTCTATGATCTTCCTGGGAAAATGAACAGTATCTCAAATTGTAAAACATGTATGATAATAAATTCAGTATCAAATTGGTATTCAGATAAAACAATTAGTAAACATACAGAACCTCGTCTAGGGGACTCACTATCATAAAGTAGTCACCGCTTTATGCAGGTCCAGCCGGCGATGCAGCTCCTGTATGCTTCTGACTGCTCGATCCTACTCTGCTCGGCAGAGCCTTCGGAGAACGCTCCTCAGACTTAGTAGTAATTCCCCTACATTACGTCCCGGGCTTAAGCAAATTGCCCTAATCTGACTAAGAACACGCACCCTATCTCTCTCTTAGGATCTCCTAACGAAATCCTGGTATTCTATGATACCAAAAACGAACCCTATCTAGTCGTAATCTAAGATCTGAGACTAATTCTCAGAAACTAAGAAACGAAACACTAACAAGAAAGAAAGAAAACTTTTACTAAAATCTGAGTCTCTGAGTGAGTTGTGTACTCGAGAATTATACACTAGAAACCACTGAATGACTCAGATCGAGTGGAGAGGAATGATTTCAACTCTTGGAGGCCTGGGGTATTTATAGCAGCTTTCTGGAGTGAAAATCTCCAAAAATTTCGATGTGGGACAACTTCTGGTACTTCGGGACGCCCGTCCTGGATTGGGATGGCCGTCCTGGTGCTTTGACTGGGTCAGGACGCCCGTCCTGACCCGTTGACCAGGTCAGCATTTCCCAAAATTGCATTTTTGCCCCAAACTTTGCTGCTTTCGTGCAATTTGCTCATGAAACTTCCAAAATCGAAATTTAAGCAATTTTATGTCAATTTGATTCAATTAAGATCAAATACTTTCAAATATTGCCCTAATTTATGTCTAAAAACATGCTAAAAAGGGTATATGATTTGTGCATATCAGCGGGCTTCTTCGTTCAGCTTGAGGTCTTGGTCGGAGAAGGTGATCGGCTCATGTGGGAAAGCGTCGAAGTTCAACTCCGGGGAAGGCTTGCTCAAATTGTAAATTTTCCTTTTTATCTTTCTGATGGATTCGTACCGAGGAGTTATGACTTCGATCACTCGGTCGGGCCTTCCCCCGGACGGTTTGTCCGGCTCGCGGTCCTTCTGTTGCCCTTCTCGTGCTAGCTTTTCGATTAGTTTTTTGAACTAGTAACAGTTTTCGGTGGAGTGTCCGTAGTCCTGGTGGAAGCCGCAGAACTTCGTCTTGTCCCAGGCAGGCCTGCCGGAGGTTCGTGATGACGAGGGCTCCCTTCCCCCGAGCTTTTCCCTGACGGCGGCGATGAGGTGCTCCTTGGACTTCGCTGGGACGGCAGCTTCGGTTTTCCGCGTCTTGTTTTTGCCTCGATGGCCTTGGGGGGATGATTCTCTACGTTTTTCCTTTTTCCTATAGTATGACTCTGTGGAGTTCCTTTCGGCGAGAGCAACCTTCCGGGCAACATTGAACACTTCGCCGATGGTGTCTGGCTTGCGGGGTTGGAGCTCCGTGTATAGTAGTTTTGACCGGAAGCCACTCTTGAAGCAGATGATGGTAGTGTCTTGGGAAATGCCGTCGATCTGGTCGTGTACCTTTTTGAAGCGTTCTAGGTATTCGAGCAGAGTCTCATCATCCCCCTGTTTGATGTTGGTGAGGTCGCTACTGGTCTTTGGGATTATTCCCGCTGTACTAAATTTGTCCACGAAGGCCTTTTCGAACATTTTCCAGGACTCTATTGAACCTGGCTTCAGGGCAGAATACCAACTCATGGCTCTTTCACCTAGGGTGCTGGGGAAAGCTTTGCACAGTATCGCCTCGTCAGTTGTTACGAGGTCCATGGACGATCTGTATCTGGTAATGTGCTTCTCGGGCTTGCTTTGACCGGTATATTGTGAAAACGTGGGGAGCTTCAGTTGTGGGTCCGCCATAGTGCGGTGGATCCACTCCGCAAAGGGTCCAGCATATGGTGCTTTGCTCTTCTTCGGTTCGTCCTTGCGGGTCGGCTCCGGGCTTCGTTCCCGTCAGTCCCGCTTCGGCCTGTGGCCGTTACGGCGTTTCCTTTCTTTACTCGGCTGGCTGGACGGCTGACTCTCCCCTACTTCGCTCAAAGCGCGAAGTGGCTTGGTAGTCGGGCCCCTAGTCCGCCGACTAGCGTCGTTCCGAGACCGTTGGAGTCAGCTCCCAGCGGGATCTCGGTCGTCGTCGGAGGAGTGAGGAGGCGAGAGGCCTCGATGCTGATACGCAGTGCGGAGTTGTCTCCATTGCTTTGAGAGGTCACGCTCCGCTCGGATTCCATCAAGCTCCTTTCGTAAGTCCACGACTTCCTCGGCCAGTCCGTTATCGTCCATAGCCCTCTTTCCGTTGAGGTACTCGCGTAAGTCCGGTGACTTGCGAGGTGAGCCGCGGGGACCTAAGCATTCCACGACTGATCGTGGTTGTGGCCGGTCGGGGACGGAGGATTGAGCCGCGCGCAAAGTCTCATGACGAGACGTGGGGACATTGGTGTCAGGGCTGCTCCTCCGTTCACCTGAATGTTGTGACATCTTGAATTTCAGAAAGAGGAATGTAAAATGATTTACGAATCCCGGTAATGGAACCAAACTGATTCGTCAAAAATGGTCTGATGCCACGTGTTTGGTGATCCGATGTCGTTTGATGCTCTCCCTCTGTTAAATACCCGTATATTGATTAAGTTTGTGTGGCAGAAGATTCGCCGTCTTGCAATGCTGGGCCTGCAAAACAATGAAGTTTAACCAGAGGGTGGAAGGTCTCCGATAAAACCCTTCGATGCTTAAGTCAGTGACGTGACTATATGAGAAGTTAGTGGTGTGACTGTGAGTTAGGTAATTTAGAGAGAGATTAGTAGGATAATCTGGCCTTACCCTTGTTACCTGTACGGGGGTGGTTTTTATAGGGATTTAACCGCCCTTGTCAAGTAGCTTGGGTGATTTGTTAGTGAAATCTGATGGTTACCGGATTTTGTGGGAAAATATGAGATCCCCCTTTTAGCAGGTTGTTAGGAGAATATTTGACCGTGATTGAGTCAAATGTTGACCATCAGAAATGTGGTTGATCAATGAGTCTGGTCAAAGTACTGAAGTGTAGTGACTTCGGCACGGGGCAAGGCGGAGTGACCATGCAGCTCGGGGTCCTGTTTGGTGCATGGCGAAGTGGGAGTCGCCACGTCATGCCGGCTGGACTGACATGTGTGTTTGGTGGGTCCCGTTTGCTTAGTGTGCTTGCCTAGTCAGCGTGAGGGTATTTTCATACCTCTCAATATAATATATATATATATATATATATATATATATATATATATATATATATATATTTCTTTTTTTAAAAAAAAGGACTTTTTACCTCTACTTCTTGATAATTAATTATATTTTAATAAAATAAAGAAAATTAATTTGACAATATATATTTTTATATTCATAAACTCTATTCTCTAAGAAAAATAACTCTACAATAATATAAAATTTTATATCATTAAAATTAAGAATAATTGGTGAGTTTAGTCTCAAACAAATTTACTTTTACAAACTCAGTCTCAAAAATATTTTTTCTAACTTTTAAAGTTCTAAACGTTTTTTAAAAGAACAATATGGTCTTTTTTACGAATTCAGTCAAAAAACTTAAAAAATTGTCAATTTTTATATTTAATTAATTAAAAATAAATAAAAATATCATTACATGTTAAAAGAAAGAAATAAAATAAAATAAATATTTAAACAAAGACATAAATATTTAAATGTCATTACATGTCTCTTGACGTGAAGATAAAAAAAAAGAAAATTAGGGTCTTTTTCCAATTATTTTAAGGAGCCATCTCGTTATACGAATTCTAATCCTAAAAAAATCTTAATCAGTTATGATAACAATTATTCAGGTTTTGTTGAATCTTATTTTTCTTCTTGGTTCGAAAGCTAAAATTTTTATGAATATTTACTTGAATTAGTATCTTGCTTATCGTTTAGAATAGATTCAGTGATTTCATATCACTGTTGTCTTTTTGTTCTTTCTTGTTCATTGTTTAAATTTTGAACTTTTACAAATTCTTGTTTCTTTTTCTTCTTGTGTTTGTTTTTTTTTTCAATCACAATAGCAGAAAATAATGTAGTTGGAGAAAAAGGACTTTTGATCCACAAAGAAGGACTTTTGATGTTGCTCATTTTTCCTTTCATTTATAATTGACATATTTGCCTTTTTTTAATTAACTACATATAAAAACTATTAACTTGTTAGATTTTTTGACGGAATCCATAAAAAAGAATATTATTGTTCTTTAAAAATAAATGTTTGAAATTTTAAAAGTTAAAAAAAATATTTTGGGATTGAGTTTGACAAAAGTAAATTTGTTTGGGACCAAAATTACTAATTATTCTAAAATTAATCATTTTGATTAAATTAAATTTAAAATTGATATATTTATTTTTTAAAATTTTTTTTTATATATTTGTAAACAAATTTTCTACCCTTCTATTTTTTTAAAAAAATTATGAAATATTTTTGTATTAATTATGTCTCGAACTATATATATATATATATATATATATATATATATATATATATATATATATTAAAATAATATAGACAAATTGACATAAATAGTCCATAAACTATAGAGATTTGATGACATTGATTTCCAAATTAATGTTTTATAAAATTGATCCTTGAACTATAAACAAATTGTGTAATGAGTCCATCAGTTAAAAATTCCATCAAATCATCGGTTAAATAAACAAATCTCCAAAATATTTATGTCACTATACTATTTAAATATATTTATTAATAAACGAATTAATATAAATAGTCTTTAAACTATAGATGTTTGGTAACATAAATCCCAAATTATATTTTTTTTGTAAAATTAGTCCTCAAACTATCTCCTTTTAACAAAGTTAGAAAATTTGATTATATATAAATAGTCTATGAAAACTGAAGTTTATATTTTTCAAATAATAAGAAAATTTATACCCTCTCTATTATATACACATAATGAATGTATATAAATAAAAAATAATATTAATTACTTAGAACGTAGAGAAAAGCCTTCTTAACCTCATCGTCATACAGTGGAGGACGGGAGCGGAAAATATAATATAAATTGTGATCCTCACATATTCTTTCTCTATTTAATTTTCATATAATTTTCTCTTATTGTTTGTACCACTTAATTTTCTAAATTTTTTATTTGTTAAAAAATAAAAACAAAGAAAGAAAATATGAAAATGATAATATATATATTATATATATTGTTATACATATTTAAATACTGTAATAACATATAAAATATTTTAAGATTTTTGATCAAAACGGACCAATAATACAATTTTTTTATAATTTGAGATTTAATTTCACAAAAAAATAATAATTTGGGAATCAATGTCACCAAATATAGTTTTGGAACTATTTATATGAATCTGACTATTATGAAATATATTTAAATAGTTTTAGTGACATAAATATTTTTAAATTTTTTTACTTAACGGATAATTTAACAGAATTATTAATGAAAAGACTAATATAACAAAACTTTTTATAATTTGGAGACCAATCCACCAAAAAAAATATTTTAGAGATGGATGTCACCAAATTTCTATAATTTAAGAATTATTTATTCGAATTTGCTTATATATATATATATATAATAATAATAATAATAATAATAATAATAATAATTTTTTATTAAATAACTAAAAAATTAAATTCACAACTGGAATATATATTATTATAGTATATATACATATATACATTTAACATGAAAATAAGAGAAAAAATAAATAAATAGATTACCTTGCAAATTGAGGCAAAGAGCGATATGATATAATTTTGAAACGTAAAAAACAAAATTAAAAATCCAACGCAATAAATATATAATAAGATTCTCATTGATGTATTTATGGTAAAGAGATTAATTAAATAATATGTATTTATGGTAAGGAAATTAATTGAATAATAAACAATTTGTTAAACATTTATTGTTAGTTTTTCAAACAAAAAGAAGAAATATAATTTAATTATAAAACTATTTTATACTTATAATTATAAAAGGTAAAATAATTAATGATAAACAAATTTCCTTTTTATTTTATTGGCCATTTATGTATTTAACTTACCATTTTGCAAAGTATAATGAACAAGTTTGTGTTTTCGGCCACATCGAAAGGAGAAAAAAAAAAGAACAAAAAGAAGAGAAAAGACTTAGAAAATCAATTGCTAATAAGCCATGGCCGGGAATGATTCATGTTCAGAATAAACACCAAAATTGCCAATACTCAAGCACATAATTGGTACAAGAGAAATCACATCTACTTTTTCTTTTACACAAACTTCTGTTTCAAATGAAGAATTTCTCAAAATTTCTTCGGATGAATTGTCCCCAACGCCCTCTGCTGCCGCAACTCATATTGGCAACAATGCAAATATATTTACCAAAATTCTTTTCTGTTCGCCTCCAAAGTCCCTCCTCCGATTCTAATGTGTTGCTAAGCAATGATACTCGGTAATTTCAGATTCTAATTTCCGTCGCCTTCATTGTAGGACTTTTCACACCTGCTGTTTGTTACTTGAATTTGAAGTCATGTTATTTTTGTTTGAATCGAGTAATTCTGAGGTTAAATTTATTTCTTTTAGTGAGCAAAGCGTAAAGACGATGAAGAGTTTATTGTGTGTAACTCGACTACTAATAGCTATAGGTATATTCCAAAATGCACAATTATTGAAGAAAGCTCTATATTTCCATCATGTCCATCATGTACATATATTTGTTTTGATCTTCTAAAATCTTATCATTACAAGCTTGTTTTCATATGCGTGGATGATGAAGAAGATGAATACTATTTTTCTATCTATTCTTCTAAAACAAGGATTTGGTAAAAGACTGAATCCGTACCAGAGATCTTCGTGTCTGAATGTGATTGTAGTCAAGATGGTATATTTTGGAATAACAATTTTCATTAATTCTATGATATGGGATCTGTTTTGTGCTTTGATTTGAATATGGAATCATTTAACTTGTCTATGCCTTCTCTTCCAACCTCTGAACCAGAGACGATTGATAATAGTGAATATTGTTATTTTGGTGAGTGCGGGGATTGTTTGTGTGCTATTGACACAAAATCTTTTGAACAAATGATATTCAATGTTTACTTGATGGAGAAAGACTATTTTGATTGGTTCTTAAAGCTATCTATTAATCTTAATCCATTAACTATCTCTTATTTTTCAATGATTAGTAGAGACGATTATCCTGGATTCTATTTCACTCATGTTATTTGCTGCAACATTGAAAAGAAATTAAAGTTGGTGATATCAATGACCGGAAATTTCATTCTTTAATATGTTAGTGATAAGAATGTCACTGAACTTGTTGATGTAGAGATAACAAATCCATTTCATGATCATAGGGATATATATGATTGGTATGAAAAAATCAAATTTATTGCAACTTTTGGGTGTGTTTAGCCTTAAATTGACCATAAAATAAAAAATGTATGCATCATTACTATTATTTTTATATATACTGGTAACTTTTGATTTTACTTTGTTATCTTTTTATTTTGATTTGTATTATTTTATTTTCTAATGAAACGTTCATTAAGAGAAAAAAAAATTAATTATTTTGTAATTTTTTTCTTTTATAGTCGATTTTTATGTTGTTACTTATTTGATTATATATTGTATTTTTCGTAAAATTTTATATTTAAATGTTTGATATTATTTTATAAATATTATATAAATAAACTAACGAGATTACAAAGTAAAGAAAAATATACAGAATATTATTGAAAATATTTGAACAATTCAGTATGCCTTTACAAAAAAAGTAAAAAATAAACAAGAGAAAAATCATAAATAATCAATATCACCATAATTAATCTTGAAATAAAATAAATATTTACTAATTTGGATATTATTATATCATCATTCACTAAATTATAAAACAACAATACACATTTGCAAGTAATTTATAATTTAATTAAAATTAATATATACATATATTATATCACTACATATTTTATATATATATATATATATATATATAATATGCACCTTTATTTATAATTTTTTTGGGTAAATAGATACTTAGCCATCTTCATTTGAAATAGACGCTTCCGATACAATATCAGAATGCATTACAAAAGACTTCCCCAAATCTCGAACAACATGAACAAGCAGAGCCTGGGGAGAAAGATAACCACTAAAATTAGCATGAGACCCCTATCTAGCTAAGCTATGTGTCACGGAGTTTACATTTCTAGGCACATGATTTACAGACCATAAAGGCCACCTAATAAAAAAAATCTAATCAGAAATAACTTTAGGAGAGGATCTCTAATCTACATGATTTTTATCACCTTTCAGCGCCAGGACCACCTATAAGGTGGTCCCTTCAAAAATCGATTTATGAGATTTAAGATCATATCCTACCTGAAAAGCTAGCAAAAAAACCTTTAGTTCAGCAGCATACACATCACTAAATAGACACTAAGGACACATGCAGACCAAGTCAAGCCCTATCTATAGCAGCGTCCGTATTGAACTTCTACCAACCTGCCGGAGGGGGTTCTCATTTATCTTTGGATTAGAAATTTAAGATTTTCCTCCTTTTGAAATTGGCAAAGTAGTTGGCATTTGCAAATGATCGAACACGTTGACAGACTTCCACCATATCCAAGCTTATCGCCTTCAGCTGGACCTCATTCTTGAGACGCCAAACAGCCTCAGTCGAATTTGCTCTGCAAAAGAATGTTGCATCCCGCAGATAATAAATACGAGATGGCTGGAGCACTACGGCAGATTTTGATCCCATGTAAGCCACATGCAGATTCAGCCTTACAAACAAGTCTGGACAATAAATCGATGAAGATGGTAAATAAGGCAGGGGAGATGAGATATCCTTGCTTTAAACCCCTAGAAGATAATAAACATACCAAAAGTGCTCCAATCAATTAGAAGAGAGAAAGATGTCGGGGAGATGCAAACCATAATCAAGTGTATGAACTTATGAGGAAAGCCATGTAAATGTAAAATTGCCTCAAGTACACCACATTCAACCTTATCATATACCTTAAGTAACTCAATTTTCACAGCCATAAGTTGGAGTTTACCTTTCTTGTTATTGATGTGATCCATAAATTCATGACACGCTATAACACTATCCATCATGTTCCTTCCAGGGATAGATGCACTTTGGAATGGGGGCACTATCTCTCTAGCATATCGAACGCAACACATCAATTCTCTTGAGCTACTTTAAGGGAATGTGTCCTATGAGGACCTGAATCATCTGTGTGATTCAGTTTCAGTTTCCTCATTACTCTATCCTTCACCTTTGAGAAAAATTTTTTATTTTGTTTTCCAAACTGACATGCTTTGCAACTCGAAATCTGATCATCCACTGGAAGGTCATTTGCCATCATCTTGAACTTTATTTGCATCAACCCTTGGTGATGGTAGTGTCATAACCTTTTATGCCAAACTTATGTAGTAGTTTCTTTAATTGAGAAAGCAGTTTGCACCTCCTCCAATGGATTTAGAGCAAAACTTTTCCCCCTCATTTTTACTTTGAAAATTTCTTGATTTGCTGCATCTTTAATCAAACAATATTTGTGTTAAAAAATAACCTTAAAATATATTTCAATCAATTGGCCAACACTTAACAAGTTTTGTTGGATTTTAGGGACAAAGAGAATAACAAAAATTAGTTTTGTACCTTAACAACTTGTTATAACAATTGGTCCCTTTCCTTTAATTGAAATGTATTCACCATTCTCAATTCTTACTTTGGAGATGTTGATTGGCTTCAAATCTCTAAACAACTCTTTGTCATGGGTCATATGGTTAGTGTAACCACCATTAATTAGCCAACTTTTATTTGATTTACTCCCTACGAAGCATGTAGCCACAAACAGTTGATCCTCCTCCTCTCGATCTGCAATCTTAGCCTCTTCACTTTGATATAGATTATTATTAATGCAAATTACAGCTTCATACCACATTTGATTACTGTTGTGATATGCACAAATCATATAACTTTTTAGCATATTTTTAGGCACAAATTAGGGCAAAAATGGGAACCAAATCGATCTTAATTGATTGAAATTAACATATTTTTACATAATTTGTGATTTTGGAAGTTTTAGGTGAAATGTGCAAGAAAACAACAAATATTAGGGCAAAAGTGTAATTTTTAGAAGTTATGAGCTCGGGGCGGGCGTCCTGGAGCCAGAATAGCTGCCCCGGCCTAGTTAAAGGCTCGGGGTGGGCGTCTCCAAGGTAGGACGGGAATCCCGACCCTGTCAAAGCATCGGGACGGGCGTCCCTAGCAGCAGGAGCTTGTCCCACATCGAAGTTTTGAGAGAAATTCACTCCTTTCACCTACTATAAATACCCCAGGCCTTCCTCAGTTTAAATCATCCCTCTCCACTCAATACAAGTCATTTAGTGACTTCGAGTGCATCTTTTTGCACTCACATGAGTCGTTTAGCAATAAAGAGTGTCTCGTTTTTTCTGTTTTCTAAGTGTTTATCTCAGATTTTGAGATTTGATTAGATACTGTTAATTTTTGGTATTCATAAAATACCCTGAATTTCGTTAGGAGATCCTAAGAGATGTATTAGGTGAGCGAATAGCAAGTCAACAAGGCATTACTTAAGCCCAGGATGTAAGGTAAAACAATCACTACTAGTCTAAGGAAGCGTTTTTCGAAGGGTCTACTGATTAGAGTCAGGTCGAGCAACCCAGAGTATACAAGTAGTCGCTCCACCAGTGGACCTGATAAAGGGTGAATACTTTATGGTGGTGGTCCAGTAGATCTTCTTTGTATACTTTGTGTTGTGTTCGTCTAAATACTAATTTGAATACCAAACTATGATTGCATGTTATATGTGTTTTGCATGTTGAAGTTATTCTCATTTTTCCGAAAAGGTCACCTGCTAAATTAACATTATGACTGAATATCTGCTTGCTCTTTTAAACTAAATGAACGATTATAGACAATTCCTAACCATGGTCTAATCATAACCTGTTTAGTTTAACAAGCCTTAAGTTATGGTAGAATATATTAAGGCCAACCATATTAGGTAAAATAACCTACATATCACCATGTTTGTTAAAGTAACCTAATGAGACTGAGTTTGGTCTATATGTTGGCGTTAGGGTGAGTGGCATGAATTCTTGAGTGACATAGGTTTTCATGGATACTTTTAACTCGAACCGTGAGTAGGGTCATCATTAAGGTAGGGTGAATACATCAGGTAACTCAGATGTGGTACACAGGCAAGATAAAGTACATAATTGCATTCTAGACCAAGATATATCTAAAATATTCGAAGATAGGTCAATCAACATGTTGAAACAGTAAAACGTACATCAGAACATATGTCTATAAGATAACTCTTGCATGCTGAATGAATACGTGTTATGTGTGGTTAGGATCACAAATTCATCAAAGATATTGATGAACGATTGATTAATTAAATAAATAAGATAATTGTTAGGATTAAAATATAGTTGCTACTAAGCCATTACCCGTTCCCTGGGATTACGATATTAATAAATTAAAATCGTAGGTACTTTCCAAGAACTAGCTACACGATAGGTACTCTGCCTTAGGTTCTGATTGATTAAGGGACAACAATTACATGCTAAAGTGATAGTTAGTAAGACTAAGTCCTTAATTACTCATAATCAACATAAGTAAATAAATCCTATATTTTAGCATACCAATCGGAACTGCACCAGATTTTTGGCGCCTTTGCCGGGGAACATTCATAAAAATTTAGGATTCTTGATCAAAATTCTAGAAGATTATGATAGGTAAAAGTAGTAATCTATAACTTAATAAACAATCACGCTTATTTGAAATTAGTCAATCAGTTTCCTGAACTATATGATTATCTTAAATAATTAATTTTAGAAATTATCTAAGATTAAGAAATTTAGGTTAATCAAATTTTAGAAAATCATTCTAAAACCATACTAAGGAAATCTAACCGAAAAAAAAAAATATAAAAAGTTAAAAACAAAATAA
This sequence comes from Asclepias syriaca, assembly GCA_027405835.1. Taxonomy (NCBI): domain Eukaryota; kingdom Viridiplantae; phylum Streptophyta; class Magnoliopsida; order Gentianales; family Apocynaceae; genus Asclepias; species Asclepias syriaca. Next base: position 13,945,750 of record CM049933.1, read on the forward strand.
ATTCTTTTCTTGTTTACAATTTTTCTTTTAAAAATCTTATTTTCTAGAAAATAAAAGAAATAAATTTTTCTTGTTTACATATTTCCTGTTTGTTTGTTATTTATTTTCTGGAAATTTTTTTTCCTTTTATTTGTTCAATTTCCAAGTTTATTTTCTTTAATTCTTTACTCCATAATTTCTTGCTTAGACTTAATGCGTGCTTTTGTAGTTTTACGACTCGGACCTCAGAAGCTGGCCTTGAACTCCCAGTTGAAAACCCTCAAAAACCTTATCCGTACAACTAACAGAAGAAGAGCAGAAATGGCTGCTGAAAGACCTCCACTCGAATCTTACATCCAACCACAAACCATTTCGATGTCCTCTGCTATCAGGATTCCTGAAAACCCTCATTATGACCTTAAGCCAAATGTGCTCCAACTGATAATAAATCAGGTTTAGTTTGGAGGAACTGTTACCGAGAATCCTCTTGAGCACTTGATCAAATTTTTGGCTCTCTGCGAAGGTCTTAAATGAGACAACACTGCTGAGGTAACTAAGCTGAACCTCTTTCCCTATTCACTTAGGGATAGAGCTAAAAGATGGTTGGCATAGTTGCCTACTAACTTAATCACAACTTGGGATGAGTTAAGTAAGGCATTCTTGGAGGAATACTATTCTGCATCAAGAGGTTTAGAATATCGCAAAGCTCTTTCTAGTTTTACTCAAGCTACAGATGAGACGGTAATCAAGGCTTGGGATAGATTCAAGGAACTCCTCAGACTCTGCCCTCAGCACGGACTTATTGAAGCTTTGCTAATCCAACAATTTTATGGGGGTAGACATAAATTGGCAAGTAAGTTCTGGATGGACTCACCCTCAGTGCGGTTTCAATGGCCTTAACGAAGTAGATGCTAGGAACGCTCTAGAAAGACTCTACAAAAATAGTAAGAATTGGCACACAAGTGTTGCACCAAGAAACAAACGGTTAATGCGGCTAATGCTTCTATCGATGAACAGTTCGAGGCATTCAAAGCTAGTGTCACTAGCTAGCTTAATGCATTCTGATATGCACAAATCATATCACTTTTTATCATGTTTTTAGGCACAAATTAGGGCATAATTGGAACCAAATTGATCTTAATTGATTAAAATTGACATAGTTTTGCATAATTTATAAGATTGGAAGTTTCAGGAGAAATTTGTAAGAAAACAACAAATATTGGGGCAAAAGTGGAAATTTTGGAAGTTTTGGACTCGGGGCGGGACGGGCGTCCCTAGGTCAGGATGCCCGTATTGACTCAGTCAACAGCCCGGGATGGGCATCCAAAGTAGTGCATTTGTGTCCCACATAAAAATATCATGTAAAACCTCTTCCTTTTCATCCCTATAAATACCCTAGGGGTTAGAAAGTTATAATCATCCCTCTCTACTCAATACAAATTATTTAGTGACTTCGAGTGCATCTTTCTGTACTCACACAAGTCGTTCAGCAATAAAGAGTGTCTCGTTTTCTATGCTTTCTGAGTGTTTATCTTAGATTCCGAAAATTGATTAGATAGTGTTCATTTTTTGTATTCATAGAATACCCGAAATTTTGTTAGGAGATCCTAAGAGAGCATTAGGTGAGCGAAAAGCTAGTCAACAGGGCATTGCTTAAGCCTAGGATGTAAGGTAAAGTAATTTCTACTAGTTTAAGGAAGCGTTCTCCGAAGGTTCTGCTGATCAGAGTCAGGTTGTACAACCTAGAGAAACAAGTAGTTGCTCCACCGGCAGACCTGATAAAGGGTGAATACTTTATGGTGGTGGTCCTCTAGATCCTCTATGTATATTCTGTGTTGTGTTCGTCTAAAGAGATATTTAAATACTAAACTATGATTGCATGTTATATATGTTTTGCATGTTGAAGTTATGCTCAATTTTCTGGAAAGGTCATTGATGGTGTTCCGATTGATATGCTAAAAATAGGTTTTATTTACCCTATATCGATTATGAATAATTAAGGACTGAGACTTACTAATTGTCACATTTAGCATCTATGTTGTCACTTAATCAATCAGAACCTAAGGCATAGTACCTATCGTGTAGCTAGTCTGTTGGAAAGTACCTACGATTTTAATTTAAGAATTTATCATACTCCCAGGGAAGTGGTAACGACTTAGTAGCAACTATCCTTTTACCCTAACTCTCATTTTATTACTCAGTTATGCAATCATTCATCAATATCTTTGATGAGAGGGTGATCCTTTCTACACAAGACTCAAGTTTATTAGGCATGCAAGAGTATTTTAAAGACAAGTGTTCTGATGTATGTCCTATTGTTTCTACATGTTGACTGACCTATCTTCGAGTATTTTAGATATATCTTGGTCTAGATTGCAATTATGTACTGATTCTACCTGTGTACCACATTTGAGTTATCTGATAAACCGTCCCATCGCCATTGACTGCCCTACTCACGGTTTGAGCTAAAGGCATCCATGAAAGTCTCGTGTCACTCAGGAGATCATGTCGCTCGCCCTAATGCCGGCATAAACACACCAACTCAACCACATTAGACTACTATAATAAACATGGTGATCTATAGGTTATTTTATCTAACATTGCAGACCTTAATGCTTCCGTCCTCACACAAAGCCCTAAATTAAGGCCTGCTAAATAGACATGTTATGATTAGACTGTGGTTAGGAATTGTCTATAACCGTTCATCTAATTTAAAAGAGAAAGTAGACATACAGTCATAATGATAATTAAGCTGGTGACCTTTCCGGAAAAATGTAAATAACTTCAGTATGCAAAACACATATTCATATCATCATAGTTTATTATTGAAATAGATTTATGGACAAACACGGTACAAAATATACAGAGAGGAACAAGGGGACAACCACCATAAAGTATTCACCCTTTATTAGATCTGCTGATGAAGCAACTGCTTGTATATCCTGGACTGCTTGACCAGACTCTGCTCGACAGAACCTTCGGAGAACGCCTCCTTAGCCTAGCAGCTATTGCTTTACCTTACGTCCCGGGCTTAAGAAAAGCCCTGTTGACTAACTCTTCGCTCACCTAATGCCCTCTTAGGATCTCCTAATGAAATCCTGGGTATTCTATGAATACCAAAAATGAACCCTATCTAGTCGTATTCTAAGATTCTGAGACAGACTCTCAAAAAGCAAAGAACACGAGAAACTCTTGTATACTAAAACTACTTGAATGAAACACATGAAATCACTAAATGACTTGTATACTGTAGAAAAATATATACTTGAAGTCACTAAATGATTCAGATCAAGTGGAGAGGGATGATTTCAACTGAGGAAGGCCTATGATATTTATAGCAAGTAAGCTGCGTGATTTTTGATGTAAAAATCGATGTGAGATTCGGTGCAGGGGCTCGGGACTCCCGTCTCGATCTGTTGATCGGGTCAGGACGCCCGTCCCGGGTTCGGGACACCCGTCCCGGTGCTTTGACCGGGCCGGGACGCCCGTCCTGATCCACGAACTTCCAAAATCACATTTTGCCCCAAAATTTGCTGTTTTCTTGCACATTTCACCTAAAACTTCTAAAATCACAAATACTACAAAATTGTATTAATATCAATCGATTAAGAACGATTTATCTCCAATGTTGCCCTAATTTGTGCCTAAAAACATGCTAAAAAAGTGATATGATTTATGCACATCATATAACCCCACACTTAGCTTTTTTCTTGTCCTCAATCAAAGTCTATATGAAATTATTGAAATTCTAAATCATAGGTGCAGTCACTCAAAAGTCCTAGCAGTGTTTTTAGCCAAAATTAATCACTGAGTCAGATGATTCACAAAACAGGCCCGACTGATCAAGTTGCTATGACAAGGTCTCAAATGTCTTAGTAAATTATCATGGTCATGCAGGTGTAACAATTCAATAACTAGAGTGAACTCTACTCTTAGTCATGAGGTCTTCCTGATGTGTAGTGTGTGTACTAATCTAGACTAGATTGTCAACACAATATAGTCTTCTCTTAACTCTTACTAGATAATACTTCGACCAATCGTCTAACATACTAGCAACAAACAACCTTTTGAGTTCTGAGCTTAGGTGTCAAGTCTTTTCATTTATGCTTTTCAATAAAAGAATACAATGGGCAATGTATTTTTAAATTGATTGTCTAGGGTATTTTTGTGTTTACTTTCACACATCAACTTTAACTACCCAGGTAACGAGTCCCACTCCGATGACTCCCAGTGATAGGTTTCCGACCGATGTGCTAAATAGGTGTTATTTACCCTATGTTGATTATGAATAATTAAGGACTGTGATTGACTAATTGTCACATTTAGTCTCTATTGTGTCACTTAATCAGCCAGAACCTAAGGCAGAGTACCTATCGTGTAACTAGTCTGTTGGAAAGTATCTATGATTTTATTAAATAAATATCGTACTCCCAGGGAAGTGGCAACGGCTTAGTAGTAACTAGCCTTTTATCCTAACTCCTATCTTATAATCCAGTTATGCAATCTTCATCAATTACTTTGATGAGAGGGTGATTCATTCTCCACTAGGTTTCAGTCTAATTAAACCTAGAAGTGTTTTATAGATGAGTCCTGATTCTATGTTATACTGTTCCTATATGTTGTTTGACCTATATTCGAGTATTTTAGATATATCTTAGCCTGGATTGCAACTATGTTCTGTGTCTAAAGGCGTACCACATCCGAGGTCTCTAATAAACCGCCCTACCTTAATGACGGCCCTACTCACGGTTCGGGACGAAGGCATCCATGAAAGCCCTATGTCACTTCGGAGATCATACCGCTTGCCCTAGCCGCCGGCATAATCGGACTCAGCTCGGCCCCTACCTAGACTACTTTAACAGGTAGGGTGTTCAACATGTTATTTTATCTAGCACGGCAGACACCAATACTAATTGATGCCTATTAAACTAAACAGGTTATGATTAGACCGTGGTTAGGAATTGTCTATAACCCTAACTTTAGTTTAAAAGAGCACATTAAACATGCAGACATAGTGAATATTTAGCAGGTGGCTATTTCCAGAAAAACATAATAACGTCAACATATGAAACAACTATTCATAAAAATCGTAATCTGATATTCATAATAAGTATTTAGGACAAAACAATAACAACATATAAGAGAGGGGTATGGGGACTGATGCCATAAAGAAATCACCCTTTACTTAGTCTCGCCGACAGAGCGTACTGCTGTATATGTCGTATTGCTCGCCCTGACTCTGCTCACCAGAACCTTCGGAGGACGCTTCCTCAGCCTAGTAACTGGGCTTTACCTTAATACCCAGCTTAAGCCCAGCCCTGTGGACTGACTCTTCGAACGCCTAGAGCCCTCTTAGGATCTCCTAACGAAATCCCGGGTATTCTATGAATACCAAAAACGAACCTATCTATAGAAACCTAAGATCTGAGACTATTTCTCAGAAACTAAAACAAAACACTAATAAGAAAGAAAACTGAGATCCGAGTCTTTGAGTGAGTTGTGTACAAGAGAATTGTACACTGGACACCACTAAATGACTCAGATCGAGTGGAGAGGAATGAATTCAACTGCTGGAGGCCTGGGGTATTTATAGCAGCTTCCCGGAGTGAAAATCTCTGAAAAATTCGATGTGGGACAGCTTCTGGCGGCTCGGGACGCTCGTCCCGGATTGGGACGCCCGTCCTGATCAGTTGACCAGGTCGGGACGCCCTTCCTGGGTCCTGGACGCCCGTCCAGGTACCTTGACTTGGTCGGGACGCCCGTCCCGGATTCGGGACGCCCGTCCCGACCCTTTGACCGGGTCAACATTTCCAAAAATTGCGTTTTTGCCCCAAAATTTGCTATTTTCGTCTACTTTTCACCTGACACTTCCAAAATCATAAAAACTCTGAAATTAAGTGAATAATGAACAATCAAGATCAAATTACCCTCGATTTCACCCAAATTCATACATAAAAACATGCTAAAAAGGTGATACGATTTTCGCGTATCAGATAACCCCACACTTAGCTTTTTGCTTGTCCTCAAGCAAAGTCTACCTGAAGTGACTTAAATTCCTAGTCATGTTTTTATTCCAAAAATTCTTCAGACAAGTCTTAATACAGGTCTGTCTGGTTAGGTTGCTATGACAAGGTCTCAAATGTCTTCTAGTAGCTTGTTATGATCAGGCAGAAATTAAATCAACAACTAGGTTGGTCTTTTTTCTTAGTCACAGGGTCTTCCTGATGTGTAGTGTGTGTACTAGTCCAGACCAGATAGTCAACACAATGTACTCTTGTCTTAACTACTACCAGATAATACTTCGACCTATCGCTAGACATATTAACAACAGACAACTTTTTGAGTTCTGAGCTTTGGTGATCAGATTCTTGATGTTTTAGCATTTAGTTATTTTTTTTATAGATTCAGGGTATTTTGAGTCTGCTTAGAACACGTCAACTTCTACTACCCATGTAGCGAGTCCCACTCCAATGACTCCCAGATCTACACTACCTTAGGGCATCAGGCTTTAAATTCCCCGAAGGAGTGGTGCTCGAGTAGCGAAGGCCGCTGGCAAACTACCCTTATTTGATTAACTCCTTTTAATTTCTTTTCACTTCTAGCTCAGAGTCTCATCTAGTCATCCTAACTGCCAATATATCCACAACTGGTCTAATTTTATCTAGTTAAGTCTCGAACAAGTAATTGGTTGAGGTCTCTAATCCAGACAAAGTTGTGCTCAGTTATCAGGAATTCCCTATTCCTAATCAATTAGTCCAAGATAGCTATCAATTATCTCCTACTACCCATAACATACTACCTACATATCATAGACATAAGCAATTGTTTAACCAAGCATACTGCATTTAGACGTCTGAAAGACGGAAAATTTTTGAAAAATTTTTGGAAGGGTGTGAAAGTATGTGAAAAACAAGCAAAATCATGCGAAAAATTTTGCAAGCTGCTACAGTGCACCGTGCACTGCTACCCCCACACTTAAGTCTGGCACTGTCCTCAGTGTTCATGCATATCTAATTACCCCCACTTATTTGAAAATAAGAAATAAAACAGAAAAATAAAGGATTCTGTATGGGTAAGTAAGACATAAAATAAAATAATGCAAACAATTCTGTATGTCATATAAATCAAATTTGTACATAGATTCATACGTCATACAGCCCAGACATGTTTATACACATAGAACAAGAAAAACAAAAACAAGAGAAAAAGAAAGAAAAGGAAAGAAGGAGAGAGAGACTAAGAACCGGCGGATCGTTGTCCAGTGGACCTAAGTCTGCTAAGTCAAACTCAAAGTTTTCCGCTACTCGGGAAGTCTGCTGATGTATCTCCTCAATCCTGCTGGTGTTCATGGCGATCCTATCATCTATCATCGCCAACCGTCTGTTAATCCTGTCCTCCATCATCGTCAGCCGTCTGTCAATCCTGTCCATATCTCGACTGTATCGGGCCGATAGTTCTGCCAATCCGTGTGACATTTGTCGTTCGAAGGCAGTACGTGGCACGAACGTCTCGGATGGAGGGATATGTGCTGGAAATGCTTCCGATGCCGATGCCTGTCCTGTCTGCTCCGTGTGGATGGTGTCGCGGCCATTCGCATCTCGTACAACCATTCCCATGTTCCGTAGAATGGTAACGTCTGTGGGAATGGTGGTTGGGGCGACCAGAGTAAGCTCCGAGCCCTCTATGTCCAACTCCAGGTAGCGGGCTAGCCTAGTGATGTATGGTCCGAGTCCCAGACACTGTTTCCTAGTGTCTGTAGCGAATCCTCGCATGACGACCGCTATGAGTCTAGCCATCTCTATTGTAGATCCCATGTGCATGTTGGCTAGAAGGAACGTCTCCATCCGGGTGACAGTTCCTGGTGCTGTCAGTCGTCCTGACAATGTGTGTGCAATGATAGCATGCAGGTAACGAAGAGTAGGATAAATACCTGTGGCTTTTGCAAAGCCATGCTGGTATGGGACACCCGTCATGCAGATCTGAGCCCAAGCAGTGGAGACGTCTGCAGACGTGAAGTCTCGAACTGCTGTGGTGTATGCGGGCGTATCCAGCTCATCTCTCTGCTAGATGCCTAGGGCAATGCCGAACTCGGCCATGCTCATCGATCGATCTATTCCGCCTAAACGGAATGTGATCTGCTCCTGGTGGCAGGTAAAAGACGCATAGAACTCACATACCAGCTCCAGGTATGTGGGCTCGGTGACGATGAATACTCAACTGTACGGTGGCACGTCGAGTATGCGTCTGACTTCTGGCTCTACTCCCAGTGTCTGTATTGCCACCCAATCCAACGTTCTGCCCGTCAGTATCGTACGCCCGATGTACCCAGTGCATCTCGCTTGGTATGCTGTGCTGGAGGGAAACAGCATAAAAGGATGTGCCACTGAGGTAATTGTCATGGTAGATGTGGTACGAGCACGTTTAGGAGCCATTTAAAACGTATGAGAGAGTGCAGGTGGGAAAGAAAGCTTTAAACTCAAATTCTGGAGGCGAATTTGAATTCAGAAGGATGAAATTAGGTTAGGGACGGATTTTGAATTTTTGGCGGGAAATTCAAATTTTTGGGTGAAGTTTAAAATTCAAATTTTGGAGGGAAATTCGAATTTTTAAACTTTGAGGAGTTTGCCAAAAATTTGTAGAGAGAGGCTAGAGAGAAATGTTTTTAGAGAGATGAATTTTTGGTTGTAGATTTGAGAGAAAATGAAAAAATTGAATTTTTATAAAAGGGGCGGCCTTCGGGACGCCCGTCCCGGAGGAAGGACTCCCGTCCCGGGTTGCATCGGGATGCGTGCCAATTTCGGGGAGGAAAAACAAATTTCGTAATTCCCTGCAAATCTCAAGATACCAAAAATAATCATAATTCTTAACAAGGCTTCATGTTTATCCAATGAAATTCATAAGTTATTAAAAACTCTATGCAAAAATTCTCAGTCTCTTTTTTAAAATTGTGACTACCCTAATTTTATCCTAACTTAAATTCAGCAAGAATTTCAGAAAAATAAAACTGAGTTTGTGCAATGTAATTAGTGGAAAATAGACTGTATTTGCAAAACTCTTGTTTTTCATAGAAATTCGAAATAAAATGTCTGAAGAAAATTGTTGAATATAAAGGACCCTTTAAAAATGTTTTAAAAAAATAGAAAAATAAGGGTCAATTATTCAAGTTTCAGTTCAAACGAATTATTTGTTGAAAGTAAAAGAATCTTCCCTTTTTAACGAATCCTATCTCTGATCTCCTGTAGTTCTGTTCGAATGCTTCGCATTTCTATGCGTATGGTTCTCATCTCATCCCTCTGCCTGTTCTGCTCACTGCGTAAATCAGCCATCTCTCGGAGTAGTTGTGCACCTTGGTTCTCCTGAAGATTGACCGTGGCTCTTAGTCGGTCTACGTTAGTTGTGATATTCAGACTGAGTTGGTCTAAATGACACAGTCTGCTGGCAATCCCTTGGTCCATCTCATAGACCCTTTGAGTTAGTGTGTCTATCTGCACGGACAACATTGAATAATAACCGTTAGTACTCCCCGCAGATGAAGGGGTGCGCTCGTGAGGTGTTGGGGTGTATGCAGGAGAGGTTGGTGAATTTTGGGTTTGATCAGTGGATGGGTGGATTTAGAGGAACTCTCTGGGTAGGAGGGTGAATTGGAGATCTCTGGGGTACTTCTCTAGGAGGGAAGGTATCCTCAGAAGGATCTTCTTCCGTGGGACTATGCTCACGGGTGTTCAGGAATCGTCTCACTAGTTCACTGGCATCAGGGCTTGAGTTTACTTCTACTGGTTGTGAAGGAAGAGTCCCTCGTGGTACTTCTGGTACAGGCCTAGAGGGGCCCTCTGGTTTTGTCTTCTTCGGTCCTGGAGTGTCAGGGTTTTCTATCTTCTTTGCTTGATTAGTAGCTGCTCTTGTTCTCTTCATCTTTGAGTGCAAAGTCTGGTTAGAAATAACAAATAGCAAAAAGTAGGACAGTGAAACAAGAAAGCAAGAAAAATATTTTTATGGATTTTGATTTATTTAGAAAGCAGGTAAATTTCCTTAATATGGTTTTAGAATAATTTTCTAAAATTTGATTATCCTAAGTGTCTTAATTCCAGATATTATCTAAAATTAATTAGTTATGATAATCCTATATTTAGGAAAGTGATTGTCTAACTAGTATAAGATAAGTGTAAGTCAAAAGTTCAGGTTACTACCGCTACCTATCATAAGTTTCTAGAATTGTGGCCAATAATCCTAAATTCGTTATGATATTTCCCCGGCAACGGCGCCAAAAATCTGATGGGTTTCCGACCGATGTGCTAAATAGGTGTTATTTACCCTATGTTGATTATGAATAATTAAGGACTGTGATTGACTAATTGTCACATTTAGTCTCTATTGTGTCACTTAATCAGCCAGAACCTAAGGCAGAGTACCTATCGTGTAGCTAGTCTGTTAGAAAGTATCTACGATTTTATTAAATAAATATCATACTCCCAGGGAAGTGGCAACGGCTTAGTAGTAACTAGCCTTTTATCCTAACTCCTATCTTATAATCCAGTTATGCAATCTTCATCAATTACTTTGATGAGAGGGTGATTCATTCTCCACTAGGTTTCAGTTTAATTAAACCTAGAAGTGTTTTATAGATGAGTCATGATTCTATGTTATACTGTTCCTATATGTTGTTTGACCTATATTCGAGTATTTTAGATATATCTTAGCCTGGATTGCAACTATGTTATGTGTCTAAAGGCGTACCACATCCGAGGTCTCTAATAAACCGCCCTACCTTAATGACGGCCCTACTCACGGTTCGGGACGAAGGCATCCATGAAAGCCCTATGTCACTTCGGGGATCATACCGCTTGCCCTAGCCGCCGGCATAATCGGACTCAGCTCGGCCCCTACCTAGACTACTTTAACAGGCAGGGTGTTCAACATGTTATTTTATCTAGCATGGCAGACACCAATACTAATTGATGCCTGTTAAACTAAACAGGTTATGATTAGACCGTGGTTAGGAATTGTCTATAACCCTAACTTTAGTTTAAAAGAGCACATTAAACATGCAGACATAGTGAATATTTAGCAGGTGGCTATTTCCGGAAAAACATAATAACGTCAACATATGAAACAACTATTCATAAAAATCGTAATCTGATATTCATAATAAGTATTTAGGACAAAACAATAACAACATATAAGAGAGGGGTATGGGGACTGATGCCATAAAGAAATCACCCTTTACTTAGTCTCGCCGACAGAGCGTACTGCTGTATATGTTGTATTGCTCGCCCTGACTCTGCTCACCAGAACCTTCGGAGGACGCTTCCTCAGCCTAGTAACTGGGCTTTACCTTAGTACCCAGCTTAAGCCCAGCCATGTGGACTGACTCTTCGAACGCCTAGAGCCCTCTTAGGATCTCCTAACGAAATCCCGAGTATTCTATGAATACCAGAAATGAACCTATCTATAGAAACCTAAGATCTGAGACTATTTCTCAGAAACTAAAACAAAACACTAATAAGAAAGAAAACTGAGATCCGAGTCTCTGAGTGAGTTGTGTACTAGAGAATTGTACACTGGACACCACTAAATGACTCAGATCGAGTGGAGAGGAATGAATTCAACTGCTGGAGGCCTGGGGTATTTATAGCAGCTTCCCGGAGTGAAAATCTCTAAAAAATTCGATGTGGGACAGCTTTTGGCGGCTCGGGACGCCCGTCCCGGATTGGGACGCCCGTCCTGATCAGTTGACCAGGTCGGGACTCCCGTCCCGGGTCCTGGACGCCCGTCCAGGTGCCTTGACTTGATCGGGACGCCCGTCCCGACCCTTTGATGTCCTGACCCTTTGACCGGGTCAACATTTCCAAAAATTGCGTTTTTGCCCCAAAATTTGATGTTTTCGTCTACTTTTCACCTGACACTTCCAAAATCATAAAAACTGTGAAATTAAGTGAATAATGAACAATCAAGATCAAATTACCCTCGATTTCACCCAAATTCATACATAAAAACATGCTAAAAAGGTGATACGATTTTCGCGTATCACCCAGATCTACACAACCTTAGGGCATCAGGCATTAAGTTCCCTTAAGAAGTGGTGCTCGAGTAGCAAAGGACGCTTGCAAACTACCCTTTTTACTTTTAACCTTTTCCAGTTTCAGCTCAAAGCATCGTCTAGTCATTCAAATTGCCAACACATTCTCAATCGGTCTAATATTATTCAGTTTAGGTTTCGAAAAGGTATTTGGTTGATGTCTCTAATCCAAACTAGGTTGTGCTCAGTTATCAAGAATTCCCTATTTCTAATTGAGGAATTCAGTAAAGTTATCAACTTGTTCCATACTGATCATAATTCTCTACTCAACATGTATCACAGACATAAGCATTCTTTACCAATCAATACTGATTTTGAAGTCTGAAAGAGTGAAAATTTTTGAAAAATATTTTGGAATGGTGCAATTTTAGTGAGAAATATGGGAAAACATGCAAATGTTGACTACTACAGTGCACTGTGCACTGCTACCCCACACTTAAAGTTTACATTGTCCTCAGTGTTAATGCATATCCTATTACCCCACACTTATTTGAAAAATAAAAGCTGGAAAAACAAACAAAACTCTTACCCCACACTTATTTGACTAACTAAGAGGAAGAGAAAGAAAACAAAACAACAAAACAAAAAGGGTGATAGAAATAACAAACAGAATAATAATGCAAATAGAGTGAAGAGAATACTCCCTTATTATGAAAATTCAACAATCTGCTCGGACAAGTCGAGTGGTTCTCTGAATAATTTTAATCTTTGCCCGTTCACTTTTTGAGTAGAACCATCCAAATCCATTATGACACATGCTCCAAAGGGCGATACTTCCGTGATAGTGAACGGTCCTAACCAACAGCTACGCAACTTGTTGCGTTGTGTGCGTGTGTCACAAATTGAGAAGATAATAAAATAGAATAAATCAACGCAATCTTAACAAGTGCAAGTATACACCGGCCAACAAGTAATATATATACCTAAGTACAAGATTATCGATCACACAGAGATTTTGTATGCCAATTATGCATGCAAACATGATTTACATTTGGTTAAAAGAATAAAAGAATAAAGAATGATGAATATTGGGTGGAGATTCGGAGGTTAAGCTACTGCTAAGATATTGCTGCAGCAACGGAAATGCTGCAGCATCACCAATGCCGCAACAATTCTACCTAACTACTACTACAGGTCAACCTACTGGAAAATCACCATGAGAATACAACAGGTAATATAATGCTGTAAAAATCAAGCCAAAAATGCAAATACAGACCAATAGTGAATCCAAGAATGCTAAGCATGCTTTTCGGTTTCCAAATTAACACTACATCGGTCTGGTTCTACCCAAACTACTTAGCCTACTAGTCTAAACCCCCGATAACATCGTCTCATGGAGTACGAAGTACCGTGAACCTAGAACAACACAAGGCAGTGAAATTGGTCGTGTCCCCTACAATATTGACCGCAGGTCATGCGCCTCAAGCAAGTGCCATGCAATTAACGTGTCAACTAGACCCCTTCCGGTTAGAAAGCCAAATACTAGTTCGATACATAACTTGGACAATCGTAACCGCAAGTTATTCCTAATCCGTTTAAGTAATTGCATGAATAAACTAAGCATGCCCCATACAAGCATCTATAAAGAAAATGATACACAAAACTTATGCATTCAATTCATCTTATGCCACATTACGTTTTTCCACATGTTTATAATTTACTAGACTACAGCACCTTCAGGTTATGAATATATATTTTGCTGAAACGAATCATGAAAGACAAGGATTAAAGTAATAGGAAAAACAGTCCCTAGGTCCATAGTGACACCAGTCAATCCCAAGACGGAAAACATATCAATCCCAAAACACTTTTAATTAATCCTTGAAAACATGTAAACATTCTCATATCACAAAGATCTTTTAATTACAAAACAGTAAGCAAATTGAAGAAATGGAAAGAGGGTTACTCGGGTCGGAGATCACCCTACTGCCCCAAATCGGATTTAATCAAGCTGCTGCTGTCCTTTTTTTCCTCTGCGTGATGCTGCTGCCTTCGGTTCTGTCCATATTACAAGAATCCAGCAATGTCACCCCAGCCTTCTTAGGTATTTTCCTCTCTAATCTAAGCTCAAAAACAACTCAAAACAATCTACCTACTGCCTAAGTCCTAAGCTGCCCGTAACTAAACACATATAAACATACAAACATACTACAATCTTTTTCTCCTCCTCTCTTCCCGTCTTTTCACACATGTTTTCATACACATACCCTCAATACGTAGAGCATTTATATTAGAAATTCAAATTTTCCTTAAATACCACTAATCCCAAAAAAAATGATAGTGTTGCAGCATTTCTATGTTCCTCCTCATAGCATTCTCAGCATACCCCCGAACTTATGTTTAACAGTGTTCATAGCAGACTAAGATCAAGTTTAGGGAAAACAAAGAATGGAAACATGCAAAACATTTAGGATAAGTGGCTATTTAATAAGGGTGTCAAGAAATTAGGCTTAGGCTCAACTTAGGTTAACTAAGGAAGCAAAATATATTAGGGTAAGCTAGAAAGGCTCAAACGGTTCAAGAACATGCCTCAATCATTTCTTTAGTACCAAGTCTACTAGGATTTCGCCTCAAGGACTATAACAGATGAGTCTAAAAATTCTGAACCTTCATACCAAAGTGACTCTTTTTATAAACATGAAATTTCCAAGTAAGACTATGTGCAAAAGATAGGGAGTTGAAATAATTCTCACTTAGAGTCAACTAATACCTAATTATTCCGAAAGAAGGTACAAAGTCTACGAGAATGTACTTTTGTTTTTAAGTTATCATCATAAATCAGGTTCCAAAAGTCTACACTAATCCTGCTAAAACTAAGGTTCTAGTGGGTCATATGAAAAATGCTGCCACATTGATGCAAACAGGTCTTCTATGCCAGATCAATCAATTTATAAGGCATCCTAAAACAGTTATTCAGACAAGGCGTCCATGCATTCAAATAGATCACTCAGAATTTCAGCAAAGAGGATGTTTATGCATTTAAAAGACAGCAAAAACAAATTTAAAAATTAGCACCATTTTGAACTTTTTGCCACAAGAGGACACCATCCCCCAAACTGAAGAGGAGCAATGTCCTCATTGCTGTAGCAACAGGGGGAAAACAAGCCATTGGACTGATCATAAAAAGGGAAAACTAGTTCAACATGAACATGGGAAACAAACGCATTAGTGGCACATAAGTTCTCAATTCTCGGGTGAGAAGAAAGCAAACACAAATATACCAACAATTCAGGCGGTCATTGTTACTAAGTAAAAACATGAAGACCATTAAGACATGAAACTCATTTTGAATCATAACCACCCTTTTGCCCGACACAATAAACCGAGATACACATCAACTGGCAGATCTGTCATTTCTACAAGCATGCTCACACACAAGAACTCAAGTATAACTAGAACCCTAAACACAGCCAATACAATCCTCTATCCATTGGTAATGCAAACATTGTACTCCATAAATTCTATACATGCTACTCAAGGAATGTATACTCACATTAAGATTTTTTTTTTGCAAGTATCATACACCAACTCACATTACCGAGAAGAAATAAAAATGTAGAAAAGTGAGTACTAACCTTGAATCTTCTGGTTTGTTGAAGGCTGAAAAGTGAGTTTGAAGAGAAGGAAAGTAGAAGACCGTGTATGTAGAGAAATTTGTGTCATTTAGATAACTCCCCACTTCTTTCTCTCTTTGTCTTTTCAATTCACACACATTCTCCACAAATAAAATATAAAAAAAAATAAACTAACCTTTTTGGTTTCCCAACAAGTTCTAGTTGTATGCCACCCATTGAAAATTTTGAAATTGAAAGGAACTAGGGCTGCTTGCATATGTAATCAATTCATGGCAGTCCCTTATTGAGTGGCACCACCTGAATTTTGAAATTGAAATTGGACTAAGGCAGCCTTGAATGGCTTTGTCGATGTGTGGTAGCCTGTTGTCACAGCATTTCTGCTGAGAGGCAGTGGCAAGTCCCATTTCTTTAATAAAATAGCCTTGACTCCTTTTGCTCTTTGACCGTAGGCATACCTGTATTAACAAGCAGAAGAGTACAGATAAGAGAGAAAGAAAATGGCAGTGCAATATGAAATTGAAGTCTCAAAACCAATTCTGAAAATTCTGAAAGAAACTCAGGAGTAAACAGCCATTAATTCTGAATTGAAGTACTTGAAAATAAAAGAACAACAATTAAAACAAAACAAGGAAAAGAAATCGAATGTTGAAAAAAAACAAACAAGAAGAAATAAGAAAAACGAAATAAAAAGAAATGCAATAAATAAATAATAGATGAAAGTGTTCACTTATAGATTGTGCTCAATTAACTACTTAGCATCGACAAGTATTATAGGTGAAGAGTTTTGCACAATGTCTTCTTTAACCATGAAGTGACACTTCTTCCAATTGAGAACTAGGTTGGTGTCCTCACAACGTTTAAGCACCTTGGCCACATTCTCTAAGCATTTTTCAAAAGAGTCCCCAAATATGGAGAAGTCATTCATGAAAACCTCTAAATATTGCTTCACCATATCTGTGAAAATGGCCATCATATATCGTTGGAACATTGCTGGAGCATTAAACAGTCTGAATGGCATTCTTCTTAATGCGAAAGTACCATAAGGACAAGTGAAGGTCATTTTGTTCTGGTCCTCTAGTGCTATAGCAATCCGATTGTAGCCAGAATACCCATCCAGAAAGCAATAAGAATCCTGTCCAGCCAACCTATCCAACATTTGATTAATAAAAGGCAGTGGGAAGTGGTCGTTTCTTGTGGCTTTGTTTATCTCTTGTAATCCATGCAAATTCTCCATCCCCAGCGCTGTTAGATATAGGATAAATAATGCCAAAATCTAGCCACTTGATAATTTTGTTCCTTTACCACTTCCTTCGTAATTGGATTTAATCATTTCTGCCCTTCTATTAAATTTTTGGAATTGTCTTCCAAAATTATCTTGTGCATGCATAAGGTTAGTCATATACCTTTGATGTAAGTTATGGTCCAACACATAGCTCGCTTATGCTGCTGCAAAGCTCCAAGCAATTCTCCTCCTGTTTCGCACTCAGCAGTGATGAAATAATTACTGGCAGTGTAGATTCTGCCCCTAGAAAACCATACTTCAAATGATGCGGCAATTGCTTCAATTCCAGCTGTGGTGGTTCTTCAACTGAAGGTTTTGTTATCTTGAAATCTCGAGAAGACAACTCCAAGGATTCAAATTGAGATTGAAATCTGAACCTTTGGGGGTTTGCTTCTAACCAAGCTGAATGTGCTTCGGTCTCCACATTGCCATCATTATGTAGACTTTCCTCCGTCAATGCATCCTCTGCATCCTCATCTTGCTCTTCATCTTTTTCTGCCCGAGAATCACTGGTGGTGATTCGAAAACACTCCTCACCTTCATCATGGAATTTCATGGCTTTGAATACATTGAATGTGACTTTATCGTCCTGGAATCTCATGGTTAGTTCCCCTTTCTGCACATCAATAAGAGTCCTTCCCGTAGCAAGGAAAGGTCTTCCTAAAATAAGGGGAACTTCCCTGTCTGCTTCATAATCAAAAATAATAAAATCAGTTGGAAAAATAAACTTATCAACTCTTACCAGGACGTCCTCATTTTTTCCATCGGGGTGAGCTATAGACCTATCTGCTAATTGCAATGTTACCGTCGTAGGTCTTACCTTACCTATGCCCAGCTGTTTAAAAACTGACATAGGCATCAAGTTGATGCTAGCACCAAGATCACACAAGGCCATACCACAATATTAGTTTCCAATAGAGCAAGGAATATTAAAACTCCCCGGATCTTTCATCTTAGGGGGCAACTTGTCCTGCAAAAAGAAACTGCATTCTTTGGTTAATGAAACAATTTCATATTCTCCCAACTTTCTTTTCTTTGTAAGGATATCCTTCATAAATTTGGCATAGTTGGGCATTTGTTCTATTGCTTCTACTAATAGAATGTTGATGTGCAGCTGCTTTAAAATGTCCAAGAACTTCTTGAACTTCTCATCATGTTTCTTATTGGCAAACCTCTGTGGAAAAGGCATTCGTGTCTGTACTGGTTTGCTCTCTGGAATATTGCATTACTGCAGCATCGGAGATGCTGCAGCATTCGGCTGTTCTGGAATGCTGTTTTGCTGCAGCATTTGGCTCCACTGCTTCTTTTTTAGCTATTGGAATTTCTGCATTCTGGCTGGACTCACTGGTCTTCTCAGTTACTCCAGACTTCATTTTTGGCTCATCCAGTGTTCTACCACTCCGGAATGTAACTGCCTTGCAATGTTCCTTTCCTTCTCTTCTTGGATTCTCCGTATCGCTTGGAAGTGATCCTTGTGGTCTGCTCCTCATCTCCTGAGCTAACTACCCCATTTGGCTTTCCAAGTTCTGCACAGTAGAGGATAATCCCTGTATGGTTGTTTCCGTCCTTGCCATGAAGTCTCTCATCATGTTTTCTAAAGCGTTTGAAGGTAGTGGTTGTTGTAGAGGTCTTAGGGAGTACGGGAACAATTTCAGCCTCAACACTTCATATGCTATCCCGTTTGCAACATTTGAAACATCACTGGTTTCAGCTCGAACTGGGCTGCAGTCATCTCTGGTCTTACAATGCTTTGATTCAATTCATTAAACATAGGGACCGCATACTGTCGAATAGCATGGTCCCTATCGTCTTCCAACACCACAGGATTATAGACATGTTCATTTTCTACCACACGCTGCTCCGCCATGTCTACCTTGTCCTTGGTTTGTTTCTTTTTCCTCAACGCCTTGGTGGTTCTCTCAATCTCTGGATCAAGTGGCAGCACTGTAGCTTGAGAGCCATTGCGAGTTTTACTCATGCAAAATAGCACACGTTAAGGAATGAATGATACACAAGCTGAAATTTATAAAAATAATTCAGATCAATAATTCACAAAAATAGTTCAGCCCATGCATATTTATTCGTCCCTCATACATCATTTCAATAATCTCATAAGCTCAAGAATGAGTATAACATAAAACAATAAAAATATAACCAAAGGCAAACAATATTTACAATCAATTGACACCAAAATCCCCGGCAGCGGCTCCAAAAACTTGTTGCGTTCTGTGCGTGTGTCACAAATTGAGAAGATAATAAAATAGAATAACTCAACGTAATCTTAACAAGTGCAAGTATACACCGGTCAACAAGTAATATATGTACCTAAGTACAAGATTATCGATCCCACAGAGATTTTGTATGCCAATTATGCATGCAAACATGATTTACATTTGGTTAAAAGAATAAAAGAATAAAGAATGATGAATATTGAGTGGAGATTCGGAGGTTAAGCTACTGCTAAGATATTGCTGTAGCAACGGAAATGCTGCAGCATCACCAATGCCGCAGCAATTCTACCTAACTACTACTACAGGTCAGCCTACTGGAAAATCACCATGAGAATACAACAGGTAATATAATGCTGTAAAAATCAAGCCAAAAATGCAAATACAAACCAATAGTGAATCCAAGAATGCTAAGCATGCTTTTCGGTTTCCAAATTAACACTACAACGGTCTGGTTCTACCCAGACTACTTAGCCTACTAGTCTAAACCCCCGATAACATCATCTCATGGAGTACGAAGTACCGTGAACCTAGAACAACACAAGGCAGTGAAATTGGTCGTGTCCCCTACAATATTGACTGCACGGTCATGCGCCTCAAGCAAGTGCCATGCAATTAACGTGTCAACTAGACCCCTTCCGGTTAGAAAGCCAGATACTAGTTCGATACATAACTTGGACAGTCGTAACCGCAAGTTATTCCTAATCCGTTTAAGTAATTGCATGAATAAATTAAGCATGCCCCATACAAGCATCAATAAAGAAAACGATACACAAAACTTATGCATTCTATTCATCTTATGCCACATTACATTTTTCCACATGTTTATAATTTACTAGACTACAACACCTTCAGGTTATGAATATATATTTTGCTGAAACGAATCATGAAAGACAAGGATTAAAGTAATAGGAAAAACAATCCCTAGGTCCATAGTGACACCAGTCAATCCCAAGACGGAAAACATATCAATCCCGAAACACTTTAAATTAATCCTTGAAAACATGTAAACATTCTCATATCACAAAGATCTTTTAATTACAAAACAGTAAGCAAATTGAAGAAATGGAAAGAGGGTTACTCGGGTCAGAGATCACCCTACTGCCCCAAATCGGATTTAATCAAGCTTCTACTGTCCTTCGTTTCCTCCGTGTGATGCTGCTGCCTTCGGTTCTGTCCACCTTACAAGAATCCAGCAATGTCACCCCAGTCTTCTCAGGTATTTTCCTCTCTAATCTAAGCTAAAAAACAACTCAAAACAAGCTACCTACTGCCTAAGTCCTAAGCTGCTCGTAACTAAACACATACAAACATACTACAATCTTTTTCTCCTCCTCTCTTCCCGTCTGTTTCCTTCCTTCCTTCTCTATATATACATATATATATATATATATATATATATATATATATATATATATATATATAATATATATATATATATATATATAGTGCAGCTGCCACTTCTCTTTATTTTCTCTTTATTTCCTCAAAACCTGCCAGAAATTCTGCAAAGATATCCTCATATGTATGTATATACATATATATATATATATATATATACCCACTAGGAAATATGCTTCTTCTTTTTTGTATAGTGCAACTGCCACTTCCTCTTTTTTTCTTGAAAATCTGCCAGAAAATTGAGAGGAATCTCATCATTCGTATGTGTATATATATATATATTGTTGGACAACAACTATCTTCTATCTTTTTGTCCACCTTGCCAACTTGCACTCTCACAAATATATATATATATACCAAAGATTTCAGCATGTGTACTTTATATATATATATGTATATATATATATGTGTATAATGGATAGGACCAAAGAAATAAATACATAGGACCGAAAGTGTCCATCTTTAATATGCCTAGCTGGATTTTAAGTGACAAATAGTGTGTGGGTGTATATTATATATATATATATATATATATATATATAGATAGATAGATAGATAGATATATACATATATATATGTATAGATGCAAATTATCCACACATTCTTCACTTTCTTCTCGGTTACTTTTATCCAACTTTCTTTCAACAATGTCAACCATCCACATTCCCTTTTTACCCTTGTCACAATAAATCAATTCAAATAAATTCCCAAATAATAACAAATAATACAGATCATCCACATGTTGAGAAATTTATTCAATTAAATTGACTTTTAACAATAAATCCACATTTTTAGGTAAAAAGAGAGAAAATATCAAATCAACACATTTTATTCCATTTTCCAAATAAATTCAGTTAATTCCCGAATAAAATGTGGCAAATTGGATGTGAATAACTCTATTATTTTAGAGTTATCAGTCGTACGAAAGGCCCATAATGCATCATCAAGTTTTATGGCCCAATCCTTACGGTTAACAACTACGGTCTTTTCTAGTATTCGTTTAATTCCTCTATTGGTTACCTCAACCTACCCATTGGTTTGAGGGTGGTATGCTGTGGAAAGGCGATGTTGAACTCCATTTTGTTGAAGTACCTTCTGCAATTGAGATTTGCAAAAATGTGTACCCCGGTCACTGATTAGGGCTTTTGGGCATCCAAATCTAGCGAATAGCTGTCTAAGAAATCTGCACACGACTCTAGCATCATTAGTAGGTAGTGCTTGTGCCTCAGGCCACATCAAGAAATATTCTACGGCTACTATGATGTACTTCTTACCATAGGAAGAAGGAAATGGACCCATGAAGTCTATACCCCACATGTCAAATATCTCTACACTTTGAATTACATGTTGGGGTAGACCGTCTCGAGAATATATGTTTCCTATTTTCTGACAGGCATCGCAAGATCCTACAAATGCTGTGGCATCTTTGAATATTGTAGGCCAGTAGAAGCCTGCTTCTAGTACTTTCTAGGCGGTATTTGCTGCAGCTAAGTGACCACCTGCGGGTCTGCAGTGACAATGTTCCAGATTTTGGAAACCTTCTTCTTGGGAGACGTATCTCCTGATCATCTTATCTGCACATATTTGAAACAAAAAGGGATCCTCCCAATAGTAATATTTAAGACCAGGAAAGAATTTCCTTCTCTGTTGAGCAGTGATACCATTAGGAAGGGTATGAGCTACCAAGTAATTAGCTATATCTGCAAACCATGGGGTGAGAAAATTGCAAATAAAGCGCATAGATTCTCATCTGGAAATTTGTCAGATATGATCGATTCATCTATAGCTTCTAGGGCCAGATTTTCTAGCCTTGACAAGTGGTTTGCAGCTAGGTTTTCTACCCCCTTCTTATCCCTGATTTCTATGTCGAATTCTTGAAGCAATAAAACTCATCTGATTAGTCTTGGTTTTGCGTTGGTTTTATTGAACAAGTATTTTAATGTAGAATGATCAGTATAAACTATTGTTTTGGACAAGACTAGATATGATCGGAATTTATCAAACGCGTATACTACTGCTAGTAATTCCTTTTCTGTCGTAGTGTAGTTTTCCTAAGCGTCAGTCAAGGTTTTGCTAGCGTAATATATTACATGAAACTTCTTATCATGTCTCTGTCCTAAAACAACTCTTACTGCATAGTCACTGGCATCACACATTAATTCAAATGGCAAACTCCAGTCATGTGATGTCATGATAGGTACTGTCAGAAGTTCCTTAAGTTTGTTAAAAGCTTTTAGACAATTTTCATCAAAAACAAAAGGAACATCCTTACCAAGTAAATTGGTCAACGGTCTGGCTATTAGTGAAAATTCTTTTATAAATCTGCGATAAAAACCAGCGTGTCCCAGAAAACTTCTAATGGCTCTCACAGAGTTAGGTGGAGGTAGTTTTGAAATAACTTCGATCTTAGCCTTATCTACTTCCATGCCTCGGTGTGAGATCTTATGTCCTAATACAATCCCCTCTTTTACCATGAAATGACATTTTTCCCAATTTAAAACCAAATTTGATTTTATACAACATTTTAACATCAATTCCAAGTTCTTTAGACAAATCCAAAATGAATTCCCAAAAACTAAGAAATCATCCATGAATACTTCCATAGACTCTCCTAACATGTCCTCAAAAATAGCAGTCATACAGCGTTGGAAAGTAGTAGGTGCATTACACAAACCAAAAGGCATTATTCTATATGCAAATGTTCCAAAAGGGCATGTGAAGGTAGTTTTATGCTAGTCTTCTGGGGAAATGGGGATTTGAAAATATCCAGAAAACCCATCAAGAAAGCAATAAAACCGGTGTCTAGATAATCTTTCTAACATTTGGTCAATAAAAGGAAGAGGAAAATGGTCTTTTCGTGTAGCAGTGTTTAGTTTTCTGTAATCAATGCAGACACGATGACTAGTAACAGTTCTCATAGGAATTAATTCATTATTTTCATTTCTGACAACTGTTATCCCACCTTTCTTATGTACTACTTGCATTGGGCTTACCCATTCACTATCCAAAATTGGATAGATAAGTCCAGCATCCAACAATTTGATTACTTCTTTTTTAACAACATCACACACATTAGGATTCAACCTTATTTGAGGTTGCACACATGGCTTATAATCATTTTCTAAGAGAACCTTATGCGAACAAAAGCTTGGATTGATACCTGGATATCTGCAATTTTGTACGCAAAGGCTCTTTTGTACTTTTTGCACATGTCCATGGTTAACTTTCGTTGTTCTGCAGTCAGATCGGTTGCGAGAATGATGGGAAGTTTCCTGTTGTCGTCTAAAAATTCATAGCACAAATTAGTGGGCAATTCCTTTAGCTCCAAGTCTGGTGGATCTTCAAATGAAGTTTGTCCTTTCTTCATCTCATTAGTACCTATCTCAGTGAAACTGTCAAAATTAATTTAGTAATCAAAGGGGCTGAGATTAGTTTCTTCTATTTCTAGAGAGTCTTCCTCCAAGATTTGATAGTTTGATCATAGGTCTGTCATGTTAACTTCAATCAATTGTTCAATAGCATCCACATGAAAACAAATATCATCTAAATGCATGGGATACTTAAGGGTTTCATTTAAATCAAACGTGATATCTTCATTGTCTATCCTTAGTTTGATTTGACCGTTACTGACGTCTATTAATGCCTTTGAGGTAGCTAGAAAGGGTCGACCTAGAATCAGAGGCATTCCTCCTTCTCCATTCATGTCCATGACAACAAAGTCTATAGGGAAAACAAATTTTCCTGCCTTTACTAAGAGGTCTTCAATTATTCCCCTGGGAATTTTGACTATCCTGTCTGCAAGTTGTATGCACATTCTAGTCGCTTTTAAATCATGCAATCCTAATTTATCAAATAAACTAGATGGCATGAGATATATACTAGCTCCTAAGTCTGCTAATGCATGCATATTAGTAATATTTCCAATCGTATATGGCAAGGAAAAGCAGACTGGATCTTTCTGTTTGGAAGGAAGTTTGTTCAGTAGAACTACCGAGCATTCTTCATTAAGAACCACCTTGTCCATGTCAAATTTTCTTTTATTACTAATAACTTCTTTTAAAAACTTAGCATACTTTGGAGTTTCATAAATAACATCAAGCAAAGGTAAATTAACATGAATCTGACTAAAATTCTTAAAAAACTTTTCAAATTACTCCTTATCTTTATTCTGCATAAGTCTTGCAGGGTAAGGTACTCTCGGTCGGTATTCAGGGACGGACTCCTTCTTCCCTTTCCTTGCTACTTTGGTTTCGACATCCATTAGCGTTGGTTCTTGGGAGCCTTCTTTTGGTTCCTGCACTAGAATAGGAGGATCAGAGGGTTTGGAAGGAGAATGAGATAGAATTTTACCAGATCTCAGAGTAATAGTCTTGCATTCATTTTGTGGTTGGTCTCAGTGTTGCTTGGCAACGTTCCTTGAGACCTGTGGGAGAGATGAGTGGACAGCTGTCCCATTTTTCTCTCCAGAGTTTGCAGAGCAACTTGTGTGTTCTTGACTGTTTGCTCGGTCTGCTTCTGTCTATTCTCATTCTGTTGAATTCTTTCTGCATGAGCCTCCTAGACTTTCCTATTTGACTCTATCATTTCCTTGTTAGAGTTAGCAATGCTTTTCAGTATGTCTTGGAATTCTTGCATGGGGTCAACTAGAACGATGTAGTTCCTTGGTGCGGGCAGAGCGACTTGCTGATTCTGCGGATGAGGCAATTGCTGAGGTGCTCTTTTATGGAACTTGACATTCCCAGAATTGTTTCTCCAACTAAATCCTGGATGGTTCTTCCAGGTGGGGTTGTAGGTATTTCCCATAGGGGCGGAGTTAACTGCTTCCACTTGTTCTATATCCTCTGGAATAGTCAGTATTCCATTACCATAACAATCCCCACTGAAATGCGATCCTTGGCAAAATTCGCAGACTTGATATACTGGTTGAATGCTCTTTCCTTGTTGGAAGGCATTCAGTTGACTAGTAATACTAGCCTTGAATGCCTCAAATTGTTCATCGGTGGAGGCATTTGCTGCATTAACTGGTTGTTTCTTGGCTCGGCCACTAGTGCGCCAGTTCTTGTTGTTCTTGCAGAGTCTTTCCATGGAGTTTCTAGCATCTATTTCATTTAGCCCATTGAAATCGCACTGGGGGTTAAGTCCATCAAGAACTTGCTTGCCCATTTCTGTCATACCTCCATAGAATTGTTGGATTAGCAGTGCTTCAGTAAGTCCATGTTGAGGGCAGAGTCTGAGTAGTTCTTTAAATCTATCCCAAGCTTCGATTACTGTCTCATCTGCAGCTTGAGTGAAGTTGGAAAGAGCCCTTCGATACTCTAGGACTCTTGCTGCAGAATAGTATTCTTCCAAGAAGGCCTTGCTTAACTCATCCCAAGTTGTGATTGAGTTAGTAGGTAACTATGCCAGCCACCTCTTAGCTCTTCCCCTAAGTGAGTAGGGGAAGAGGTTCAGCTTGGTTACTTCCGCAGTGTGATCTCCCTTGAGACCTTCCCAGAGAGTGGAGAACTCGGACAAATGCTTGAGCGAATTTTCGGCTGCAGTTCCTCCAAACTGGACCTGATTTATTATCAGCTGGATCACATTTAGTTTGAGATCATAGCGAGGGTTTCTAGGGATTCTAATGGGGGACGACACTGGAACGGTCTGTGGCTGGATGTAAGATTCGAGGGGAGGTCTTTCGGCAGCCATCTATGTTCTTCGTATGTTAGCTGTACGGATGAGATGTTTGGGGTTTCAAGATTAGCTGCTGAGGTTCGAGTTATACAACTATAGAGAGAAATACGTTAAGTTTGAGCAAAAAGGTTAGTGGAGTAAAAATAGATTGAAAGACGAAAGAATTTGGGGAAAATTAAACAAACACATAATCAAAGGAGTGACATAAAGAAGAATTAAAATTAAGAACAAGAAAATATTTTTCGGGTTTTTTTTCCGAAAGCAATTAAATTCCCTTCATAAAGTTTTAGAATAATTTTCTAAAATTTGATTATCCTAAGTTTCTTAATTTCAGATAATTTTTAAAATTAATTAGTTATGATAACCCTATATTTCAGGAAACTGATTCTCTAACTGAAATAAAGTGATTGTTATGTCTAAGGTATAGATTACTACCGCTACCTATCATAAGCCTCTAGAATTTTGATCAGGAATCCTAAAATTTTATGATATTTCCCCGACAACGGCGCCAAAAATCTGTTGGTGTTCCGATTGATATGCTAAAAATAGGTTTTATTTACCCTATATCTATTATGAATAATTAAGGACTTAGACTTACTAATTATCACATTTAGCATCTATGTTGTCACTTCATCAATCAGAACCTAAGGTGGAGTACCTATCGTGTAGCTAGTCTATTGGAAAGTACCTACGATTTTAATTTAAGAATTTATAGTACTCCCAGGGAAGTGGTAATGACTTAGTAGCAACTATCCTTTTACCCTAACTCTCATTTTATTACTCAGTTATGCAATCATTCATCAATATCTTTGATGAGAGGGTGATCCTTTCTACACAAGACTCAAGTTTATTAGGCATGCAAGAGTATTTTAAAGACAAATGTTCTGATGTATGTCCTATTGTTTCTACATGTTGACTGACCTATCTTCGAGTATTTTAGATATATCTTGGTCTAGATTGCAATTATGTACTGATTCTACCTGTGTACCACATCTGAGTTATCTGATAAACCGCACTATCACCATTGACAGCCCTACTCACGGTTCGAGCTAAAGGCATCCCTGAAAGTCATGTGTCACTTAGGAGATCATGTCGCTCGCCCTAACGCCGACATAAACACACGAAGTCAGCCGCATTAGACTACTCTAACAAACATGGTGATCTATATGTTATTTATCTAATATGGCAGACCTTAATGCTTCCGTCCTCACACAAAGCCTTAAATTAAGGCATGTTAAACTAGACAGGTTATGATTAGACCGTGGTTAGGAATTGTCTATAACCATTCATCTAATTTAAAAGAGCAAGTAGACATACAGTCATAATGATAATTAAGCTGGTGACCTTTTTGGAAAAATGTAAATAACTTCAGCATGCAAAACACAAATTCTTATCATCATATTTTAGTATTCAAATAGATTTTTGGACAAACACAGTACAAAATATACAGAGAGGAACAAGGGGACCACCACCATAAAGTATTCACCCTTTATTAGGTTCGCTGATGGAGCAACTGCTTGTATATCCTGGACTGCTTGACCCGACTCTGCTCGATAGAACCTTCGAAGAATGCCTCCTTAGCCTAGCAGCTATTGCTTTACCTTACGTCCTGGGCTTAAGCAAAGCCCTATTGACTAACTTTTCGCTCACCTAATGCCCTCTTAGGATCTCCTAACGAAATCCCGGGTATTCTATGAATACCAAAAACGAACCCTATCTAGTCGTATTCTAAGATTCTGAGACAGACTCTCAAAAAGCAAGGAACACGAGAAACTCTTGTATACTAAAACTACTTGAATGAAACACCTGAAATCACTAAATGACTTGTATACTGTAGAAAAATGTATACTTGAAGTCACTAAATGATTCAGATCAAGTGGAGAGGGATGATTTCAACTGAGGAAGGCCTAGGGTATTTATAGCAAGTTGGGTGATTTTTGATGCAGAAATAGATGTGGGATTCTGTGCAGGGTCTCGGGACACCCGCCCCGATCTGTTGACCGGGTCAGGATGCCCGTCTCAGGTCTGGGATGCCCGCCCCAAGTCGGGACGCCCGTCTTGATCCACGAACTTTCGAAAATCTCGTTTTTACCCCGAAATTTGCTGTTTTCTTGCACATTTCACCTAAAACTTCCAAAATCACAAATACTACAAAATTGTATTAATATCAATCGATTAAGAATGATTTATCTCCATTTTTGCCCTAATTTGTGCCTAAAAACATGCTAAAAGTTATATGATTTATTCACATCAGTCACCTGCTAAATTAACTTTATGACTGAATATCTGCTTGCTCTTTTAAACTAAATGAACGGTTATAGACAATTCCTAACCATGGTCTAATCATAACCTATTTAGTTTAATAGGCCTTAAGTTAGGGTAGAATATATTAAGGTCTGCCATATTAGGTAAAATAACTTACAGATCACCATGTTTGTTAAAATAACCTAATGAGGTTGAGTTTGGTCTCTATGCCGGCGTTAGGGTGAGTGACATGAATTATTGAGTGACACAGGTTTTCATGGATACCTTTAACTCGAACCATGAGTAGGGTCATCATTAAGGTAGGGTGATACATCAAGTAACTCAGATGTGGCACACAGGTAAGATACAGTACATAATTGCATTCTAGACCAAGATATATCTAAAATATTCGAAGATAGGTCAATCAACATGTAGAAATAATAAAGCATACATCAGAACATATGTCTATATGATACTTCTTGCATGCTCAATGATTATGTGTTATGTATGGTTGGGATCACCAACTCATCAAAATTATTGATGAATGATTGATTAATTAAATAAATAAGATAATTGTTAGGATTAAGGGATAGTTGCTACTAAGCCGTTACCAGTTCCTTGGGATTACGATATTAATAAATTAAAATCATAGGTACTTTCCAAGGACTAACTACACGATAGGTACTCTGCCTTAGGTTCTGATTGATTAAGTGACAACAATTGAAAGCTAAAGTGACAATTAGTAAGACTTAGTCCTTAATTACTCATAATCAATATAGGTAAATAATTCCTATCTTTTAGCATACCAATCGGAACTCACACCACCTTCCAACATGGAAAGAACATTCAGCCCGTATATTAAATTTGCAAATTTTGCCAAGGACCGCACTTCAATGGGGATTGTAATGGAAATGGATTATTAACTATTCTAGAAGAAATGGAACAAGTTGAGGCAGTTTACTCTGCCCATATGGGAAATACATACAATCCCAGCTAGAAGAACCATCCTGGATTTAGCTGGAGAAACAACTCTGGAAATGCAAATTTCCAGAAGCGAACACCTCATCAAATGCCCTATCCACAGAACCAACAAGTCGCTTTGCATGCACCAAGAAACTATGTTGTTCCAGGCAACCCCATGCAAGAATTTCGAGACATACTGAATAGCATTGCAGACTCCAACAAGGAAATGATGGAGTCAAATAAAAAGATTCAAGAGGCTCATGCAGAATGGATTCAACAAAATAAGAATAGGTAGAATCAGACCGACTAGATAGTCAGAAACACACATGCCACCTTGCAGACCTTGGAAAGACATATGGGGCAGCTTTCTACCCATTTATCTCACAAGTCTCAAGGAACACTACCGAGCAACACTAAAACCAACCCACAGAACGAATGAAGAAGAAGAAAGCTCCAGAGAACCAACCCCGACGATAGTCAAAACTCAAGTAGCAAAGAAAGGGAAGAAAGAGTTCGTCCTTGAGTACAAACCAAGAGTACCTTACCTTGCAAGACTGATGCAGAACAACGGAAGTTGACTGTGGACATACTCAAAAAGTACAAAAGAGCCTTTGCATACAAAATTGTAGATATTCCAAGTATCAATCCAAGCTTTTGCTCGCATAAGATTCTTTTGGAAAATGAGCATAAGCCATGTGTGTAACCTCAAAGGAGATTGAATTCTAATGTGTGTGATGTAGTTAAAAAGGAAGTAATCAAACTATTGGATGCTGGACTTATCTATCCTATCTCTGATAGTGAATGGGTAAGCCGTGTGCAGGTGGTACCTAAGAAAGGTGGAATAACAATTGTTAGAAATGAGAATAACGAATTAATTCCTACTAGAACTGTTACTGGTCATCATGTTTTCATTGATTACAGAAAATTAAACACTGCTACACGAAAAGACCATTTCCCTCTTCCTTTTATTGACGAAATGTTAGAAAGATTATCTGGACATATATTTTATTGCTTTCTTGATGGATTTTCTGGGTATTTTCAAATCCCAATTTCTCTAGAAGACCAGCATAAAACTACTTTCACATGCCCTTTTGGAACATTTGCATATAGAAGGATGCCTTTTGGATTATGTAATGCACCTGCTACTTTCCAACGTTGCATGGCTGCTATTTTTGAAGACATGTTAGGAGAGTCTATGGAAGTATTCATGGATGATTTTTCAATTTTTGGTAATTCATTTGTGATTTGCCTAAAAAACTTGGAATCAATGCTTAAACATTGTATAAAATCTAATTTGATTCTGAACTGGGAAAAACGTCATTTCATGGTAAAAGAAGGAATTGTACTAGGACATAAAATCTCATAGCAAGGTATGGAAGTAGATAAAGCTAAGATTGAAATTATTTCAAAACTACCTCCACCCAACTCTGTAAGATCAATTAGAAGTTTTTTGGGACATGCTGGTTCTTACAAGAGGTTTATAAAAGACTTTTTTCTAATAGCCAGACCGTTGACCAATCTACTTAGCAAAGATGTTCCGTTCATTTTTGATGAAAAATGTGTGAAAGCTTTTAACAGACTTAAGGAATTATTAACTACTGCACCCATCATGACATCACCTGACTAGAATTTACCTTTTGAATTGATGTGTGATGCTAGTGATTATGCAGTAGGAGTTGTTTTGGGACAACGACGTGATAAGAAATTTCATGTGATATACTATGCTAGTAAAACCTTGACTGACGCTCAAGAGAACTACACTACTAGAGAAAAGGAATTACTAGGTGTAGTATATGCTTTTGATAAATTTCGATCTTATTTAGTCTTGTCCAAAACAATAGTTTATACTGATCATTCTACATTGAAATATTTGTTCAATAAAACTGATGCAAAACCAAGACTTATCAAATGGGTTTTATTACTACAAGAATTTGACATAGAAATAAGGGATAAGAAAGGGGCAGAAAATATAGCTGCAGATCACCTGTCTAGATTAGAAAATCCTACACTAGAAGCTATAGATGAGTCAGTAATATCAGATAAGTTTCTGGTCGAGAGTTTATGCGCTCTATTTGCCATTTACTCTCCCCCGTGGTTTGCTGATATTGCAAATTATTTAGTAGCTCAAACTCTTCCATGTGATATCACTGCCCAGCAAAGGAGGAAATTCTTTGCTGAGCTGAAATATTACTATTGGGAGGACCCTTTTCTATTTCGAATATGTGTAGATCAAATGATCAGGAGATGCGTCTCTCAAGAAGAAGGTTTCTAGATCTTGGAACATTGCCACTGCGGACCTACTAGAGGCCATTTAGCTACGGCTAACACCGCTAGGAAGGTGTTAGAGGCAGGATTCTACTAGCCCACTATATTCGAAGATGCTACATCTTATGTAAGATCCTACGATGCCTGTAAAAGAGCAAGAAACGTATCTTCTCGAGATGGTCTACCCCAACAGGTGATCCAAAGTGTCGAAATATTCGACATATGGGGTATAGACTTCATGGGTCCGCTTCCTTCTTCTTTTGGAAATAAATGCATCAAAGTAGCTATAGAATACTTTTTAAAATGGCCCGAGACATAGGCATTACCTACTAATGATGCTAGAGTCGTGTGCAGTTTTCTTAGACAGTTATTTTCTAGATTCGGATATCCTAAAGCCCTCATCAGTGACAGGGGTACACACTTCTGCAACTCACAATTGCATAAAGTACTTCAACAATATGGAGTTCAGCATCGCTTTTCCATAGCATACCACCCACAGACCAATGGGCAGGTTGAGATAACCAATAGAGGAATTAAACGAATATTAGAAAAGATTGTAGGTGTTAACCGTAAGGATTGGGCTATAAAACTGGATGATCCCTTATGGGCCTTCCGTACGACATATAGAACATCTACATGATTTTCCCCATATAGATTAGTTTATGGAAAAGTATGCAATTTGCCTGTCGAACTTGAACATAGAGCATACTGGGCGATACAAAAATGCAATCTAGATAATACCTTAACTAAGGAAAACAAGACTTTACAACTCAATGAATTGGATGAATGGAGGCTCAAAGCCTATGAAAATTCACACCAATTCAAAATGACAAGTAAACTCTGGCATGATAGCCGACTTAGATCCTAGAAAAATTTCGAACTAGGAGATAATGTATTGTTATACAATTCACGTTTGAAGTTGTTTCCAGAAAAGTTGCAAAGCTGTTGGTCAGGCCCGTTCACTATTACAGAAGTGTCGCCCATTGGCGCATGCGTCATAATAGATTCTGATGGCATTACTCAAAAAGTGAACGGGCATGCTTCATAATAGATTCGGAAAAAGTTGTATTTTCCGAATAAGGGAGTCTTTTATTTTTTTTTTCTTTTCTCTTTGTTTCTTTCCTTATTCTTTTGGATTGTTTTCTTTAGTTTGTTGTTTTATTTTCTGTTTTTAATTTTTCTATTATTTTTCAAATAAGTGTGGGGGTGATAGAATATGCATGAACACTGAGGACATTATTAATCTTAAGTGTGGGGTAGTAGTGCACAGTGCACTCATGTTTCAAATATTTGCATGTTCTCCTATGTCTTTCACTGAAATTGCACCCTTCCAAAAAAATTCAAAATATTTTCACTCTTCAGACTTCAAAAATAGTATTGATTGATTGAAAATTTGCTTATGTATGTGATATATGTTCAGTAGAGTGTTATGACCATTAGGAAACATTTTGATTGCTTTACTGAATTCATCACTTAGAAGTACGAAATTCCTGATTTTTTAGCACAACTTAGTTTGGATTAGAAAAATCAACCCAATATCTTTTCAAGATAGAATTAAATAATATTAGACCGGTTGAGAATGTGTTAACAACCTAAATGACTAGATGGAATTCTGAGCTGAAAGTGTCATAGCTTAAAAGTAAAAAGGGGTAGTTTGCAAGTGTCCTTTGCTACTCGAGCACCCCTTTTGAAGGGAATTTAATGCCTGGTGCCCTAAGATTTTGTAGATTTGGGAGTCATCGGAGTGGGGCTCGATACCTGGGTAGTCAAAGTTGATGTGTGAAAGCAAACATAAAAATACCCTGGAAATCAATTAAAATATACACCTAGTGTATTTTTATTTGGGATCATAACTAGAGAGTATTGACACCAAAGCTGAAAACCCGGAAGGTCATTTATTGTGCTATTATATTCGAAAAAATGGGTCGAATTATTATTTGGTAACGACTTAGAAAAGTTTATTCTAAGTTGACAATCTAGTCTAGACC
Organism: Asclepias syriaca; assembly: GCA_027405835.1. Lineage (NCBI taxonomy): Eukaryota > Viridiplantae > Streptophyta > Magnoliopsida > Gentianales > Apocynaceae > Asclepias > Asclepias syriaca. Next base: position 13,979,424 of record CM049933.1, read on the forward strand.
AGTTCACACACTACACATCAGGAAAACCTTGTGACTAAGCAGAGAACTCAGTCAGGTTTTTGAACTGTTTCAGCTTATATAGTCATGACACATTTATCGAATATTTGAGACCTTTGCATAGCAACTCGATCAGTCCATATCTGTTTTCTTTATTATCTGACTTAGTGAGATATTTTGCTAAAAACATTGCTAAGGGCCTTGTAGTGATTGCAACTATGATTCAGTCATTCACTAATTTCATATGGGTTTTGCTTGAGGAAAAGCTGATGACATTCTGATCGACATGCTAAAAGATAGGATTTATTTACCTATATTGATTATGAATAATTAAGGATCGAGTCTTACTAATTGTCACTTTTAGCAATAATTGTTGCCACTTAATCAATCAGAAGCTAAGGCAGAGTACCTATCGTGTAGCTAGTTCTTTGGAAAGTATCTATGATTTTAATTTATTACTATCGTACTCCCAGGGAACTAGTAACGGCTTAGTAGTAACTATCCCTTAACCCTAACATTTATCTTATCATGCAATTAATCAATCATTCATCAATAATCTTGATGAGTTGGTGATCCCAATCACACATAGCACAAAAGTAATTAACATGCAAGAGTATGAAATAGACATGTGTTCTGATTTATGTTTTATTGTTTCTACATGTTGATTGACCTATCTTCGAGTATTTTAGATATATCTTGGTCTAGAATGCAATTATGTACTGTATCTTGCTTGTGTACCACATTTGAGTTACTTGATAAATCACCCTACCTTAATGATGACCCTACTCAAGGTTCGAGTTAAAGGTATCCATGAAAACCTGTGTCACTCAAGAATTCATGCCACTCACCCTAACGCCGACGTAGAGAACAAACTCAGCCTCATTAGATTACTCAACCAAACATGGTGATCTGTAAGTTATTTTACCTAATATGGCAGACCTTAATGCATTTTTGTCCTAAATTAAGGCCTATTAAACTAAACAAGTTATGATTAGACCATGGTTAGGAATTATCTATAACCATTCATTTAGTTTAAAAGAGCAAGCATATAATTAAGTCATAATGTAAATTCAGCATGTGACCTTTTCGAAAAAATGAACATCACTTCAACATGCAAAACATATATAACAGAGCAATCATAGTTTGGTATTCAAATTAGTATTTAGATGAACACAACATAAAGAGTATAGAGAGGATCTAGGGGACCACCACCATAAAGTATTCACCCTTTATCAGGTCCGCCAGTGGAGTGACTACTTGTATACTCTTGGTTGTTCGACCTGACTCTGAACAGCAGAACCTTCGAAGAATGCTTCCTTAGACTATTAGCGATTGTTTTCCTTACATCCTGGGGTTAAGCAATGCCATGTTGACTAGCTCTTCACTCACCTAATGCCCTCTTAAGATCTTCTAACGAAATTCCGAGTATTCTATGAATACCAAAAACGAACCCTATCTAATTGATTTCTAAGAACCTGAGATAAACACTCAGGGAACAAAGAAAACGAGAGGCTCTTATATTGCTAACTACTCTTGTGAGTGCAGAAAGATGCACTTGAGTCACTGAATGACTTTTATCGAGTGTAAAAATATACACTTGAAGTCACTAGATGACTCAGATCGAGAGATGAGAGATGATTACAACTGAGGAAGGCCTGGGTATTTATAGTAGTTGAAATGAGTGATTTTCTCTTGGATTTTCGATGTGAGACAGCATCCTGGGGTGTCCCGAACTCAAAAAGTCCAAAAATTGCATTTTTACCCTAATATTTGCTATTTTCTTGCACATTTCCCCTGAAACTTCCAAAATCACAAATTCTGCAAAAACTATGTTAATATCAAATCAATTAAGATCGATTTGGTTCTCATTTTTCCTTAATTTGTACCTAAAAACATGCTAAAAAGTTATATGATTTGTGCATATCATATAACCCCACACTTAGCTTTTTGCTTGTCCACAAGCAAAACTTATATGAAATTAGTGAATGCTAAATCATAGGTCCAATCACACAAGGGTCTTAGCAATGTTTTTAGCAAAATTTCTCACTAAGTCAGATGATTCAGAAAATAGACATGAACTGATCGAGTTGCTATGGAAAGGTCTCAAATGTCCGGTAAATGTGTCATGACCATGTAGCGAAAATAGTTCAATGACCTGAGTGAACTCTAACGCTTAGTCATAAGGTTTTCCTGAGGTGTAGTGTGTGAATTGGTCTAGACTAGATTGTCAACTCAGAATAAACTTTCCTAAACCGTTACCACATAATAATTTGACTTGTTTTCGAATATAATAGCAAAACAAATGACCTTCTGGGTTCTGAGCTTTGGTGCCAATGTTTTCTAGTTACAATTCCCAATAAAAAGAATATACTAGGTGTATTTTTGAATTGATTTCCAGGGTATTTTTGTGTTTGCTTTCACACGTCAAATTTAACTACCCAAGTATCGAGCCCCACTCCGATGACTCTCGGATCTACAAGACTTAGGACATCAGACATTAAATTCCCTTCAGAAGGGGTGCTTGAGTAGTAAAGGACGCTTGCAAACTACCCCTTTTTTTTACTTTTAAGCTTTTACACTTTAAGCTCAGAATACCATCTAGTCATTCAAATTGCTAACACATTCTCGACCGGTCTAATACTATTTAGCTTTGGTTTGAAAAGATATTGGGTTGATTTTTCTAATCCAAACTAAGTTGTGCTCAAGAAAATCAGGAATTCCCTACTTCTATGTGATGAATTCAATAAAGTTATCAAATTGTTTCCTAATGTTCCTAACACTTTACTAAACATATATAATAAGCATAAGCAGTTCTTCAATCAATGAATACTAATTTTGATGTCTGAAAGAGTGAAAAATTTTGAAATTGTTTTTGGAAGTGTGCAATTTCAGTGAAAAGTATGGAAAAACATGCAAATGTTTACGTGAGTGCACTATGCACTACTACCCCACACTTAAGATTAACACTGTCCTCAGTGTTCATACATATCCTATCACCCCACACTTATTTGAAAAATAATAGAAAAACAACAAGAAATAAAAACAACAATGCTTTTATATCATATGCATCAAAGTTCGTCATACAGAGAGATATATGTCTTACAGCCCAGACTATCATATAACCATATAAAAAACTAGGGAAGAAAAGAAAAGAAAAGAAACTAAGAACCCAGATCATCATCTGGCGCAAAGAAGTAAACTTCATTGTCGTCCCGGTTGCTAGCATAATGCTGATACATCTCCTCTAGCCAGCTGTTGTTTCTACTGACCTTGTCGTCTAGCATCATCAGCTGCCTCTGGATATTTACCATATCCATGCTATGCCTAACTTGCAAATCTGCTAGCCCCTGTGTTATGTGTCGCTCGAATGCGGTGCGTGGTACATAAGTCTGGGCCGGAGGTGTCTGTTGCGTGGTTGGTCTTAATGCCGATGACTCCCCTGGCTGCTCGATGTGGATGGAGTATCTTCCCTTTGCATCTCGTACTACCATCCCCATGTTTCATAGAACAATCAAATTGGTGGGGATGGTAGTTGGAGCTATTTGGGTCAACTCCAAACCCTCGATATCTAGCTCAAGGTAGTGGCTATTCGGGTGATGAACGGTCCGAGCCCCAGAAACTACTTCCCGGTGTTTGTCGTAAAACCTCGCATAAAGACTGTAATGAGTCTGGTCATCTCCACAGTGATGCCTCTGTGCATGTTGGTCAGAAGGAATGTCTCCATCTGGGTGACATTCCCTGGAGCAGTTCGCCGCCCTACTAGAGTATGGGCTGCGATGGTATGTAAATATTGAAGGGCTGGAAGAATACCTATGGCCTTCATGAAGCTGTGCTGATAGGGGACTCCATTCGTACAAATTTAGACCCAAGCGGTGGAGACATCAGAGGAGGTGTAGTCTTGCATGACCATCAAGTATGTGGAGGTCTCCAGCTCCTCCCGCTGCCAAACACCGAGTGCTATGCCGAACTCGGCCATGCTCATCGACCGATCTATTCCACCAAGTCAGAATGTAACCTGCTCATGCTGGAATGTAAAAGAGGCATAGAACTCACATACCAGCTCTAAGTAAGTAGGTTCGGTGACGATGAAGACTCGGTTGTAGGGTAGGACGTCGAGCATGCGCCGAATCTCCTGCTCTACTCCAAGTATCCTAACTGCAATCTAGTCCAGTGTCCTGCCTGACAGAATTCTGCGTCCAATCAACCCTTGACTCCTCTCTTGATAAGTCGGGACAGTATGGAAGAGTGTGAAAGGGTGTGTTACAGCTGTGACAGTCATAGAAGGAGTGTCACGTGCATGTTTGGGAGCCATCTGAGAAATTTAAACTTTTTATGAAAAATTCAAATTTGACGTGAAAATTCAAGAATTGGCAGGAAAAAGTTTTAATTTCGAATTCTGAAAGCTAATTCGAATTCCGAGGGAAAGATTTGCTTTAGGGGAAGATTTTGATTTTTGGCGGGAAAATTTAAATTTTGGAGGGAAATTCGAATCTAATAAAGAAATTCAAAATTTTAAATTTTTGGAGGGAAAATTTGAAACTTTCAAATTTCAAACTTTTGGGGGAAAAATTGTAGAGAGAGAATTTTGAGAGAGGGAAAATAATTTTTGGTGTGAAAATTATGAGGGGGAGTGTTATATTTCTAAAAACATTTCTCCCCTCGGGACACCTGTCCCGGTCTGGATGGCCGTCCAGCCGGCAGAACGCCTGTCCAGATTACCTCGGGATGTGTGCCACTCTTGTTTTTTATTTTTATTGATTTTTTGAGCTTCTTTTTATTTTGCAATACCCTGCAAACTCTTTTACACAAAAAAATTATATTCCAAGGTCAAACAAATTTTTATATTGGCTCAATTTAACACATAATTTGTTTAGAATATTCTCGAAAAAGAAATTCTTGTTTCTCTTTTTTTTTCCGTTAAAAAATTTCCTTTGCCATAATCATTATGCACCTTCCATACAACAAATATTCTTGTATTTGAAAAATAAATTTGAAAAATAACTCAAAAATGAAAATCTTTCATATAAATTTTTGAATAGAATTTGGAAATAAAATTAATAAGAACCCAATTATTGATTTTGAAATAACAATTAAGAAAATGGGTAAATTATTAATTCATATCATACTTTTAAACAAATAATTTATTTGGTGAAAAAGAAAAACCTTCCCTTTTTAGTTGCCCTTATTCCTCATTTCTCGCATTTCGGCTCTTATCGCTCTCATCTCTTCTCGCTGCATCCTTTGCTCGTCTCAAATTTCGCTTAACTCTCGTAGTATGAGTGCATTTTGGTCTTCTTGGAGATTCACCATAGGTCTGAGTTGATCTACACTAGCGGTTACATTCAGTACGACTTGATCTGAATGACAGAATCTGCTTGCTATTGTCTGATCCATTGAGTAGATCCTGTTAGTCAGATTGTCTATCTGCATAGCTAAAACTGATTGAAAATCGTTGGTGCTTCCCCCGGATGAAGGTGTTTGATCATTAAGAGTTGGGGTAAACTCAGGAGATGTGGGTGAATTCGGGGTGTGATCGAAAGTTGGTAGATTTTCGGGAACTCTTTGGATTGGAGTATGAACTGGAGATTTTGGTGGTTCATCTCTTGGAGGAAAAGTATCTTCAAAAGGAACTTCCTCTTCCACAGAGCTAGGTACACATGCATTCAAAAATTTATTCACTAGAGCACTAGTGTCTTGGCTTGAGTTTATTTCTATTGCCTGTGGAGGGTTAATTCTCAGAGGTGCCTCGTTTACGGGATTTGATGGTCCTTCGGGTTTCATTTTCTTTCGAACAAGAGTTTCAGGATTTTCTACTTGGTCTACTACTTTATTAGTAGTTTCTCTTGTTCTCTTCATCTATAAGTGCAAAGTGATCAATTTCTAAAAATAATATTTTCAAAAATTTAGAAAAATAACAAACAAATAAGAAAACTGTAAACAGGAAAAAATATATATTTTATTTTTAACTTTTTATATTTTTATATTTAGTTTTTTAGTTTGATTTCCTTAGTATGGATTTAGAGTGATTTTCTAAAATTTGATTAACCTAAATTTCTTAATTTTAGATAATTTCTAAAATTTATTATATAAGGTAACCCTATATTTCAGAAAAATTTGATTGACTAATCAGAATAAGAATAATTGTTAACTAAAGTATAGATTACTACCATTACCTATCATAAGTCTCTAGAATTTTGATTAGGAATCCTAAAATTTTATGATATGTCCCCGACAACGGCACCAAAAATCCGATGACGTTCCGATCAACATGCTAAATATAGGATTTATTTACCTTTATTGATTATGAATAATTAAAGACCGAGTCTTACTAATTGTCACTTTTAGCAATAATTGTTGTCACTTAATCAATCAGAACCTAAGATAGAGTACCTATTGTGTAGCTAGTTCTTTGGAAAGTATCTACGATTTTAATTTATTAATATCGTACTCCTAGGGAACTGGTAACAGCTTAGTAGTAACTATCCCTTAACCCTAACATTTATCTTATCATGCAATTAATCAATCATTCATCAATAATCTTGATGAGTTGGTGATCCCAACCACACATAGCACATAAGTAATTAACATGCAAGAGTATGAAATAGACGTGTGTTCTGATGTATGTTTTATTGTTTCTACATGTTGATTGACGTATCTTCGAGTATTTTAGATATATTTTGGTCTAGAATGCAATTCTGTACTGTATCTTGCTTGTGTATCACATCTGAGTTACCTGATAAATCACCCTACCTTAATGATGTCCCTACTCACGGTTCAAGTTAAAGGTATCCATGAAAACCTGTGTCGCTCAAGAATTCATGCCACTCACCCTAACGCCGGCATAGGGAACAAACTCAGCCTCATTAGATTGCTCTAACAAACATGGTGATCTGTAAGTTATTTTACCTAATATGGCAGACCTTAATGCATTTTTATCCTAAATTAAGGCCTGTTAAACTAAACAGGTTATGATTAGACCATGGTTAGGAATTTTCTATAACCGTTCATTTAGTTTAAAAGAGCAAGCAGATAATCAAGTCATAATGTAAATTCAACAGGTGACCTTTTCGAAAAAATGAACATTACTTCAACATGGAAAACATATATAACAGAGCAATCATAGTTTGGTATTCAAATCAGTATTTAGACGATTACAACATAAAGTATACAGAGAGGATCTAGGGGAGCACCATCATAAAGTATTCACTCTTTATCAGGTCTGCCGGCAGAGCGATTACTTGTATACTCTTGGTTGCTTGACCTGACTCTGAACAGCAAAACCTTCGGAGAACGCTTTCTTAGACTAGTAGCGATTGCTTTACCTTACATCCTGAGCTTAAGCAATGCCTTGTTGACTAGCTCTTCGCTCACCTAATGCCCTCTTAGGATCTCCTAACGAAATTCTGGGTATTCTATGAATATAAAAAATGAACCCTATCTAATCGAATTCTAAGAACCTGAGATAAACACTCAGAGAACAAAGAAAACGAGATGCTCTTATATTGCTAACTACTCGTGTGAGTGCAGAAATATGCACTTGAGTCACTGAATGACTTATATCTAGTGTAAAAATTTACACTTGAAGTCACTAGATGACTCAGATCAAGTGATGAGGGATGATTACAACTGAGGAAGGCCTGTGGTATTTATAGTAGGTGAAATGAGTGATTTTCTCTTGGATTTCCGATGTGGGACAGCATCCTGCGGTTTAGGATGCCCATCCCGGTGCTTTGACTGGGTGAGGACGCCCGTCCCGGCTGTTTGACTTGGTCGGGACGCCCGTTCCGAACTCAGAAAGTCTAAAATTACATTTTTGCCCCAATATTTGTTGTTTTCTTGCACATTTTACCTGAAACTTCCAAAATCACAAATTCGGCAAAACTTTATTGATATGTATGATATTAGTATGACATTGGGCCTCTACCACTTACTCCACATTAGTATGATATTGTCCGCTTTGGGCCTAAGCCCTCACGGTTTTGTTCTTGGGTAACCACCTAAAAGGCCTCTTACTAATGGAGTTAGTGGTATTCTTATAAGCTAGTCACCTCTAACATTATCTTCAGATGTGGGACATGGGTTGACACCCCAAAACTATGATTAGGGATTTGTTTTGTGCTTTGATTTGAATATGGAATCATTTAACTTGTCTGTGCCTTCTCTTCTATTGTTCTTTGGGTGAGAGTGGAGATTGTTTGTGTGCTATTGAGACAAAATCTTTTGAACAAATGATATTCAATGTTTACTTGATGGAGAAAGACTATTCTGAATGGTTCTTAAAGCTATCTATTAATCTTAATCCATTAACTATCTCTTATCCTTTAATGCTTAGTAAAGACGGGTATCGTGGATTCCATTTCACTCATGTTATTTGATGCAACAATGAAAATAAATTAAAACGGGTGATATCAATTATCGGAAAATTCATTTTTTACGATGTTAGTGATAAGAATGTCACTGAACCAGTTGATGTTGGGATAACAAATCCATTTCATGATCATAGGGATTATATGATTAGCATGAAAAAATTAAATTTAATGCAACTTTTGGATGTGTTTAGCCTTAAATTGACCATAAAATAAAAATGTATGCATCATTACTTAATCCCGGGTGACAAATGCCCTTAATGTTTATCCTTATCCCCTATCCATCCCGGGTGACAAATGCCACTTATCACTTAATATCCTTATCCCCTATTCATCTCGGGTGACAAGTGTCACTTAATACTTAATCTCGGGTGACAAGTGTCACCCGAGATACTTATCCTTATCCCATTTCCCCCCTATAAATAGAGGACTTTCTACCCTATTGTAAATACAATCAAGATCAACAAGAAATCTCATATAATAATATTCTCTCTATTTTCTACATTTCTCGTTTACTTCTCGATCTTGTTTTATTGTTTTTATATAATTTTATAATACGTTATCAGCACGAATCTCTACCACCGGGTAAAGTATTTTTGAAGTTTATCAAACAGGTACGTTTTCTGTTATTATTATGGCAAATCTTACTAAACTTGAATTTGTGGCTCTTGATGTCACCGGAAAGAACTACTTGTCATGGACACTAGATGCCGAAATGCATCTTGCTGCGATGGGTCTGGTAGACACCGTTGCGCAAAATAATGTATCATCAATACAAGATCGTGCCAAAGCTATAATATTTCTCCGTCATCATCTTCATGAAGATCTGAAAAATGAATATCTTACCGTGAAAGATCCTCTTGTTTTGTGGGGAAATTTGAAAGAAAGATTCGATCACCAGAAGATGGTCGTTCTTCCAAAAGCACGGTATGACTGGTTGCACCTGAGGTTGCAAGATTTCAAATCCGTGAGTGAGTATAACTCTGCAATGTTTAAAATAGTTTTATAGTTGAAATTATGTGAAGTTGATATAACGGATGATGATATGCTGGAGAAAACATACTCCACTTTTCATGCCACGAATATTGTCCTGCAACAATAATATCGTGAAAAAGGTTTTAAGAAATACTCTAAATTGATTTCTTGTCTTCTTGTTGCAGAACAGAATAATGAACTACTAATGAAAAATCACAAGACTCGACCTACTGGTTCTACTCCATTCCCTGAAGTGAATGCTGTTAGAAATCATGATCCCAGAAGAGATCGTGGTCGTGGTCGTTACCATGGTCATGATCGAAAATATGATCATAGACGCCGTGATAAATTTAGCCCATACAGTCGTAATAATACTTTAGGTGCCAAAAATATTAATTACCACTTGAAGTGGACAAAACATAATGAGAAAGGAAATATTGTTCTGAAAAATTATGAAGACAAATGTTATCGTTGTGGCATGAAAGGTCACTAGTCTCGTATTTGTCGCACGACAAAACATCTTGTTGACTTATATCAAGCATCTATTGAAAAGAAAGGCAAAGATGTTGAGGCTAATTTTACTTCTTAAAATTTATCTCATGAAAGAAATGATGACGATCTTGAAAATGTTGATGTTGGTGTGGCTCACTTGGATGTTGCTGATTTTTTCGAACATCCAGAAGGAAGAATTGATCACTTAATTGGAGATGGAAGTGTCCAAAATAATTAGAATATTAATATTATATGTTATATGTTTATATTACTTTTGTTGTGATATAATATATTTAATTTTTATTTCTGTAAATATTTTGTTAATCAAACAGATGGTTGTTGTTCAATTTTCTGGTATGAATAATGATATCGAAAGTATCTGTCTTATTGACAGTGGAACTACGCACACCATATTGAAATATGAGAAATATTTTTCTCATTTGAATGTGGGAGAAACAAGTGTTACCACAATAAATGGTAGTGCAAAATTTATTGAAGGCTCCGAAAGAGCTAACATAATATTACCGGGAGGAACTATGATTGCTATTGATAAAGCATTATATTCCTCAAAGTCTCAAAGAAATTTATTGAGTTTTAAAGATATCTGACGTAATGGATATCATGTTGAGACTATGGAGGATAATGGTCATGAATATTTGGGTATCACAAAAGTGACCTCCAGTAATAAGGTTTTGTTGGAAAAACTACCATCTCTATCCTCTGGCCTATATTATGTGAAAATAAATGCTATTGAGGATCATCATTTAGTAAACCAGAAGTTTACTAATCCCGTTACTTTTAAAGTTTGGCATGACCGTCTGGGTCATCCGGGATCAATTATGATGCGAAAAATTATCGAGACAACGCACAGTCATCCTTTGAAAAATAAGAGGATTTTGACTTCTGATAAACTTTCATGTGCTGCATGTTCCAAAGGGAAATTGATTATAAGATCAGCACCATTGAAAGTAGGAGCTGAAAGTCCTACATTTCTAGAACGGATTCATGGAGATATATGTGGATCGATTAGTCCACCATGTGGGCAATTTCGATATTTCATGGTCTTGATTGATGCATCGACCCGATGGTCGCATGTTTGTTTATTATCAACTCGCAACCTAGCGTTTGCGATATTACTTGCCTAAATAATTCGCTTAAGAGCGTAGTTTCCTGATTATCCTATTAAGCGAATCCGTCTAGACAATGCTGGTGAATTTTCTTCGCATGCATTTGATTCTTATTGCATGTCGATTGGAATAATTGTTGAACATCCTGTAGCTCATGTTCACACATAGAATGGTCTAGCTGAATCATTTATTAAAAGGCTGCAATTAATTTCTAGATCATTATTGATGAAAACAAATCTCCTAATAGTAGCTTGGGGACATGCAATTTTGCATGCTGTAGCAGTTGTGCGTTTAAGGCCATCGAGTTATCATAAATTTTCTCCCATACAGTTGGCTTTTGGTTCAGAACCAAATATTTCTTATTTGAGAATTTTTGGGTGTACTGTATATGCTCCAATTGAACCACCCCAACGGACAAAAATGGGTCCCCAAAGAAGATTGGGGATATATGTTGGGTATGACTCCCCGTCCATTATAAGGTATCTTGAACCTTTGACAGGGGATGTGTTTACAGCAAGATTTGCTTATTGCCATTTTAAATTTGTTTCCTAAATTAGGGGGAGAGAATAAATGGCATAAGATTGAACTTGCATGGAAAACATCTTTGAATCATTTAGATCCACACACAAATACGAGTGAACTTGAAGTTCAAAAGATTATACATTTGCAACAAATTGCAAATCAACTGCCAGATTCTTTTGCTGACTCCAACAGAGTCACTAAATCGCATATTCCAGCTATAGATGCTCCTATACGGATAGAAGTTCCTGAAGGACAGAAAGTTAATCCTATAGCTACTGAATCAAAAACACGCCAGAAGCGTGGCCGACCCCTTGGTTCCAAAAACAAAAATCCTCGAAAGAAAAAAGGATTAAATGATCCAGAAGATCATATTGATGAAACGGAAAAAGAAAACCAAGGGACAACTGATGAAAAGATTCCGACTACAAATGATGGAGAGAATTCTGAAATCTCTATTAATTACACCAATTCGAATCAAAGCTGGGATCGAAGAAACGTTGTTATTGATAATGCTTTTGCATACAACGTAGCCCTTGATATTTTCAAGGATAATGAGGATTTAGATCCTTTATCAGTTGAAGAATGTCGACATAGAATTGATTGGCCTCAATGGAAAGATGTGATTCAATCGGAGTTAAATTCGCTTGCAAAGCGAGAAGTTTTTGGACCTGTAGTCTAAACGCCAAAGGATGTAAAACCTGTTGGACATAAATGAGTGTTTGTGCGAAAACGAAATGAGAATAATGAAGTCGTAAGATATAAAGCACGACTTGTCGCACAAGGCTTTTCGCAAAAGTCAGGAATTGATTATGATCAAACTTATTCACCCGTTATTGATGCTATTACACTTCGATATCTTATAAGTTTGGCAGTTCATGAAAAGGTGGACATGCGTCTAATGGATGTTATTACAACTTATCTTTATGGAAGCCTTGAAAATGAGATTTATATGAAAATCCCTGAAGGATTCAAATTACCAAAGGCTTCTAAAGGCCCTCGTGAAAATTATTCTATCAAATTACAAAAGTCATTATATGGGCTTAAACAGTCTGGGCGCATGCGGTACAATCGCCTTAGTGAATTCTTATTGAATTCAGGATATAAGAATGACCAAATTTGTCCATGTGGGTTTTTTAAGAAAACAGATTTTGGTTTTGTAATTCTTGCTATATATGTTGACGATATCAATCTCATCGGAACTCCATAAGAGCTTTGAGAAGCTATAGAATGTTTGAAACGAGAATTTGAAGTTAAAGATTTTGGAAAAACCAAGTTTTGTCTTTGGGCTTCAAATTGAACATATGAAAGATGAAATTTTTATTCATCAGTCAATATATACAGCTAAAGTGTTGAAAAGATTTTTCATGGATAAAGCATATCCATTGAGTATTCCAATGGTCATGAGGTCGCTAGATATAAATAAATATATATTTAGACCTAGAGAAAATGATGAAGAACTACTTGGTCCTGAAGTACTATATTTGAGTGCTATTAGTGCACTGATGTATCTTGCAAATAATACTCGACCTGATATAGCATTTGTTATAAATCTATTAGCAAGATTTAGTTCTTCGCCAATACGACGATATTAGAATGGTGTTTGTTAAACACGTCCTTAGATATCTCGAAAGGACAATTGACCTCGAATTATTTTATTCAAATGTAAATGACCCAAAACTGATTGGGTATGCAGATGCGGGTTATCTTTCGGATCCGCATAAGGCACGTTCTCAAAATGGCTATTTATTTACATATGGTAATACTGCTATATCATGGCGCTCCACGAAGCAAACAATAGCAGCAACTTCTTCTAATCATACTGAGATAATAGCTATTCATGAAGCAAGTCGAGAATGTGTATGATTGAGGTCAATAATACATTATATTAGAGAGAGCTGTGGTTTATCCTCCGGAAGAGAGATTCCAACTCCTCTATATGAAGATAATGCAACTTGTATAGCTCAATTAAAAGGAGGATATATCAAGGGAGATATAACGAAGCACATTTCACCTAAATTCTTCTTTACTCATGAACTTCAAAAGAATGATGAAATTGATGTGCTTCAAATTCGATCATGTAATAATCTTGCAGATATATTCACTAAAGCTCTTCCGACTGCAACTTTTGAGAAATTGAGATATAAAATTAGTTTACGTCGATTTAAAGATTTCGAGAGAACATCTCATCAGGGGGAGAAATTTACACATAAAGAATAATGTACTCTTTTTCCTTTACTAGAGTTTTTGTCCCACTGGGTTTTTATCTAGTAAAGTTTTAACGAGACATATTCTTTATGTAATGGACATCCAATGGGGAGTGTTATGAATCCTGAAGATTCATTAAATTAGTGGATGTCCATCGTACAATCGTTATTATCATTTTATCCCGGGAAATTACGTGCTTGATAAAAGGTGATAAATATCACTTAATCCCGGGTGACAAATGTCACTTATCACTTAATCCCAGGTGACAAGTGTCACCCTTAATATTTATCCTTATCCCCTATTCATCTCGGGTGACAAGTGTCACTTAATACTTAATCCCGGGTGACAAGTGTCACTATCAATACTTATCCTTATCCAATTTTCCCCTATAAATAGAGGACTTTCTACCCTATTGTAAATACAATCAAGATCAACAAGAAATCTCATATAATAATATTCTCTCTATTTTCTACATTTCTCGTTTACTTCTGGATCTTGTTTTATTGTTTTTATATAATTTTATAATAGATAAATAATTTTGCTTTTTATTTTATTGATCATTTTATGTATTTAACCTACGATTTTGCTATAAGGAACAAGTTTATGTTTTCGGCCACATGGAAAGGGGGAAATAAAAAGAACAAAAAGAAGAGAAAAGACTTAGAAAATCAATTGCTAATAAGCCATGGCCGGGAATGATTCAAGTTCAGAAGAAATACCAAAATTGCCAATATTCAAGCACATAATTGGTACAAGAGAAATCACATCTACTTCTTCTTCTACACAAACTTTTGTTTCAAATGAAAAAATTCTCAAAATTTCCTGGAATGAATTTTCCCCAACACCCTCTGTTGCCGCAACTCGTATTGGCAACAATGTAAATATATTTATCAATATTCTTCTCTGTTTGCCTCCAAAGTCCCTCCTCCGATTCCAATGCGTTTCCAAGCAATGACACTCGGTAATTTCAGATTCTGATTTCCGTCGCCTTCACTGTAAGACTTTTCACACCTGCTGCTTGTCACTTGAATTTGATGCTCTTTGAATCGAGTAAGTCTGAGGTTAAATTTATTTCTTTTAGTGGGCAAAACGTAAAGGCAGTGGATTCTATTATAACCACCCGATTGAACAGTCATTTTTTTGGGAAAATCTTGGCATTGAATTCTAGCAATGGGTTATTCTGCATTCATTTTCGTTTGAATGGTGATGACAAGTTTATTGTGTGCAACCCGACTACTAATAGCTATAGACATATTCCAAAATGCACAATTGTTGAAGAAAGCTCTAAATTTTCATCTCGTATATATATTTGTTTTGATCCTCTAAAGTCTGATCATTACAAGCTTGTTTTCATATGCATGGATGAAGAAGAAGATGAATACTATTTTTGCGTCTATTCTTTTGAAACAGGGATTTGGAAACAGATTGAATCCGTAATGGAGATCTCCATGTCTGAATGTGACTGTATTCAAGATTGTATATTTTGGAATGGCAATCTTCATTGGCTCTATGATTGGGGATCTGTTTTGTGCTTTGATTTAAATATGGAATCATTTAACTTGTCTGTGCCTTCTCTTTCAACCTCTGAACCAGAGACGATTGATGACAGTGAATATTGTTATTTTGGTGAGAGCGGGGATTGTTTGTGTGCTATTGAGACAAAATCTTTTGAACAAATGATATTCAATGTTTACTTGATGGAGAAAGACTATTCTAAAGGGTTCTTAAAGCTATCTATTAACTATCTCTTATCCTTCAATGATTAGTACAGACGGGTATCCTGGATTCCATTTCACTCATGTCATTTGCTGCAACAGTGAAAGGAAATTAAAGTTAGTGATATCAATAACAGGAAAATTTATTTTTTACGATGTTAGTGATAAGAATGTCACTGAACTTGCTGATGTAGAGATAACAAATCCATATCATTTTGATGTAGAGACTGACATTGTAGTGTATAATTAGGAGGATGAGATAGTGAATATCAGTTGTCCCCTTAAAACCAGGTATCAGAAAGCAGGCGCAGGAATCAAGAGGTGCCTAAAGCTGTCCATGACTGATGGCGTTCAGCGAGTGTTTGGCATGGAATACAGACCTATTAAAGATCTTGAAGTTCTCTCTCCTGCTGGATTGAAGGTTTTACGCCAAAGTTAAAAGTATAGCATTATTACTTTCTGTGTTGCCTTTTCAAGGAAAGGAAAATAATGTATGCAGTTTACAGTAGTGTATGGTTCTATTGCAAAATGAAGGTTATGATTTATGCAATCAACCAAGACAATTGATGTGCTTGCATGAACAGTGAGAGAGCAACTCATGTTCTTCTACTAAATTGTTGATATTCTTTTTCTTATATCAGATCCAAGAATGGCCCAGTAACACCCCTGGCTAGAAAAGCTACACTTGATGCCTGGCCATCTGAAAGGACTAGTGAACAAGATAATGGTAGAAGTGGAATGGCAACAATTCAGATGGACCAATAAGGTATTTCATTTTCATGTAGCCTTTCTAGATTTAGCTTTAAAATATATTGGTAACAAGTGGCTTTGTAAGTGTTTGGTTATTGCAGAAGACATTATTCATTTTGGTTAGAATGAATATGTCAGCATGAAATTTGCACTGATAGTGGGATACGGGTGAGAAACTGCAATATCTACTATAATTATAACTCATTAGAAGATCCTTTAAACTGAAAAGGTTAACTTGGACAAACTCTATTTTTTTTTTCCTTTTAATTAAATAAATAATTTTCAGATAAATGCTTAAGAGAGTTAGATCATAAGACAACAATGATTTCATGGTATCAGGCTTCTTACCTGCAATATCTTAATTTATATGAAAATATTCAGAATGGAGTGCCAGTGTGCCACTGTTCTTCACTTCATAGTTGTATCTAATCTTTTCTTAGAATGAGAAATGACATGCTATTCTTGTCTTGAATTATGATGTCACTGATTTTATCCTTGTATTACTTTTATACTCTGGATTGAGCTTGTAATTTTATGAATGCTAAACCTGAAAACCTTTCCTTTCAGAACAAAGGAAATCATTTAGAAAGTTACTACAGATGATCTTCATGACCGTACCATTTGCACTGTCCTAGTCTTCTGTAAATTAAAATTTTTCATCTGTCTGTTACTGTAGCACCTTCATCTGATAACCTGCCAGTCATGAGAATAGAGAGTGGCAGGCACATCCCATCCAAAGGGAAGATGCGGAAGCTGATCCTGCTGAGATAAATCAAGTTCATACAGTTACCGGGTTGGAACAGCAAGCTAGTGGCATGAGCAGAGAACAGAGTGCTGGTGTAGTTGGAAGGGAACAGGCTCAACCAAGCTCATTTAATGAAGCTATGGACATTGAAGATCATATAGTTGACAATGTACAAAGTCCTTTATTATTTCCTGTAGATAAAGAATCCCCCTTCACATATCTGGCAGTTCTGTCAGCTAAACAAGCAGCAATAAGAGATGGAGCTACAAAAGTTGAGGGGAAAATTAAGGTAATATTGCCATTTAGTTTCTATGTTTTCATCATAGCTTATGGATACTTAGACCTGAAATACCACTTGCTCCCATGTTATCTGCCACTTTGCAGTCTCATTTTATTTAAACATCCACATATTTTAGACCTTTTCTCATGGATGTGATATTACATACCAATTGAGCCTTATCTTGAATACTTCATGGATCACTGTGATATATTGGAATAACGTACTATATAGACACTGATAATCTACTCCCTTTCATGTGTAT
Organism: Asclepias syriaca; assembly: GCA_027405835.1. Taxonomy (NCBI): domain Eukaryota; kingdom Viridiplantae; phylum Streptophyta; class Magnoliopsida; order Gentianales; family Apocynaceae; genus Asclepias; species Asclepias syriaca. The sequence goes on from CM049933.1 coordinate 13,996,860, forward strand.
ATATAGCAAAAATAAGTTTGAATGGCTCTCCCTTTTTTTGTTCCCTTACATCTATTCAAGCACTTGTGTCATGGTTGAAAAAGGCTACTTATGTGACTTTAAATTATTTGAATTTCTGAAGTTCTTCACATATTAAATACATCTTTGCTACTTTTAGTGCTTCCTTACCGGTGTGAAGGGTTTCCAGTACAAACACAGAACCACATATGAACTACGAGTTTATGTTGATGATGGCAGCCTCATTTCAGAAATCCTTATTGAACATAATGTAAGTAACTTTATTTATTGATTATTTGATTTTTTTTCTTTTGCGAGAATTGCACTATGGATCTATTGTTGCCTCAGGTTGTTAAAAGAGGCATTGGCTATTCTCCTGCTGAAGTCAGTAGTGCTCTTGCCTCTTCAGACAACAGGCAAGTAAGCAACATGAAGGAGACGCTGAAACAATTCCAGAGTTTCTTAGTAAAGTTTGAGGTATCGTACTTGTCAATTTCTTATCACCTCTAATCTATATGAGACACTGAGACTTGATAGGTTAAATAGGTTTGAAACAAAGTTTCTAAGAGAATGGAAGTTAGCAATTCGTTTGTCTGCATTTTCTGGGACAATTTCTTGTGCTTGTCATTTCATAGGTTCATCATACCTCCCATGTGTAATCAATCTTTTACAATTGATTTCTAAGTTGAGAAACAGGAGGAAAATTTTTTTGTTTTTGTTTTTTTGAGCCTTTATATACTTTCACTACTTGGTTGAGGAGAAATGAATTTATATTGTCTGTCAAAATATAGCAACAGGAGGAAAAAGTAAATATATATATACTTCAAACTTGAAGAGTGAAGGTAATCTATATACATATGTGTCATGTTTAAAGATGAAATGTTTGTGATGACAGGGAACAATGCTTCTGGAACTGAGTAAAACTTGTTCAATTCCAGTTGCCATCGAAATGGACCAGGGATGTCCTTCCTCAGATGCTTGGTTACTGCTTCAAAGAATCAAGTCCTCTGGTTCTTCTCAACACCGAGAGAACCACCGTTCCAATGTCATAACTTTGTCTCCTTGACTGAATCACGGCTTGTATTTTCATGGAATGAGGTATCAATCAATCACAGCTGCATTTCTTAGCTACTCTGCTTTAGACTCTAAAATTTAACCCTTTTCCATACGTGAGATGTAGTTCAGAAATTCTTAAGATCCCAGAGCTTCTAAAGGTTTATAGTTTTTGAAATTTTTAGTTGTACCAAGAGGTCGTTCTTAGTTGTTTGAAACTTTGTAAATTTCTAAAATTATGACAGATTCAATTTTTAACATTAATGTAAGAGAAATCTCCTCCGATGAAGAAATTCTCGAGATTTCTTCGAATCAATTACCCCCAACGCCCAACGCCCTCCGCCGCAGTAACTTGTATTGTTCACTCTGCAGATATTTACCAAAATTCTTTTCAGTTTGCCTCCAAAGTCCCTCCTCGGATTCCAATGCGTCTCTAAACAATGGCACTCGGTAATCTCAAATTCTAATTTTTGTCGTCTTTACCGTAGGATTTTTCACACCGGCTGCTTGTCACCTGAATTTGATGCTCAGTTGTTGTTTCAGTTGTGTAAGTCTAAGGTTAAATTTATTTCTTTTAATAAGAAAAATGTAAATACAATGGATTCTATCACAATAACTCTATTGAGAAGTTTTTTTTTGAATGATAATAAAGAATTTATTGTGTATAACTCAACTACTAATTATAATAGACTTATTCGGAAAGGAAAATTTGTTGAAGAAAGTTGTATATTTCTAATGTATTATAAATATTTGTCTTGATCTTTTAAAATCAGATTATTATAAACTTGTGTCCATGTATCATGAAGAAACGTACTAATTCTCTATCTATTCCTCATAAATAGGGATTTGGAAAGACATTAAGATCTCAATGGAAATCACCATCCCCACAAATATGTTATTAATAATGAGAGATAGAGAATTTAATATGTTATTTAAATTTATTATATAAATGAGTATAATATTTAAAAAGAACTCTATATACATAAAATATTAATTTTAAAAATATGTATTTTTCATTAATAGTTAATATTTTCTATTATAAAATATTTTTACAATTTAGTCTAACTTAAATTTATTTGTTCACTTAAAATTATTTATAATAATTTTAAAAAATATATATATTTTTCATCAAAATAATGATAAATAGTGTGTAATTTACCTTTTAACATTCCCGATTCATAAAGATAACTCTAAAAAGTAAATTCGATAAATTTTGAAGAAAAAAAAATCCTATATAATTTTATATTTTAAATAAAAAATAAAAATAGCATAATAAAAATAAGAAAAATCATTACATATAAATATTGAATTAAAAAACTCTTAAAAATTATGAAAAATTATTAGACATAAATATTTAATTAAAAAAATTATAAACAAAAATAAAATTTTGTAACCTGCATCAAAATTTACATCTTTTGCGGAAAAGATGTAACCATAAGATAAATCTTTAAAAAAAGTGTAAAAAAAAAAAACAAAAAATTTAAATTGTCTTTCTCAATAATATTATACATAAGATATATGGATCCATAAAATAAGGTAAATTGTTTCTATTCTTCGTTGAATAATAAGCTCCTATTTTTGTTGATATCAAGAAAGGAAAAACCTAGAAATCAAGAAGCCATGGGTGAGCATGATTCAAGTTCAGAAGAAGAAACACCAAAATTGCCAATATTCAAACAAATAATTGGTACAACAGAAATCTCATCTCCTTCTTCTTTTTCTTTTTCTACACAAACCTTTGTTTCAATGAAGAAATGATTTTCAAAATTTATAAGAATGGGTTGGCCCGAACGCCCTCCGCCGCACCATCTCGTATTGCGGCAACTCATGTCGGCAAAAATGTAGATTTATTTACCAAAATTCTTCTCTGTTTGCCTCCAAAATCCCTTCTTCGATTCCAATGCGTTTCTAAACAATGGCACTCTGTAATCACAAGTTCTTATTTTTGTCACCTTCATTCTAGGACATTTCGCACCTGCTGCTATCATGGCATATTGTTCTTTGACATTAGGTACACTCATTCCTTCATGTTTGATGCACCAATTGATTTTAAGTTTAATTTTATCTCTTTCACCGGGGGAAAATGTAAAGTCAATTAATTCTATTACAACCCGATTAATCCATTTTACTAAAAGTCAAAGTTATGTTTTTGGGAAAATTCGTGGATTACACTCTAGGAATGGATTGTTATGCATTCATTATGTTTTGAGTGATAAAATACAGTTCGTAGTGTATAACCCAACTACTAATTGCTTTAGGCTTATTCCAAAATGCAAAATTGTTGAAAAAATGAGTAAACATCTATTCATTATCAATTATTATAAACTTGTGTCTATATACATGAATTATCGAAATTCTACACTATGTTGTTATATCTTTCATTCTGAAACGGGAATTTGGAAAGAGATTAATTCCGAATTTGAAATGAAGAGTGAAATAATAATTCATTATAATGAAATATTTTGGAATGACAATCTTCATTGGCTCTGTTGGCCAAGATCTGTTTGGTGCTTTGATTTGAATGAGGAATCCTTTAACTGGTCTCTGCCATCTCTTCCATCTCTTGACGAAGATGTGGAGAGGACTAAATGTTGGTATTTTGGTGAGTGTGGAGATTATTTGTGTGCTATTCAGGAAAAATCATCTGAACCAATGTTATTCCATATTTTCGTGATGGAGAAGGACTATTCTGGATGGCTGTTAAAAACGTCTATCGATCTTAATCCATTAAATATCTCATATTCTTCAATGATGGATGCAAGGGGTTATCTTGGATTATGTTTCATTCATTTCCTCCATTGCAACAAGGAAAATAAAGCAAGTTTGGTGATATCAATTGAGCAAAAAATCATTCTTTATAATCTTAGTGATAAGAATATAGTAGAACTTGTTGACGTAGAGGGAGGTGTTTGGAAGGGTAATTATGATTCAAATCAAATAATTAAATTTATGCCAATTTTAGCGTCGGTTTAATTTTAAATTGACCTATAATACATCGAAGTAATTTTAAATTTGTCTTGTATTTTTTTTCTTTTATTTTTATACTGTAATTTAGATTGTATTATTTATATTTTTAAATTTTATTCTAATAATATAAATTTTTTTTCTTTACATTTTTGATAATTAAATATATTTTAATAAATAAATAACATTAATCTGCCAACATATATTTTTATATGCATAAACTCAATTATGTCTTGAATAATATATATATAATAATTTTTTATTAAATATTATAATATTTTATAACGAATACTAAAAAAATTTAAATTACATAATAAATTTAAAATGTAAATATATATTATTATAGTATATATACAAATACATTTAACATGAAAATAGGAGAATAGAAGATACTTTCACCATCTGGACAATGTAAACTTCCAAAACTGCTTTATTAAAAATTTTATTTTCAAATTGGTAAAGCTTTTTTACTGGATTTTTGATATTTTTCTTTCACCTTATAACTTATTGCAGCATATGCCCATTAACAAAATAAATAAATATCGAATGGGGAATCTTAGAATATATATATATATATATATATATATATAAAATTATAAAAAGTAAAATAATTAATAATAAATAATTTTGCTTTTTATTTTATTGATCATTTTATTTATTTAACATGATTTTGCCGAGTATAAGGAACAAGTTTGTGTTTTCGGCCACATGGAAAGGGAGAAATAAAAAGAACAAAAAGAAGAGAAAAGACCTAGAAAATCAATTGAGGTTGATTGCTAATAAGCCACGGCCGTGAAATAAAAAGAACAGAAAGAAGAGAAAAGACCTAGAAAATCAATTGCTAATAAGCCATGGTCGGGAATGATTCAAGTTCAGAAGAAACACCAAAATTGCCAATATTCAAGCACATAATTGGTACAAGAGAAATCATATCTACTTCTTCTTCTACACAAACCTTTGTTTCAAATGAAGAAATTCTTAAAATTTCTTCGAATCAATTGTCCCCAACGCCCTCTGCCGCCCCAACTCGTATTGGCAACAATGCAAATGTATTTACCAATATTCTTCTCTGTTTGCCTCCAAAGTCCCTCCTCCGATTCCAATGCGTTTCCAAGCAATGGCACTCGGTAATTTCAAATTCCGCCGCCTTCACTGTAGGACATTTCACACTTGCTGCTTGTCACTTGAATTGTCACTTTAATTTGATGATAGTGATTATTATTATTTTGGTGAGAGTGGGGATTGTTTGTGTGCTATTGAGGCAAAATCTTTTGAACAAATGATATTCAATGTTTACTTGATGGAGAAAGACTATTCTGAATAGTTCTTAAAGCTATCTATTAATCTTAATCTATTAACTATCTCTTATCCTTCAATGATTAGTAATGATGGGTATCCTGAATTCCATTTCTCTCATGTCATTTGCTGCAACAATGAAAAGAAATTAAAGTTGGTGATATCAATGACCAGAAAATTCATTCTTTACGATGTTAGTGATAAGAATGTCACTAAACATGTTGATGTAGAGATAACAAATTCATATCATGATCATATGGATATATATGATTGGTATGACAAAATTAAATTTAATGCAACTTTTGGGTGTGTTTAGCCTTAAATTGACCATAAAATAAAAATGTATGCATCATTACTATTATTTTTATATATACTTGTGACTTTTGGTTTTAATTTGTTATCTTTTTATTTTTTAACGAAAAGTTCATTAAGAGAAAAAAAAAATTAAAATTTTAATTATTTTGTATTTTTTTTCTTTTGTAGTCTATTTTTATGCTATTACTTATTTGATTATATAAAATTATTAATTTTTTCTTATAATTTTTAGAATAATTGGTGAGTTTGATCCCAAACAAATTTAGCTTTGGCAAGTTGAGTCTCAAAATATGTTTTTTAACTTTTAAGGTCTCAAACATTTTTTGTAGAGAATAATAAGGTCCTTCTTGACGGATTTTATCAAAATTTCTAAAATTTTAACGGTTGTTTGTCTTTAGTTAATTAAAGACAAGGATAAAAAAGTCATTACATGTGAAAATAAATAAAGAAATATTTAAACAAGAAATAAAAATATCCTCACATTTAAAATTTTAAAAATAAAAAATCTATCGGATATAAAAAATTACTTAGCATTATCGACAAACAATCAGAATCTAATCCAGGTAGAAGAACAAGGTAGCGAAGAATTGTCTTTACAAATTATTTCAATTCCTTTTCGGCAGCTTCAGAAATGAAAGGCCAGTATGGGGTTTTACCAAGGACAGAACAAATCAGTCCATGAAGAAGGGCAACTACAAAAAACAGAAATAGAGCATTATATCCTCAAACTGTGAGTTTCAGCCGTCAGAATACAGATCGGTCTGAGGATGACCCAAACAGAATCTCCTCCATAGTAAATGGCAGATACATAAGTAAATTGAGAGCAAGGGCATGGAGAGCATTGAACCGAACGTAGCGGCTGAAGATAGGATTTAGGGCGACGCCGACATACAGTGCCAGGAAGGACATGCCAAAGAAATTAGGGAATTTGTAGTGGAGATAAAAGATTGGAGATAGTGGTTTCAGCAGCACGGCCAAAATAGGGTATTGGAAGCTGTTGATGAGTGGAAAGAAGTATGATGCGGCGGAGATTACGCGATCGCCGATTGGAATTGGAGTGGAGGAGGCAGAGATTTTTGTATTCGGAACATGGATTAATCTCACTGCGGGAGGATTGCAAAGAAATGGAGGGAGACACTGCCGGAATTTGGAGGAGAGTTGTTGGGGACATGCCGGAGACGGATGAGGGAGAAGGACGCCATGTTGTAGCAGGGAAAGGGGCAATGGATCCGATAGATTTTTTATTTTTTAAATTTTAAATATGAGGACATTTTTATTCCTTGTTTAAATATTTCTTTATTTATTTTCACATGTAATAACTTTTTTATCATTGTCTTTAATTAACTAAAGACAAACAACCGTTAAAATTTTAAAAATTTTGACTGAATCCGTCAAGAAGGACCTTATTATTCTCTACAAAAAAAAGTTTGGGACCTTAAAAGTTAAAAAAAATATTTTGGGACTCAACGTGTCAAAGCTAAATTTGTTTGGGATCAAACTCACCAATTATTCTAATTTTTATTTCTAAATGTTTGATATTATCACATAAATATTGTATAAACAAACCAACAACAATATAAAGTAAATGGTAAGCTATCTTAGTTGCACTTCTTAGATATCAGAATCCAACTTTTGCACCTCAAAATGTTTTTGCAATTGTAGTGAAATTGAGGTTTCAAAATGTCCCACTACATGCACCTCTTATTAAATCAAACTGTTAGGTCGTCAATTTTACCGTTAGTCAATCTTTTTTCAATATTTGATACAGTTTCAATCAGTGACATTTTTGTCTAATTTGCTCAAAATAAAATGCAATTTTTTTACTTAAATTTTTTTTCTCTCCTTCTCCTTCCTCTTTTCTCTCTCTTCCTTCTTTCTCTCTCCTCTCTAATGTAATTTAATTTTTTATCTCTCTCTTTTCTTCCTTCTTTCTCTCTCATTCTTCTTCCTCTTTTCTATCTCTTCCTTCTTTCTCTCTTCGATAATTTAATTTTTTCTATTTTTATTATTATAATCATCCAATAAGGATTCATCCTTCATCCCTAATTTGTGAATCTGAACATAAATAAAGCATGTCCATAGTTCCATCCACCGGCATTTTCAACCATCTATGTACAATTCCGCCTATTGTTCAATTCCCTTTCTTCAATGTTTTACTTTTCTAATTTCCCTAAAAATGAAAAAATTAAAAATTAAAAGTGTAACCCGATTCTTTGTTCAGGGACATCTGAAATTATTTCTTCAAAATCTCCTTTAAATTTGTCGAATTCCAACTCCTTTTCTCACAGGATGATTAAATCAACAACTATGTACAAAAAAGTGGATAAAATTAAACTAAAATGGAGAAAACTAAGGATGGATTTTTACATGCATAGAGAAAATAAGAAGAAGAAAGAAAGAAAGAAATAGTATAAAATTGTTTTTATCTTTTCCGACGAATGTAATGAAGTCAAAAGAAAAAAAAATCAACGAACATGAAAAAGAAAAAAATGACAGAAAGGGTAATAGTTGGCCGTGGAAGTCTTATCTCATGGCAGTGGTGGAAGAGAAATGAAAATGAGAAAAAAAGAGAAAGGAGGAAGAAGAAAGAGAGAGAAAAATAAATTAAATTTTTTAGAGAGAAAAAGGAGGAAGAAGAAAGGGATAGAAAAACAAATTAAATTTTTAGAGTGAGAAAGGAGGAAGAAGAAAGAGAGAAAAAACAAATTAAATTTTCAGAGAGAGAAAGAAGGAAGAGAGAGAAAAGAGGAAGGAGGAGAGAGAAATTTTTTAAAGAAAAAAAAAATTGCATTTTATTTTGGACAGGTTGAACAAAAATACCCCTGATTAGTACAGTGCGAAACAATGAAAAATATTAACTAAAGGTAAAATTGAAGACCTAATAGTTTGACTTAACAGAAGTGCATGTAGTGTGACATTTTGAAACCTCAATGACACTATAAGTGCAGAAATTTTTTGAGGTGCAAAAGATGGATTTTGATATCTAAGAAGTGCAATTAAGATAGTTTACCTTAAAGTAAAAGAGAAATATATAGAATATTATTCAAATTATTTTGATAATTGAGTATGTCTTCGCAAAAAGTAAAAAAAAATCATAAATAACTAATATCATGATAATTAATCTCGAAATAAAATAAATATTTACTAATTTACATATTATTATATGAACATTCACTAAAATTATAAAACAACCATACGACATTTGCAAGTAATTTATAATTTAATTAAAATTAATATATACATATATTATATCTATATATTATATCGATGATATTGGTAGAGGTCGGAGTTGTACTTGTTGAGTCCTCAACGATCACGATACCTTTTCGCTGTCCCCAGAAGTTTAGGTATGTTTAGAATTATAAAATTTTATTTTAAAAAATGTATGCATATATAGTAACTCAATTTGTAGCACCTGAGAAATTATGAGTTAATAATATTATATAATAATAATGATAATAAAATAATAAGACTAAAATTAGAGAAATAAAAAAAGTATAACTTGTATATCCTTTGATGTTCTTCCAAAACATACAAGCTACCCCATATTTATAGGCATAAATATGTGTAGCCTACATACAATATACATACAAATATAAATTTATACATATGTTACAAACTTATTTTCATGGAGGTTATATGAAGGTAGTGAAAGTTATATAGAGGTAGCGGAAGTTATATGAAAGTAGTGGAAGTAGTGAGATATTATAATAAATTATAAACATACAAAATAATATGATTTATAAAACATCCGTTTCTGAATGTCCATTGTACAAGGAATATGTCTTATTAAAACCTCACTAGAGAAAAATCCAATAGGAAAAAAACTCTAGTGAAGGAAAAAGAGTACATCATTTCTTGTACACTTCCCCTGATCATTACATAATATCTTTGTACCGTTGCATTCCAATATTATGGACCAGTCTTTCAAATGTTGAAGTTGGTAATGATTTTGTGAACAAGTCTGCCAAATTATCACTTGAACGAATCTGTTGTACAACAATATCACCATATTTCTGAAGATCATGTGAACTAAAACTTGCTAACAGATTATAGCAAAAGTTATATCAGGTCTTATATTATTAGCAAGATATATTAGTGCACCTATTGCACTAAGATATGGTACTTCCGGACCAAGAACTTCATCATTATCCTCACGAGGTCGAAAAATGTCATTTTTTCACATCAAATGATCAAACAACTATTGGGGTATTCAATGGATGTGCCTTGTCCATGTAGAATCTCTTAAGAACCTTTTCATTATAATTTGATTGATGAACAAAAATTTTAATTTTATCTTTTAAATGCTCAATGTGCATGTCGAGACAAAACTTTATTTTTCCATGATCTTTTATCTCAAATTATTTCTTCAAAGAATCTATTGTTTTTAAAATTTATTTAGGGGTTCTAATAATATTTAAATCATCAACATATGGTTATTTGATAAATACACATGGACAAATCCAGATTTTTCTTTCTTAATAAATACACATGGACAAATATGGTTATTTTGATAACATTCTTTCAATAAATATTCACTAAGACGATTGTACCACATTCGTCCAAAATGTTTTAAACCATATAGAGATTTTTGTGCTTTTATTAAATATAATTATCGAGAACCTGATTTATACGCTTCAGACATTTTAAATCATTCAAGGATTTTTATATAGATATCACTATCAAGTGAGCCATATAAATATACTGTAACTACATCCATAAGATGCATATCAAGTTTCTCATTAGCTGTCACACTAAGGAGATAATGAAAAGTAATTGCATCCACCATTGGAGAATAAGTAACCTTATAGTCAATTCCCCGTCTTTAGAAAATAACTTTGTGCAACAAGATATGCTTTATATCTCATAATTTCTTTTTTCTCATTTCGTTTTCGTACAAATACATATTTGTACCCTACAGGTATGACATCTTCAGGTGTCCAGGATATGGGTCTAAAAATTTTACGTTTTACAAGTAAGTTTAATTCTTCTTGAATTGCATCTTTCCATTTCAACCAATCACTTCTATGTCGACATTCATCAGCAGATGTAGGTTCATTATAATCATTTTCATTTATAATAGCTGATGTTACATTATATACAAAAACATTATCGATAGTTATTTTTTTCGGTTCAATCGTTTTCCCGTTGAGATATAATTTATTGAGATATCATTATTATCTAATTTTTTGATATTTTCAATATTTTTAGGTACCTAAACTTCTTTTGGAGTTATTTCATTTATTATATCTCTTGACTCTTCTGGAGTACTAAGTCTGGGTTCATTATTGACATTTGCTCCCTTCTTTTTGGAATTTTTATCTTTTGAACCAATTGGTTTACCATGCTTCTGGTGTGCTATAGACTGATTTGCTATTTCATTTACAGATTACCCTTCTGGGACATCAACCTGTATAGGAGCATTTTCAGCCGGTATACGTGACTTAGTCACTCTGTTTAGGTCGGTAAATGCATCTGGTAGTTGATTTGCTATACTTTGGAAATGTATTATCTTTTAAACTTCAAGTTCACACTAGTTTGTATGAGTATCAAGATGTTGCAAAGTATTCATGTAATATTTTTACCAAGCTGTTTTTCTTTTTCTCCCTCTAATCTTGGAAACATTGATTCATTAAAATGGCAATCGGCAAATCGTGTCGTATAAAGATCTACTCTCATAGGTTAAAGATATCTTATAATAGAAGGAGAATCAAAACCAACATATATCTCCAATCTTCTTTGAAGACCCATTTTTGTGCGTTGTAATGGATCAATAGGAATATATACCATAGAGGCAAGTCATGGGATGAGTTTGTACGATTGGGATCAAACAATTAAATTTACTTCAACTTTAGCATCAGTTTAATTTTAAAGTGGCCTACAGCACATTGAAGTAATTTCGATTCTGTCAAAAAAACATATTCTAAATTTGAAAGCAAAATGATCAATTTTTTGCTTTCACTGCTATATCAATTTGTATTATTATTAATTTATAATTGTAACTTTTGATTTACATTTTATTTTTACTTTGATCCTTTTATTTTGATTTTGATTTTTTTTAATTTTTTAATGAAAAAGGAATTTAATAAAAAAAACTTAATTATTTTGTAATTATTATAAAATATCTATAATAATAATGAAACAATACTAAAGAAATAGAAATCAAAATAGTGTAAACTTGTGTATATATTTTTCTTGTAACAAAACATACAAAACTACCACATATTTATAGGTATACATATGTGTAACCTACATACCCATATACATACTAATATAAATGTATGCATATGTTACAAATATAACTTTATGGAGGTTACATGGAGGTTATATGGAGGTAGTGGAAGTTATATGAAGGTGGTGAAAATTATATGGCGATAGTGGAAGTAGTGGGAGTTATGGACATACAAAATATGATTTATAAAACTTCCCCTTTTGGATGTCCATTGTACAAGGAATATCCCTCATTAAAACCTTACTAGAGAAAACCCAGTGGAATAAAAAACCCTAGTTAAGGAAAAAGAGTACATAGTACTTTGCACACTCCCTCTGATTATTACATAATATTTTTGTATCGTCGCATTCCAATATCATGTACCAGTCTTTCAAATGTTGAAGTTGGTAATGCTTATATGAACAAGTCTGCCAAATTATCGCTTGAACGGATATGTTGTACATCAATATCACCATTTTTTCTGAAGATCATGTGTAAAGAAAAATTTTGGTGAAATATGCTTTGTGCGATCTTGTTTGATATATCGTTCCTGTAATTGAGCTATACATGCAGTGTTATCTTCATAAATTATTGTTGGAAGTTCTTTGCCAGAAGATAAACCACATGTCTCTTGAATGTGTTGAGACATGGATTTTAACCAAACACATTCACGACTTGCTTCATGGATTGCTATAATTTCTACATGATTCGAAGATTTAGAAACTAACATTTACTTTGTATAACACCATGAAACAACAGTTCCTCCACAGGTAAAAACATAGTCTGTTTGAGATCTTGCTTTATGTGGATCAGACAAGTACTAGTATCAGCATAACCAAGAAGTTGTGGTTTAGAACTATGAGGATATAATAATCCCATATCAATTGTACCTTGAAGGTACCGGAAGACATGTTTAATTCTATTCCAATATCTTCTAGTTGGACATGAACTAAACCTTGCTAACAGATTAAGAACAAAAGCTAAATCAAGTCTTGTATTATTAAAAAGATACATTAGTACACCTATTGTATTAAGATATGGTACTTCTGGACCAAGAACTTTTTCATTATCCTCACGAGGTCGAAAAATGTCCTTCTTCACATCAAGTGATCGAACAGCCATTGGGGTACTCAATGGATGTATATTGTCCATTTAGAATTTTTAAGGACCTTTTCAGTATAATTTGATTGATAAACAAACATTCTAATTTCATCTTTTAAATGCTCAATTTTCAGGCCGAGACAAAACTTTGTTTTTCCGAGATCTTTCATCTCAAAATTTTTCTTCAAAGAATCTACTGCTTTTAAATTTTTTTTCAGGGGTTCCAATGATATTTAAATCATCAACATATACAACTATTATAGCAAACCCTGAATTTTCTTTCTTGATAAATGCACATGGACAAATTTGGTTATTTTGATAACCTTCTTTAAATAAATATTCACTAAGATGATTGTACCACATTCATCCAGGCTGTTTTAAACCATACAAAGATCTTTGTAATTTTATTGAATATAATTCTCCAGAATCTAATTTATATGCTTCAGGTATTTTATATCCTTTAGGGATTTTCATATAGATATCACTATCAAGTTAGTCATATAAATAAACTGTAACTACAGCCATAAGACGCATATCAAGTTTCTCATTAGTTGTCAGACTAAGGAGATAACGAAAAGTAATTGCATCCACAACAAGAAAATAAGTGACCTCATAGCCAATTCCCAGTCTTTGAGAAAAACCTTGTGCAACAAGACGTGCTTTATATCTTACAATTTCATTTATTCTCATTTCTTTCCCCTACAAATATTCATTCGTACCCTGCGGGGATGATATCTTCAGGTGTTCGGGCTATGGGTCAAAAAATATCACGTTTTACAAGTGAGTTTAATTCTACTTGAATTGCAGCTTTCCATTTCAGTCAATCACTTCTACGTCGACATTCACCAACGGATGTAGGCTCATTATAATTATTTTCATTTATAATAGTTGATATTATATTGTATACAAAAACACTATCGATAGTTATTTCTTCTCGATTCAATCGTTTCCTCGTTGAGACATATTTTATTGAGATCTCATCATTATATATATTTTTTCTATATTTTCAATATCTTTAGGTACCTGAACTTCTCCTGGAGTTATTTTATTTATTATGTCTCTTGACTCTTCTGGAGTATTAAGCCCGAGTTTATTATTAACATTTGCTCCTTTCTTTTTACGAGGATTTTTATCTTTTGAACTAATTGATCTACCATGGTCCTGGCGTGCTATAGTCTGATTTGCTATTTCATTTATAGATTGTCCTTTTAAAACATCAATCCTTATAGGAGCATTTTTAGATGGTATATGTGACTTAGTCACTCTCATTAGGCCGGTAAATGCATCTGACTGTTGATTTCCTATACTTTGTAAATGAATTATCTTTTGAACTTCAAGTTCACACTAATTTGTTATTAGTATCAAGATGTTGCAAAGTATTCCATGTATTATTTTTACCAAGCTGTTTTTCTTTTTCTCCCTCCTAATCCCGAGAACATCGATTCATCAAAATGACAATTGGCAAATCATGCCGTAAAAAGATCTCATGTCATAGGTTCAAGATATCTTATAATAGAAGGAGAATTAAAACCAACATATATCTCTAATCTTCTTTGAGGACCTATTTTTGTGCGTTGTGATGGAGCAATAGATATATCGCACATCCAAAAATTTTAAAATGAGAAATATTTGGCTCCCGATCTTAAGCCAATTGCAATGGGAAATATTTATGATAACACGTAATAATGCTGCTGCATGCAAAATTGCATGACCCCAAGCTAAGATGGGTAATTTAGTTCTCATAAGTATAGGTCTAGCTATCAATTGAAGTCTTTCAATGAAAGATTCAGCTAACCCATTTTGTGTATGAACATGAGTTACAGGATGTTCAACACTTATACCAATAGACTTACAATAATCATTGAAGGCTTGAGATGAGAACTCACTAGCATTATCCAGACATATTTATTTAATTGTATAATTTGGAAATTGTGCTCGTAATCTAATAATCTGAGCAATCGTCTTGCAAACGCCAAGTTGCGAGTTGATAGGAAGCTAACATGAGATCATCTGCTAGATGCGTCTATTAGAACTATAAAATATCAAAATGGTCCACATGAACGGTGAATTGGTCCACATATGTCACCCTAAATTCTTTCTAAAAATGTTGGAGATTCAATTCCAACTTTATCTGGTGATGGCTTAATAATCAAGTTTCCTTGAGAACAAGCAGCGGAAGAAAATTCTTTTGATTTAAAAATCTTCAGGTTTTTCAATGAGTGTCTATGCGAATTTTCAATAATATTTCACATCATACTTGAACCAGGATGCCCCAATCAGTGATGCCAAATAGTGAACGTTTTTGAATCAATAAACTTCTGGTTTATTGAATGTATTTCAATTGTATTTATTCTTGTGTAGTACAAACCTGAAGAAAATATATTCAATATTTCTAATACAATTTTCTTATTTGAAACAATGCTTTTAATATGAAGGTACTCACCATTTTCTTCACTTATAGTCTCCACCATGATATCCGTTAAGACGAATATCTTTGAAACTTAACAAATTCCTTTGAGACTTAGATGAAAATAAAGCATTGTTTATATTTAATTTTGTTTCATTGGGTAACATTATAATGACTCTTTCGAAGCCTTAAATTATTTTTGTACTACTCGAAATTGTAGTAACATATGTCTCATTCATCTTTATTGCAATAAAATATATTTTTTTTAAGAATAGTGTGAGTAATTCTACTATCAACAAGACATATATCTTCATCCATATTCTTCAAACAAATAAAACAAATATTATAATTAAAAGAAATATAATAATAATAATAATAATAATGACATTCGCAAACTTTGAGTTAAATAGCATTCATCTAACAAAAATATACATATAAGTGGGGTTGTAGAATAATTTATTCTTTCCAAACCTATATAGGTCATAGGTTCAAAAGCCCCTATATCATTTATTTTTATCTAAGTCCTAAACAATAAAGGATACTAAAAAGAATACTAAAATATATAGGAAGATGCACTATATATCCAAAAAGTATATAAAATATTCATATATATATATATATATATAACCAGTAAATTAGTAACCAAATATAATATTCATAAAAAATCAATAAATCAATGACCAAATATATATGTATCCCTATAATATATATATATATATATATATATATGTATGTATTCATATGTACGTACATACATATATGTGTATCCAAAACAATATTATATATATAATATATATTCTTTCTATCCAAAACAAATATATATAGATACATATTGTATATATCATTAAAATAATATAACAATTATTTTAAGAGCATTTAATATATATTTAGTACATAGAGGTTATACATGTTATTATGTACTATTTAATTAGTAATTAAATATATATTATGCACACATTATATATATATATATATATATTTATTTATTTTTATATATAAATTTTAATATAATTATAAGTAAATCTTCACATAAAATGTAAAATTCAATAGGAGAACAAAAGTACAATTCATAAAAATTAACAAAATTACAATACTTAAAAAAAACTAAACAACATTTATTCTTGAACAATAATAACAATACTTAGAAATTAAATAAAAAATTTTGAAAAATACTAGATCAATTGCTTTATATTTTCTTTGTCACCGATGATCTCATTATTTTCTTGCGGGTTAGCAAAAAAATCTGACACATCCAAGTGTGTGGTGTCAATAGGATCATTGTCAATATCATCAAAAAAATTTGTATCTACACCTTTTCCTTTTTCTTTTATAGAGGCTTTATAAAGATCAACAAGGTTTTTGCAGTACGACAAGTACGCGCCCAATGTCCTTTCATTCCACAACGAAAACACAAGATTTTTTACAACTTGTTTCTGTCCACTTTTGTCTTCTTGTTTGTCCTCTTTATTAAACCACTTATGGTGGTAAGTAGACAAATATTTATTATTATGATCGCGGCTACGACCACGACCACGATCACGATATCGGCCTCGACCATAACCATGTCCTCGTCCTCTTTTATTATTATTCATCATAGTCACATTCACTTAAAGGAATGGACTTCTGGGAATGGAACGGAACCAGTGGGACTAGCTTCATGATTTTTTAACAATAACTCGTTATTTTGTTCAACCACAAGAAGGCATTAGATTAATTGTGAGTATTTTATAAAATCTTTTTCTTGATATTGTTGCTGCAGAAGCACGTTCGAGGCATGAAAAGTAGAAAATGTTTTCTCTAACATATCATTTTCACTTACATTTTCTCCGCGTAATTTCAATTTAGAACTTATACGAAACATAGCGGAGTTATACTCAATAACAAATTTAAAATCTTGTAACCGCAAATGCAGCCATTCATAACAAGCTTTTGGAAGAATAACTGTTTTTTGGTGGTCATACCTTTCTTTTAGATTTTTCGAAAGAACAAGCGCATCATTTACCGTTAGGTATTTGAACTTTAGTCCTTCATGAAGATGGTGACGGAGGAATATCATCGCCTTAGTGCGATCTTGCATTGATGCTATATTTCCTTCTTTTATGGTGTCTCCAAGACCCATAGCATTAAGATGAATTTCAGCATCTAGTATCCATGACAAATAATTCTTTCCAGAAATATCAAGAGCAACAAATTCGAGTTTTGAGAGATTCGACATGATAGATAAAAGCGTACCTTAATAAAAAAAATCACGAAATGATTCTCTTCCGAAGAGCAAACTCGTGTTGATAACGTATTATAAAATATCTATAACAATAATGAAACAATACTAATGAAATAGAAATCAAAATAGTGTAAACTTGTGTATATATTTTTCTTGTAACAAGACATACAAAACTACCATATATTTATAGGTATACATATGTGTAACCTACATACCCATATGCATACTAATGTAAATGTATACATATGTTGCAAATATAACTTCATGGAGGTTATATGGCGGAACTTATATGGAGGTAGTGGAAGTTATATGGAGGTGGTGAAAGTTATATGGAGATAGTGGAAGGAGGGGGAGTTATGGACATACAAAATATGATTTATAAAAGTAATTTTATTTTCATATAAATCATCCTTTTCCTAGATTATTGTAGGAATTTAAATTTAATTATATATTTAAAATATATAATTAGTCTAGGGGTGTTGCTTAGATGGTAAGAACCCTCACTTATGACTGAGAGGTTATTAGTGAGACATGACATCAAAAATGGTGATAACGCTAAAATATTCATAAATTTTAGTAATCACTTTTTTCTTGAATTTACTAATTCTTTAAAATAAGTGGTTTCAGGAAGTTTTTGGGGCAAAATCGTGAGAAATTACAAGTTCAGGGACTCAATTACAAAATTTAAAGATTTTTTGACCCGTCACACCTTGACGGCTGTCAAACACTGTTCATTAGATTTTTAATTTGTGAATTTCTAATTTTACCCCCACGAAATTTATCTATAAATAGTGTAATTTTTTCCCGGATGTAAAATGATATATGTAGAATAATGTTTGAGAGGAATTGTAAGACATTTTTGTATTTTTCATAGATTTTCTTCAATACAAAGTAATTGTTCTTCAAATATTCATTTTCATTCCTTCATCTCTCCTTGGATTCTTGTTCTAAATCCAGAAGCAGAGATTTGAGAGTTTGTTGTTTGAGAGTGAAAATCAATCCATTTTGAGTTGTGAGAGTGTTAGATGTTATAAACCAAGAAATTGAGCATTCACAATACTTGGAGTGAGTTTGATTCTTAATATCAAACATCCTCCAAGAGGTTGATAAATTGAAGGTGCCTCAACCCATAAGGACTTCATTTTTGTTGATTTTCCTTGTTGGATAAGTTTGATGTGTTGAAGAAGTGGATTGTAACATCTACAAGACCTTGAAGAATTAAGGAGTTCCTTGCTTCAATCTTTGTACACCTCTCCTCCTCTAATCATTTAAGTCTCTTGTATGTATGATTCTAGCCCAATTTCCATTATAGGATCTCTTGATTTCTACATTTATATAGGATTGATTTTTGGGAATCTTAATTGTCTTATGCATAATTTTCCATATGTGATCTATATCATGTTTTCATTGATTTTTACATTATAATCTTAGAGATTCCATCTTATGGATGTGAATATCTTTGATATGTGATATAGGCTATCCATATACCTTTATGCACTATATGGTAGGGTTTGAGATAGATGCTAAGTAAACAACAAGTAAAGTTGGGTGTTGATGCTTGAATCTAAGCATATGAATTCTCAATTCATGAGAATCTATTATGCGTAGAACCTCCCATTAATCATGTATTCTTTCTTAACTGTTCATGATCCTATTGATGCGTTCCGATCGATATGCTAAAAATAGGTGTTATTTACCCTATATCGATTATGAATAACTAAGGACTTAGAATTACTAATTGTCACATTTAGTATCTATGTTGTCACTTAATCAATCAGAACCTAAGGCAGAGTACCTATCGTGTAGCTAGTCTGTTGGAAAGTACCTACGATTTTAATTTAAGAATTTTATCGTACTCCCAGGGAAGTGGTAACGACTTAGTAGTAACTATCCTTTTACCCTAACTCTTATCTTATTATCCAGTTATACTTTCGTTCATCAAAATCTTTGATGAGAGGTTGATTCACTCTACACTAGGTTCAAGTTTACTTAAGCCTACAAAAGTGTTTTACAGACAGTGTTCTGATATCTGCCTAACTCTTTGACTAAATCTAAGCGACAATCCATCTTGCATAGTCAACCTTAATCATACTTTAATCTAAAAATTCAAAGAGATTTGGTATGTATAAAAAACAACTATTAAATGGATAGAGAGTTGAGATGTAGAAACTACAGTAGCCGAAACACTGTTAAAGTCCATTATGAGATAATCAAAGGCCTCTGAAGAAAAGTTTAGAAAGCCTCAGAAGAAATCCATAGTTGTTCAACGGATCGAGATCAAGCCAAAAGAACCCTCGAGCACACGACGGATCGTATCAACGGATTGATAGAAATAAGACGATGTAAAAATTATTTATTATTTTATTACACTTAACTTATTTTCTCTATAATTTTTGATTTACAAGAAATAATACGAAAGGAAATTTGTTTACAAATTGGCACGTCCAGTGGGACAATTTCTACTGCTCATCTCTTTTCGTCAAGATCATCTATGAAGTCAAAGAACGTTGTTGTGGACAATCAACTTTAAAGGAGTAACGATGATGACAATAAAGAGACTTCTGCAAATATCCTTGTCATGCCTGCGACAATGACAAATACTTCAACGATAAAAGAGAAGTTGACAAATTTGACAAAGTTGGTGAAAGGCTTCACAATGCAGTCATCAAAGCAAGATTACATCTTCGATCAATTGATGAACAACAATGTAAGTCAAGCAAACCTGCACAAAAATGAGCAGAGGAGACAAACAAAGGTGCCATCTTCAATAAAAAAAGAAAAATCCAATGATCTTGGAGCAGTCAAAGTTGCTGAGTGATATGCACAAATCATATCACTTTTTAGCATGTTTTTAGGCACAATTTAGGGCGAAATTGGTGTTGAATCGTTCTCAATTGACTGTTATTAACTCAATTTCGTAGTTTTTGTGATTTTGGAAGTGTCAGGTGAAATATGCAAGAAAATGGCAAACTTCGGGGTAAAAACGTGATTTTTAGAAATTCGGAAGTTGGGATGGACGTCCAGAACCCAAGACGGGCATCCAGGACTTGGGACGGCCGTCCTGACCTGGTCAACAGGCCGGGATGGGCGTCCGAGATCCAGGACGGGCATCCCGAACGCCTGGTCAAAGTCCCACATCTATTTTTGTAGAAAAATTCACCCAGTTCTCCTGCTATAAATACCCCAGGCCTTCCTCAGTTGAAATCATTCATCTCCACTCAATTAGAGTCATTTAGTGACTTCAAGTATACAATTTTCTATAGTATACAAGTCACTTAGTGATTTTAGGTTTTTAGTTTATGTATATTTATAGTTTTCGAGAGTGTCTCGTGTTCTTCGTTTCTGAGAGTCTGTCTCAGATCTTAGAATACGACTAGATAGGTTCGTTTTTGGTATTCATAGAATACCGGGGATTTCGTTAGGAGATCCTAAGAGAGCACTAGGCGTTTGAAGAGTCAGTCAACAGGGCTGTGCTTAAGCTGGGTATTAAGGTAAAGCATAACTACTAGGCTGAGGAAGCGTCCTCCGAAGGTTCTGTCAAGCAGAGTCGGGTCGAGGGGGTGAATACTTTATGGCATAGGTCCCCTTGTCCCTCTCTTTATATATCTGTATTGTGTTCGTCCAAATACTTATTATGAATATTAAACTATGATTTTATGAATATGTGTTTTGCATGTTGAAGTCATTTATATTTTTCCGGAAAGGTCACCAGCTTAACTATCATTATGACTGCATGTCTACTTACTCTTTTAAACTAGATGAATGGTTATAGACAACTCCTAACAACGGTCTAATCATAACCTGTTTAGTTTATCATGACTTAATTTAGGACTTCCCTTTGGAAGCATTAAGGTCTGCCATATTAGATGAAATAACCTATAGATCACCATGTTTGTTAAAGTAGTCTAAGTAGGCTGAGTTTGTATGTTTATGCCGGTGTTAGGGCGAGCGGCATGATCTCCTGAGTGACACAGGACTTTCATGGATGCCTTTAGCTCAAACCGTGAGTAGGGCCGTCAATGGCTATGGGGCGGTTTATTAGGTAACTCAGATGTGGTACACAAGTAGAATCAGTACATAATTGCAATCTAGACCAAGATATATCTAAAATACTCGAAGATAGGTCAATCAACATGTACGAACAATATAACATAAGTCAGAACTCTATCCATAAAACACTCTTTTAGGCTTAAATAGACTTGAACCTAGTGGAGAATGAATCAACCCCTCATCAAAAAAATTTGATGAACGATTGCATAACTAGATCATAAGATAAGAGTTAGGGTACAAGGATAGTTACTATTAAGCCGTTACCACTTCCCTGGGAGTACGATAAATTGATTAAATTAAAATCGTAGATACTTTCCAACAGACTAGCTACACGATAGGTACTCTACCTTAGGTTCTGATTGATTAAGTGACAACATAGAGACTAAATGTGACAATTAGTCATTCTAAGTCCTTAAACTATTCATAATCGATATAGGGTAAATAACACCTATTTTAGCATATCAGTCGGAAATGCATCAGATTTTTGGCGCCATTGCCGGGGAAATATCATAATGAATTTAGGATTCCTGATCAAAATTCTAGAGACTTATGATAGGTAACGGTAGTAATCTATACCTTAGACCCAACATTTATTTTAGCTAGTTAGACAATCAGTTTCCGAAATATAGGGTTATCATAACTAATTAATTTTAGATATTATCTGAAATTAAGACATTTAGGATAATCAAATTTTAGAAAATTATTCTAAAACCGTATTTAGGAAATTTAACTGCTTTCGAAAAAATTATTAAAACTCAAAAATATTTTTCTTGTTTTTCTTATTTATCCGTATTTTGTTTTTCTTTCTGTTTTTGCTATTTGTTATTATTGTCCTAACCAGACTTTACACTCATAGATGAAGAGAGAAAGATTGAGTAAACCACAAGCATCCTTTCGTAGAAGAAAAAAAGTGAAAAGATGTCCCGATCCAAAAGAAAGTTATGATGAGGAAAACGGGATACAACCATTTGCATTCTTAGAAACCATTAGAGCAAGAGCCCAGGATATTCTGGACAAATTAGAAAACAACATCAATCCTTTCCCAGAGATCCAAACAGCTCTTGCATCGCCTAAATATACTCCTGCATCTCTAGAGTATACTCCCAGATCTCCCGAATATACTCTTGCATCTCCAGAGTATACTCCAAAATCCCCTGAGTATACTCCAAACTCTTCTGAGTATACTCCTGCATCCCCAGCACTTAACAGTCAAATACCTTCCTCAGGGGATAGCACTAATGGTTTCCAGTCAGCCTTGTCTGCCCAGGTAGATGATATGACCCACAGGATATGCGCCATGGCTCAGACAATAGCAAGTAGACTCAGTCGTTCAAATCAGACTATTTTGACCATAAGTTCTGAAGTAGAACCACAATAGATCGCCAAAATGCGCATATACTCCGAGAGGTGACTGAAATCATAGAGGAACAAAGGAACCAGCAGGAAGAGATGCGAACCATATGAGCTGAACTGCGAGATATGAGAAATAAAGGCCATTGAAAAGGGAAGACTCCTTTTATTTTAGCAATTAAACTATTTGAGCTAAAGTTAAATAATTGACCCCTACTTTTTATTTTTTCAAACTTTTAAAAGGGTCTTTTATTTTATTCAGTAATTTTTCTTCACACATTTTATTTTTCAAATTCTTTACGAAAAACAAAATGTGTTAAAAATACAGTTTATTTTTCATTAATTAAATTGTATAAATTTAGTCTTTTGTTTTTCTAGAATTTTTGCTGAATAGAAGATAGGATATAATTAGGGTAGTTATGATTTTTGAAAAAAAAGTGATTGAGAATTTTTCCAAAGGTTTTTAACAACTTTTGAATCTTATAGGCTAAACGTGAAGACTTGTTAAATATTATGATTGCTTTTGGTGTATTAAGATTTGCAGGGAATTATGAAAAGAAAAAAAAAATTGGAAGCGGCACGCATCCCGAGGTAGCCCAGGACGGGCGTCCCGAAGACCGACCCCTTCTATAAAAATTTCATTTTTTTCCCATTTCCTCCCAAATCAACCACCAAAACTCCTTTCTCTACAAAATTCTCTCCACCTTCTCTCTACAAATTTTTGGCAACCTCTTGAAATTTCAAAATTCAAATTTCCCTCCAAAATTTGAACTTTTGAATTTCCTTGCAAATTTGAATTTCCCTCCAAAATTCGAATTTCCCGCCAAAAACTCAAAATCCTCCCCTAACCAAAATCCATCCTTCTGAATTCGAATTTACCTCCAGTATTCGAATTCAAATTTCTTTCCTGCCAAAATTCTCAAATTCTCTCGAACGTCTCAAACAGATGGCTCCCAAACGCGCTCGTATTACTTCTTCCATGACCGTCACATCTGTAGCACATCCTTTTATGCTCTTTCCTTCCATTCTGGCATATCAGGAGAGGTGTCATGGACACATCGGATGCAGCGTACTGGTTGGCAGATTCCTTGACTGGGTAGCAGTCCAGACACTGGGAGTTGAGCAAGAGATCCGACACATACTCGATGTACTACCCTACAGTCGAGTCTTCATCGTCACTGAGCCGACCTACCTTGAGCTGGTATGTGAGTTTTACGCTTCATTTACATTCCAGTAGGAGCACATCACATTCCGTCTGGGCGGAATGGATCGATCGATGAGCATGGCCGAGTTCGGCATCGCCTTGGGTATCTGGCAGAGGGACGAGCTGGATACGCCCGCCTACACCACAGCAGTTCGAGACATCACTTCTGCAGACGTCTCCACCGCTTGGGCTCATATTTTTACGACGGGCACTCCCTACTAGCATGGCTTTGTGAAAGCCACATGTATTCATCCTGCTCTTCGCTATTTACATGCTATCATAGTGCATACTCTATCAGGACGTCAGGCGGCCCCCGGGAATGTCACCCAGATGGAGACATTCCTCCTGGCCAACATGCGTATGGGTGCTACAGTAGAGATGGCTTGACTCATCACCGTCATCATGCGGGGTTTCACTACGGACACTCGAAAGTAGTGTCTGGGGCTCGGGCCGTTCATCACTAGGATAGCCCACTACTTGGAGTTGGACATCGAGGGCTTAGAGCTGACCCAGGTTTCCCCGACCACCATTCCTATGGACCTTACCATTCAACGGAACATGGGGATGGTCGTACGGGATGCAACTGGGTGCTACTCCATCCACACGGAGCAGTAGGGAGAGGCATCGGCACTGGGATCGACCCCAGCATATATACCTCCGACCCAGATATTCGTCCCACGCACCTCCTTTGAGTGACATATGTCGCAAGGATTGGTGGAACTCACATCTGACATAGCCGGGATATGAAAACATCGAGAGGCGGATGTTGATGATGGAAGATAGAATCACCATGACCAACAGCAGGGTCGAGGAGATTTTCCAGCAAACTTCCCGATTGGTCGAAGACCCAGAGGTCTACTTTTCAGCAGACTTCCGTGCACCCAATGACGATGAGCCTGGTTCTTAGTTTCTCTTTTCCTTTTCTTTTTCTTTCTTTCATTTTTCTGCTTTACGTGTGTGATCATGTCTGGACTGTATGAAATATGAATCTTTGTATGACGTTGATTTATATGACATAACAATATTTGTTTCTTTTCTTACATTTTGTTATTTCTATTACCTGCGTTGTTTTATTTTCTCTCTTCCCCTTAGTTAGTCAAATAAGTGTGTGGTAAGAATTTTATGTTTGTCTTTATTTATTCTTTTTTTTTTTTCAAATCAGTGTGGGGTATTTAGATATGCATGAACACTAAGGACGGTGTCAAACTTAAGTGTGGGGTAGCAGTGCACAGTGCACTGTAGCAGTAAAAGTTTTTTGCATATTTTTCCCATATTATCACTAGAATTACACCCTTCCAAAAAAAATTTCAAAATTTTTCACTCTTTCAGACTTCAAAATGCAGTTATGATTGGTAAAGAAATGATGATGTCTATGATATGTATGTAGAATAATATGATCAGTAGGAGACAACGTGATAACTTTATTGAATTTATCGATTAGAAATAAGGAATTCCTGATACTTGAGCACAACTTAGTTTGGATTAGAGACCTCAACCAAATACATTTTCAAGACTTAGCTAAATCATATTAGACCAGTTGAGGATATATTAGCAATCTAAATGACTAGATGATGCTCTGAGCTGAAAGTGAAAAAAAAAGTTAAATAAATAGGGTAGTTTGCAAGCGGCCTTTGTTACTCGAGCACCACTCCTTAAGGGAAGTTAAAGCTTGATGCCCTAAGGTTGTGTAGGTCTGTGAGTCATCGGAGTGGGACTTGCTACATGGGTAGTTAAAGTTGACGTGTGAAAGCAAACACAAAATACCCTAAAAAATCAATCTAAAAATACATAGCCCAGTGTATTCTTATATTGAAATGCTTAATTGAAAATTCTTGTCACCAAAGCTCAGAACTCAGAAGGTTGTTTGTTGCTGGTGTGTCTAGCGACCGGTTGAATTATTATCTGGTAAGAGTCAAGATAAGAGTATATTGTGTTGACAATCTAGTCTGGACTAGTACACACACTACACATCAGGAATACCTTGTGACTGAGAGAAGAGTTCAATCTAGTTATTAAGCTGTTAACCCTGCTTGACTATGATAATCTACTAGAGACATTTGAGACCTTGTCATGGCAACTTAACCAATCAGACCTGTGTTGTGAATTATCTGACTCAGTGATAAATTTTGGAATAAAAACATTGCTAGAAATTTTAAGTGACTGCACCTATGATTTAAAATCAATGACTTCATGTAGACTTTGCTTGAGGATAAGCAAAAAGCTAAGTGTGGGGTTATATGATATGCACAAATCATATCACTTTTTAAGCATGTTTTAGGCACAATTTAGGGCGAAATTGGTGTTAAATCGTTCTCAATTGACTGTTAATAACTCAATTTTGCAGTTTTTGTGATTTTGGAAGTGTCAGGTGAAATATGCAAGAAAATGGAAAATTTCGGGGGAAAAACGTAATTTTCAGAAGTTCAAAAGTCGGGATTGGCGTCCAGAACCCAGGACGACCGTCCTGACCTGGTCAATAGGCTGGGACGGACGTCCCAGATCCAGGACAGGAGTCCTGAACGGTTGGTCAAAGTCCCACATCGATTTTTGCAGAAACATTCACCCAGTTCCCCTGCTATAAATACCCCAGGCCTTCCTCAGTTGAAATCATTCCTCTCCACTCGATATGAGTCATTTAGTGACTTCAAGTATACAATTTTCTATAGTATACAAGTCACTTAGTGATTTTAGGTTTTTAGTTTAGGTATATTTATAGTTTTCGAGAGTGTCTTGTGTTCTTCAGTTCTGAGAGTCTGTCTCAGATCTTAGAATACGACTAGATAGGTTCGTTTTTTGTATTCATAGAATACCCGAGATTTCGTTAGGAGATCTTAAGAGAGCACTAGGCATTTGAAGAGTCAGTCAACAAGGCTGTGCTTAAGCTAGGTATTAAGGTAAAGCATAGCTACTAGGTTGAGGAAGCGTCCTCCGAAGGTTCTGTCAAGCAGAGTCGGGTCGAGCAGTGCAACATATACAAGCAGTTGCTCCATCAGCAGACTACGTAAAGGGTGAATACTTTATGGCATAGGTCCCCTTGTCCCTCTCTTTATATGTCTGTATTGTGTTCGTCCAAATACTTATTATGAATATTAAACTATGCTTTTTTGAATATGTGTTTTGCATGTTGAAGTCATTTATATTTTTCCGAAAAGGTCGCCAGCTTAACTATCATTATGACTGCATGTCTACTTGCTCTTTTAAACTAGATGAATGGTTATAGACAACTCCTAACCACAGTCTAATCATAACCTGTTTAGTTTATCAGGCCTTAATTTAGGACTTCCCATTGGAAGCATTAAGGTCTGCCATATTAGATGAAATAACCTATAGATCACCATGTTTGTTAAAGTAGGCTGAGTTTGTGTGTTTATGCCGGCGTTAAGGCGAGCGGCATGATCTCCTGAGTGATACAGGACTTTCATGGATGGCTTTAGCTCGAACCGTGAGTAGGGCCGTCAATGGCAATGGGGTGGTTTATTAGGTAACTCAGATGTGGTACACAAGTAGAATCAGTACATAATTGCAATCTAGACCAAGATATATCTAAAATACTCGAAGATAGGTCAATCAACATGTAGGAACAATATAACATAAGTCAAAACTCTATCCGTAAAATACTCTTTTAGGCTTAAATAGACTTGAACCTAGTGGAGAATGAATCAACTCCTCATCAAAAAATTTGATGAACGATTGCATAACTGGATCATAAGATAAGAGTTAGGGTAGAAGGATAGTTATTACTAAGCCGTTACCACTTCCCTGGGAGTACGTTAAATTGATTAAATTAAAATCATAGATACTTTCCAACAGACTAGCTACACGATAGGTACTCTGCCTTAGGTTCTGATTGATTAAGTGACAACATAGAGACTAAATGTGACAATTAGTCATTTTAAGTCCTTAAACTATTCATAATCGATATAGGGTAAATAACACCTATTTTAGCATATCAGTCGGAAACGCATCACTAAGAAACAATCTCAAGCTCTTGATAGATCCAAAGCAAATCAAGGGGTCAAACAAAGTATCATTGCCAATCAAACTAGGGGTAACATTCCCTCAGAAGATGAAGAGTCAACTTGAACTATTGGTGATGCTTTAAATTAAATTATGAAAATTCTATTGGATGCACGAGGTTAAACTGCGTTGTTGCTCTTTGATATGAGTATAAACTATCTCCATGGTATGGATGAAAAATCCTCATTAACGCACAAGGTTAAATTGCATTATTCCTCTAAGACACACAAGGTTAAACTATATTGTTCCTCCAAGACACACGAGGTTAAACTGCATTGCTACTCTTTGATACGAGTATAAACTATCTCCATGGCATGCATGCAAAATTCTCCTAGACGCACGAGGTTAAATTACACGCTACTCCGTGACATGAGTGTAAACTGTCTACAATTGAAGCGAAGACTCTTGGACACGAGTGTAAACTGTCTATAATGTTGAAAGAAGGCTCCTTGACATGAGTGTAAACTGTCTGCAATATTGAAAGAAGGCTCCATGACACGAGTGTAAATTGTCTTCAATACTGAAAGAATGCTCCTTGACACGAGTGTAAACTGTCTGCAATGCTGAAATGAAGGTTCCTTTGATGCACGAGTTTAAACTACAACTTTGAACTACATTTGACTTGATTCATTCGTAGGATATGTTGGCAACTTAGATAAATTTTAAGTTCAGTCATAACAAAAAAAATTAGGAAAAAGGCTACGGGAATTTTAAAAAAAAGGAAGCTATGGGAATTTTAAAAAAAAAGGAAGCTACGGAATGTTTTTTAAAAAAGAAGCTACAAGAGTTTAAAAAAGGATAAACTATCTCAGGTGCAATTGTTAGATATCAAAATCCAACTTTTGGACCTCAAAATGTTTTTGCACTTATAGTGCCATTCAAGTTTCAAAAAGTCTTATTGGATGCACTTCTGTTAAGTCAAACCGTTATGGCTTCAATTTTACCCTTAGTCAACCTTTTTTTCAATGTGGCACTGTTCCGGAGTATTTTTGTCTAAACTGCCCAAAATAAAATACAATTTTTTACAAAAATTTATTCCCGATACAAAGTCATTAGCTTCGAGAACAAATTTTAAAGGGGAAATTGGTAGGCATTTGAATTTAATTATATATTTAAAATATATAATTAAATGTTATTTAAATATATAAATATTTATATATTAAGATATTGAGAGATTTACGTCTCAAATGAGTGAGACATGACATTACAATAACCATATCATAATAGCCATTGATTGTCATCATCTTCATCTATAAATAGAGGGTCAAATTGCCTTGAGAAAAAGATGAACAGAGAAAGTTGAGATGTAGAAGCTCTCGAAAAAAATAGACTTCTAGAGAAGAAGCTCATACAGAAGCTAAGAGAATCATACCGAAACTCTATCAAAGTCCATTCTGAGATAATCAAAGGTCTCTGAAGAAAGTCTAGAAACGCTCAAAAGAAATTCATAGTTGTTCAATGGATCGAGATCAAGCCAAAAAAACCCCGAGCCCACGATGGATCGAATCAACAGATTAATAGAAATAAGACCATGTAAAAATTTTATTACACGTAACCTATTTTCTCTTTAATTTTTGATTTACAGGAAATAATACGAAAGGAAATTTGTTTACAATTATATTATTTTTAAATTTTATTCTAATAATAATATAATTTTTTTTACCTCTATTTTTTTTAATGTTAATTGAAATTCCTATGGGATTTTCTTCTCTAACATGCCTCCAACTTATGACATAAGAATCATAAGTGAGGGTACTTACTATCAGAGAAACTATCTCTACTTCTTGACAAAATAATTATATCATCAAAATTAATTTTCTAATTAATATATTTATTCTTTTTTTCAAAATTTATATATATATTTGTAAACAAATTTCCTACTATACTACTTTTTTCAAAAAAAAAAAAAGAAAAAAGAAAGAAATATTTTGTCTTAATTATGTTTCTAGCAATATATATATATAAAATAATTTTTTATTAAATAACTAAAAAAATTCACAATAATTTGGAATATTATATATATACATTTAACAAGAAAATAAGAGTTAAGAAGGTATTGCTCGGATGATAAGCACCCTCGCTTATTACTGAGGAGTCATGAGTTCGAGACATGATACAAACAAAAGTTGCAGAAATATAAGATATTTCAAAAATAAAATAAAATTAAGAGAATGATATTATATAATTTTAAAACATAAAAAAATCCTAACACAATAAATATATAAGATTCTCATTGATGTATTTATGGTCAGGAAATTAATTAAATAATAAACAATTTGTTAAACGTTTATTGTTAGCCTTTCAAACAAAAAGAAGCATAACTATTTGGACAATGTAAACTTCCAAAACTATTTTATACGTATAATTATAAAAGGTAAAATAATTAATCATAAACAAATTTGCTTTTTATTTTATTGGCCATTTATGTATTTAACATACCATTTTGCAGAGTATAATGAACAAAAAGAAGAGAAAAGACTTAGAAAATCAATTGCTAATAAGCCATGGCTGGGAATGATTCAAGTTCAGAAGAAACACCAAAATTGCGAATATTCAAGCACATAATTAGTACAAGAGAAATCGCATCTACTTCTTCTTCTATACAAACCTTTGTTTGAAATGAAGAAATTCTCAAAATTTATTCGAATCAATTGTCCTCAACGCCCTCTGCCGCCACAACTCGTATTGGCAACAATGCAAATATATTTACCAAAATTCTTCTTTGTTTGCCTCCAAAGTCCCTCCTCCGATTCCAATGCGTTGCCAAGCAATGGCACTTGGTAATTTTAGATTCTAATTTTCGGCCTTCACTGTAGGAGTTTTTACACCTGCTGCTTGTCACTTGAATTTGATGCCCTGTTATTTTTGTTTGAATTGAGAAATTCTGAAGTTAAATTTATTTCTTTTAGTGAGCAAAACGTAAAGACAATGGATTTTATTACAACAACCCGATTGAGCAGTCATTTTTCGGGGGAAATCTTGGGATTGCATTCTAGCAATGGGTTGTTCTGCATTTATTTTCGTTTGAATGGTGATGACGAGTTTATTGTGTGTAACCCGACTACTAATAGCTATAGGCATATTCCAAAATGCATAATTATTGAAGAAAGCTTTGTATTTCCATCATGTACATATATTTGTTTTGATCCTCTAAAATTTGATCATTACAATCTTGTTTTCATATGCGTGGATGATGAAGAAGATGAATACTATTTTTTTTCTATTCTTCTGAAACAGGAATTTAGAAAAAGACTGAATTCGTATTGGAGATCTCCGTGTCTGAATGTGATTACAGTCAAGATGGTATATTTTAGAATGACAATCTTTATTGGCTCTATGATTGGGGATCTGTTTTGTGCTTTGATTTGAATATGGAATCATTTAACTTGTATGTGCCTACCTCTAAATCGGAGACGATTGATAATAGTGAATATTGTTTGTGTGCTATTGGGACAAAATCTTTTGAACAAATGATATTCAATGTTTACTTGATGGAGAAAGACTATTCTGAATGGTGTTTAAAGCTATCTATTAATCTTAATCCATTAACTATCTCTTATCCTTCAATGATTAGTAAAGACAGAGTATCACGGTTCCATTTCACTCATGTTATTTGCTGCAACAATGAAAATAAATTAAAGCTTATGATATCAATGACCGAAAAATTCATTCTTTACGATGTTAGTGATAAGAATGTCAGTGAACTTGTTGATGCAGAGATAACAAGTCCATTTCATGATCACATAGATGTATATGATTGGTATGAAAAAATTAAATTTAATGCAACTTTTGGGCGTGTTTAGCCTTAATTGACCATAAAATAAAAATTTATGCATCATTACTATT
Organism: Asclepias syriaca; assembly: GCA_027405835.1. Classification (NCBI taxonomy): domain Eukaryota; kingdom Viridiplantae; phylum Streptophyta; class Magnoliopsida; order Gentianales; family Apocynaceae; genus Asclepias; species Asclepias syriaca. Next base: position 14,028,892 of record CM049933.1, read on the forward strand.
ATTTTTATATGTACTAGTGACTTTTGATTTTACTTTGTTATCTTTTTATTTTGATTTATATTGTTTTATTTTTTTAATGAAAAGTTCATTAAGAGAAAAAAAATTAAAATTTTAATTATTATGTTTTTATTTTCTTTTGTAGTCGATCTTTATGCTATTACTTATTTGATTATATAAAATTATTGAATTTTTCTTATAATTTTTATTTCTAAATGTTTGATATTATCACATAAATATTGTATAAACAAACCAACAACAATATAAAGTAAAAGAAAAATATATAGAATATTATTGAAATTATTTTGATAAGTATGTCTTCGCAAAAAGTAAAAAACAAAATCATTAATAACTGATATCATGATAATTAATCTCGAAATAAAATAAATATTTACTAATTTACATATTATTATATGAACATTCACTAAAATCATAAAACAACCATACAACATTTGCAAGTAATTTATAATTTAATTAAAATTAATATATACATATATTATATCTATATATTATATCGATGCTTTTGGTAGAGATAGTAGTTGTACTTGTTGAGTCCTCCGTGATCACGAGACCTTTTCGCTGTCACCAGAAGTTTGGGTATGTTTAGATTGGTAAAACTTTATTTTATTTTATTTTAAAAAATGTATGCATATATATTAACTCAATTTGTAGCACTTGAGAAATTATGAGTTAATAATATTATATAATAATAAAGATAATAAAATAACAAGATTAAAACTAGCAAAATAAAAAAAGTATAACTCGTATATCACTTGATGTTCTTCCAAAACATACAAGCTACCCCATATTTATAGGCATAAATATGTGTAGCCTACATATAATATACATACAAATATAAATGTATACATATGTTACAAACTTATTTTCATGGAGGTTATATGGAGGTAGTAGAAGTTATATGAAGGTAGTGAAAGTAGTGGGATATTATAATAAATTATGAATATAAAAAATAATATGATTTATAAAACTTTTATTTTTGGATGTCCATTGTACAAGAAATATGTCTTATTAAAACCTTACTAGAGAAAAATCTAATGGAAAAAAAAACTCTAGTGAAGGAAAAAGAGTACATCGTTCATGTACACTCTCCCTGATCATTACATAATATCTTTGTACTGTTGCATTCCAATATTATGGACCAGTATTTCAAATGTTGAAGTTGGTTATGATTTTGTGAACAAGTCTGCCAAATTATCACAATATCACCATTTTTCTAAAGATCATGTGAACTAAAACTTGCTAACAGATTAATAGCAAAAGTTATATCAGGTCTTATATAATTAGCAAGATATATTAGTGCACCTATTGCACTAAGATATGGTACTTATGGACCAAGAACTTCATCATTATCCTCACGAGGTCGAAAAATATCCTTTCTTCACATCAAATGATCAAAGAACCATTGGGGTACTCAATGGATGTGCTTTGTCCGTTGTAGAATCTCTTAAGGTCAATTCATCCATGTACTCAATGGATTCTAATAATATTTAAATCATCAACATATACAAATTATTATAGCAAACCCAGAATTTTTTTTCTTAATAAATACACATGGACAAATCTGGTTATTTTGATAATATTCTTTCAATAAATATTCACTAAGACGATTGTACCATATTCATCCAAAATGTTTTAAACCATATAAAGATTTTTTAATTTTTATTGAATATAATTATTGAGAATCTGATTTATACGCTTCAGACATTTTAAATCCTTCAAGGATTTTTATATAGATATCACTATCAAGTGAGTCATATAAATAGACTGTAACTACATACCATAAGATGCATATCAAGTTTCTCATTAGCTGTCACACTAAGGAGATAATGAAAAATAATTGCATCTACCACTAGAGAATAAGTAACCTCATAGTCAATTCCCGGTCTTTGGAAAAAACTTTGTGCAACAAGACATGCTTTATATCTCACAATTTCATTTTTCTCATTTTTTTTTCGTACAAATACTTATTTGTACCCTACAGGTATGACATCTTCAAGTGTTCAGGCTATGGGTCTAAAACTTTCACGTTTTGTAAGTGAGTTTAACTCTTCTTGAATTGCATCTTTCCATTTCAGCCAATCACTTCTATGTCGACATTCATCAACGGATGTAGGCTCATTATAATCATTTTCATTTATAATAGTTGATGCTACATTATGTACAAAACATTATCTATAGTTATTTCTTTTTTGTTCAATCGTTTCCCCGTTGAGATATAATTTATTGAGGTATCATTATTATCATTTTTTCGATATTTTCAATATTTTTAGGTACCTAAACTTCTTATGGAGTTATTTCATTTATTATGTCTCTTGACTCTTGATATGCATAAATCATATCACATTTTTAGCATGTTTTTAGGCATAATTTAGGGTGAAATTGATAGGAAATCGGTCTTACTTGATTGTTATTAACTCAATTTCGCAGTTTTTGTGATTTTCGAAGTGTCAGGTGAAAAGTAGAAGAAAATGGCAAATTTCGGGGCAAAAACGCAAATTTTCAGAAGTTCAGACGTCGGGGTGGGCGTCCCGAATCAGGATGGGCGTCTTGACCTGGTCAACAAGCCGGGACGGGCGTCCCGGATGCCTGGTCAAAGTCCCACATCAAAATTCTTGGAAAAATTCACTCCAGAAAGCTGCTATAAATACCCCAGGCCTTCCTCAATTGAAATCATTCCTCTCCACTCGATCTGAGTCATTAAGTGACTTCAAATGTACATTTTTCTCGAGTACATAAGTCACTTAGAGACTCGGGTTCAGTAGAAGTTTATTTTTCTTAGATAGTGTCTCGTTTTCTTTGTTTCTGAGAATTAGTCTCAGATCCTAGGATACGATAGATAGGTTCGTTTCTGGTATTCATAGAATACCCGGGATTTCGTTAGGAGATCCTAAGAGGGCTCTAGGCGTTCGAAGAGTCAGTCCACAGGGCTGGGCTTAAGCTGGGTATTAAGGTAAAGTCCAGCTACTAGGCTGAGGAAGCGTCCTCCGAAGGTTCTGTCGAGCAGAGTCGGGTCGAGTAGTACAACATATACAAGCATTTGCTCCATCGGTGAGACTAAGTAAAGGGTGAATTCTTTATGGCATCAGTCCCCCTGTCCCTCTCTTTATATGTTTGTATTGTGATCGTCCAAAAATTAATTATGTTTATTGGATTATGATTCTATGAGTATTTGTTATGCATATTGAAGTTCTTATAATTTTCCGGAAATGGCCACCTGCTTAATATTCATTATGTCTGCATGTCTAATGTAGTTTCTTTTAAACTAAATTTAGGGTTATAGACAATTCCTAACCACGGTCTATTCATAACCTGTTTAGTTTAACAGGCATCAATTAGCATTGGTGTCTGTCATATTAGATAAAATAACCTACAGAACACCCTGTTTGTTAGAGTAGTCTAAGTAGGCTGAGTTGTGTTTTTATGCCGGCGTTAGGGCGAGCGGCATGATCCCTTAAGTGACATAGGGCTTTCATGGATGCCTTTAGCTCGAACCGTGAGTAGGGCCGTCAATGGCGATGGGGCGGTTTATCAATTGACTCAGATGTGGTACACCTTTAGACTCAGTACATACTTGTAATCCAGGCCAAGACATGTCTAAAATACTCGAAGATAGGTCAATCAACATGTAGGAACAGTATAACATAGAGTCAGGACATTATCTGTAAAACACTTATAGGCTTAAATAGACTTAAACTTGGTGGAGAATGAATCACCCTCTCATCAAAGATATTGATGAACGATTGCATAACTGAATCATAAGATAAGAGTTAGGGTAAGAGGATAGTTACTACTAAGCCGTTACCACTTCCCTGGGAGTACGATATTAATAAATTAAAATCGTAGATACTTTCCAAGAACTAGCTACACGATAGGTACTCTGCCTTAGGTTCTGATTGATTAAGTGACAACAATTGAATGCTAAAGTGACAGTTAGTAAGACTCAGTCCTTAATTACTCATAATCGACATAGGTAAATAAAACCTATCTTTTAGCATACCAATCGGAACGCATCAACTCTTCTGGAGTATTAAGCCCGGGTTCATTATTGACATTTGCTCCCTTCTTTTTACAAGGATTTTTATCTTTTGAACTAATTGGTTTACCATGCTTCTGGCATTCTATAGACTGATTTGCTATTTTATTCACAAATTTCCCTTCTGGAACATCAATCTGTATAGGAGCATTTTTAGCCGGTATATGTGACATAGTCACTCTCTTTAGGTCGGTAAATATATCTGGTAGTTGATTTTCTATACTTTGGAAATGTATTATCTTTTGAACTTCAAATTTACACTAATTTGTACGAGTATCAAGATGTTGCAAAGTATTCATGTAATATTTTTACCAAGCTGTTTTTCTCCTTCTCCCTCTAATATCGGAAACATTGATTCATTAAAATGACAATCGAAAAATCTTGTTGTAAAAAGATCTCCTGTCATAGGTTCAAGATATCTTATAATAGAAGGAGAATCGAAACCAACATATATCCCAAATCTTCTTTGATGATCCATTTTTGTGCGTTGTAGTGGAGCAATAGTAACATATACCATAGAAGTAAGTCATGGGACGGGTATGTAAGATTGAGATCAAACAATTAAATTTACTACAACTTTAGCGTCAATTTAATTTTAAATTTGCTTATAGCACATTGAAGTAATTTCGAATTTGTCAAAAAATATATATTCTAAATTTGAAAGCAAAATGATCATTTTTTTTTTGGCTTTCACTCCTATATCAATTTGTATTATTATTAATTTATAATTGTAACTTTTGATTTACATTTTTTTTTACTTTGATCCTTTTATTTTTATTTTTTATTTTTTACTTTTTAATAAAAAAAATTAATAAAAAAATTAATAAAAAAAAACTTAATTATTTTGTAATTATTATAAAATGTCTATAATAATAATAAAACAATACTAAAGAAATAGAAATCAAAACAGTGTAAATTTGTGTATATATTTTTCTTGTAACAAAATATACAAAACTACCACATATTTATAGGTATACATATGTGTAACCTACATACCCATATACATACTAATATAAATGTATGCATATGTTACAAATATAACTTTATGGAGGTTACATGGAAGTTATATGGAGGTAGTGAAAGTTATATGGAGGTAGTGGAAGTTATATGAAGGTGGTGAAAGTTATATGGAGATAGTGGAAGTAGTGGGAGTTATGGACATACAAAATATGATTTATGAAACTCCCCTTTTTGGATATCCATTGTACAAGAAATATGCCTCATTAAAATCTTACTAGAGAAAAACCCAGTGGAATAAAAAACCTTAGTGAAGAAAAAAAAGTACATAGTTCTTTGTACACTCCCTGATGCGATTCCGGTTGACGTACTAAATAGGTGTTATTTTACCCTATGTCGATTATGATTAATTAAGGACTGTGATTGACTAATTGTCACGTTTAGTCTTATGGTGTCACTTAATCATCCAGAATTTAAGGCAGAGTACCTATCGTGTAGCTAGTCTATTGGAAAGTATCTACGATTTTACTAAGTTAATTATCGTACTCCCAGGGAAGTGGCAACGGCTTAGTAGTAACTAGCCTCTTATCCTAACTCTTATCTTATGATCTAGTTATGCAATCTTCATCAAATACTTTGATGAGAGGGTGATCCATTCTCCACTAGGTTCAAGTCTAATTAATCCTAAAAGTGTTTTAAAGATGAGTTCTGATTCTATGCTATACTGTTCCTATATGTTGATTGACATGTCTTCGAGTATTTTAGATGCATCTTAGCATGGAATGCAACTATGTTCTGTGTCTAAAGGTGTACCACATCTGAGGTCTCTACACTACCGCCCCATCGTTAAGGTAAACGGCCCTACTCACGGCCCGGACTAAAGTCAGCAATGAACGGTACCCTATGTCACTTCGGGGTCATGCTGCTCGTCGCAAAACCGCCGGCATAACTCTCTACTCAGCCTACCTAGACTACTCTAACAAGCCAGGTGTTCAGCATGTTATTTTATCTAGTATGGCAGACACCAATACTAATTGATGCCTGTTAAACTAAACAGGTTATGAATAGACCGTGGTTAGGAATTGTCTATAACCCTAGTTTTTAGTTTAAAAGAGACTTACATTAGACATGCAGACATAATGATTATTTAGCAGGTGGCTATTTCCGGAAAAACATAATAACTTCAACATACAAAACAACTATTCATAAAATCATAATCTGATATTCATAATTGATGTTTAGGACAAAGCAATAAAACATATAAGAGAGGGGTATGGGGACTGATGCCATAAAGAAATCACCCTTTACTTAGTCTCGCCTACAGAGCGTACTGCTGTATACGTCGTATTGCCTGCCCTGACTCTGCTCGCCAGAACCTTCGGAGGACGCTTCCTCAGCCTAGTAGCTAGACTTTACCTTACATCCTGGGCTTAAGCCTAGCCCTGTGGACTGACTCTTCGAACGCCTAGAGCTCTCTTAGGATCTCCTAACGAAATCCCGGGTATTCTATGAATACCGGAAACGAACCTATCTATAGAAACCTAAGATCTGAGACTATTTCTCAGAAACTAAAACAAATACTAATAAGAAAGAAAACTGAGATCCGAGTCTCTGAGTGAGTTGTGTACTGGAAAACTGTACACTAGAAACCACTTAATGACTGAGATCGAGTGGAGAGGGATGAATTCAACTGCTGGAGGCCTGGGGTATTTATAGCAGCTTCCCGGAGTGAAAAATTCTGAAAAATTCGATGTGGGACAGCTTCTGGCGGCTCGGGACGCCCGTCCTGATTTGTTGACCAGGTTCGGGACGCCCGTCCCAGTTCAGGACGCCCGTCCTGGCGGTTTGACCTGGTCGGGACGCCCGTCCCGGACCTTTGACCGGGTCAACATTTCCAAAAATTGCGTTTTTGCCCCAGAATTTGCTGTTTTCGTCTACTTTTCACCTGACACTTCCAAAATCATAAAAACCATGAAATCAAGTAAATAGTAAACAATTATTGTCAATTTACTCTCAATTTCACATTAAAACATATATAAAAACATGCTAAAAATGTGATACGATTTTCGCGTATCAGATAACCCCACACTTAGCTTTTTGCTTCTCCTCAAGCAAAGTCTACATGGAGTTAGTGATTTTAAACCGTAGTGCAGTCACTTAAATTCCTAATCATGTTTTTATTCCAAAAATTCTTCAGACAATTCTTAACACATGTCTGATTGGTTAGGTTGCTATGACAAGGTCTCACATGTCTCTAGTAGTTTGTTATGATCAGGCAAAAAATAAATCAACAACTAGGTTGGACTTTTTCTTAGTCACAGGGTCTTCCTGATGTGTAGTGTGTGTACTAGTCTAGACCAGATAGTCAACACAATGAACTCTTATCTTAACTGCTACCAGATAATACTTCGACCTATCGCTAGACATACTGACAACAGATAACTTTCTGAGTTCTGAGCTTTGGTGATCAGATTTTTAATGTTTTAGCACTTAGTTATTTTCTTTATAGATTCAGGGTATTTCGAGTTTGCTTAGAACACGTCAACTTCAACTACCCATGTAGCGAGTCCCACTCCGATGACTCCCAGATCTACACGACCTTAGGGCATCAGGCTTTAAGTTCCCCGAAGGAGTGGTGCTCGAGTAGCGAAGGCCGCTGGCAAACTACCCTACTGTAATTAACTTCCTTAAGTTCTTTTCACTTTTAGCTCAGAGTCTCATCTAGTCATTCTAACTGCCAATATATCCACAACTGGTCTAATTTTATCTAGTAAGTCTCGAATAGGCAATTGGTTGAGGTCTCTAATCCAGACAAGGTTGTGCTCAGTTATCAGGAATTCCCTATTCCTAATCAATTAGTCCAAGATAGCTATCGACTATCTCCTACTAACCATAACATACTACCTACATATCATAGACATAAGCAATTTGTTTAACCAAGCATAGTGCATTTAGAAGTCTGAAAGACGGAAAAATTTTGAAAAATTTTTGGAAGCGTGTGAAAATACAGGGAAAACAAGCAAAAGCATGCGAAAATTTTTTCAAACTGCTTCAAACTGCTACAGTGCACCGTGCACTGCTACCCCACACTTAAGTTTGGCACTGTCCTCAGTGTTCATGCATAGCTAGCTACCCCACACTTATTTGAAAACAAGAAATAAAACAGAAAAGATTCTTACCCCACACTTATTCGACTAACTAAGGGTAAGAGAGAAAATCAGGCAACAAAACAGGAAGGATAGCAAATCAAAACACAAAACAAATAAAATAAAAGGAATATGAGGATTAGAAAAACTCCCTTCATGTCGCGAACAGAAGGGTCTTCTCTGATCTGTCAATTGGCTCTTCACCTTAGCCATGTGCTATTGCTGAGGTGTTCTTGACTCTGCAAGCTCTAGATATTGGAACGGATGACGCCAACTCCGATCCTTCATTGTCAAGCTCGAGGTAGTGGCATATCCATTTGATGAATGACTCAAGCCCAAAGGACTGTTTCCTCGAATCATCTGCAAAGTTTCTCGTAATCGTAGCAACGTGTCCAGAAGGAACATGTCTAGGAATGAGACTTCTTTGGATTGGTGTGCCTACCTGCCAATGTTAGTAAAGGTATTGCATGCAAGTCTCGAATGGAAGAAAAGATACCTGAAGTTTTGGCGAAGCTGTGGTGGTAGGGGGCTCCAGTTGTGTAGATCTGGGCCCAAGTATTTGAGACTTCCTCGAGGAAGTTTCTCACAACTGATTGGTATGCAGGGAATGCAAGCTCCTCCATTGCTATGCTCCCGACACAATGCCAAATTCCTCTATATCTACCGACCGTTTGTTACCTCTTGGTAGATCACTTGCTTGCACTGATCTGGCTCTAATTGTTGCCAATATCTCATCTATTGATTCTGCGAGTGTGGGTTTTGCTGTGGTGGTGTCTTCTGAAAGTTTCTAGCTTCCGAATTACTCCTCAGCTAAATCCCGTACGATTCCTCTAGTTGGGATTGTATGCGTTTCCCATTGGAGCAGCATTCTGCAGTAACCTACTCCTACCTCTTTTGGAATGGTCAGTCATTCCCATAGCAATCCCTGCTAAAGTGTGGTACTTAGCAAACTTCACAGATTTGATACACAGGCTGAACATTTCTTCCTAAAACATTGGCACTCTGAATCTGGAAAACAACTAGAATCTGCACATGACTTTAACATCATTAGTAGGTAATGCCTGTGGTTCAGGCCATTTTTGAAAAGTGTTCCACAACTACTATGATGTAATTACTTTCATAAGAAACCTATTGTTTTTAGACAAGACCAGATAAGATCGGAATTTTATCACATATGAACTTTCTTATCATGTTTCTGTCCTAAAACAATTCTTACTACATAATTACATCACATATTCATTCAAAAAGCATATTTCAATCAGGTGATGCCATAATGGGTGCAGTAATTCCTTTCAGTTTAAACAATCTCATGCATTTATCATCAAACAAAAGGAACATCCTTTCTCATTAGAATACTCAGAGGTCTGTCTATTAAAGAAATTTTATTTCATGATTCTGTCTAATAGACTAAGCATGACCTAAGAAAACTCCACAATGAGATTTCTTCCAGATTAAAACCTTAGCCAAAAATTGACAACTCAGAAAAATATTCTATCCTCATTTCCATTTTTATTTTTTCGAAAAAGAGCAACAAATGTACAACTAAGAAAACAACTAAGAAAGAACAAGAGATAGGGAAAAGAACAACTTACCATTCAGCAAGAAAAATACATTCTTTTTGGATTTTAAATTTTTAACGTTTTTTTTTCTTTTTATATTTCGAAAGCAATTAAATTTCCTCAATACGGTTTTAGAATAATTTTCTAAAATTTGATTATCCTAAGTGTCTTAATTCTAGATAACATCTAAAATTAATTAGTTATGATAGTCCTATATTTCGGAAACTGATTGTCTAACTAGCATAAAACAAGTGTTAGGTCTAAGGTCTAGGTTACTACCGCTACCTATCATAAGTATCTAGATTTTGATCAGGAATCCTAAATTCATTATGATATTTCCCCGACAACGGCGCCAAAAATCTGATGCGATTCCGGTTGACGTACTAAATAGGTGTTATTTTACCCTATGTCGATTATGATTAATTAAGGACTGTGATTGACTAATTGTCACGTTTAGTCTTATGGTGTCACTTAATCAGCCAGAATCTAAGGCAGAGTACCTATCGTGTAGCTAGTCTATTGAAAAGTATCTACGATTTTACTAAGTTAATTATCGTACTCCCAGGGAAGTGGCAACGGCTTAGTAGTAACTAGCCTCTTATCCTAACTCTTATCTTATGATCCAGTTATGCAATCTTCATCAAATACTTTGATGAGAGGGTGATCCATTCTCTACTAGGTTCAAGTCTAATTAATCCTAAAAGTGTTTTAAAGATGAGTTCTGATTCTATGTTATACTGTTCCTATATGTTGATTGACCTGTCTTCGAGTATTTTAGATGCATCTTAGCTTGGAATGCAACTATGTTCTGTGTCTAAAGGTGTACCACATCTGAGGTCTCTACACTACCGCCCCATCGTTAAGGTAAACGGCCCTACTCACGGCCCGGACTAAAGTCAGCAATGAACGGTACCCTATGTCACTTCGGGGTCATGCTGCTCGTCGCAAAACCGCCGGCATAACTCTCTACTCAGCCTACCTAGACTACTCTAACAAGCCAGATGTTCAGCATGTTATTTTATCTAGTATGGCAGACACCAATACTAATTGATGCCTATTAAACTAAACAGGTTATGAATAGACCGTGGTTAGGAATTGTCTATAACCCTAGTTTTTAGTTTAAAAGAGACTTACATTAGACATGCAGACATAATGATTATTTAGCAGGTGGCTATTTCCGGAAAAACATAATAACTTCAACATACAAAACAACTATTCATAAAATCATAATCTGATATTCATAATTGATGTTTAGGACAAAGCAATAAAACATATAAGAGAGGGGTATGGGGACTGATGCCATAAAGAAATCACCCTTTACTTAGTCTCGCCTACAGAGCGTACTGCTGTATACGTCGTATTGCCTGCCCTGACTCTGCTCGCCAGAACCTTCGGAGGACGCTTCCTCAGCCTAGTAGCTAGACTTTACCTTACATACTGGGCTTAAGCCTAGCCCTGTGGACTGACTCTTCGAACGCCTAGAGCTCTCTTAGGATCTCCTAACGAAATCCCGGGTATTCTATGAATACCGGAAACGAACCTATCTATAGAAACCTAAGATCTGAGACTATTTCTCAGAAACTAAAACAAACACTAATAAGAAAGAAAACTGAGATCCGAGTCTCTGAGTGAGTTGTGTATTGGAAAACTGTACACTGGAAACCACTTAATGACTCAGATCGAGTGGAGAGGGATGAATTCAACTGCTGGAGGCCTGGGGTATTTATAGCAGCTTCCCAGAGTGAAAAATTCTGAAAAATTCGATGTGGGACAGCTTCTGGCGGCTCGGGACGCCCGTCCCGGTTCGGGACGCCCGTCCTGATTTGTTGACCAGGTTCGGGACGCCCGTCCCGGTTCAGGACGCCCGTCCTGGCGGTTTGACCGGGTCGGGACGCCCGTCCCGGGTTCGGGACGCCCGTCCCGGACCTTTGACCGGGTCAACATTTCCAAAAATTGCGTTTTTGCCCCAGAATTTGCTATTTTCTTCTACTTTTCACCTGACACTTCCAAAATCATAAAAACCGTGAAATCAAATAAATAGTAAACAATTAATGTCAATTTACTCTCAATTTCACATTAAAACATATATAAAAACATGCTAAAAATGTGATACGATTTTCGCGTATCACTCCCCCTGATCATTACATAATATTTTTGTATCATCGCATTCTAATATTATGGACCAGTCTTTCAAATGTTGAAGTTGGTAATGCTTTTGTGAACAAGTCTGCCACATTATCTCTTGAACGGATCTATTGTACATCAATGTCACCATTTTTCTGAAGATCATGTGTAAAGAAATATTTTGGTGAAATATGCTTTGTGCGATCTTGTTTGATATATCTTTCCTATAATTGAGCTATACATGTTGTGTTATCTTCATAAATTATTGTTGAAAGTTTTTTGCTTGAAGATAAATCACATGTCTCTCGAATATGTTGAGACATGGATTTTAACCAAACACATTCACGACTTGCTTCATGGATTGCTATAATTTCTGCAAGATTTGAAGAAGTAGCAGCTAATGTTTGCTTTATAGAATGTCATGAAACAACAGTTCCTCCACATGTAAAAATATAGTCTGTTTGAGATCTAGCTTTATATGGATTAGACAAGTAATCAACATCAGCATAACCAACAAGTTGTGGTTTAGAACTATGAGAATATAACAATCCCATAACAATTGTACCTCAAAGGTATCGAAAGACATGTTTAATTCCATTCCAATGTCTTCTAGTTGGACATGAACTAAACCTTGCTAACAGATTAATAGCAAAAGCTATATCAGGTCTTGTATTATTAGCAAGATACATTAGTGTACCTATTGCATTAAATATAATACTTCTGGACCAAGAACTTTTTCATTATCCTCACGAGGTCAAAAAATGTCATTTTTCACATCAAGTGATCGAACAACCATTGGGGTAGGCAATGGATGTGCGTTGTCCGTGTGGAATTTTTTAAGGACCTTTTCAGTATAATTTGATTGATGAACAAAAATTCTCATTTCATCTTTTAAATGCTCAATCTACAGGCCAAGACAAAACTTTATTTTTCCGAGATCTTTCATCTCAAATTCTTTCTTCAAAGAATCCATTGCTTTTAAAATGTCTTCACGGGTTCCAATGATATTTAAATCATCAACCTATTGACGACCCCTTAACGTTTACTAATTTTATTGCTAATCTTTTTAAGGGTTTCACATGTGCACGTATACACGTGTCGCAAGTAATAATAAGTACAAAGTACTTAGATATCGATCCCACAGGGATTTGGGCATAGCAGTAGGGTCTTAAATATGAAAACCAATTATGTGTCTAGCTTAATTCCAAACCAAATGATTGATAAAAGGGTGATTCTAATTCTAAGAAAAATGAAAGGACATCTATGTTAGAAGAGAGAATAAAAGTATAGATTCATCTCAAAAACAAAGGATAGATCAACTAATTGTAACCATACTGGATCATTAGGAAATCAAGAAAATCAGTAATGCAATTATTGACCAAAACTGGAATACAGCAATGCTGCAGCATTGTAATAGTTTGGAATAATATTCAAACAAACTACAGTGAGTAACTAAGTCATGGCAATTCAGAACCAAGAAACCTAGCAAACGTAAAAAACTTGATCAAGAGTTCAGTTTAAGGTTCAAATTAAGCCTGAATACATCCACTCAAAATAGCGCAAGGACCTATGACAACTATCAAGGAACTATCAATTACTACATAGAGTCTATATTCAACATTTAGAGAATATTTTGCATACAAATTTAGGTGATTCACTTGTTATATATAAATTGGATATCCAGAATAGGTTCTTTATTTAGTTTTTGATGACATTGATTGAAGATATTACACTAGGAGTTTACAAGAGAAATTAGATGAAGAGTTGAAGACTCGAGAAGACACCACATACATTCCCTTGGAGACCTCTGATAGAAAGAGTTTAAATTCTTACTCGAATCACGGTTTAATCACTCCCTTCTCTTTTCTCTCATTGCCAACAATGGTGATACCGTCGAACAATATTGAAGTGTGAGTGATCTTCCTCAACTTTTATCTGTAATCTTTCCTCTTAAAATCTCTTATCTATTCTATAATAACATCAATGTAAAAACTATATACAAACGAAATGACTGAATGTAAATGTTCTAAACAACTCAAGTAGCACTTAACAAGAAAACAAATCAGTTATCTAAACACTTGAACCGAACTGCACTAACTCAGTTAATAGCTACCTCGTTAACCTCTAACTCAAACCCCCCTCAAGACAATTCACACAATTATATATAATTGCATAATGATGTTCGAGAGTAGATATAATCTTGGGGATATTTTTGTATAGATGTTTTGATCTTCAAATATATCTCCTTTTGTGAATCTTTTCTTCTGAAATGTATCTCCTTTAGTTCTTTGTATTTCTTCTAATCTTCTTGATATTTCCACTTTCTTGATATTTCTTTTAAAAAATATCTAACCGAATTAGGTAGGTAGTTATAATTCAGTTAAATATCTTCTTCAAGCATAATATCTAGTTAAATAATTTCCAGCTCTTGAATTAATTACCGAAGTATCTTCATCACTTGACTTCTTTTTATATCTTGAATATATCTCCAATTTAAGCTTCAAATGTATAATGACCAAACTGCCCCTGGACAACTTTAACCAAAATATCACCGAGTACTTCAGTTTTAGCAACTTCCAATAATCACCTTAAAAAATCTTTTTAAAATATCTACACATGGTCAGCACTTTTATAGCCAAGTTGACATTATACTAAAAATCATTCAAATATAAGCATTTTAAAGTAAATATTGCAAAATGTGAAATAAACTGAACAAAGATAACATTTTCAGTAAAATCATGAATTCACATAGTATTTCAACAATTATTGTATCAATTAAAGCACAAATACAGATGGAAATATACGTAGATAACACTACTTTTGTAGAGTTATCACACCCCTAAACTTAGATCATTGCTAGTCCTGAGAAATGGAAAGAAAATTTTTGAAAAACTTCAAGGGAAAATTTTGCAAGAAAAATAGATTGTACCAAATTATTCAATCAAGAGATGTCAAGTGGGGGCTTTATGTCCTCATTCAGAAGAAGTGACAGGATGCTCCAGCATACTTGTATTCAAAATTCCTCAAACTTTCAAGACATCAACCAAAATCAAGCAAAAATAAGCTGTCCCGGTGTGTGTGCATTAGTCTTTGTTAAAGCATTCCTTATTCACTAGTCAACAAAGTGGCAATCACAGAATTCTTTTTGTACCAAGGTCAACTCACTAACCCCTCTCTACTAATGTAGAAAGTCTCAAAATCAAGATCAATAAGTCCTATTTTCGGTTGTAATGTAGGCTAGGTTGAAGGTATGTAAATATGGATAACAGTAGGCTCAACCTTAATCCTAGTTGCCATGAATATATTCCAAGAATCATAGCATGTATCCTTTCTCTGCCCTCTTTCAATTATTTAAGAGATTTCATCAAATCAGTACAAGAGATTTATTGAAATCATAGCATCAAATCAGTTCAAGAGATTTATTCACTTCATACTTGTGTACTGAATTCAAATTTCATGCTTAAATACCAAATAAGTTCTACTCATGCATCTAATATTTCATAGTACAAGAATTTTGCTGAAATACTTCTCTTTCTTCTCTTTCTTTTTCACTTTTTGTTTTCACTGTCTTTCTTTTTCACAAGAGGATTTTCATCATCCAATATATATATATATATATCCTCATTTTCAGAATTTCATTTTCTTTTTCTTTCTTTTTCTCCTGAAATGATCTTTTGATCTTTTCTTGCTTTTGCCTTTTGCATATGTATTTTGTTTTTCTCTCTCTCTTTTTTAATACATCATAAATATGTAATTATCAATAGTAACCATAACAATATGAGAAAGTTATGTCATACCCTCTGGTCTAGTATACTTATCAATGCTACAGCTTTCATCCAATATTGCTTCTGCTCCACAATTCAGTTCATATCACCATACTCATCTTT
The DNA here is from genome assembly GCA_027405835.1 of Asclepias syriaca. Classification (NCBI taxonomy): domain Eukaryota; kingdom Viridiplantae; phylum Streptophyta; class Magnoliopsida; order Gentianales; family Apocynaceae; genus Asclepias; species Asclepias syriaca. The sequence continues at coordinate 14,044,616 of CM049933.1, forward strand.
TTAAACACATTCAAGAACAACTATTCTTAAGTAAGGTGAATCAAAGAAATGGATATACAAACAAATATAGGAAAAGTAGGCTACATATTGTATAGGTACCAAGAATAAGGTTTTAAACCTCAATAAGGTTGACTATGGAAATATATAAGAAAGGTAGGCTTGAAAAGCTCAATCGATCCAAAGAAGGTGCCTAAATCATATCCAGACTTCTAAACTCTCTAGGATTTCGCCTCAAGAAAATTAATAAATCAACCTCTAAGTTTAATTCTCATGTCACTGCTCAACTTTTTTTTTTGTAAACAAAGAACATCAAAAACAGGACTATGTTCTCGGGGCAGGAAATTCTCACCTAATTCCAATCACCAAGATCATCCAAGTACTAATTTCACACTTGCACACTTAGAGTCAAAGCATCAACATCTAATTTTCATCATCAAACACCCCTGAACTTATATCCTCAAAAAGAATAATCCAGAATTTTTGAAAAAAATTCACAAAAGCAATGATCAAAAATCATTTTCTCCCCCCCCCCCAACTTAAAATTGAGCAATGTCCCCATTGCTCGGAAACAAACAATCAAAGGAGGAAAAAGAAAAATCAAATAGAAAATGAAGAAACAGAAATCAAATCAGAACTAGTTCAAGCATAACAAATAGAACACACAAAAACAAAATAACAACTAACCAAACAAAAACAGAAAATAACAGAAATAAAAACGAGTTCAATAATTCGGAGTACATGACCAAATCAAATTTAAATGGCAGATTACGATAGAGTTCATTCCCCAGGGATGGTATGCATGTCATCCTCCTCATCGTCGTTGTTGACTTGTACGGATGCAGCAGCATCAGGATCATACGAGTTACAAATCTGGTCAGGAAATACTGGCCATGGTGCTCCAGCATTCTGCCTTTGTTTTGGCAAAGAGCGGTATTGTGCAGCATTCCAATCCTTCGAATAAGCCTAGTAAAGTTGTTGATGCGCATACATAGTCTACATCAGTTGATAGGATGTAGCGGCTTGGGATGATGTTCCAGCAAAATCAGCGGATGTTCTAGCATTGGACTGAAAGGCCAAGGGAAAATCTTGGTCCACAAGGTTGTCTCTTGTAGGCGGCACATGTGTTATCTTTTCTGGTGGCGGTGGTGGTATGATTCTACTCAGATCGTACGGTGTAATCATGCCTCCATTGTATAGCTCTGAGTCATCTAAACCTGTGTCGACGTCAGCTGCTCTACAAAGCATACAAATCAAAGTAGGAAAATATAACTCACCAGCTTTCTTGTTGGCACACGACCTTATCTCTCACTCAATTATCTTGCCAATATTAACCGACCTTCCTCCCATGATACAAGCAATTAGTATGATATGTTCTTGATTAATGGTAGAGGTGTGGGTAGTAGGCATGAGTGAGTGCCTAACAAAGTAAAACTAAAATTTTGCTTCCGGAAGCAAGTGCTCTCTTCTGCACGACAGGCTGCCAGTCTTAGTCCTGATCCATTTAGTGCCTGAAATAGTGACTTCTTGCAGTAGGTTGTCACTTATTTCATCAGTTAACTCCTTGAGTACTGCTGAATAATCATCATCTTCTTCATCTCGAAGGTTGAACAGAGAATTGATGGCCCGGGAGTTAAGTGGAACCAACTTACTCCTCACAAAGAACTTGGGCAAAGATTAGAGTAGAATTATTTTGCAATGTCTTCATCAAGGCAGATTTGTGGGAGACAAAAGAGTTCCCATCCCAGTTGTTGGACTGCATCTCTACCTCCGAATGGAAGTACGTAGTTGTCTTCTTCCTCCATCTTAAATCCGATGTCATTTATGAAATTTTTGGCTTTGAACATGTCGTCAAATCTCTCTTTATTCTCTGGTGATGAAAATCTAACCAGCTTAGGCAGTTTTTTGATTACCATCTTTTGTCTAGACATTTATTGATACGCGAAAATCGTATCACCTTTTTAACATGTTTTTACGTATGAATTTGGGTGAAATCAAGGGCAATTTGATCTTGATTGTGCATTATTCACTTAATTTCACAGTTTTTATGATTTTGGAAGTGTCAGGTGCAAAGTAGACGAAAAGAGCAAATTTTGGGGCAAAAACACAATTTTTGGAAATGTTGACTCGGTCAAAGGTCCGGGACGGGTGTCCCGACCAAGCCAAGCCAGAGGGACGGGCGTCCAGCACTAGGGACGAGCGTCTCGAGCCGCCAGAAGCTGTCCCACATCAAATTTTTCAGAGATTTTCACTCCGGGAAGCTGCTATAAATACCCCAGGCCTCCAGCAGTTGAATTCATTCCTCTCCACTCGATCTGAGTCATTTAGTGGTGTCTAGTGTACAATTCTCTCGTACACAACTCACTCAGAGACTCGGATCTCAGTTTCTTTCTTATTAGTGTTTTGTTTTAGTTTTTGAGAAATAGTCTTAGATCTTAGGTTTCTATAGATAGGTTCGTTTCCGGTGTTCATAGAATACCCGGGATTTCGTTAGGAGATCCTAAGAGGGCTCTAGGCGTTCGAAGAGTCAGTCCACAGGGCTGGGCTTAAGCTGGGTATTAAGGTAAAGCCCAGTTACTAGGCTGAGGAAGCGTCCTCCGAAGGTTCTGGTGAGCAGAGTCAGGGCGAGCAATACGACATATACAGCAGTACGCTCTGTCGGCGAGACTACGTAAAGGGTGATTTCTTTATGGCATCAGTCCCCATACCCCTCTCTTATATGTTGTTATTGTTTTTACTCTAAATACTTATTATGAACATCAGATTACGATTTTTATGAATAGTTGTTTCATATGTTGACGTTATTATGTTTTTCCGGAAATAGCCACCTGCTAAATATTCACTATGTCTGCATGTTTAATGTGCTCTTTTAAACTAAAGTTAGGGTTATAGACAATTCCTAACCACGGGTCTAATCATAACCTGTTTAGTTTAACAGGCATCAATTAGTATTGGTGTCTGCCATGCTAGATAAAATAACATGTTGAACACCCTGCTTGTTAAAGTAGTCTAGGTAGGGGCCGAGCTGAGTCCGATTATGCCGGCGGCTAGGGCAAGCGGTATGATCCCCGAAGTGACATAGGGCTTTCATGGATGCCTTCGTCCCGAACCGTGAGTAGGGTCGTCATTAAGGTAGGGCGGTTTATTAGAGACCTCGGATGTGGTACGCCTTTAGACACAGAACATAGTTGCAATCCAGGCTAAGATATATCTAAAATACTCGAATATAGGTCAATCAACATATAGGAACAGTATAACATAGAATCAGAACTCATCTATAAAGCACTTCTAGGATTAATGAGACTGAAACCTAGTGGAGAATGAATCACCCTCTCATCAAAGTATTTGATGAAGATTGCATAACTGGATCATAAGATAGGAGTTAGGATAAAAGGCTAGTTACTACTAAGCCGTTGCCACTTCCCTGGGAGTACGATAATTATTTAATAAAATCGTAGATACTTTCCAACAGACTAGCTACACGATAGGTACTCTGTCTTAGGTTCTGGCTGATTAAGTGACACCATAGACTAAATGTGACAATTAGTCAATCACAGTCCTTAATTAATCATAATCAACATAGGGTAAAATAATACCTATTTAGCACATCGGTCGGAAACACATCAGATTTTCAAAAGAAGTGTCGGGGAAATATCATAATGAATTTAGGATTATTGGCCACAATTCTAGAAACTTATGATAGGTAACGGTAGTAACCTAGACTTTTGATTTACACTTATCTTATACTAGTTAGACAATCACTTTCCTGAATATAGGATTATCATAAATAATTAATTTTAGATAATATATGAAATTAAGACACTTAGGATGATCAAATTTTAGAAAATTATTCTAAAACCATATTAAGGAAATTTACCTGCTTTCTAAATAAAATTCAAAATCCATAAAAATGTTTTTCTTGCTTTCTTGTTTCACTTTTCTATTTTTGCTATTTGTTATTTCTAACCAGACTCTGCACTCAAAGATGAAGAGAACAAGGGCAGCCACTAACCAGGCAAAGAAAACAGAAAACCCCGACACCCCAGGACCGAAGAAGATAAAGCCAGAGGGCCCCTCTAGGCCTGTACCAGAAGTACCACGAGGGACTCTTCCTTCACAACCAGTAGAAGTAAACTCAAGCCCTGATGCCAGTGAACTAGTGAGACGATTCCTGAACACCCGTGAGCATAGTCCCACGGAAGAAGATCCTTCTGAGGATACCTTCCCTCCTAGAGAAGTACCCCAGAGATCTCCAATTCACCCTCCTACCCAGAGAGTTCCTCTAAATCCACCCCCTACTGATCAAACCCAAAATTCACCAACCTCTCCTGCCTACACCCCAACACCTCACGAGCGCACCCCTTCATCTGCGGGGAGTACTAACGGTTATTATTCAATGTTGTCCGTGCAGATAGACACACTAACTCAAAGGGTCTATGAGATGGACCAAGGGATTGCCAGCAGACTGTGTCATTTAGACCAACTCAGTCTGAACATCACAACTAACGTAGACCGACTCAGAGCCACGGTCAATCTCCAGGAGAACCAAGGTGCGCAACTACTCCGAGAGATGGCTGATCTACGCAGTGAGCAAAACAGGCAGAGGGATGAGATGCGAACAATACGCATAGAATGCGAAGCATTCGGACAGAACTACAGGAGATCAGAGATAGGATTCGTTAAAAAGGGAAGATTCTTTTACTCTCAACAAATAATTCGTTTGAACTGAAACTTTAATAATTGACCCTTATTTTCTATTTTTCAAACATTTTTAAAGGGTCCTTTATATTCAACAATTTTCTTCAGGCATTTTATTTCGAATTTCTATGAAAAACAAGAGTTTTGCAAGTACAGTTTATTTTCCACTAATTACATTGCACAAACTCAGTTTTATTTTTCTGAAATTCTTGCTGAATTTAAGTTAGGATAAAATTAGGGTAGTCACAATTTTCGAAAAGAGACTGAGAATTTTTGCATAGAGTTTTTAACAACTTCTGAATTTCATTGGATAAACATGAAGCCTTGTTAAGAATTATGATTATTTTTGGTATCTTGAGATTTTCAGGGAATTACGAAGAAAAAAAAATTTTCCCCGGAATTGGCACGCGTCCCGATGCAACCCGAGACGGGCGTCCAGCAGGACGGGCGTCCCGAAGGCCGCCCCTTCTATAAAAATTCAATTTTTTTTCATTTTCTCTCAAATCTACAACCAAAAATTCATCTCTCTAAAAACATTTCTCTCTAGCCTCTCTCTACAAATTTTTGGCAAACTCCTCAAAGTTTAAAAATTCGAATTTCCCTCCAAAATTTGAATTTTAAACTTCACCCAAAAATTCGAATTTCCCTGCAAAATTCGATTTTCCCGCCAAAAATTCAAAATCCGTCCCTAACCTAATTTCATCCTTCTGAATTCAAATTCACCTCCAGAATTTGAGTCTAAAGCTTTCTTCCCCACCTACACTCTCTCATACGTTTTAAATGGCTCCCAAACGTGCTCGTACCACATCTACCATGACAGTTACCTCAGTGACACATCCTTTTATGCTGTTTCCCTCCAGCACAGCATACCAAGAGAGATGCACTGGGTACATCGGGCGTACGATACTAACGGGCAGAACGCTGGATTGGGCAGCAGTACAGACACTGGGAGTAGAGCCGGAAGTCAGACGCATACTCGACGTGCCACCCTACAGTCGAGTATTCATCGTCACCGAGCCCACATACCTAGAGCTGGTATGTGAGTTCTATGCGTCTTTTACCTGCCACCAGGAGCAGATCACATTCCGTTTAGGCGGAATAGATCGATCGATGAGCATGGCCGAGTTCGGCATCGCCCTAGGCATCTGGCAGAGAGATGAGCTGGATACGCCCGCATACACCACAACAGTTCGAGACTTCACGTCTGCAGACGTCTCCACTGCTTGGGCTCAGATCTGCATGACGGGTGTCGTATACCAGCATGGCTTTGCAAAAGCCATAGGTATTTATCCTACTCTTCGTTACCTGCATGCTATAATTGCACACACATTGTCAGGACGACTGACAGCGCCTGGAACTGTCACCCGGATGGAGACGTTCCTTCTAGCCAACATGCACATGGGATCTACAGTAGAGATGGCTAGACTCGTAGCGGTCGTCATGCGAGGATTCGCTACAGACACTAGGAAACAGTGTCTGGGACTCGGACCATACATCACCAGGCTAGCCCGCTACCTGGAGTTGGACATAGAGGGCTTGGAGCTTACTCTGGTCGCCCCAACCACTATTCCCACAGACGTTACCATTCTACGGAACATGGGAATGGTTGTACGGGATGCGAATGGCCACGACACCATCCACACGGAGCAGACAAGACAGGCATCGGCATCGGAAGCATTTCCAGCGCTTATCCCTCCATCCGAGACGTTCGTGCCACGTACTACCTTCGAACGACACATGTCGCACGGATTGGCAGAACTATCGGCCCGATACAGTCAAGACATGGACAGGATTGACAGACGGCTGACGATGATGGAGGACAGGATTGACAGACGGTTGGCGATGATAGATGATAGGATCGCCATGAACACCAGCAGGATTGAGGAGATACATCAGCAGACTTCCCGAGTAGCGGAAAACTTTGAGTTTGACTTAGCAGACTTAGGTCCACTGGACAACGATCCGCCGGGTTCTTAGTCTCTCTCTCCTTCTTTCCTTTTCTTTCTTTTTCTTTTGTTTTGTTTTTCTTGTTCTATGCGTATAAACATGTCTGGGCTGTATGACGTATGAATCCATGTACAAATTTGATTTATATGACATACAGAATTGTTTGCATTATTTTATTTTATGTCTTACTTACCCATACAGAATCCTTTATTTTTCTGTTTTATTTCTTATTTTCAAATAAGTGTGGGGTAATTAGATATGCATGAACACTGAGGACAGTGCCAGACTTAAGTGTGGGGTAGCAGTGCACGGTGCACTGTAGCAGAGTGCAAAAGTTTTCGCATGATTTTGCTTGTTTTCACATACTTTCACACCTTTCCAAAATTTTTTCAAAAAATTTTCCGTCTTTCAGACCTCTAAATGCAGTATGCTTGGTTAAACAATTGCTTATGTCTATGATATGTAGGTAGTATGTTATGGTTAGTAGGAGATAATTGATAGCTATCTTGGACTAATTGATTAGGAATAGGGAATTCCTGATAACTGAGCACAACTTTGTCTGGATTAGAGACCTTAACCAATTACCTGTTCGAGACTTAACTAGATAAAATTAGACCAGTTGTGGATATATTGGCAGTTAGGATGACTAGATGAGACTCTGAGCTAGAAGTGAAAAGAAATTAAAAGAAGTTAATCAAATAAAGGGTAGTTTGCCAGCGGCCTTCGCTACTCGAGCACCACTCCTTCGGGGAATTTAAAGCCTGATGCCCTAAGGTCGTGTAGATCTGGGAGTCATCTGAGTGGGACTCGCTACATGGGTAGTAGAAGTTGGCGTGTTCTAAGCAGACTCATAATACCCTGAATGTATAAAAAAAAATAACTAAATGCTAAAACATCAAGAATCTGATCACCAAAGCTCAGAACTCAAAAAGTTGTCTGTTGTTAATATGTCTAGCGCTAGGTCAAAGTGTTATCTGGTAGTAGTTAAGATAAGAGTACATTGTGTTGACTATTTGGTCTAGACTAGTACACACACTACACATCAGGAAGACCCTACGACTAAGAAAAAAGTCCAACCTAGTTGTTGATTTGTTTTCTGCCTGATCATAACAAGCTACTAAAAACATTTGAGACCTTGTCATAGCAACCTAACCAGACAGACTTGTATTAAGACTTGTCTGAAGAATTTTTGGAATAAAAACATGACTAGGAATTTAAGTAACTTCAGGTAGACTTTGCTTGAGGACAAGCAAAAGGCTAAGTGTGGGGTTATCTGATACGCGAAAATCGTATCACCTTTTTAGCATGTTTTTACGTATGAATTTGGGTGAAATCAAGGGCAATTTGATCTTGATTGTGCATTATTCACTTAATTTCACAGTTTTTATGATTTTGGAAGTGTCAGGTGCAAAGTAGACGAAAACAGCAAATTTTGGGGCAAAAACGCAATTTTTGGAAATGTTGACTCGGTCAAAGGTCCGGGACGGGCGTCCCGAACCAAGGACGGGCGTCCCGACCAAGCCAAGCCAGAGGGACGGGCGTCCAGCACCAGGGATGGGCATCCCGACCTGGTCAACAGACCAGGACGGGCGTCCCAATCCGGGACGGGCGTCCCGAGCCGCCAGAAGCTGTCCCACATCGAATTTTTCAGAGATTTTCACTCCGGGAAGCTGCTATAAATACCCCAGGCCTCCAGCAGTTGAATTCATTCCTCTCCACTCGATCTGAGTCATTTAGTGGTGTCTAGTGTACAATTCTCTCGTACACAACTCACTCAGAGACTCGGATCTCAGTTTCTTTCTTATTAGTGTTTTGTTTTAGTTTCTGAGAAATAGTCTCAGATCCTAGGTTTCTATAGATAGGTTCATTTCCGGTGTTCATAGAATACCCGGGATTTCGTTAGGAGATCCTAAGAGGGCTCTAGGCGTTCGAAGAGTCAGTCCATAGTGCTGGGCTTAAGCTGGGTATTAAGGTAAAGCCCAGTTACTAGGCTGAGGAAGCGTCCTCCGAAGGTTCTGGTGAGCAGAGTCAGGGCGAGCAATACGACATATACAGCAGTACGCTCTGTCGGCGAGACTACGTAAAGGGTGATTTCTTTATGGCATCAGTCCCCATACCCCTCTCTTATATGTTGTTATTGTTTTTACTCTAAATACTTATTATGAACATCAGATTACGATTTTTATGAATAGTTGTTTCATATGTTGACGTTATTATGTTTTTCCGGAAATAGCCACCTGCTAAATATTCACTATGTATGCATGTTTAATGTGCTCTTTTAAACTAAAGTTAGGGTTATAGACAATTCCTAACCACGGTCTAATCATAACCTGTTTAGTTTAACAGGCATCAATTAGTATTGGTGTCTGCCATGCTAGATAAAATAACATGTTGAACACCCTGCCTGTTAAAGTAGTCTAGGTAGGGGCCGAGCTGAGTCCGATTATGCCGGCGGCTAGGGCAAGCGGTATGATCCTCGAAGTGACATAGGGCTTTCATGGATGCTTTCGTCCCGAACCGTGAGTAGGGCCATCATTATGGTAGGGCGGTTTATTAGAGACCTCGGATGTGGTACGCCTTTAGACACAGAACATAGTTGCAATCCAGGCTAAGATATATCTAAAATACTCGAATATAGGTCAATCAACATATAGGAACAGTATAACATAGAATCAGAACTCATCTATAAAGCACTTCTAGGATTAATGAGACTGAAACCTAGTGGAGAATGAATCACCCTCTCATCAAAGTATTTGATGAAGATTGCATAACTGGATCATAAGATAGGAGTTAGGATAAAAGGCTAGTTACTACTAAGCCGTTGCCACTTCCCTGGGAGTACGATAATTATTTAATAAAATCGTAGATACTTTCCAACAGACTAGCTACACGATAGGTACTCTGTCTTAGGTTCTGGCTGATTAAGTGACACCATAGACTAAATGTGACAATTAGTCAATCACAGTCCTTAATTAATCATAATCAACATAGGGTAAAATAATACCTATTTAGCACATCGGTCGGAAACACATCATTTATTCAAAAGAAGTGTAACAAAAATCAACATCTAACAAATAGAATTTTTCAATCACAAAAATTTTCATGATATCTTGAAAAATCAAAGTATCATCTTAAGCATAGTATCAAAAGTAAATTTGAGTAAAATTTGGCAAAAATTATTTAAAATTACTGTTGCAACCCAAAATACCCCCAAACTTACACTTTGCGCACAGTGGTGCTCTACAGTACAGGATTTCTGTACAACATTTTTATTTTCTACACCAAATTCTATCCTTTTTGAATTTCATTGCCAAATTTTCCAGATCTAATCTTAACATATTAAAGATCAATATAGGCTTTAAAAGATCTCAAATATCTAATTTCTCCTATTTTATTCACTCTGTTCTTCCTCAGGGTTTATTTTGTTTCATTAAAATTTCCAGCAATGTAAAACAATGCATTTTCACTCATATATTCAACAACTGAAGTTATATAAACTTTCTATCGCATTTATAATCATGAAACTCAAATTATTATTCACTAAAAAAAGTAATAACGGATTCTAAAAATTTAGATGCTCATATCTCATCTTAATCTGAAAAGAATGTTTTTGATTCATTCTATAATTTTTTAAGCTTTATGAAATATTCATCATAAAATGTTTCAACATATCATAGTATCATATTTTTCTTTCATATCATCTTAAAATCGAAAGTATTCTAAAGAAAATAAGTTTTCCAACGGTTTTAGAATGCTTATTTTTCATAAAAACTTCTCTTTATGTTTGCATAATAGTTTTTTAATGGATTTCTAATTATCAGATCATCATTTTCAATCATTCATATAGCAAGTAAATCATATATAGCATATAGAAAAACAGAATATGGTCAAGAATGTAGAAGATTTCGGTTTTGAAAAGAAAACATACATTGTTTTGAAGATTTACCAAGAGGTCTTCTTCTTGCCGTTTTTCTTTCTTTGTTTTAGAGAAAATAATACTCAACAAACATATGATGTATGAATGAATGAATAATATGCACGCCTTTCCTATTTAAAGAAATTACATGGGAAGTGGTAGGAATCATTTAAGAGATGTGTTTAATATCTTTGAAAGGTCACCTCTTCTACATGAGTTAGTGGGGTGGTAAGTTTTTTTAAAAACTGAAAAAGTATAATTTGCTTTTCAATTTTGTTTAACCACTTTAAAGACGAAATTTGAATTCACCTTATTTCCCATACTCAGGCTGTCTTGAATAGATGTATGCATGCTATATGTATTTTTCCCTTAAGAAAATTCAGTTATAGCTACTAGGTCTTCTTTGAATGTAATTTGTATGTATAGTTGTACCTTTTCCTTTGTCATTTACTTACTTCATAATTGTTGCATTTATCTTGATAAACTGAAAATATGAGAAAGTGTTAGACACACTTTAATCAAAAGTTGTTGCTCCTCATTTATGGTGGCGGTTATAAGAAGTAAAGAGATACATATATATTCTATATGTATATAATAAACAGAAAAAGAGTAAAGGAATAGTACAAATTTAGTATGTATTAAAGCATAGTTGTGCAAGGTTTAAAAAATTTCAAAATAAAAGAAAATGTACCTTATTCCCGTGGCTTAATTATTTTGTGAATCATCATGTAGCATCTACTAAAGTGATAAAAGAGATTTTATAAGAAATTTCTTCGCCCCAATAGCGTTTAAGTCTGCTTCCATTCACTTTAAACTCATGCCCGTTAGTATTTTTCAAAAGTATAACTCCATAGGGTAAAAGTTTTACAATTTCATATGGTCCAATCCATCTAGATTTAAGTTTTCTTGTAAATAGTCTCAATCTAGAATTATAAAGTAAAACTTGTTGACCTACTTCAAAGTGTTTATTTTGAAGCTTATTATCATGCCATCGCTTAATTTTCTCTTTATAAATCTTTGCATTTTCATAGGCAAAATTCCTCATTTCCTCTATTTCATTCAATTGCAGCCATCTCTTATTTCTAGTTGCTTTATAATCAAAATTCAGATGCTGCAGTGCCCAGTATGCTTTATATTCTAGTTCTACGGGCAAATGGCAAGCCTTGCCAAACACTAGTCTGAGGTTTTTGGGGTTTTCAACTGGGGGTTCAAGGTCAGCTTCTGAGGTTCGAGTCATAAAACTACAAAAGCACAAATTAAGTCTGAGCAAAAAGTTAGTAGAGTAAAAACAATCGAAGAGAATAACTTTGGGAAGTATACAAATAAAGGAAAATAAATTTTTTTAAAAAAAATTAATAATAAACAAACAGAAAAGCTGTAAACATGAAAAATTTATTTCTTTTATTTTCTGGAAAATAATATTTTTCAGAAAACAAAAAAAAAATTTAAAAGAAAAATTGTAAACAAGAAAAGAGTTTATTTTGTTTTTAACTTTTTTTTTTCAGTTTGATTTCCTTCGTATGGTTTTAGAATGGTTTTCTAAAATTTAATTAACCTATATTTCTTAATCTTAGATAATTTCTAAAATTAATTATTTAAGATAATCCTATAATTCAGAAAATTTATTGACTAATTTCAAATAAGCGTGATTGGTTATTAAGTTATAGATTACTACCGTTATCTATCATAACCTTCTAGAATTTTGATCAGGAATCCTAAAATTTTATGAATGTTCCCCGGCAACGGCGCTAAAAATCTGGTGTGCGTTCCGATTGGTATGCTAAACACTAGTCTGAGGTTTTCGGGGTTTTCAACTGGGGGTTCAAAGTCAGCTTCTGAGGTTCGATTCATAAAACTACAAAAGCACACGTAATGTCTGAGTAAAAAGTTAGTGGAGTAAAAACAATCAAAGAGAATAACTTTGGGGAGTATACAAATAAAAGGAAAATAATTTTTTTAAAAAAAATTAATAACAAACACACAGAAAAGCTGTAAACAGGAAAACTTTACCTATCATAACCTTCTAGAATTTTGATCAGGAATCCTAAAATTTTATGAATGTTTCCCTGCAACGGTGCCAAAAATCTGGTGTGTGTTCCGATTGGTATGCTAAAAGAAAGGATTTATTTACATGTGTTGATTATGAGTAATTAAGGACTTAGTCTTACTAACTATCACTTTAGCATTTAATTATTGTCACTTAATCAATCAGAACCTAAGGCAGAGTATCTATTGTGTAGCTAGTCCTTGGAAAGTACATACGATTTTAATTTATTAATATCGTAATCCCAAGGAACTGGTAACGGCTTAGTAGCAACTATCCCCTTAATCCTAACATTCATCTTATTTATGTAATTAATCAATGGTTCATCAATAATTTTGATGAGTTGGTGATCCCAATTACACATCACACATAATCATTGAACATGCAAGAAGTATCATATAGACATATGTTCTGATGTATGTTTTATTGTTCCTACATGTTGATTAGCCTATCTTCGAATATTTTAGATATATCTTGGTCTGGAATGCACTTGTGTACTGTATCTTGCCTATGTACCACATCTGAGTTACCTGATGTATTCACCCTACCTTAATGATGACCCTACTCACGGTTCGAGTTAATGGTATCCATGAAAACCTGTGTCACTCAAGAATTCATGCCACTCACCCTAACGCCGGCATAGTGACCAAACTCAGCCTCATTAGGTTACTTTAACAAACATGGTGATCTGTAGGTTATTTTACCTAATATGACAGACCTTAATACAATTTATCCTAACTTAAGGCCTGTTAAACTAAACAGGTTATGATTAGACCATGGTTAGGAATTTTCTATAATCGTTCATTTAGTTTAAAAGAGCAACCATATATTCAGTAATAATGTTAATTTGGCAGGTGACCTTTCTGGAAAATGAGAATAACGTCAACATGAAAAACACATATAACATGCAATCATACTTTGGTATTCAAATTAGTATTTAGACAAACACAAGACAAAGTATATAGAGAGGATCTAGCGGAGGACCACCACAAAATATTCACCCTTTATCAGGTCCGCCGGCGAAGCGACTACTTGTATACTCTGGGTTGCTCGACCTGACTCTGATCAGCAGAACCTTCGGAGAACGCTTCCTTAGACTAGTAGCGATTGCTTTACCTTATATCTTGGGCTTAAGCAATACCCTGTTGACTAGCTATTCGCTCACCTAATGCTCTCTTAGGATCTCCTAACGAAATCCCGGGTATTCTATGAATACAAAAAATGAATACTATATAGTCGAATTTTCAGAATTTGAGATAAACACTCAGAAAGCAGATAAAACGAGACACTCTTTATTGTTAAACGACTTGTGTGATTGTAGAAAGATGCACTCGAAGTCACTAAATGACTTGTATTGAGTGGAGAGGGATGATTTCAACTAAGGAATGCCTCGGGTATTTATAGCAGGTGAAAGGAGTGAATTTATCTCAAAACTTTGATGTGGGACAAGCTCCTACAGCCTGGGACGCCCGTCTTGGACAGTTGACCGGGTCAGGACGGGCGTCTTGACTTGGGGACGGTCGTCCCGGCCCTTTGACATGGTCCAGACGTGCGTTATGTCTCCGAGATGCCCGCCCTGAGTTTAGAACTTCCAAAATTTGAACTTTTGACCCGATATTTGCCGTTTTCTTACAAATTTCTCTTGAAACTTCCAAAAATCACAAATTATGCAAAACTATGTCAATTTCAATCAATTAAGATCGATTTGGTTCTAATTGTGCCCTAATTTGTGTCTAAAAACATGCTAAAAATGTGATATGATTCGTGCATATCAACGCATATCAAGTTTCTCACTAGCTGTCAAACTAAGAAGATAATGAAAAGTAATTGCATCCACCACTGAAGAATAAGTGACCTCATAGTTAATTCCTAGTCTTTGGGAAACAATTTGGGCAACAAGACGTGCTTTATATCTCACAATTTCATTTTTCTCATTTCGTTTTCGTACAAATACTTATTTGTACCCTATAGGTATGACATCTTCAGGTGTCCAGGATATGGGTAAAAAACTTTACGTTTTGCAAGTGAGTTTAATTCTGCTTGAATTGCATCTTTATGTTTCAGCCAATCACTTCTATGTCGATATTCATCAACAGATGTAGGCTCATTATAATCATTTTCATTTATAATAGCTGATGCTACATTATATACAAAAACATTATCGATAGTTATTTCTTCTCAGTTCAATCGTTTCCCCATTGAGACATACTTTATTGAGATCTCATTATTATCTATTTTTTCGATATTTTCAATATGTTTAGGTACTTGAACTTCTTCTGGAGTTATTTTGTTCATTATGTCTCTTGACACTTCTGGAGTATTAAGTTCGGGTTCCTTATTGACAGTTGCTCCCTTCTTTTTACAAGAATTTTTATCTTTTGAACCAATTGGTCTACCATTCTTCTGGCTTGCTATAGACTGCTTTGCTATTTCATTTACAAATTATCCTTCTGGGACATCAATTTGTATAGGAGCATTTTCAATTGGTATATGTGACTTAGTCACTCTCTTTAGGTCGGTAAATGCATCTAGTAGTTGATTTGTTATACTTTATAAATTTATTATCTTTTGAACTTCAAGTTCACACTGGTTTGTACGAGTATCAAGATGTTGCAAAGTATTCCATGTAATATTTTTACCAAGCTGTTTTTCTTTTTCTCCCCCTAATCCAGGAAATATAGATTCATTAAAATGACAATCAACAAATCGTGTTGTAAAAAGATCTCCTGTTATAGGTTCAAGATATCTTATGATAGAAGGAGAATCAAAACCAACATATATCCCCAATCTTCTTTGAGGACCCATTTTTGTGCATTGGGATGAGTATGTATGATTGGGATCAAACAATTACATTTACTCCAACTTTAGCGTCAATTTAATTTTAAATTAGCCTACAGTACATTGAAGTAGTTTTGAATCTGTCAAAAAAAATGTTCTAAATTTCAAAGCAAAATGGTCACTTTTTTTTCTTTCACTCCTATATCAATTTGTATTATTATTATTTTATAATTATAACTTTTGATTTACATTTTATTTTTACTTTGATCTTTTCATTTTGATTTTTATTATTTTTATTTTTTAATAAAAAAACTTAATTATTTTGTAATTTTATTTTCATATAAATCATCCTTTTCCTATATTATTGTAGGCATTTCAATTTAATTATATATTCAAAATATATAATTAGTCAAGAGGTGTTGCTCGGATGGTAAGCACCCTCACTTGTGACCGAGAGGTTATAAATTTGAGAAATGATAGAGATGAAAGTTCTCGCATAGGTATTTATAAAAAAAAAATTAAATATAATTAAATATTAAGATATTGAGAGATTTATGTCTCAGAGTAGTGAGACATGACATAAAAAATGGTGATAACGCTAAAATATTTATATATTTTAGTAACTTTTATGCTCAATTTATGATCAATTTGATGAATATTAATCATTTTTTGCTTGAATTTACTAATTCTTTAAAACAAGTTGTTTAAGGAAGTTTTGGGGCAAAATTGCGAGAAATTACAAGTTCAAGGATTCAATTGCAAAATCGAAAAAAAAAATTTGACATGTCACATGTTGACACGTCACACGTTGACCCGTCAAGACCTTGCTCTTGACGGCCGTCAAGCTTGACCTTGGTCAAGAACAAGATCTTGACGGTCCTCAAGCACTGTTCATCATATTTTTTTTATTTGTGAATTTCTTATTTTACCCCACGAAATTTATCTATAAATAGTGGAATTTTTCCCATATGTAAAATGATATATGTAGAATAATGTTTTAGAAGAGTTGTAAGGTATTTTTGTATTTTTCATATATTTTCTTCAATACAAAGTAATTGTTCTTCAAATATTCATTTTCATTCCTTCATCTCTCTTTGGTTTCTTGTTCTAAACCAAGAAGGAGATCTTTGAGAGTTTGTTGTTTGAGAGTGACAATCAATCCATTTTGAGTGGTGTGAGTGTTAGGTGTTCTAAACCAAGAAATTGAGCATTCACAATACTTGGAGTGAGTTTGATTCTTAATATTGAACATCCTCCAAGAGATTGATAAATTGAAGGTGCCTCAACCCATAAGGACTTCATTTT
The DNA here is from genome assembly GCA_027405835.1 of Asclepias syriaca. Lineage (NCBI taxonomy): Eukaryota > Viridiplantae > Streptophyta > Magnoliopsida > Gentianales > Apocynaceae > Asclepias > Asclepias syriaca. Next base: position 14,061,301 of record CM049933.1, read on the forward strand.
TGTTGATTTTCCTTGTTGGATTAGTTTGATGTGTTGAAGAAGTGGATTGCAACATTACAAGACCTTGAAGAATTAAGGAGTTCCTTGCTTCAATCTTTGTACACCTCTCCTCCTTTAATCTTTTAAGTCTCTTGTATGTATGATTCTAGCACAATTCCCATTATAGGATCTCTTGATTTCTACATTTCTATAGGATTGATTTTTGGGAATCTTAATTGTCTTATGAATGATTTTTCATATGTGATCTATATCATGTTTTCATTAATTTTTGCATTATAATCTTAGAGATTCCATCTTATGGATGTGAATATCTTTGATATGTAGGATAAACTATCCATATACCTTTATGAATAGCTATATGGTAGGGCAAAATTTGAGATAGATGCTAAGTAAACAACAAGTGAAGTTGGGTGTTGATGCTTGAATCTAAGCATATGAATTCTCAATTCGCGAGAATGTATTATGCGTAGAACCTCCCATTAATTATGTGTTCTTTCTTAATTGTTCATGATCCTATGTTTACATTACTTGCTTTTACTTGCTTTCTTAGATTAGAATTCAACTCTCTTTTACTAGAACTTGGAACCTACAACTTGAATTTTTCTTAGTTAATCACTTAATCAAATGAATCCTAACTTCCTTGGAAAAACGATATTAAAATTTTAAATCTAATACTCTCTCAACGATGGGTGATATGCACAAATCATATCACTTTTTAAACATGTTTTTAGACACAAATTAGGGCAATATTTGAATGTATTTGATCTTAATTGAATCAAATTGACATAAAATTGTGTAAATTGTGATTTTGGAAGTTTCAGGAGTAAATTGCATGAAAACAACAAATTTTGGGGAAAAGTGCAATTTTTGGAAAAGTTGGATTCGAGACGGGTGTCTCAAGCTTGGGACAGGCTTCCCGACCCAGTCAAAGCACCGGGATGGGTGTCCTGAGCACCAGAACTTGTCCCACATCGGAAATTTTGGAGAAATTCACTCTAGAAACCTGCTATAAATACCCCAGGCCTCCAATAGTTGAAATCATCCCTCAACGCTCAATACAAGTCATTTAGCAACTTCGAGTGCATCGTTTTCTCTTATCTCTGAGTGTTTATCTCAGTATTTGAGAATTTGATTAGATTTGTATTCAGTTTTCGGTATCACAGAATACCGAGATTTCTTTAGGAGATCCTAAGAGAGAGATATGGTGCATGTTCTTAGCTAGATTAGGGCAATTTGCTTAAGCCCGGGATGTAAGGTAAAGCAATTGCTACTAGGTCTAAGAAGCGTTCTCCGAAGGCTCTGCTAAGTAGAGTAGGATGATCAATCAGAAGCATTGATGCGTTCCGATTGGTATGCTAAAAGATAGGCTTTATTTACCTATGTCGATTATGAGTAATTAAGGACTGAGTCTTACTAACTGTCACTTAGCATTCAATTATTGTCACTTAATCAACCAAAACCTAAGGCAGAGTACCTATCGTGTAGCTAGTCTGTTGGAAAGTATCTACGATTTTATTAAGTTAAATATCGTACTCCTAGGGAAGTGGCAACGACTTAGTAGTAACTAGCCTTTTATCCTAACTCCTATCTTATGATCCAGTTATGCAATCTTCATCAATGATTTTGATGAGAGGGTGATCCATTCTCCACTAGGGTTAAGTCTAATTAATCCTAGAAGTGTTTTATAGATGAGTCCTGATTCTATGTTATACTGCTCCTATATGTTGATTGACCTATATTCGAGTATTTTAGACATGTCTTGGCCTGGATTGCAACTATGTTCTGTGTCTAAAGGCGTACCACATCCGAGGTTTCTAATAAACCGCCCTACCTTAATGATGGCCCTACTCACGGTCCGGGACGAAGGCATCCATGAAAGCCCTATGTCACTTCGGGGATCATACTGCTTGCTGATGCGATTCCGGTTGACGTACTAAATAGGTGTTATTTTACCCTATGTCGATTATGATTAATTAAGGACTGTGATTGACTAATTGTCACGTTTAGTCTTATGGTGTCACTTAATCAGCCAGAATCTAAGGCAGAGTACCTATCGTGTAGCTAGTCTATTGGAAAGTATCTACGATTTTACTAAGTTAATTATCGTACTCCCAGGGAAGTGGCAACGACTTAGTAGTAACTAGCCTCTTATCCTAACTCTTATCTTATGATCTAGTTATGCAATCTTCATCAAATACTTTGATGAGAGGGTGATCCATTCTCCACTAGGTTCAAGTCTAATTAATCCTAAAAGTGTTTTAAAGATGAGTTCTGATTCTATGCTATACTGTTCCTATATGTTGATTGACCTGTCTTCGAGTATTTTAGATGCATCTTAGCCTGGAATGCAACTATGTTCTGTGTCTAAAGGTGTACCACATCTGAGGTCTCTACACTACCGCCCCATCGTTAAGGTAAACGGCCCTACTCACGGCCCGGACTAAAGTCAGCAATGAACGGTACCCTATGTCACTTCGGGGTCATGCTGCTCGTCGCAAAACCGCCGGCATAACTCTCTACTCAGCCTACCTAGACTACTCTAACAAACAAGGTGTTCCGTTGGTTATTTATATCGTATGGCAGACACCAATACTAATTGATGCCTGTTAAACTAACGGTTATGAATACCGGGGTTAGGAATTGTCTATAACCCTAGTTTTTTAGTTTAAAGAGACTTACATTAGACATGCAGACATAATGAATATTTAGCAGGTGGCTATTTCCGGAAAAACATAACTTCAACATACAAAACAACTATTCATAAAATCATAATCTATATTCATAATTGATGTTTAGGACAAAGCAATAAAACATATAAGAGGGTATATGGGGACTGATGCCATAAAGAAATCACCCTTTACTTAGTCTCGCCTACAGAGCGTACTGCTGTATACGTCGTATTGCCCGCCCTGACTCTGCTCGCCAGAACCTTCGGAGGACGCTTCCTCAGCCTAGTAGCTAGACTTTACCTTACATCCTGGGCTTAAGCCTAGCCCTGTGGACTGGCTCTTCGAACGCCTAGAGCTCTCTTAGGGTCTCCTAACGAAACCCCGGGTATTCTATGAATACCGGAAACGAACCTATCTATAGAAACCTAAGATCTGAGACTATTTCTCAGAAACTAAAACAAAACACTAATAAGAAAGAAAACTGAGATCCGAGTCTCTGAGTGAGTTATGTACTGGAAAACTGTACACTGGAAACCACTTAATGAATCAGATCGAGTGGAGAGGGATGATTTCAACTGCTGGAGGCCTGGGGTATTTATAGCAGCTTCCCGGAGTGAAAAATTCTGAAAAATTCGATGTGGGACAGCTTCTGGCGGCTCGGGACGCCCGTCCTGATTCGTTGACCAGGTTCAGGACGCCCGTCCTGGCGGTTTGACCGGGTCAACATTTCCAAAAATTGCGTTTTTGTCCCAGAATTTGCTGTTTTCGTCTACTTTTCACCTGACACTTTCAAAATCATAAAAACCGTGAAATCAAGTAAATAGTAAAGAATTAATGTCAATTTACTCTCAATTTCACATTAAAACATACATAAAAACATGCTATAAATGTGATACAATTTTAGCGTATCAGATAACCCCACACTTAGCTTTTTGCTTGTCCTCAAGCAAAGTCTACATGGAGTTAGTGATTTTAAACCGTAGTGCAGTCACTTAAATTCCTAATCATGTTTTTATTCCAAAAATTCTTCAGACAATTCTTAACACAGGTCTGATTGGTTAGGTTGCTATGACAAGGTCTCACATGTCTCTAGTAGTTTGTTATGATCAGGCAGAAAATAAATCAACAACTAGGTTGGGCTTTTTTCTTAGTCACAGGGTCTTCCTGATGTGTAGTGTGTGTACTAGTCTAGACCAGATAGTCAACACAATGAACTTTTATCTTAACTGCTACCAGATAATACTTCGACCTATCGCTAGACATACTGACAACAGATAACTTTCTGAGTTCTGAGCTTTGGTGATCAGATTTTTAATGTTTTAGCACTTAGTTATTTTCTTTATAGATTCAGGGTATTTCGAGTTTGCTTAGAACACGTCAACTTCAACTACCCATGTAGCGAGTCCCACTCCGATGACTCCCAGGTCTACACGACCTTAGGGCATCAGGCTTTAAGTTCCCCGAAGGAGTGGTGCTCGAGTAGCGAAGGCCGCTGGCAAACTACCCTTATTGTAATTAGCACAAAATTTTTTTTTTCTTTTTCACTTTTGGCTCAGAGGCTCATCTAGTCGTTCCAATTGTCAATGCATCCTACAATTGGTCTAATTTTATCTAGCTAAGTCTTGAAAAGGTAACTGGCTGAGGTCTCTAATCCAGACTAAGTTGTGCTCAATTATCAGGAATTCCCTACTCCTAATCAATAGGTTCAGCAATAGTCATCAATTATCTCCTACTATCCACAACATACTACCTACATATCATAGACATAAGCAATTGTTTAACCAATCATACTGCATTTAGAAGTCTGAAAGACGGAAAATTTTTGAAATTTTTTTTGGAAGGGTGTGAAAATACGGGGAAAACAAGAAAAAGCATGCAAAAATTTTGCAAACTGCTACAGTGCACCGTGCACTGCTACCCCACACTTAAGTTTGGCACTGTCCTCAGTGTTCATGCATATCTAGCTACCCCACACTTATTTGAAAACAAGAAATAAAACAGAAAAGATTCTTACCCCACACTTATTCGACTAACTAAGGGTAAGAGAGAAAATCAGGCAACAAAACAGGAAGGATAGCAAAACAAAACACAAAACAAATAAAATAAAAGGAATATGAGGATTAGAAAAACTCCCTTCATGTCGCGAACAGAAGGGTCTTCTCTGATCTGTCAATTGGCTCTTCACCTTAGCCATGTGCTATTGCTGAGGTGTTCTTGACTCTGCAAGCTCTAGATATTGGAACGGATGACGCCAGCTCCGATCCTTCATTGTCGAGCTCTAGGTAGTGGCATATCCATTTGATGAATGACTCAAGCCCCAAGGACTGTTTCCTCGAATCATCTACAAGGTTTCTCGTAATCGTAGCAACGTGTCCAGAAGGAACGTGTCTAGGAATGAGACTTCTTTGGATTGGTGTGCCTACCTGCCAATGTTAGTAAAGGTATTGCACGCAAGTCTCGAATGGAAGAAAAGATACCTGAAGTTTTGGCGAAGCTGTGGTGGTAGGGGGCTCTAGTTGTGTAGATCTGGGCCCAAGTATTTGAGACTTCCTCGGGGAAGTTTCTCACAGCTGATTGGTATGCAGGGAATGCAAGCTCCTCCATTGCTATGCTCCCGACACGATGCCAAATTCCTCTATATTTGTCGTCCGTTTGTTACCTCTTGGTAGATCACTTGCTTGCACTGGTCTGGCTTTAATTGTTGCCAGTATCTCATCTATTGATTCTACGAGTGTGGGTTTTGCTGTGGTGGTGTCTTCTGAAAGTTTCCAGCTTCCGAATTACTCCTCAGCTAAATCCCGTATGATTCCTCTAGTTGGGATTGTATGCGTTTCCCATTGGAGCAGCATTCTGCAGTAACCTACTCCTACCTCTTTTGGAATGGTCAGTCATTCCCATAGCAATCCCTGCTAAAGTGTGGTACTTAGCAGACTTCACAGATTTGATACACAGGCTGAACATTTCTTCCTAAAACATTGGCACTCTGAATCTGGAAAACAACTAGAATCTGCACATAACTTCAACATCATTAGTAGGTAATGCCTGTGGTTCAGGCCATTTTCGAAAAGTGTTCCACGACTACTATGATGTAATTATGTTCAAAGGAAGAAAGGAAAAGGATTCGAAACAGAGTGATCGGTGTAACCTATTGTTTTTAGACAAGACTAGATAAGATCGGAATTTATCATGCATGAACTTTCTTATCATGTTTTTGTCCTAAAACAATTCGTACTACATCATTACATCACATATTCATTCAAAAAGCAGATTTTAATTAGGTGATGTCATAATGGGTGCATTAATTCCTTTTGGTTTAAAACATTCTCATGTAATCATCAGCAAAATCAAAAGGAACATCCTTTTTCCAATAGAACATTCAAAGGTCTGGCTATTAAGGAAAAACTATTTCATAACTCATCCTAATAAGGCCGGCATGACTCTAAGAAAATTCTAAAATAGAGTTTCTTCCCGATAGAAATCTAATCCAACATTTTACAACTCAGAAGAAAATATATTTTATCCTCATTTCCATTTTTATTTCTTCGAAATTAACTAAAGGAAGAAAAACACGAAAAAGAGCAACTAAGAAAACAACTAAAAAAAAATAAAAGGAACAACTCACCGTATAGCAAGAAAGATACATTCTTTTTGGGATTTTAAATTTTTAACATTTTTTTTTCTTTTTATGTTGAAAGTAGGTAAATTTCCTTAATATGGTTTTAGAATAATTTTCTAAAATTTGATTATCCTAAGTGTCTTAATTTCAGATATTATCTAAAATTAATTAGTTATGATAACCCTATATTTCGGAAATTGATTGTCTAACTAGTATAAGATAAGTGCAGGTCTAAGTTCTAGGTTACTACCGTTACCTATCATAAGTCTCTAGAATTGTGGCCAATAATCCCAAATTCATTATGATATTTCCCCGGCAACGGCGCCAAAAATCTGATGCGATTCCGGTTGACGTACTAAATAGGTGTTATTTTACCCTATGTCGATTATGATTAATTAAGGACTGTGATTGACTAATTGTCACGTTTAGTCTTATGGTGTCACTTAATCAGCCAGAATCTAAGGCAGAGTACCTATCGTGTAGCTAGTCTATTGGAAAGTATCTACGATTTTACTAAGTTAATTATCGTACTCCCAGGGAAGTGGCAACGGCTTAGTAGTAACTAGCCTCTTATCCTAACTCTTATCTTATGATCTAGTTATGCAATCTTCATCAAATACTTTGATGAGAGGGTGATCCATTCTCCACTAGGTTCAAGTCTAATTAATCCTAAAAGTGTTTTAAAGATGAGTTCTGATTCTATGCTATACTGTTCCTATATGTTGATTGACCTGTCTTCGAGTATTTTAGATGCATCTTAGCCTGGAATGCAACTATGTTCTGTGTCTAAAGGTGTACCACATCTGAGGTCTCTACACTACCGCCCCATCGTTAAGGTAAACGGCCCTACTCACGGCCCGGACTAAAGTCAGCAATGAACGGTACCCTATGTCACTTCGGGGTCATGCTGCTCGTCGCAAAACCGCCGGCATAACTCTCTACTCAGCCTACCTAGACTACTCTAACAAACAAGGTGTTCCGTTGGTTATTTTATCTAGTATGGCAGACACCAATACTAATTGATGCCTGTTAAACTAAACGGGTTATGAATAGACCGTGGTTAGGAATTGTCTATAACCCTAGTTTTTAGTTTAAAAGAGACTTACATTAGACATGCAGACATAATGAATATTTAGCAGGTGGCTATTTCCGGAAAAACATAATCTTCAACATACAAAACAACTATTCATAAAATCATAATCTAATATTCATAATTGATGTTTAGGACAAAGCAATAAAACATATAAGAGAGGGGTATGGGGACTGATGCCATAAAGAAATCACCCTTTACTTAGTCTCGCCTACAGAGCGTACTGCTGTATACGTCGTATTGCCCGCCCTGACTCTACTCGCCAGAACCTTCGGAGGACGCTTCCTCAGCCTAGTAGCTAGACTTTACCTTACATCCTGGGCTTAAGCCTAGCCCTGTGGACTGGCTCTTCGAACGCCTAGAGCTCTCTTAGGGTCTCCTAACGAAACCCCGGGTATTCTATGAATACCAGAAACGAACCTATCTATAGAAACCTAAGATCTGAGACTATTTCTCAGAAACTAAAACAAAACACTAATAAGAAAGAAAACTGAGATCCGAGTCTCTGAGTGAGTTGTGTACTGGAAAACTGTACACTGGAAACCACTTAATGAATCAGATCGAGTGGAGAGGGATGATTTCAACTGCTGGAGGCCTGGGGTATTTATAGCAGCTTCCCGGAGTGAAAAATTCTGAAAAATTCGATGTGGGACAGCTTCTGGCGGCTCGGGACGCCCGTCCTGAATCGTTGACCAGGTTCAGGACTCCCGTCCTGGCGGTTTGACCGGGTCGGGACGCCCGTCCCGGACCTTTGACCAGGTCAACATTTCCAAAAATTGCGTTTTTGCCCCAGAATTTGCTGTTTTCATCTACTTTTCACCTGACACTTCCAAAATCATAAAAACCGTGAAATCAAGTAAATAGTGAACAATTAATGTCAATTTACTCTCAATTTCACATTAAAACATATATAAAAACATGCTAAAAATGTGATACGATTTTCGCGTATCAGATAACCCCACACTTAGCTTTTTGCTTGTCCTCAAGCAAAGTCTACATGGAGTTAGTGATTTTAAACCGTAGTGCAGTCACTTAAATTCCTAATCATGTTTTTATTCCAAAAATTCTTCAGACAATTCTTAACACATGTTTGATTGGTTAGGTTGCTATGACAAGGTCTCACATGTCTCTAGTAGTTTGT